>JBCFYV010009882.1:78958405-80158405 GCA_039000515.1 Timema cristinae
AATTAAAATGTTAACTACAAGTATAAATATAATTACTTACCATGTTTAATTCATGGAGTCTTTTATTAACATTAATTTCCTCTTTCCACTTAGAGTACAAAGATTGAACACATATAATTCCAGCAGCCTGTGAAAATAAGACAATATATACATATTCTTTGTTTCATTATTTAATAGAAGGGAAGATTGAACTTTCTATAGTAATTCTAATAAAAAAAGACACGAATTAAATTGTTTATTTAATCATATTAAATTTAATTAAATTGCTATTGTAGTTATTAAAAAGTAGGCCTAAACCTTTATATTAAATTAAAGTTAAGTAGAGAGACAAATGGAAGCAATGAATATTGAATTTCTTGAAGGATTTGAGAACTATTTTTAATAATATTTTGTGGGTGTAATTTTGAATTTAACTATAAGTCATAGATTGTTAAATATTATCAGCATTTTAAAAACAGTTTTAGAAATGGCTTTCTATGTGGGTTTAATATAGGTTTGAATAGCTGGTGCGTCTTTTTGAGGTATGGGACTTCATCGACGGGATACATGGTCAACACCCGTCGCACGATATTTCAACGATTTAATCGACACACTCGTCGTGGATGTATGCGACACGTTAACAGAATCAGCGGATGTTATTAATTTCGAACAGCCTACGGTGGAAACGTATATCAGAAACCTAGATCTTATCAGTGCTACCTACTATACACTTCAAGTCGTCGGTTTGAACTATTACATGCTGGATTGTGAACTAAAAACAATTTTACTAACACATCTAAGAGACACTGTAGAAAAACTTATGAAAAAATATGTGTCATTCCTGTAAAAGTGTATAATAAAATGTGTCTTTGAAACCTTTACTGTATAATAAATATTATGTATGTCTGTGAAACCTTTAATGTATAATAAATATATGTTTGTAATATAGTGTTTTATTCACGCAAAACTTGTTTGTCCCTTACACGTAGGGTAAACAGATACGAGTCTCGACTTGTCAAGCCACCAAATTGGCACCAAGCATGAACAGGGTCAATGACTTCTTTTACTAGCTCACAATCTCAAGGGCACGATTTATTCCTGTCTCAGCTTGTCTTGTCAAGCCGCCAAACTGGCGCCAGGTATAAGTCATCAGGGAAAACCCATTGCCACATAGAAGGGGAGGGTTGCGTCATCATTAAATGTTGTGATCTATTCCTGTCTTGACTTGTCTTGTCGAACCGCCAAACTGGCACCAGGTATTAGTAATCAGGGAAAACCCATTACCACATAGAACGGCATTGTTTAGACATCACACCCAATAATGATGTCACACAGATCGAGGCGACTTGTCTTATTGAGCTACCAAATTGGCAACATTTATGAGTCATCAGGGCTGTGACAGAGTGATGACTTCATCGGGAAAACCCATTACCACATAGAAGGGCGAAAGGGGGAAGGGTTGCCAGGGTCAATGACCTCATGTACTAGCGCACGGTTTCAAGGTCACGACCTATTCCTGTCTCGGCACGTTGAGCCATAAAACTTGCACCAGATATGATTCATCATGGAAAAACCCATTTCCACATAGAGACCAACGGGAAAAACTTCCAGAAATAAACCTTTGCGACATTGAAGGACAACAGGTCGCTAACCCCATGTCATCATGATAATAACTAGAGAAGAAATGGAAGAGAAATTTTCTCGTGAATGTGGAAAGGGGGTCAAACTTAAAGGAAGAAGGGGAAAGCACTGTACCTAGCCAGTACTATAAATAACGGCCAATCACAGCGCTGTACTGAGCCAGTGCTATAAATAGCAGCCAATTGCAGCGCCGTTCCAATACTCCGATCCATCTACTTGTTATGGTAATTTGGAACTGTTCCTTTATGCTAAATTTTTATTTTCTACCTCAACTAAATTGTTCTTTCCTAAATATAGGCCCCGCCTATTCCGAATACTCCATATTTAAATCGCCCATTTTTAGATGTTTATGGTTATATAGGGTAATTCCTCTTCATTCCTGCCAAATTTCAGTTTTCCAGATCATTATTAAGTGGGTTTTATTTTTCGTAGAGCTCTAATTACAACTTTACATAGTATATATAAATAAAATGACTAAATAAAGCCACACTTATCATCAAATTACACTTCCTGAAAATAGAGGAAAAACTTTGATGGATATAATTTTTAGATTTATTATTGTGACCAAATTGACCACAATTGTATGAAGATTTAATTTGAATGTCCATAAATTAAATATTATAGAAAATTATCACTTTTTAAAGTACCTTCAAATTCAAAATATTTGATGTTTTGTTAAGAACAATAGTAGCTTGCTGTAAACAAATTAATTTCATTCAATACATCACTGACAGTAACACTGACAATGATAAAAATAGTTTTCTACAAATGAAAGGAAAACGCACACAAACTATAGCTAGGGAAAAACAAATTTTTATCTGAAAGTGTAATTTGTAAGGGAGGATTTTTCAAACGAATGAGGAAATGTTATGGCGCTGTATTTTATTCTGCAAATTTAAGCAGGCTTACCCTTCTCTGGTAGGGCATTAAACATTTCATAGCAATGATACATTTAATGGTACAAATGGATATTTTATTTCAATTACATGCATTTTTTTTAAATTGAGATGTTTAGCGTTCACTTTAAGCACATGACTTATGAACTAACTTAAATCAAAAACAGACACATCACCCAGCCCCCAGACGTTAATTCATCACTGTGAAAGTGGACATACACATTTCTACAATACTAAATTTTTAAGCTATACCAGGAATCGGACTCAGGAGCCTTAGATTTGGTGTCAAACAACTTACAATATTAAATTAATCACTAACTCAAAATTTATTTTTTAGCCACGAGTCTTACTACCTGTTCGTCGTATACATTTATGTACTAATTACGCTAATGATTTTAGGAATTAGGAAGGTTATTTTTACAGAAAGTTTACCCTAATTCGGGAATGCCAGGCCTCCACCGTGGTTCGGATTCCACGTTAAACTGTAGGTCCTTCATTTCATCTCACAATCACCCTACCATTACACATTAGCGTAAGTGCGTATAACCCGAACGGGTAGTAAGACGCGGTGCTAATAATAATAATAATAATAATAATAATAATAATTTACCCTAATTCGCATGGAGGGAGAGGGGAAAACCAACTTGGAAAAACTAATCTCAGTACAACCGACCGAGATCTGTATCATGACTAGCTCATTATTAATTTATTAGAAAACCTAAGTGACAATTAATGAGTTAAATGAGAACGTTTATTTATTTATTTATTTTAAATATCCATATTTACATGGAGACCATGGGAGACTAAACTGTGAAAATATCACTCCCAAAAATTATTATTCATACGAAACAAGCAAAGTTAGCTGTGTGCATGTAAACTTGATTCTGACTTGTAAGGCTGTTGATTGCTCCCTATTGGTTAGGGACCAATCAACAGCCTTACAAGTCAGAATCAAGTTTACATGCACACAACTAACTTTGCTGGTTTCGTATGAATAATAATTTTTGTATCATAATTTAATACGAAATATTGCTTGGACAATAAAATCACTCTTAAAATTCGGGAAGAAAAACTTACGTTGCAAAATATTCGGCATGCCCAATATGTTAATTCCATCAATCCATTGGTTGAAGTTACTTTCTGTAAGTATATAAAAACATATTATTAATATTTATTGAAATATGAATGAGTGTTTTCATTTTTTTTTTATTCAAACGTAAGTCAATTTGGAATTATTATTCTTTTTGATTTATATGCTAAATTACTAATATAGGTTACGTGAGGGTAGTTTTGAGTGTTTAAGACTTCACTTAAAATAAATTTGTAATCACTTGGGCCTTGCTTACTTTATCACAACGTAAAGATTTAAATGCAACAAGGTGACCTGGTGGTCTAGGGGTCAGGTGTCAGACTTCTATGCTGGCGGCCGGGGTTCGATCCTCGGTCCCGGCACAGATTTATCTGATTTACAAACCCTTCCTACACCTCTGACAAGACATCTTGTGAATGTGTGGAATGCCAGGTCGCCACCGTGGTTCGGATTCCACGTTAAACTGTAGGTCCTTCATTTCATATCACAATCACCCTACCATTACACATTAGCGTAAGTGCGCATAACCCGAACGGGTAGTAAGACGCGGTGCTAATAATAATAATAATAATAATAATAATAATAAATGCAACACGACACGTATTCATACAGTCCCATTTTCACAGGAAGGGCCTTATTTGACAGCTAGAAAATTTAATGATTCTCTTTTACGTATTCATACGTCAGCTTAGGTTATCTGCAGCTGCCAGTTTGTTTTGTCTATTATAAAAGATCATCTCTATGGAACTGTACGCCATTTTCTCGACCCCAAATACTAGGCTTGATGCAGCTTTTTACACATAAAACACGTACTTTATTTTGTCTTCTAGAGGTCCTCTAACTTTTTTTAGATTGTACCACTTGGTTATGACTTAAAGTCTAAAGTATCCCCCACGATAAAATGTCCCCAAATGAAAAATATTAGCTAATAAAATAAAAAAATTCCCTCTGTTGCCTCAAAAATTCCCCGCCACATTTGGTTCTACGTCACGTTTGGTTCTCTGGTCATTTCATCATTTTCCTTGAGATCCGCTTGCGTATCCCCTGAAAGTTGCGCACGTGCCCCAGTTTGATAACGACCGTAACTGGATGTGTATAAAATATATATAAGCTATATAGTACTTACATATTATATTTATGTTATATACAGGATGATCCAAAAGTTACGCAACCCAAAGAAAAAAATTATATTTTGTGCCATATAATATATACATCTAATGTAAATCAAACCATAAGCCATAAGAAAATCTCAGAAGGTGTTTAAAGTGTGATCCTCCTTTTTCTTAGCACAAATTCACTCGTAACCATATTTCTAGACACACGACGAATCATTGCCTGGGGTATGGTTACAATGCATCTCTCAATGTTGGTTTGAAGTTCAGCCAAAGTTCTAAGGTTTTTTGCATACACTATCTGTTTTAAGTATCCCCACAGAAAAAAAATCAGGTGGCGCTAGGTCTGGGAAACGAGGTGGCCACAAACCCTTAGAAATCACACGATCACCAAAAATCTCAGCCAGCATTGTCATGGTGGAATTGACTGTGTGTGTGCAGTGTCTCCATCTTGCTGAAACCAGCAATCATGCTATGTTTCCTCCAGTAATGCAATAAACTGCATAAAAAATTCCTGGTAACGTTCAGAATTAACATTTTATCTTAAGAAAACAGTACCCACCACCCTGCGACGTGAAATTGCACACCACACTCCAATATTTTGCTTGTGTAAAGGCACCTCATGGAAAACGTAAGGATTTTCAGAGCTCCAAAACCTACTGTTCTGACTGTTTACATAACCACTTAAATGAAACCATTGCATGGCCTAAAAATACTGTTCCAAAATGAATACTCGCTCTGCTCGTGAATAACTCATCTTATACCTTCAAATGCTTTAACTCAATTGGCTAGACCTAGTGTATATCTAAAGGTCACACGGCTTGCACAACACCCGGCCAACATTACACTGTTGCCATACATATAAACAACATGTTAGTTTTCCATGTTCTTCTGTGAGAAATATTCTTGGAAAAACAGGGTTGCTCGACTTTTGGATCACTCTGTATATATATATATATAGGATATATATATGTACACACATATATATATGTTTGTGTGTGTATATATATATATATATATATATATATATATATATATATATATATATATATATATATATATATATTATAGAGTATATATGTATAGTATATATATTTGCGATCCAACACACTAAATGGTTTGATTTATTAAAATAGTAATTTTGTTAAAATTGTATTTAAAATAAATAAATTATGATTAGGCGTCTACACCAAGCAATCAAATCTTAAAATACAATAGTAAAAATTATATAATTATTCAAATATATTTTATTTATGTTTGTTATAATTTCGATAAACTTTTATTATACTTACAAAATTACGTGTCATCTCTTATCAGCAACTCCATTAGTTAACTTTGTATTCTTACTAATAGGTATTTTCTTAATATGGTATTAAATTGAAAGGTAGGAGTTCAATACAGACCATCTGTATGTGTCTCACTTTGAATAAAAAGGTTGGAGTTCAATACAGACCAACTGTATGTGTTTCACTTTGAATAAAAAGGTTGGAGCTCAATACAGACCAACTGTATGTGTTTCACTTTGAATAAAAAGGTTGGAGTTCAATACAAACTGTATGTGTCTCACTTTGAATAAAAAGGTTGGAGTTCAATACAAACTGTATGTGTCTCATTTTGAATAGAAAGGTTGGAGTTCAATACAAACTGTATGTGTCTCACTTTGAATAAAAAGGTTGGAGTTCAATACAAACTGTATGTGTCTCATTTTGAATAGAAAGGTTGGAGTTCAATACAGACCAACTGCATGTGTCTCACTTTGAATAAAAAGGTTGGAGTTCAATACAGACCAACTGTATGTGTCTCACTTTGAATAAAAAGGTTGGAGTTCAATACAGACCAACTGTATGTGTTTCACTTTGAATAAAAAGATTGGAGTTCAATACAAACTATATGTGTCTCACTTTGAATAAAAAGGTTGGATTTCAATACAAACTGTATGTGTCTCACTTTGAATAAAAGGGTTGGAGTTCAATACAGACCAACTGTATGTGTCTCACTTTGAATAAAAAGGTTGGAGTTCAATACAAACTGTATGTGTCTCACTTTGAATAAAAGGGTTGGAGTTCAATACAGATCAACTGTATGTGTTCCACTTTGAATAAAAAGGTTGGAGTTCAATACAGACCAACTGTATGTGTTTCACTTTGAATAAAAAGATTGGAGTTCAATACAATCTGTATGTGTCTCACTTTGAATAAAAAGGTTGGAGTTCAATACAAACTGTATGTGTCTCACTTTGAATAAAAGGGTTGGAGTTCAATACAGACCAACTGCATGTGTCTCACTTTGAATAAAAAGGTTGGAGTTCAATACAGACCAACTGTATGTGTCTCACTTTGAATAAAAAGGTTGGAGTTCAATACAGACCAACTGTATGTGTCGCACTTTGAATAAAAAGATTGGAGTTCAATACAAACTGTATGTGTCTCACTTTGAATAGAAAGGTTGGAGTTCAATACAGGCCAACTGTATGTGTCTCACTTTGAATAAAAAGGTTGGAGTTCAATACAGACCAACTGTATGTGTCTCACTTTGAATAAAAAGGTTGGAGCTCAATACAGACCAACTGCATGTGTCTCACTTTGAACAGAAAGGTTGGAGTTCAATACAGACCAACTGTATGTGTCTCACTTTGAATAGAAAGGTTGGAGCTCAATACAGACCAACTGCATTTGTCTCACTTTGAATAAAAAGGTTGGAGTTGAATACAGACCAACTGTATGTGTCTCACTTTGAACAGAAAGGTTGGAGTTCAATACAGACCAACTGTATGTGTTTTTACTTTGAATAAAAAGGTTGGAGTTCAATACAGACTAACTGTATGTGTCTCACTTTGAATAAAAAGATTCGAGTTCAATACTGACCAACTGTCTGTGTCTCACTTTAACTATGGAAGCTAAAGTTCAATAATGATTAGCTCCACCTCCTTTTGAGAAGCCATAGTTTATTTTTGACTAACTGTATAAATAATGCCAATGACTTAGTTTCGGGTGTCCGCGGTTCTTTTTTTACAAATAGGTTATTTCCTATTCCCCTTTCTAGAAAATTTTAAAGGTGTCTGTCAATTAGGCGAGTAGGATGATATTAAATAAAACACTAAAGTAGAATCAGTATGGAATTTTTAATGTCCATACAGGAGGTAGAAACGATAAAAAATATATTATTAGGAGAAATGCTTGGATTTTTACTAGCATCAACATTGTATGTAGGAGGAAAAGGGGTTGGGGTGGTGCGGGTGGATAAGAACACACAAGAATTTTATTATTTTCATGAACTTATAGTAAACAATTTTAGAAACTTACCCAGTAATGAAGACTCATAAACAAAACAAGTCCAGCTTCAGGGAACGAAAAAACCACTATGGTGAAAAGCCAACCAAGTAAACAGAGCGTGTGTTTCTGAAAATAAAGTAATGATATAGTTATTAAGTTTAAAATTCTTACAAATAAAGGTTGGTTTAATATAAATAACCTTTTTTATAAGGAGTGATTTTAAATGGATTAATGTTAATAAATTAGGACAGTTAATTTTTTCAAGCCGTATGATCAACTAGCCCAGTTCACTCGGACTTTAAAGGAACTCTAGTATTTTAAATCGATGCTTGGTGACATTCTGTCGTGTTGAAGACACATTTCTTTTTCGCCTTATAGCACTTTCAAAGATTTGTATTACATTCCAGAGCATGAATTTCAATTAACATTATTCATGCAGGATAAGAATGGTCAAAGAACCTTTCAATCAACACGTTTCGGTAAAAGCACGTGTTAAGTGTCTGAATAAATTATAATAATATATTTAAAAAATATCTCGATATAAAATAATAGGCGTTTATATAACTATATATACCTATATTTTTTATGTTTTTTTCCAGCATCGCTTCTTACAACCCGTTCGGCTTATACGCTTATGTACTAATAACGCTAATGGTCTTAGCGATAAGGAAGGTAATATTTAGATGAAGTGTACTCCCATTCCCATGGGGGACGGGAAAACAAATTGGCAAAAACCACCCTCAGTAAACCCAACCTAGATTTGAATCTTGATCTCCCTTCATCGGCAGTCTAGTATAATGTGAGGTTAGCACCTTAGACTACGCGGCCACCAAAATGGGAATATATATATATTCTGGCAAGAGATGGAAAAACTTTTTTTTTCCACCAGGTATTCTACGGATGAATGAATCTTAATATAATTATTATCTCAACTAAATTTAAGTATTGCATCTTTTAAACTATTATTTAAAGTAAATATAGTGCAAATTCAATAATACAAATAGGTCTAAAGCTCATATAGTTCTTACCATCTTATTATTTTTATCATATTTTAATAATATGTGAAATAATAACTAAATGCTTGAAAAAATCAGTAGCATCTTAAATAACTTAAAAATTTTATAAGCCTACTTTACATGGTAATGACTCAGATTAAAACATCAGATATGCAATGTTCTCTTGTTTATAACTTAGTTTATTTTGAATGGACTCTTATATTTCCTACATTTTAAATCATTATAATTTATGAGTATATAATTTTATTCAGTGGTGTGGTGCCATTTCCTCCCACCCAAAGATCACCCAATTAATATTAAATAATTTGAAGTAAAACTAAAACATATAGCCCAGAATTAGTATCGAATACAATATAGACTACATTTTAAGACCAGGCTTACGACTTTATATTCAACAGGCAGTAATCCATACACATTAAAAATGCCCCTAAAATTCCCAATTGAAAATAAATGCAAAAATAATACATTCGATACATTGAATAAAAAAACGTCCGTAACCAGATAACATTTAAACTAATGCTTCATACAAACTTTAATTCTGTTAAATTTATAGAATCCTATACACATTTTTTGTGACATGTTATAAATTGTTTTCAGCATTTATTTATGAACCAAAGCGTAGTGTATACATTTGTATATTTAAATGGTTTGTTATTACAACTACCTAATATAAACTAAAAATAAAAAATAATATCGTTTAAATAGTCGTGCCGAATGAAGTATCCATATAAAGTACTACACATATCCTGTGGAATTTAGAGTAATTTAATATTGATTAATTTTCTTGAACTTCAACGGTTAGGGTAATGTCTCCTAAACCCCCCTCACTTTGAAATGTCATTGAGATAGAAAGATGAAAAGGCTAGCTTTATGTTTGTTGGTAAAATTTTGCTTACAAAATTGTACAAATCAGTAATTATTGTAAACATTACAACAAATTTAGGGTGCCTCAGATTATAATAAGACTACAACATATTATTGACCATTGACTCTCTTCTCCAAATGTGCTAAATGATGGAGTGGAGTTTTATTATTACAGTAGAAGCCCGATATAGCGCTGTTGTCGGGGAACATAGGTACCTCGCCCTCCGCGTTATGCTTTAACCGCGGTATAACGGAAGGTGAACTGTAGAGTGACAAATGACGGGGCTGGAGGACTAGAAAAAATATTTCAACATAATGCACTTCTATGTAAATTTAAGTCATCAAACATAAAATTAAAAACTAAAAACTCACCAGTTATACAGTCTACTAATATGAAACATGAAATACACTTGTTACATTGCCTTTGATCACTCAACCTTATTTATACCTATTTGTCCTTTGTCTTAAATAAGTTACGTGGATTCGCTCTACTAACTGAATTTCTACAGACTGTTCACGATAGGTTTTTACCTGGATGACAGTTTGAAAATCATATGTTTAGGTTTTGGGTTGCCAACACTTGTAAAAGATTACAGTTTTGTTATAAATATAAAGATATATTACATTTAAGATATATTACATTTAAAATAACGAAAACTTAAGTTTTCTCATACTATTTCATTTTTTTTAAATATTTCTTTTTATCCAACTTGAAACAATAATTTAAACATAATTAAAAGTACTTATTTTTCGTTTTGGAACGTTACTGATTTTGTGTAATATAGTGCACACATCAATATCTTTTAATACAGGCATCGTATTTACTTGGAAAAGAGAAAATTGTTGTCATTTTTTTACATACAATAAATGATTTTATGATTATTTTATCGTATTTTGAAATATTTAACTGAATAAAATATTTTCATCAACTGCGTGTCTGCACCATTGTAAAAAACATGTTTACCGTCAGGCTCAACCACATGGTTTGAATTCGTCAGTTGCCATTTTGAAGTTATGTTTGTTAGAAGTTTTTGTGAAAGTGGTGCGAATATTTTTTTAAGTGGAATAAAACGTTAAATAGATTTTGTGCCCGTCCTCAAATAAATATATAAATAATATTGGCCTAAATTACTGTGGTTAACTATCACATTAATATATTACCACCCGTTTTTATTACAGTCATCCAAAGTGATAGATGTCAGCTGTTGGCGTAGTGATATATTAGGGATTACTTCTAGTAACATTTCAAGCTGTCATCCAAGTGAACTTAGGTCGTGAATGAATTATACAAGTAAGAATATATCTTATACACTAGAGTAAAAATGAATTTTCTTTTTGGGAGATATACTATTCATCGTGTTATATCCGAATCCGCAGTATATTGGGCGTCTACTGTAATATTTATGAAAGTAGAGTTTTGTTAAAGTGGACTAACAAATGAATTGGTACTTTGAGAATAGTTACGTAGATTTCAAATAAGGTAAACACATTTATTTAACACAAAAGTGTATACACAAAGTTGGTAACTAGAAACATGGGTAGGAATCCCCAAGTAGTTACAAAATAGTTCATGACTGTTCTAGTAAAATGCCAACACCCAACAGAATAAATCAATAATAATCTCACAATGACCAAGAAACATGAAGTTATTAAAGGTAAATAAAAACAGAAGCGGAAAAAAGAGACATAAATCTAGTTTGTTTAGGCACAAATCATTTAAAAGAAGCTAAAGTCCTATAAAGAAATAGTTAATATTTTTAGCCACCAATCCATAAACTCATTGAAGGAAAATGGCAATAACTCCAATTAGCAAAGACAAGATTCAATTCAAGAATCTACAAATGTATGAACAATATAATAAATCATTATATATACATTACAAATATGGTTCCCACCGAAAAAAGTCCAAGTTCCTATTATTAAAAATATAGTCTTATTTATGTGTGACAATACGCAAACAATTCATACGAGGATTAAATGAAAATTATAACAAGTTTACATTTTATCAGGATGGTTGGGAGTTTTGAAAAGACAACACAGGCTTGAACCGGAACAAAATTTTGAAAAGAAAAGATAAATATTAAAGCTGTGGTGTGTAGGTAACGTCCATCTCTGGTTGAAGGTTGTAACCATACTGATTTGGACCCCTCTCAAATATTAAAACAGTCATGAAGTGCATTTTTCTTTTAAGTATTGTATGTAAAATATCCTTTTAATACTTCATCCATGGAGAATCACGCACTTCTCAGAATTAATGTCAATAGATTACACCATAAAGCTTATTTTGTCTTTCAAAGATCAACTGCGTATTGTTTATCAAAGAAGCAATAGGAAGCTAGCCTTCACAACCCGGTCGCCAGCACGGCGAGCACGGATCTCTATGACGCTTCACCGCTATGAAATGTCTCATCCGTAGCACGTCGTATGGCTGAAATGTGAGCATCGATCTTTTTAATGGCGTCATACGATCTACGAAGCCGCCATTTTCCCGTAATTCATGTCATAACATACAGTTGCACTCAGAGGGCCATCTTAACCATCGTCATAGCAAATATATTTTATAAATAGTTACATTTAGTGAGTGTTGTGGCTAATCAAACTGAAGAATTCATTTATCTTACAATTATGCATTCGGTAAGTAACAATAACAATGCTTTATCAATATGATTACCTAACGTATTTGTATTTATTTATCAGTTAACGTTTTAGCTGTGTAATAGTTTATCCTTTTATAAATAATTTATTCTAGTGAGTGTTATATTTGCTTAAACTCTTAATTATTTTTATTTACGTTTGTCCAAATGATATGTCAGAGTATTAATGTTCTACTAATATAATAATTACTCAAATTATTTGTTTTTATTTTCGATTTAACTTGATGAAGTGTAATCATAACCTTCTGGCTAGACCAACAAACAATGGTGTTTCTTTTTAAGGTTATGCCAACCGTTTAAATTTAAAATATTTGGCTAGGGACATGTTTTCATAACTTAAACTTTTTGTAGGCCTAATTACGGTGCAGGTTTTTTTACTTATTACAGAGAATTCTGTTTTAAGGTTAGGGAAAACAAAGCAAAATATTTGGCAAGGGACATGTTTTTATAACTCAAACGTTGTATGACTGTAATGATGTTGCAGGCTCTTACAGTTGTATGTTTTCCCCTAATGGCATTTACGAACAATTATGAAAGATTTCTCTTTGGCAGTTTGTAAACCATCTCTTAGTGTGTGAGAAGAGTTAGAACTCTTTTTAGGCCTACATAGCAGCTGTCAGCAGTATGGATCAAAACAATGGAATTGCCTTTAATTAAGATGGAATAGGTTATTCCCATGTTATAGTTGTGTATATTTAATTTTTTCAAGCAACTGTGTGTGTACCGAGGCAAACTTAATGAAACCTGTCCGCAATGCTCCTGAAAACAACGCTGAAGGTCGATACTCAACTTAAACACAATGAATCACTGTCAAACAAGAAATTGTGTGGAGTGCCTCCTTGGAGCAATGAAAAGTGAATGGATGTATTCATTTGGAAAAATTTCTCAAATTGTCTTATCAACAGCTGTTTGTGTGGTTTTGAACAACAATTTGCGGAACATTATGAAGTACCAATTAATTCAAAACCATTTAATATCACAAAACTTAAAAATAATCAGCATTTTATTTTCATTCTTCCACAGTCCAAACAGATTTAGATACATATATTTAAAGTAACTGAAGCTGTGATCCAAATACATAAAAGCCATTTGAGGGCCTAAGCCCGCCTAGAAGTAGAATTGAAAAAATAACTCGGGAAAGAACGATAAAGTTTTTTCTGCTGGATTTTGTACCTTCTCACAATCTGTGGATAAAAGCCACACTAGTTAAGAAACTTTAGTTATTTACAATAATACATGAATTATGTTATCTCCTCTCACTGATGACAGTTCTGTTCGAGCCAATGACAGATTCTTGTGGACCTGTTACCTTCCCAGTGATGAAAGGGAAACCATGTAGGCCTAGTCCACAAGCTACTCCCATTCACTATCACACTTATAATTGTGGTTAATTTGATAGATAATTAATAGGCTACATGAATGGATACAAATTATTGTGAATGTATTAAGAAAATGATGATTAGGTCTACTAATATTTATCTTTGCACATGCTCAGAGGAGGAAGTAAAGCAAATTGAATACACTCTATAACCATACTTTTAATAGAAAAATGAATTTGAGATAGGCCTATTGTTAAATCATTAGCTACGATCTTTTTTATGATACTGTATCTATAACGTATAATGTTTTCATAACTATATAAGTAGAATATTTTATAATTACACCTCATAAAATTTATCAAATTCATTAAATTCTTTTTAATAATTTAGGGTCATTACCTTAACCAATATAAATTCATTTTAGCGTTAATATAACCATATTTAACTATATACATTTATGATTTAAAATGAAAATATTAAGAATAAAGATTATTTACGTTCATCAAGTTCATTGCAACTCAAATGGCGATGTTTTGAAACTCGCGGCAAGATAATACGTATTTTGATTGATGTTCAACTACTTCATGGTGCTACCAGCCCTATAATATGCATAGCTAAACCAGCTATCATGGTTGCCAACTCACTCTATTCACACACTAGCGCCCATCAAAATTTACACGTCATCATACGCGCCATAGCGGTTATGACATAGCGTTCCATGCTCGCAGTTGTGACGTATCTTCAGAATATGGCCGTCATGGCGTATGACGTGCAAGATGAAAATATCCATGCTCGACCTGTAGGACTCTTTCTATTGGTTAGTTTTGACACTGGTGACAAGAGGTCCAAGAGGAAAGGGGTAGGTCATATATTAGCCGCTTGTGCGTATGAATATATAGTAGTAACATAAATCTACACAGCACACGGTACTCAGAACATGAAACGTGTAATGTCACAGAAAAATAATCTGTAGTTCAACTAAAACTGTATCATCTAATATAATATCTTCAGTGCCTAAGGTGAAATCATCTTAATAAATCGTGTGCAACATTGAAAGTCTTATTTATTTTATTAAATAAATATCAGCAGTAATCAGATCATATAACCGTGTGAGTGCGCAGTAAGGCACGCTCGCGTCGACATCATAGAAAAGAACTTATATCAAAATAATTGGCGCTCGATCACGGGGCTATAAATACCAATTATCTCACCATATAATTCCATAACTCTATAATTGGAGCCCAATCGTGGGGCATAATAATTCCCTATCGTAATAATTGGCGCTCGATCACGGGGCTATAAATGCCAGTCATCTCACATATAATTCAATAACGTTTTAATAGGCGCCTATCCGAGATCATTTTAATTGCCACCCAATGGTGGGGTAATAATTTCGATAACGTTTTACTTAGCGAGTCTACCACATTCTTTAAAGAGCTTCATCAGTTTCACACTGTGAACCTCATCTATTCCTCCTTTGTCTCAACTCACGCACCGTATTTTCTCAGGAAGCATTTTCTTTCTTTATGCTCTCAAGGGAAGTGGAAAGGCGTGCGTATGTTAGTAGAGACACACTCTCTACTAACAATTACCTCAACCTTCATTCTTTACTTGATTAAGTTGCGTGCGTGCACATGTGTGGGAGACACATTTCCCTTGCTGTTATTGATATTTGAATCATGGAAGACTTATATGGGGTTATTCTTATGTATCATTATGGTATTGCCATCCTATTAACTCTAACGTGAGTGCTCTTCGACTAAAATTTCATCCTACCCATTGGATTAAACCACTAAACAAACTGCATTTTAATACAGAAGTATAAGTTCGTTCCTTATATATTTTTATCGAATAACGCGTATGTCATTTACATGTTTCCGTAAATTTGTAATAGCTTATATAAATATATACATATATATATATATATATATAGTTACTAGATATATATATATATATATATGTATATATATATTATAGATAAGTATACGCAATTTTAATTTAACATAAATATTTCAGTATTTTTAAACTTATTTTAGACATTTAATAAATAATCTGTGTACAAAGAGACTAGATCTGATTTCAGTAACATATAGCAATATCTTTGTATAATATTATACATAATTCAATACTTGTTTCATGATGTAATGCTATTTACCTTTTTATTCACGCATTATCTTTTCGGGTTTCTCATCCTTGGCCTCATGAGGCATGCTGGTCATTTTTCAGGTACAAACATAAGAAGGTCCTCTGTATAGCCTCCTAAGTTAGGCAACCAGACAATCCGCATCTTTGGAGGCCCTCATAGCCAAGTGCAACCCTCTCCATCACTCTAAACGCGTGGCTCAAGCTCAAATATTTGGCTTGATGTCCTCTTCCACCTAGATATGGGATAATTAAAGTGGACTTCAAACTTCTCAGCCTCATGATCAATGATGATTAAAATCAATTGTGTCGTAGTCAACTCGAAGGCAGTTGGTATAGATCTATTTCGTCCTCACAATTACCTTACTCTGACCCGTAATATTTCTACTGTCGCTACCCTCCCAACCCAGTGGGCAATTCTATCAGGAATGGCTTAGTAGGTTGGGTTATGTAACGTCAAATAACTGTGTAAGTTCCTTTGAAGTTGCTTATTGGAAAACTGAATAGGAGCTACTTAGAATATACAGTGTGTGATGTAGTTTGAACAAGTTTTAGTTCAGAGTTAATTAGGTTAAGAGGTTCTTGCTACTGTAAGTGTTGTATCTTTCAACAATTTATGTGCTGGCCTGGCCTAGATGTTCAGATTCTAAATATTTAGCGTGGTCTCACGACGCTTCGACTATACCGTGGCTATAGGCACACTTAGGGCGGCATGCAAGAAAGTATAGTGAATGCTTAGTGGGCCGATAATGTGTTCCCGATCAAAGTATCGGTCCACTTTTTAGCCTCTGATAACGCAAGCAAACTCACGCTAGTGTCCACAAAGCATCCGCTTAGTCAAGTTCTTGCATACGGCCTTAGAATTTTGAGAATGTTTTAGGGTCCACTCTGCCGTGTAATGCAGGAACTCCCATACCCGGAATACTCTTTCAGGCTAGTCGTCGACCAGACAGTATACAATACACTATAAGGGACCCTTTGATACGACTCTATGTTCCCTCCCCATCCTCCTATATTAGCCAAAAACTAGGGGTTTATATAAGTTTTAAGTTTTCTCCACTATGAATTGAACGTTACTACAACTAGTTGTTTTGCTAGTCGGAAAAAACATGTCCTTACTAACAATAATAATCATTACGTGAGACCCGCCTCGGTGGCGTAGTTGGCTAACGCGCTTGTCGTGTTTAGCTCGACTGCTGAGGACGGGGAGATCGAGGTTCGAATCTCAGTCGGGTGAACTGAGGGTGGTTTTTCCTAAATGGTTTTCCACTCTCCCTCCACGCAAATGCGGGTTCACTTCCTCTAATTCAACCTTCCCAATTCTTAATCCATTAGCGTAATTAGTACTTAAAGCGTATAACCCGAACGGGTAGTAAGACGCGGTGCTAAATATTATTATATTACGTGAGCGGTGTTTTGTTGATAGAACAACTGAAGAAAGCGATTTGGATTGTGTCAGACTTGTACACTTTTGTACAAACAAAAGGTTCCAACCTGTGACACACTACAAAGGAGAAATAAATAATCTGATATTAACTGTAGGGTAGATGTCACGATTTCTGTTTTTCTCTATTCAGATTAAAAAATATTAATCATTATTTTTCGACTCTCGATTCTAATTTCTCAACATTTACTATTAAATATTTTTCCATGTATCCAACGTCACATTAAAATGTTTATTATTTAAACAGTATACTGTAATGTATTCAAAAACTAAAAGGTGTTAATAATAAAATAATATATAATTCAATAAAATGGCAGTGTTAGAATTATACGAGATTACAAGAACACAACAATAATGTTGATTACATTTACAATTTGTTGTAATAAAATAAAATATAAAAATATACATATATAATAGTAATGGTCACAATGAAAAATTACTAAACTTTGAATATTGCAGTTACGTTTAGATACCAGAACACTCACACTCTGGTATATAAGATTTAAGAAACGAGGTTGTTGAATATTCCATTATTTGCAATTTTCACTTAGAAACACTCCTTGTTGCTACAGTATCCCCATGGCTTCTTTGGTGCTGACTGGCAGCTCACAGCTGACAGCTGAAGGCTTTGAAAAGTTACCAGACCAAATTATGTATCCCTACGCCGAACCAAATTATCTACAAAAACATGTGTTTAGCAGCTGTCACTTCTGACAGTCAAAATTTAGGTATATCTGCTAAACACATGTTTTTGCAGATCATTTGGTTCAGCGTAGGGATACATAATTTGGTCTGGTAACTTTTCAAAGCCTTCAGCTGTCAGCTGTGAGCTGTCAATCAGCACCAAAGAAGCCATGGGGCTACTGTAGGTACAGTTTGCTGGTTATTCACTCCTCTATTTCGCCTCACTCTACTTTATGGGCCTGCAGATTTCTCGTAATTTTCTACCCTCGTTCACATTCCTAAAGCCAACCCTGTTGCACCTGCTGTTTGGTAATCTACAAACAGTGTGCGTTGAAAACCAATCTCTATCACATCTCGGTGAACCTCTCTTGCTCTGTTTTGTTTGAATATGAACTTCTCAAAAACTCCATGTAAAATGATTTAGTGCACGACTAGGTATGTATAATATGTTAATAATGTTCAATCTGTGTGTGTTTTTAATATATATATATATATGTACTTATAAAACCGAGTGTTTAGGGGAGCTCCTCTCGCGAATTAATTACTAAGAAGACTACATTCGGAGTCAAGACCATCGCTCTCAGACTTTGCTGGATATCCAGCCAAAGACATCACTCAAATGTAGACTCCACCCACAACATACATTTGTATATACCAAAGTTCGAATCCCGCTTCTGTTTTAGTGTTACTAAAACTGGTCCTGTGGAACTAAATTACATTTTAATATAATTTTAATTTTAATAAACAGATCGCCCACACAGAGGCATAGAAAATAGGTATATAAAGATCGATTCTCGATTATTTCAAAATCAAGAATACGAGTTATTGAGTTAGCGAATAATATGAAGCTTGAAATAGCTCAAATTCCAATTATTTTCTAGAGACATCCAATTTTCAAATATTTGCCGTACGAAGACCATTTCAAATAGCTTTTAGAGGCATCAAATACTCAAAAATAGCTTCTAGAGACATTCAAATGTCAAATACTTGCTTGTAGAGAACCACTCCAAATAATTTCTCTGGAGGCATCTTATTTTTTAAATATAACCAGGTGAGGACCAATCTAAATAGCTTCCAGGGGCATCTAAATAGGAAAAAAATTGTTCCTGAGAACCATTCTAAATAACTTCAGAACATTCTGTCCAGATACTTCAAATGTTCTAACAGTTTTTCGCTTATGCTAAGCTGACAATATATAAGTCCATGTATATATAATTTTATCTATTACGATGTAAAATGTGAGATAACAGTTACTTTAAGCATTTTTCACAGTAAAAATATATTAGGGACATTTTTCCTATACCAATATGTATAGTAGAGATAGTTATTTTCTTAAAGTACGTTTAAATTAATCATAACAATTTGTAATTATAGAGTTTCAATGAAGCGCTTGACAGAATCATATTATGACATGGCGCTACCGCCTCCTAATATAGTGAATAAAATAATATGTCGCTCCAGGCTGTTCAAAAACTGCATCAGATGGTTTTGACCAGTATTTAGAGCTGTTATAAACAATGTGATACCAAGAATTTTGTAGTCCCAGAATAATATGAATTACTATCACACATAAACATTCTACATTATTTATTTAACATTATTTCTCAAAATAATTATTCTGATGCATCGATATGTGATTCAATATTTTGAATATAGAATCAATTAGGAAGGTTTATATGTGAACTTCTCGTTATTCATGCAAACGCATTTATTAAAATTATATTTACAAAATGTATGTGGAAACGTTTGTTATGAACTAGAACATGTTTTGTTGATAAATATAACATTCCCATCAATTACATTTCAATCTATAATTCCTTGAATAATACAAGAAGAAAAAAAAAGAAGCATTTTCTTCAACTAGAAGAACGACCACAAGTGAGTTCTGTTTAAAAGTATAAATAGCGACAATATGTAGTTGAAGACAACTAATACCACAACCGTTATGCAAAAGCCTCAAATACTCTTGTAAAACAAGAATTTTTTTTTCTAGTGATCTGGGTAGTGGCTAGGAGAAAACTGAATTAAAGAGTTACAGTTTATGAAAATGTGTACACTACTTACAAAGATAACCTCAAAAAGAATAAAAAATAATTTGAGAAGGATATCTACCACCCCAACTCCATGTGACACAATAAATGACATATATTAATTTAAATTAGTTTGCTACTTAACACACGTGAATTAATCGCAAAAAATAATTGCTAACAGACCCCAGGATGGGGATATATTTCACAATAAGGATGTATTTCAGAGTTTAATACTTTTAAATTCAGACTTATGCAGAATAACGATTAAAGACTAGTAAGATACAGACTTATATTATGAGTGAAGAATGACCGTGGATGTGAGATAGAATCTGGATAGCTCAGGGTTAGAACCTTGGCCTGCAAAGTCATGAGTCCCTAGTTCGATTATAATGTCCAGGTGTCATTTTACAATTTACGAATATGATATTTTATGAGGCTACATCCATAACTTAAAGAATATTTCCATTTTATAAGTTTCGTTATCCATGTACTGTACACTCCGTATACTCTGAAAGGTCCTTTCCTTGATGGATTACACGATGACATCATCTTATAAGCTATACCATAGTAGAACCAGGCACGGTAACCTTGAGACCTGTAAGTGTAAACTGAGTGAACGTACAATTAATTGTAAAAGCATTAGCTTTTTAAAAAAAAAAATATGCACTTATGTAGGCCTACTATTTAAGATAATTGTTTAGGGATGAGGAAGGTTGAATTTAGAGGAAGTGTACCCACATTTGCGTGGAAATAAAGTTAGTAACTCAATAAGAAAAACCACCTCAGTACAACTGACTGTGATCGAACCACGATCTCCCCGTTATCGGCAGCTTAGTCTATTGCCAGAGTAGCGCCTTAGACAATGCGGCCACTGAAGTAGGTTGTAGGCTAATCAAATAATCGTACCTAGAATACCATATAATATGTACAATGGTTTGCGCATGTTAATATATTTTATGTAATACATCACTCACCACATTAATCCCATGGAGAAGAATGGTTGACAGTACCAGGACTAAGAAGTATCCCGCACATAAGATATAGGCTGGGGCTGGTAGCGTAGCTATGGACACATAATAGCATTTTGTAAAATTCACCTTTCTTCTTTAAAATATTTCAAAAATATATTACTAGAAGGTGTATACAAGATTATTATTTTCAGATAGTTATCATTAAGTAACCAGTTATTGATTAATTAGAAAAATGTTAAATTAAAAAGGACTTTCATGGTTTTATGTGACAAGCACTCTACTAAGCTATCGAAATAAATACATGTTTTAGATTTTAAACAATAAAATTAAATAAGAAAAGAATAATATCTTCTGTTCAGTAAAACAATATCGATGACTAATATAAAGTTGATACAAAATGATATGATATAAAATCGATATGTAAATTCAACTCGACTTAGTTTTATTCCTGGAGGATTTAGCATGCGTTTGAACAGCCAATAAAAAAGTACTGGACATAGTAGAAGAAATTGTAGCAAGACATCTAAAATTCGATTCAACAATAACTATTACTATAAAAATTACATTGACATTTTCAAATGTATATGTAAATAAATTAAAATTGAACCAGGATTTTTCGAATAAATATTTCATTTACAATTTTAATACTTACATAATTGAATGAACTTATTAATTTTACCTTCGGCTTCTAGTATCCACCAAATCTCAATGACGAAGGCCACCACGTAAGCAATCTGAAAATAATTAAACAAAATCACCCAATAAAGTGCCTATTTTTATTACTAATTAATTAAACACCACGTCTTACTACCGTTCGGGTTATACGCTTAAGTACTACTAATTACGCTAATGGACTAGGAATTGGGAAGTTTGAATTTATAGGAAGGGAACCCTAATTTATGTGGAGGGAGAGTGGAAAACTATTTAGGAACCCCCCCCTCCCCCCAGTTCACCCGACCGAGATTCAAACCTCTTGCTCCCCGTCCTCGGCCGTCTAGCTCAACACGAAACCAGCGCGTTAGCTAACCACTGAGGCAGGTGTTAATTACTAATGTTTTATACCATTATGTGCTAGGGTTGGTGGTCTCTATTCCGTATATAATTGGTTAAACAATTGAGATAGCAGCTTCAGTGTCCGAACGGTCTAAGGTATCATTCGAATGTTAGACTGGCCTGCTTATGACGGGGAGATCGGAGTTCGAATCCGGTTGAGTGTACTAAGGGTGGTTTTTCATCATTGCCTTTACACGCTCTTTCCACGCAAATGCAAGTACATTACCTCTAAAATGTTTATATCATTCATTATCCCTACCCTTATAAACTAATTTGTGTGTATAGCCTGAACAGGTAGTAATACATGGTGATTTGAAAAAACAAGTGAGAACCACTCGCAAATGAAGTGCAAACTTGTCATTGGTGTATAAAACTATTATTGTTTACTTTAAAGGAAGCCGAATTCCGTTTTAAAGGTAACCGTGTCCATTTACAAATTACACTTTTAAAATACTTAAATTTGTAACTATGTAGGGTATTTAATTGTAATAATTAGCGTGTATGCTTGCTTTAGAATAAAAGCAATTAACCATTCTAGTGAAAGCTCAATAATTATTAATAAAATAAATAAAATATGGAATTTTGAATGATGATCTTAGTGTAGGCGTCTTATCCCTTATCGATATTTTATGTGATAGGCTTTAGAGAAAATGCTAAGTTACATCTTATTTAAGGATACAGTATGAGGAGGGTGAATTTTAAGTGAATATACAAGCACCCAGAGTCCATTTGAAATAGAAAAATTACCAATAACCAATGATAATAGAAATGGGGTCGATCGGCAGATATTACTATGAGGTATTTAGTTAGGGAACTAAACTATGTCATTGCTTTTATGTGATATTTCCAATATAACAATGAATAATACAGGTAGTAAAAGACTTTATGAAACATTAAAGATCATTTTTACTGTATCATAATATCAGCGAAATAGTAAAATTCCAAATGAACGAAGAGAATTAATAAGATAGAAATCATATTCATTGTTTATTAAGGAAGCTGATATTGCTAAAAGGTAATGAATCCGAGTAACTGAGCAACGTCACGACTTTAACGATATATTTTTAATAAAACATTCAATAATAAAAGCAGTAAAATAGTTTGTGGAACATTAAAGATTATTTTTATAGTATCTTAATGTCTGTTATATAGTAAAACTACAACAAATATAATGAAAAGGAGTTAAGAAGCAGATTTTGTATTAGGGAGGCAGGTATTGATTGCTAAGCGGTATATAGTCAAGGAGCTAAACTACTTCATAACATTTGCGATATTTTTCCAATGTAATAATTAAGAAAATGGTAGTAAAATGATTTATGAAATATTAAAGATCAATTTTAGAATATTATCCTAACGTCAGCTAAATAAATAGTTCATTAAAAAGAACGAAAAGAACAAATAAGGTAAAAATCGAAGTCATTATGTATTAGGGGAGCAGATATATATATATATATATATATATATATATTATATATAAAATAGGTAATAAATCGAGTAAATGATAAACTTTTTTTTTAAATACATGATGAAATTGTAATAAGGAAGCAATATTAAACTATCTTTATAGAATTCAATATGAAATATTCAGTGTAATAACGTATAATGAGAAAGAATTTTTGTGAAATTATAAACTTTAACTCTGATACGTCTATATAAATTAATTAAATGGATAGTTCGTTGATTAACACACATATGATTTAAGATATGAAACACAATTAAAATAACACATTAAAAATGTGAGTCATGTTAACAAATAAAAATATAACAAGAAACACAAATAATTAAACATAATTAAACTATATGTATAAATTAGTATTGATTGAGTAGAGGAATAATGTTTGTAATATAATTGAAAAGACTTATTAGGAAAAAATTAAAAAATGTCATGAAAGTTGACGTATATGACAGTTAATTGAATTCTATTCTCTTATCTGAATTCCCTTGCTCGTTTATAGGCATCGTAGAGACGGCCTTGGAATTCTATATTTTTACTTGTTAACATGTTGTGACCTTGACTCACATTTTTAATGTGTTATTTTAATTGTGTTTCATATCTTAAATCATATGTGTATTAATCAACGAACTATCCATTTAATTAATTTATATAGACATATCAGAGTAAATGTTTGTAATTTCACAAACATTCTTTCTCATTATACGTTATTACACTAAATATTTCATATTGAATTCCATAAAGATAGTTTAAATGATAACGTCAATACTTTTACGACATATTTCCAATAAAACAATCAATAATAAACGTAGTAAAATAATTTGTGGCCTACATATTAAAGATCATTTTGACTTACTTATGTCAGTTATATAGTAAAACTACCAATAAACAAAGATAATAAAAGAAGGTCAAGATATAGTTAATTCTGTACTATGGTGGTTGGTGTTGTTGCTAAGAGATATATAGTCAAGGAACTAAACCACGCCATTACTTTTACAAGATCATTACAATATAATAAACAATAAGACATAATAAAATTGTTTATAAAAGATTAAAGATCATTTTTTAAAACATATACAAATGTCAGTAAAATATTAAAATTTAAAATGAACAAAGAGAATAAATAAGATCAAAATCATGGTTATTGTGTATTAGGGGAGCAGAGGTAATAAGAGGTAATAAATCGAGTAAATGAGATACGTCACGATTTGACAACATTTTTCCAATAAAACAATCAATAATAAATGTAGTGAATTAATTTGTGGACTATTAAAGATCATTTTTACACTATACTTACACTGTATTTATGTTAGCTTTAGAGTAAACTACCAATAAACAAAGATAATAACAAGAGGTCAAGATACAGTTAATTCTGTGTTATGGCGGAAGGTGTAGCTAAGAGGTATATAATCAATTAACTAGACTAGGTCATTATTTTTACGATATCTTCCAAATATAATAATCAATAATACAGGTAGTAATTTAGTTTATGAAACACTAAACAACCAATTTTTAAAAAATCCTAATTTCAGTAAAATTGTAAAATTGCAAATGAACGAAGAAAATAAATAAGTTAAAAATCCTGGTCATTGTAAATTAGGGCAGAAGACATTTCTGAGAGTTAAATATTTTTTAGTTATTGGGCGACGTCACGATTTTAACGACGATTTTAACTATCAATAATAAAGGTAGTAAAATAGTTTGTGGAACATTAAAGATAATTTTTACTATATCCTAATGTCAGTTAACTAGCAAAATTACCATTTAAAAAAGTAATAAAAAACAGATCAAGATCCAGATAATTAAGTAATCTGGCGGTAGGTACTTATTTCTAAGTGGTATTTGGTCAAGTAAATAAATATGATTAAGTCATAACTTTTAAGAGATACTTCCAAAGTAGCAATCAATAAATAATACAAGTATAAAAATGTTTATGAAACATTAAAGATCTTTTTACAATAACCTAATGTCAATAAAAAAGTAAATTAAATTCCAAATGAACGAAGAGAAAAATAGATAGAGTAAAAATCCTGGTCATTGAGTATTAGGGCAGCAGATATCGCTAAAAGGTAAATAATCGAGTAACCGAGTAACGTCACGATTTTAACGACACATTTCCAATAAAACAATCAATATTAAATGTATTAAACTAGTTTGTGGAACATCAAAGATAATTTTTACCACATTCTTTTGTCACATATATAGTAAAACTAGCAATAAAAAATATAATAAAAAAGGGTAATGAATGATCCAACTCATTGTGTATTAGAGCGGTATAAAAGGTGTATAGACAAGGAACAAAACTACAGCATTACTTTTAAGAGAAAAATAATAATCAATAAGACATATAATAAAATAGTTTGTGAAACATTAAATATCATTTTTACAATATCCTAATGTAACCAAACTAATGAAGAAAAAAAAAAGTGAAAACAATGGTCATTGTGTATTAGGGCAACAGATATTGCTAAGAGGTAATAAATCAAGTAACTGAGAAACGTCACGAGTTTTACGACATAGTTCCAATAAAACCATCAATAATAAATGTAGTAAAATAATTTGTGGACCATTAAAGATCATTTTTACACTATCTTAATGTCGGTTGTATACTAAAACTGTGAATAAACAAATATAATGGAAGAGAGATTAAAATCGCGTTCATTGTGAAAGTAGTCAATGAACTGAGCTGCGTCATAAATTTTACGAGATCCTCCAAATTAACTATCAATAACACAGATAATAAAATAGTTTACTAAACATGAGAGATCATTTTTACAATATTCTAATGTCCGTTATTCATTAAAAGTCCACAAATAAACAAAGAGAAATAAATAAGGACAAAATCATGGTCATTGTGTATTAGAGCAGCAGACATTGCTGAGAGGTAAATAATCAGGTACGTGAGAAACGTCACAAATTTTACGACATATTTCCATTAAAACAAACAATAATAAAGGTAGTAAAATATTTTATGGAACATTAAAGATTACTTTTACAATAATGTTTTGTCAGTTTTATAGTAAACCTACAAATAAACAAACATAATAAAAATATATATAGAACCAGTTCATTGTGTATTAGGGTGGCAGTTATTGATAAGAAATATATAGGCAAGGAAGTCCAGTGGTGGCGGCACCGGGGGGGGGGCTTGCCCCCCTCCTGAAATATATTTGTCCCTCCCTTCAACCTCAAACATTGTTTAATTACAACGTTAATAATCTTTGACCCTTTTGTTAAATACAAAATGTATCTATGACTGTCTACAATTTGTTTTTCATCTGATAGAATTATGCGCCAACCGCCTGCACGATGCAATGAGTCATGAAAGCCATCAACATTCCATGCTACAGCCAACTTCCTGTCCAAGTTCACGTCACAGGTCACCCCTTGTCACCTTTCTTTTCCAAGGCCATTTCACCATTTACCCCTCTCTTCCCGTGTCCTTTGAATTTAGTGTGAAAGCAAGTGCATGTGGTGCTAGTGTTTTTCTTAAATAAAGTGTTTATTATTATTATTATTATTATTATTATTATTATTATTATTATTATCACCGCGTTTTACTACCCGTTCGGGCTATACGCACTTACGCTAATGTGTAATGGTAGGGTGATTGTGAGATGAAATGGAGGACCTACAGTTTAACGTGGAATCTGAACCACAGTGGAGGCCTGGCATTCCACATATTCACAAGTTATGGTTAATACACGTCTTGTCAGAGGTGAAGGAAGGGTTTGGTAATCAGATAAATCTGTGCCGGGACCAAGGATTGAACCCCGGGCCCCAACATAGAAGTCCGACACCCTACCCCTAGACCACCAGGTCACCTATAAAGTGTTTATAGAGGTATAATTTCATCGTTATAAAGTAGTTTTTGTGATTCCCTGTGAGAATAAATTTGTTGTGACTTGTATTACAAAGTTTGAATTTTTTTTAAATCGCTGATGGACTAATAATAATTGGACAATTGAAATTCATCGGTATACTTCTATTGCGAACTATCGCAAAATGGCTAAGAGGAAATCCTTGTTCGATTAAAGTTAAATTGTTATAAAATTGACAGTGAAAATTATCTATTGCCACTTCTTCTTAAGTCAACAACCCAAAGGTTGATTTGATGATTTTTCTATCCAGCCTGAGCTGAGCAAGCACTCAGTCGTTCAGCTGGTTAGTCCTACCTCCACAATCTGGTATAAATACCATGTATAGGGGGAGTCCAGGAAGTGTGAATGCCTTTCAAACTCAAATAATGAGTATTTTAACATACCTTCCAGGGTTATTTTACCCTTCTAATACCATGGGGCACTAGAGACCCCAACGCAACGTTGTTGACCTGTATAACATGTAATACATTTTTTTAATTCTTTAAAAAAATGTAATTTGTTAATTTATTCATTTACTTTGCACTATATAGTTTCAATTTTTTTTTCTTAACAAAATATTGCACCATCTTCAGCATATAAAGAATTCGTCTCATGTCTCTCCTCTGGAATTAATAGAACATGCATTTGGATGTTCGTCTTTGGTCTTTGGTAGGCCTACTTTCTTTCATAGGCTGCTCAAGTCTATTATGAACTTGTGTATTATAAAAACTGGTCGTAAAATGTTCATAAAGTCCAATTTTCACAAATATCACCTGCTTTGGTGGCCGCATGGTCTAAGGCATCACTCTCGCAATAGACTATAGAACAAATGACAGGAAGAATTGGTGTTCGAATCCCGGTAAGATCTACTTAAAGGGTTTTTCCCAAATGTTTTTCTACTCTTCTTCCACTTAAATGTGGGTACACTTCCTCTAAATGTAGCTTTCCTCATCAATAACTCACTAGCTCAATTAGTACAAACACGTGTAAACTCAACCGGTAATAAGACGCGGCGCTATAAAAATAAAAATTCACAAATATTCAGTTGTTTATAGTTTGGTAATGTTGATTTACGGTGACAAAATCAAAACCATATAAATTGTCACCAATAACAAAATGTATTCCGGATGTAGACAGAATTATTACTAGATTATTAGTTGATTACATTCCCCATTAAAAAGTCACAGGAGACGAGTAGAATATTATGTAATAACCATGACCCGAATTTTGATGATATATCATTATTTTATTGGTTCGTCACATATAATGCTCATAAGTATACAAACTCTGTTTATGATCAGGTTGTAGAAATGTAGGTCATTTTTACGCCATTTATGGTCATTCTTTAATTTTAGGTCATATTTCTTGGTTTTTATACTTTAAAGTCATTTTTAGTATTTTATAGAAACTTTTGAGTCATTTTTTAAAAATATTTAAGCCATTTTAAGGTATTCATGTTATTTAAGTATTTTTAATACAATCGAAATTTTAAATATTCATAATTCTTTCATCACACAGTTGTCGAAATAAGAATATAATGTAGGCCATGAACTTTGTATTATCTTTTCTTGCTTGTTTGTAAAATTTATATTCCTAGTGAAACCCTGCAACTAAGCTTGGGAGGATTGCATTAGGAGGGGTTAGCTATTACTTCTAAAGCAGATATTTATTTATCAATGTTATATAACAAAATGAAAGTCTTAGTCTGCAGATACATTTTTCACAAGTAGTCCAGCGATATTGTTCAAAAATAAACAACTAAAATACAAAGAGAAATAAGAAAACATATTTTCAAGCTAGTACAAGAGTTAATCTCGATTTAGGTTTAAGAATTCAAAAATAATATTGTATCATTCAGTCCATCTAAAAGGTAAAGTGGCGACTATTTTTAATAACACGCTTTAATCGGGTAAAACCAGATATGGGGGAAGCCAAATCTATTATGACTCTCAACTTTAACACAACCAAATCAGGAGTTGACACTAAGGGTATTTTGTTTCAGATGTATCAAATGAAATTAAAATGATCTAGCCGATGGTGATTTTCTAGAAATTTTAAAATAATTCCCTTAAATTATTTTGTTATTTGAATATACCTGAATTAAATTGGAATCGAAAGATAAATAATTATAATAGAAGGGTATTTCTCAAGGAATTGAGTAAATCTCTATTAAATACTAGCCCCTTTCCCCGTAAAAAAATATTGTAAAGAATCCTGTAAAGTAAAGCTTCAAATCATCCATCATGTCAATATAAAAACAAAACTTTTTTTACTAATTTTTTTTAATACAGTCCTACCATCACTGTATAGCCCCTCCCTCTTTTTATCCTCCCTCCTATTTTCATCTCATTCCTCTTGCCTCAACCCTAAACCCCCCGCCCCTTTCACCAACCCCACTTTCCCTTCAACAACTTTTTTTTTACAACGACTATATAATATACTATCGACATTTTTATGAGAAATAAATTAAATTTTCAAAATAAAATATAGCCTATGTTACTCGCTGATAATGTAGATTTATATCGGTGAAAGAATTTTTTAATTCGGTCCAGTAGTTTTTGAGTTTATCCATTACAAACAAAAAACAAAAAATCAAATCTTTCCTCTTTATAATATTAGTAGGCCTATAGACAAACAGATGAGCTGGCGGTCTAGGGTATGGTGTCAGACTTCTGTGCTGGCGGCCGGGGTTCGATCCTTGGTCCCGGCACAGATTTATCTGAATACCAAATCCTTCCTTCACCTCTGACAAGACATCTTGTGAATGTGTGGAATGCCAGACCGCCACCGTGGTTCGGATTCCACGTTAAACTGTAGGTCCTCCATTTCATCTCACAATCAACCTACCATTACACATTAGCGTAAGTGCGTATAACCCGAATGGGTAGTAAGACGCGGTGCTAATAATAATATAGACAAACAGCAACGGAATGCTACGTCTTAGAAAGGTACTAAAATAGTTTTTGAAACATTAAAGATCGATTTTACAAAATCCTCAACTCAATGAAATAGTAAAATGCCAAGTGAACGAAGAAAATATTTTACATCTATTTCTGTTTACAGCCTATGGTCTGGATAAGTTTTTTTTATTCAAGTCATATATTTTTCCACTACCGGCTGGCCTGTAATAAACTTGAAAAACCTGATCATTGTGTATTAGGGCAGCAGATATTGCTAAGAGGTAATAAATCAAGTAATTGTAAATATCACGATTTTCACAGCATATCTATAATAATAAAAGGAAGTATTTGTCTGTGTGTGCGTTTGTTTGTGTGAGAAGCCCAGCCAAATCTATGGCACGCAGAGATTTGAAATTTTTAACATAGGTGGATGCAAGGGGGTTTAAATGCACCTTGAAGCCAGATTTTTAAATTTGTACTTAGCTTATTAATTAGGTTTAGAATTATATTTCAGAGATAACTGTGATAAAAATATGCTGTATCCTCCTCGGGGGGAAAAATGTGTACAAAATTGACAAGGAGTAAACAGAGAAAGACAACACGTTTCAGAGATAATGTTTCATTTTGAATCTGTAGATGTCAGCACATGACAATGGATAATATCTGTAGAGGGTCACGTGCAACGCCATGCGGGATTGCTAGTTTCTAACAAAACAACCTTTAATAAAGGTAGTAAAATATTGTTTGGAAAAAGTAATATGAATTTTACAATATATTTATATCAGATAGGCCTACATAATAAAACTACCAATAAAAATTAATTAAAAAGAGTTATTGATCTAGTTCATTGTGTATTAGGGGCGGGGGGGAGGGGGGGGAAAGGGCAGGTTTTGAAGAGGTATATATAGTTAAGGAACTAAACTACGTCATAGCGCTTACGATATCTTTCCAATTTAACAATCAATAATACAGGTGATAAAATAGTTTATGAAACATTAAAGATTAATTTTGAAATATTCTAAAGTTAGTAAAATAGTAAAATTCCAAATGAACAAAGAAAATAAACAAGGTCAAAAAGGTGGTCATTGTGTATTAGGGCATCAGATATTTCTAAGAGGAAAATATTTGATTGACTGGACCACTTTACAATATTTAATACCTATTTCCAAAAAAAACATAATTGTTGAACATTAAATATCAATTTCACTATATCATAATGTCAGTTAATTAGTGGAACTACCAATAAACAAAATATTAAAATAGTTGTAAATATCCAGTTAATGATGTATTATGGCGAAAGATATATCTCAGAGCGTTATAGTCAAAGGAATAAACTACGTTATAACTTTTACGAGAACTCACCACTATAACAATTATTAAGGCAGGTAGTGAAATAGTTTATGAAATTAAATATTATATTTACAATATCCTTATCACAATAAAATAATAACATTCCAAGTGAAAGAAGAGAATATATACACAAGGCTATAATCGTGGATATTGTGTATTAGAGCAGCAGATATTGATAAAAGGTAAATAATCGAGAAACTGAGCGAAGTCACGATTTTTACGATTAATTTCAAACAAACAATTAACAATAAAGGTAATAAGAAAGTTGTGAATAATTAAAGACCATTTTTAAATATCATAATTTCAGTTATATAGTAAAACTACCAATAAACAAAGATAATATAATTAATCGGTCAAGATCCACTTCATTGTGTAATAGGATGGCAGGTATTGTATGAGGTAACTAATCAAAAAAACTAATCTACATCATAACTTTTACGATATATTTTGAATATAACGATTAATAAAACTTGCAGTAAAATAGTTTTTGAAACATTAAAGATAATATGTACAGTAAGTACAATATTAAATTACAAATCAATGAAGAGCATAAATAAGGTTAAAATCCTGGTCATTGTTTATTAGGGCAGCAGATATTGTTAAAAGGTAATAAATAGAGTAAATATGAGACATCTCAATTTTTACGTCACATTTTCAATTAAAAATGCACTAATAAAGGTAGTAAAATGTTTTATTTAGCATTAAATATAATTTTTACTATATTCTTATATCAATTATATAGTAAAACTACCAATAAAAAGTGATAATAAAAAATAGATCAAGATACAATTTATTAAGTCAGTGGCGGCTCGTAAAAAAGGTTGATGCACAAATCCAAATATTCTGAACTATGGTACAGTACATACACTTTTTATATTGGTACTACATATATAATCTTTATCTACATATAATTTTACTTGGACTATCATTTTACATTAGTACATATTATAGTATATTTTGCTAAAGTTAAGGTAAACTAATTAAATACCTTAAAATAAAGCAAGTACAAAATTAATAAATGGAAACTGTACAGCCAAATCTAGAGAACCATTCATGTTTAACAATGATATGTCATGCTTCTTATTTGCTCATTTAAATGGTTTAAATAAGTGATGCCTAAATTTGACCAAGATAAGTCCCCACCAAAGCGTAGGCACGGAAAGCAGAGCTATATATTTTTCACATTACAACCATATTGCCAGTCATGTTTTATATACGTTTCTGAGTTAACTTTCTAATAAATTCACGATTTTTAGTTTTTGTCAGCTTTTCTAGAATAAGATTTGATGTTGGTCTATCAAATTTTTTAGCTAATAAATTTTCTTCTTGAGTACACAAACTAAATTTGTTTTGCAAAACGTTTTGCACAAAATTCAAATTGATATAAATAAAATCATATTAACAATGATTTTGAAATCAATAACAACTATTTAGATAAACTCATGTTTAATAAATAATTAATTTTGTGAGAACTAAGAAAGAATAATTGCACTTTAAAAATGATTAGAATTTGGTAGCAACGCTTTAGTTACACTCGTGAATCCAAAACAAATCTCCACGTTTCTAATGAGCTGTGCACCAGGCCACATGTGTTAAAGGGGTACTCTAAAACTTGCTAGCTAGGTCAATAACCTCTCTTTGTTTCAATGCGCATGTTCAGATGGTTATACGCACCTACAACAATCATAGAAACAGAAGGGTAGCGCTAGCAATCAAGTTCACAAATATAATAGTAAAGAGAACTAATTATATGGCTGGAGCATAGCCGATTTAAAGCAATACAATCTAAATAAATATTTTGATTCATTATTAAGTGTTATTATTTAATTAAAATAGAATTAAATACAATTTGTGTGAAATTATAAGTAAGGTCCCTGCTTACTCAAAGAGTAGTCTCCACTGCACTAAGTATTGGGGAGGCAGGTATTGCTAAGAGGTATAGCCAAGCTACTAAATTACGTCATAAATTCTACGAGATCTTTCCAATATATTAATCAATAAGACGGGTTGTACCCGCCTCGGTGGCGTAGTTGGCTAACGTGCTAGTCGTTTTGAGCTCGACCGCCGAGGACGGGAAGATCGAGGTTCGAATCTCGGTCGGGTGAACTGGGGTGGTTTTTCCTAAATGGTTTTCCACTCTTCCTCCACGCAAATGCGGGTTCACTTCCTCTAAATCAGCCTACCCAATTCCCAATCCATTAGCGTAATTAGTACTTAAAGCGTATAACCCGAACGGTTAGTAAGATGTGGTGCTAAATAATAATAAGACAGGTTGTAAAGTAGTTAGTGGAATATTATGGATCAGTTTTACAGTATTATTATGTCAGTTATATAGAAAGGATAATTAAAAGGAGTTGAGTTAATTGTGTATTAACGCACCAGGTATTTTAAAGAGGTATATATAGTCAAGGAACTAGACTATGCCATGAATTTTACGAGATCGTTCTAATACAAAAATCACTAAGACAGGCCTTAAATTGTTTATGAAACGTTAAAGATAATTTTTACAATATACTAATGTCAGTAAAATAGTAAAATTCCAACTGAACGAAGATAATATATAATGTCAAAATCGAGGTTACTGTGTAATAAAGGCAGAAAATATTTCTAAGAAATAAATAATCGTCTAACTGAACAAATACATGATTTTTACGGTATAGTTCATATAAAAAAAAACATAATAAAGGTAGTAAAATAGCTTATTAAATATTAAAAATGACTTTTACAATATCTTTATATAGTAAAACTACCACTAAATGAAGGTAATTAAAAAAGAGTTTGAATCCAGTTTGTTGTGTGTTTAGTCAAGAAATACAACTACATCTTAACTTTTGCGAGAGATTTCTAATATAACATTCAATAATATGGGTAGTGAAATAATGTATTAAACATTAAATATCATCTTTACAATATTATTAATATAGAGAGTCGTTTAGTATTCCATTTGAACGATGAGTAGATAAGGTCAAAATCGTTCTCATTGTGTAGGGCTATAAGGGCAGCAGATTTTGCTGATAGGTTAATTATAGAATAACTGATTAACGTTACTATTTTTACCTACATATTTCCAATAAATCTATCAATAATAAAGGTAGTAAAATTATTTGAGGAACATTAAAGATCATTTCTTCTATATCCTAGTGTCATTAAAACTTAAAACTGAAAAATGTCATAATATGACATTCATATTATGAACAAATAAAGTATGATGAATTGAAATCTTGGTTATTGTCTATTAGGACAGCACATATTGCTCAAATGTTAATAGTCGAGTACCTGAGCTAAATCGAGTATTTTACGAGACCTTTCCAAAAAACAAAAATTGGTAATAAAATAGTGGAATATTAATGATTAGTTTTATAATATCCTACTCTCAGTTAAATTGTAAAATTCCAAATAAATAAAGAGGAGAATAAGAACGAGTTCAAGATTTAGGTATTGTATATTAGGTCAGAAGCTATTGCGCAGAAGTAAATAATCGAAGATGCGAACTACCGTACCTCACTATTTTTAATAGATATTTCTAATAAAATAATCGATAATAAAGCTATTAAATTAGTTTGTGAACCGTTTAAAATCAGTTTAACAATATCATACCTAGTGTTTGTTATATAGTAAAATTAAAAATAAAAGAGAAATGAAAAATAAGTTCAATATCTAGGTCGTGTATTAGGGCAGCAGGTATTGAGAAGATATAAATAATCGAGTAAATGATCTACGTCACAATTTTTATGAAACACTTCTGATGAGGCATTAAATAGTATAGGTTGTAAAATAGTTGGTAAATCGTTTAAGTTCCCTTTCACAATGTCTTGTTACTGTCTTCGTTATTGAGTCATGTGGTAACTAGGAAATATTAAGTACTTAATTTATCTTCAGAAGTCTCCTGTTTCTCAAAAATGCACGTAAACGTATTAATAATGTTAATGGTTTGTAGTCTCCTTCAAATTCCTTTCGTCCAACAAAGAGTTAAAAATAACCATTTAAGAGTTAGATTAAATCTCGTAAACAAACCTATCATCAATTATTTAAACCGAGGAGCGTATCAAATTGGTAGGTTTATAATAATGGTGTGGTGACCTGGTGGTCTAGGGGTAAGGTGTCAGACTTCTATGCTGGCAGCCGGGGTTCGATCCTCGGTCCCGGCACAGATTTATCTGATTTCCAAACCCTTCCTTCACCTCTGACAAAATATCTTGTGAATGTGGGGAATGCCAGGCCTCCACCGTGGTTCGGATTCCACGTTAAACTGTAGGTCCTTCATTTCATCTCATAATCACCCTACCATTACACATTAGCGTAAGTGCGTATAACCCGAACGGATAGTAAGACGCGGTGCTAATAATAATAATAATATAATAATAATGGTCTCTAAGTTCACCCAGTTGATCTATTTATATAAGACACACCATAGGTAAAAATTGCAAGGAATATATTCATATCTATATTAATCCAGAGGTGTGAAACATATTTTTCAATGTAGCCACAGGTGTAGCAAATGAGAAGTGGAATAACACACCATGTAAAAATTGAGGAATTAGGTGGCTAAATCAAACATTTAAAACAACAAACTGTGTTTGAACCAGATCTGACTAATTTTGTAGAGACTAATATATATATGAGGTAGGGCCGAAACAATTAGACTATTAATAACTTGAAAATTAACACTTTAATTGAAAAGTAAATATTCATTAGCAAAAAAAAATAAGAAAACCACATAATATATATATACTTTTTCACTTATTGATGATAATGTCACTCAGTTGGTTTCCTGTACAATCGAAATACAGTAATTGCTGTTAACTCTACATTTGTTACTATACATTTATTTTGTTCACATAATTAAGGAATCATTATTTGACAATTTGATACGAATTATCTTATCTGATGCCAAAAAAAAGTAGAATGAATAAGGAACAAAATGATAAACGCTAGTGTAAAATCAAACTAACATGTATTAGGGCAACAGATATTGCTAAGAGGTAAATAATCAACTGACTGAAGTACGTCACAATCTCAACGAGATATTTCAAACTATAAATTAATATTGGTAGTAAAATAGTTCATAAAACATTTAAGCTCTCTTTCATAACGATTCGTTATGACTTGTTATGCCAATCACTTATTTGGATGTTGCATAAGCTATGTTAACACTAACATTCACGTAAGAATGTTTATAATATTCGTGAGCTATAATATATGTCAAATTCCATTATGTCCGTGAAAAATAAATGGCATGACACAATCGTACAAACTTTTTCATATTGTGTCTTATGGGTTTGAAGATAATTTTAGGAAGAGGTTTTCAGTAACCTACCCATGAGTAAGTTATCTTCATAAAACATAAACATTATTTTGTTGGTCGCAATAAGCAGTTGTATAAAAATTGTAAACCAAATTGTTCAAATAGTTTTAGCAAATTTTAAAATTTAAAAACAAAGTTATTTGTAAACAACCCTTAAATTATTGGTAGTTTATAAAAATAAAATCGTATTCTTGTATATTATGAAATTTGTTCTCAGATACCCAAATTGAACTCAAGCTTCAAGACCAATTTCGAAAAATGTCAAATTTTCTGTAATTTGTTATAAATAAACTACCCTTAAATTATTTTATTTTAAGAAAGCTAATTTATTTTGATCATAATAGCTTCTTGATTCCAATTTTAATATATTAGTTTGAGCCATTTAAAAAAAATTACAAAAATCAGTCAACGGTGAGGCATCAAAAATAACTAGTTCAAGTTTTTAAAATACATTTCCAATTTTTTTTAAATCAGTCATTCATAACCAAACCTATTTAAAAAAGTTTACAGTTTTATTTGTAATGTCAAATCCTCCCAAAATATCTATTTTAAACAAAACCGTTATAGCCGTTTTCCAAATACTTCCAATTTTAGAAAATCAGCCATATGTAAACTACACTTCAACGAAATTCTACCCTAAATAACAAGTATACAGTGTTATTTAAGAGGTCATACTCTTTAGATATTTATTTTAAAGTAATTTAGAACCATTACCCTATCCTTAATTTGAAGGCTAGGCTCACAATACAAAAAAAATCCCAAGGTATAGCCTTATTAAATCTAGATATCAAATTTAAACAAAATCCATAAAACCGCTTTAGATCCGTGGCTAGGCACAGACATACAGACAGGAAAAACATGGGGCCAGACAGAATTGAAAAATTTACTTTTTTAGTTTTGTGTTCACCAAAAACGTAAATATTCATCATAATCTCGAGATCGAACTTTTAATGATTACAATACGTTCTCTTGATATGAGAACGTATAGAATCAAATTAGCCAATCAAGAGGGTTAAATTATCTCAAGAGATCAATCATTTTCTTTTTATTCAGATATAACTGCGTTTCAGATGGATAAAGGGGCCAGAATTTGATTTCCAGTGGTTCAGAATAGCCCCCATTCATTCCCCTGAATCGTTAAGTGTAGCATTTATCTCCAAATAATTGGTAGGGTGCATCACACATCGATTATCTCTTTTCTTATCTTAAAATAGAAACATTTATTAAAAACTCTTCTGTTTTATGAAACAAAAATTTAGTGTAAATTGTTGCAGAAACACTCCACCAAAGTGAATGCATGAAATAATATAGAATGTTTCAGAAACATTAAAAAAATAATAACATATCTGTCCAACAAAGAACATAGCAATCAATATCCCATTTCAAAGAACCACAATATATATATAATTATAACTCAAAAACTATTGGTTTTATAAAAATAAATGTCGATTACAAGATCTTAATTTTAACATTACTACAACTTTACAGCGATAAGTTCTATCGTATCTTAAATATTTGCGAGGATATTATCAAAATTGGAAATTTCCGATAGTGTAAAATTCTTTCAAATTACTTTTTTATTTAAAATAAGAGTTGCAATTTTGTTTGTGACGTTAAACAATGGCTATATAAAAAGTTTAATAACAATCTTTGCAGTGGATTTCAATAAAATATATTTTTTTCTTTTTTTTTCTCCTTCATTAAACTACCTTTAATTCTAAGGCTAAATATATAATTCCATTAATTCCTCAAGGGAACCTTATGATAATTTTAAATATCAAGTTTTGGCCCAATCGGCAAAATGGTTTAGACTTTAGGCCGAAATACAGAGTGACATATTTCATAACGAAAAAACCTTTTTCGGTTTCAGCGAGTCATGAAACTTTGACATTTATCAAAATCTCAAGTTCGATTTTTTGACGATCATAATACTTTTCTGAACCACCTTACTCGTTCCTAGCCCTATATCGAGACATAAGTATTTACTTACTTTATGGTACTAAGAACTCGAACGCTCATTACCGCACTAACAAGAGTACTCCACCTATCTTGAGTTTGTTATATCCAGTCCACCTCAGTTAACACTATTTCTTTCAGGTTAATTCTAATGTTATCTTCCTTTATGCGTCTAGGTTTTCTCAATGGTTTCTTCCCAATGGGTTTTACAGAAAATACTCTGAACAAGTTTCTAGATTCTCCAATTCACGCTGTGTGTCCTGTACACCGTAATTTACTAAATTTGATTATCCTATCAATGTCTTCTGATGAATACAGAGTATGTAACTCATTAATATGTAACATCCTCCACTTCCAGTGTCTTCTTCTCTATTTTTACATCTTAATTTTGTTTGTTCATGGTTATGTTTCACAACCATAAAGAACAACCGATACAATTATTGTATTGTTTAATCCTTTTTTTACATCTTAATTTTGTTTGTTCATGATTATGTTTCACAACCATAGAGAACAACAGATATAATTATTGTATTGTTTAATCCGAGTTTAACATTCCTTGAAAACAGGCGAGTTGTCAACAACTTACCAACCTAGTAATAACATTCATTTTTAGACTGTTTTCTTTTACTAATTTCCAGTATAACATCGTTATTTATAGTTACAAAAAGTAATAAGTAGTAAAATAAATCAACGAAAGGTGTGCATTAAAAATGATAAAAGACAGGAGGAGTATAATTTACAATAGGCTTCTAATATCTCTTCAAACCACCATTGAGAGATCGGTATCACAATTTAAAGTAACTAAATATAAATTTTCCTTTACATACAATGCAATAAACGTTTTTTTTAACCTATCAATTTTTAACGATTGTTTAAATGTTGGGAGCTGTTAAATATTTGAACTACGTCACAATCTTTAAGAATGCTTTCCGATAATGCAATCTATAACACAGGTAATAAAGTAATTTGTGAAACATTTAAAACATTGAGAGAGGTGACCTGGTGGTCTGTGCTGGCGACCGGGTTTCAATCCTTGGTCCCGGCAAAGATTTATCTGATTTCCAAACCCTTCCTACACCTCTGACAAGACATCTTGTGAATGTGTGGAATGCCAGGCCGCCACCGTGGTTCGGATTCCACGTTAAACTGTAGGTCCTTCATTTCATCTCACAATCACCCTACCATTACACATTAGCGTAAGTGCGTATAACCCGAACGGGTAGTAAGACGCGGTGCTAATAATAATAATAATAATAATAAAACATTGAGTCAGTGGAATAACTAGGTTAAGGAAATTGGGACACGTGGCCTGGGTGCCGAATTCATTTGCAATATTAGAAACAATATAATTTTAATTAATTAAACAATTGAATTGTGTTTTGTTTTTACTAATTTTTAACCACTATTATAACTAGCAACTAGTTTAAATAGCAATTTAAGATTTCAGAAAGTTTTTAAACAACCGATTCTAAGGGGGCTATATTTTAAAATCCCTTGGATGGCATTAGCCCCAATCAACTCTAGTTACGTATCTGCTTTGGATAAGGTAGGTATTTGAAAAATTATCTTAACACTAATAAGTAAAATTATGTTTTATGTCAATAGCCAATATTATATACCAAGTTACATCAATATTTTATCAAAATTCAAAACAAAACTCAAGAGCGTGATAATAAATCTCGAATTCAACCTTGTATGGTGATTGTAACTATAAGGAAGTGGATACAGAAATACACATAAACCTAATCATACCGTTCCCTTACCGGGTAGGGAAAAATCTGTGAATGTAGCTAAAAAAAAAATCTATATAGTCAGGGGGCAGTTGTTTTCTACTTTAGAACATTTGCCCAGTCTGGTTCATCAAATGGGATAGCTTAACTACATCATCGTCTAATAAATTTAAGCTGTTGCCAAATTTTTAAAGCCATTTAGAGGAAAGAGAGCATGCAGATTTGCCATTCTGAATTTTATCCTACATATTATTTCTGTTGTCAACATCCCTTTTACTCAACTAATACACAGCCTACAGCGATGAATAAGGTATCATTGGATAGAATTTTTTACCGACTTCTGACATAGCATACTCAGTTTACGTTAAAACACATTGTTTGTTTAAAATTTAAGTTAAAAGAAAAATTTAAATTTAAGATGATTGCATTCTGACATCAAATATGGTATACAAAGAGGTATTATAAATTGTAAATACGTTCACATTAATAAACTCTTTTTGCTATTTTGTGTATACACTTCGCTGAGTATTTAATTTCAACAACCCAATAAAAGGCTAAATCATTTGGGGGGGGGGGGGTTATGTTGAATATCTGAAAGTTTCGCAAGGGTTTACTTGTGTGTATATATATATATATATATTTGCTTATATACCAGAAATTATTGGTTTTATAAAAATATATTTCAATTAAAAGGTTTTATCTTCATTAGTACCACAACTTTACAATGATAATTTCTTTCGTACCCCAAATAATTGCGGAGAAATTATGAAAAATGAAAAATATCCCCTATGTTAACTACCCTGAAAGTCATTTTCACGAAAAAATGAAAATTGCCATCTTGTTTGTAATGATGGACAGTGTCCAGGTATAATCAAATCAAAATAATTAGAGAAAATGTCAAGATTTTTTTTTTCTATTTTATCAATTTAGTAAACCACCCTTAAATTTAGGGTTGAATATCTAAATCCAAGTAAACCTCGGGGGGGGGGGGGGGCTACCTTATCAAAACCATACATACCAAGTTTTAATGCAATCAGTAAAATAGTTTCGGCTCTAGCCAGAGCTACAAACACAGTGATATACAGCCAGACAGCATTGCGTAAACCACTTTTTTTTTGTTTCAGGGGGTCATGAAACGTCGACACTAATCAAAATCTCGAGTTCAATTTTTTTGACGATCACAATATTTTCTCTCCAAGTAGTCGAGAGAAAATAAAAAACCACGTTAAATAAATTCATGAATGATTTTATATTTTGTTGATAGGTTAAGGTGTAAACGAAAGTGTACTCTTAGAATTATGCACTAGAAGAGCAAAAGTAGGTAAGTTTAAATTAATGTATAGTTTAACTACAATTATTAAAGAATCTTATAAGAAATGTCATAAAGGTGTCAAATATAATTTTATGTTCTCAAAATACATTAGTAATATATAATACATATATATTATATATATAATATATAATGACGCGTCAATTCTGAAAAATTTCTAATTTGTTTTGATCCAATTCTCACAAGAAGGTACTTTTAGAATAGTTAAAACTTATTTTATGCGGCAAAGATTGATAAGATTTTACTAATTTATTAATGTTATTTTATAGGTATTAATAGTATCAATCACCTGCTTCGGTGGCAATATGGTCTAAGGCGTCATTCTCTTGTTCATACTAATTTATTTTATCTATTTATTTATTTATTTTAGCATTGCGTCTTAATAACCGTTCGAGTTATACGCCTATGTTCTGATTCCACTAATGGGTTAGGGATTAGTAAGGCTTAATCTAGAGAAAATGCACCCACATTTGCATGGAGGGAGAATGATAAACCATTTAGGGAAAACCACCCTCAGAGCACCTGACCGGGAACGAGCCCTAATTTCCCCGTCTTCGACAGTCTAGTCCAACAAAAAGTAGTGCGTTAGACCACGCGGCCACCGAATTGGGTTTCACACTAATTAAATGTTAAAATACTAAATAAAGTGAAATAACTAGCTAGATCCAAACAAATAGTGCAAAGTACTAGAAGACCAGACATTACTCAGAGGTAGCTATAAATATAATAGCCTTACTCTACGTCACACGTTTTACGCGTTTCCTCGGAATTGTTAAACTAGGTGGTAAAACTCTCCAAGAAATACTTAATACCCACTTTCACGATGTCTTGTTATTGTCTCCGTTAAAGAATGACATCATAGGAACAAAACTAAACTTAAAAAAATATTACAAAACTTTAGCTCGGTCGGTAGCGTGTCTGCCTACTGAGCTCATGGTCCTGGGTCACAGAGAAGTCCTGGGTTCAGTTCCTGACTTGCCCGAAAAAAAAGTTCATAGGTGAAATGTGGCGTTCCCCTTTTAAAGTGACGACTTAACGATCGAAATATTAATAATATTATAACATGCTTCGGTGGCAATCTGGTCTAAGGAGTCACTTTCGTGTTAGACTAGACTGCCGATGACAGGGCGATTAGTTTCTAATCCCGATCGGCTGTACTGAGGAGTGGTTTTCCAAAATGCTTTTCCACTTTGCCTCTATGTAAATGAGGATACATTTCCTCTATACTCAACCTTCCTAATATGTAGCTCCCCATCGTAATTAGTACATATCGGTATTACCTGAAAAAGTAGTAAGATGCGGTGCTTAGAAAAAAGTATTAATCAAAAGTGATCAGTATGTCACTTAAGAATAAATTAATTCGGAATTCGGAATTAATATTGAATGTATTTTGTATCTGTGCTAAAATGGTATTTTTAAGGAGATCAAACTGTTGTTCCAAATAATTAAATGTAACAAAATTAATATATTTAAAGCTAAAAACTAGATCCAAACAAATAGTGCGAAGTACTAGGGGACCAGACATTACTAAGAGGTAGCTGAAAATAATATGTTTTTAAACTAAGTACGTCACACATTTACGTATTTCCTCAAAGTTGTTAAACTAGGTAGTAAAAAGGTTCAAGTAATACGTAAGACCCACTTTCACAATGCATTGTGTTTATTATTATTATTATTATTATTATTATTATTATTTAGCACCGCGTCTTACTACCCGTTCGGGTTATACGCTTTAAGTACTAATTACGCTAATGGATTGGGAATTGGGAAGGTTGAATTAGAGGAAGTGAACCCGCATTTGCGTGGAGGGAGAGTGGAAAACCGTTCAGGAACCCCCCCCCCCCAGTTCACCCGACCGAGATTCGAACCTCGGTCTCCCCGTCCTCGGCGGTCGAGCTCAACACGACTAGCGCGTCAGCCAACTACGCAACCGAGGCGGGTTGCATTGCAATAGTCTCTTTTAGCGAATAACTTTGTAGTTAAGTAAGAAAAACAACTAAACTAAAAAAAATCCTTAACTCAGTTGGTAGCGTGTCTGCCAACCGAGCTTATGGTCCTGGGTATATCTCCTGGTTTGGAAAAAAAAATGAGTGAAATGTGGGTTTCCCCTTTCACAGTGATGAATTAACGACAAGGATGGGGGTGGTTTGTTTGTTCTAGATTTAAGTTAGCATATAAACCGTATGCTGATATTCAGTCGGTTCAGAAAGGGAACGTTAAATACCTCAAATATATATATATATATATATTTATACTCACTATCACCCTCACTTCATCTCATCAACACATGGAAAGAGCCTCCGTGGAGAGTATGATCAGTACATTCGGACGTCCCCTGCACAACGGTGCATTAGCATTAGCTAATCTTTCCACAAACTGGGCTACGTAGCCAAAACGCATAACATTCTTATTTACTCCACGGATAACACATGACTTAAATAAGTAATACATCTTTAACCATACTACGTAACCTGCTATGGTTTACCCTATTATGCTTTATAAAGTATTGAAATTGAGACCAGTGAAACCGTTTGACCCTTTATTTATTTTTAGTACAACAAAATATACATTTCAAAATAAAAATAATAATAATAAAAAAAGCTGACCCCAGTAGCGCTAATATAAAATGAAGAAAGGAAAAAACCTACATTCATGTAAGTTTTCCGATTCGATCGTAGTTTTGTATATAATTTTACGTTTAATTAGCCTTAATATGGGCTCTATTAATTAATAGAGAATGAAACTTACCAATTATATTTGTTATTTTATCCTATCAAATACCCATTTTTTAGAAAGATCGAAAAACAAGCACATTCTTTTGACAGACGCCATCTAAAAACCCAGGGCTGTGGTTCAATAATCCATCCAAGGGCACTTGGAAAATATATAAAGTCCGTTCACGATAGGTTTTTACCTGGATGACAGTTCGAAAATCATATGTTTAGGTTTTGGGTTGCCAACACTTGAAAAAGACCACAGTTTTGTTATAAATGTAAAGATCTTTAATTACCTGTTATATATTACATTTAAAATAACGAAAACTTAAGGTTTCTCACACTATTTAATTTTTTTAAATAATTTCTTTTTATCCAACTCGAAACAATATCTTAAACATAATTAAAAGTACATATTTTTCGTTTTGGAACGTTACTGATTTTGTGTAATATAGTGCACACATCAATATCTTTTAATACAAGCATCGTATTTACTTGAAAAAAAGAGAAAATTGTTGTCATTTTTTTACATACAATAAATGATTTTATGATTATTTTATCGTATTTTGAAATATTTAACTGAATAAAATATTTTCATCAACTACGTGTCTGCATCATTGTAAAAAACTTGTTTACCGTTATGTTCAATCATATGGTTTAGATTCGTCAGACGCATTTTGAAGCTATGTTCGTTAGAAAATTTTGTGAAAGTGGTGTTAAATTTTTTTTTAAGGGGAATAAAACGATAAATCAACTTTGTGTCCAACCTCAAATAAATATATAAATAATATTGGCCTAAATAACTGTGGTTAACTATCACATCAATATATTACCATCTGTTTTCATTACAGTCATCCAAAGTGATAGATGTCAGCTGTTGGCGTAGTGATATATTAGGTAATACTTCTAGTAACATTTCGAGCTGTCATCCAGGTAAACTTAGCTCGTGAATGACTTATACTGTACATTGGCAAATTACACTGGTCAAGGCTAAAGGCCTGAAAGTCATTTTTGATCGTGTCTGATGTTCCTTTATTTCTATCTGGGGATAATGGAATTAGCCTTAAAGGTGTCCCCACCTCAGAAATTAATTCTTCCATACGCCAGGAAAACAAGGTAAGATAAGGTCGAATGGCCAAGATCTAGAGCATTAGCCCCACCCCATATTATACTAAATAGTTTGTTTTATAAAAAGTAAACTTTTTCGGACATATCATTAGGAAGAACTGTCTTCTGCATGACTTCATGGATGGAAAATTTGAGGTAGAGGCAGCTCTAGGGTATGTGAGGCTGTGTGTGGGATCAGTTGAGGCGCCCCACTCCCCCCAAAGAAATCTAACTTAAAATTGTGTTAACTGGTCTAAATTCGGAATATATGTTTGGCTATAAGAATTAAGAGGAAAATAATAACGTAGTGATATAACCTCAGAGCAACATAACATTAATAAGTGATGTAGAAAATTAAAATAAGATTTGAAGATTTTTACAAGATTTTTTTGGAAAATAAAAATGGAAATAAATAATTTTTAGAGTGACTGAAAATCAGTTTTTGATTCCTAGTTTTTTCTTCAAATAATCGTAACAGTTATCTAGTGGGAAATAGTTTTTTTCATCGAGCACTGTGAACCTCATTACTCAAACGCTCAATCATGGCGTGGGGCCCCTGAAGGCGTGGGGCCTTAGGTGGTCGCCTAGTTAGCCTTATGGTAGAGCCGCTTTTGGGTTGAGGGACAGAGGAACTTAGGAAGGAGGAGGATTCAACTATTGGACGAATTTAAGGAAAGAAGAAAATTCTGGTAGCTGAAAGAGGAGTAGAGGACAGGGTTCAATGGCGGTCTAAGTTCACTGAAAGGAATAGACCTGTCGTAATACAAAACAACTAATAGTAAAAATAATTATAATAAGTTAGAAATGTTTTAAAAATGTATTTCTCCTTATCTGTGATACCTTGTTTCTTTATTTGAATGGCTGCGTTAGCTGCACATTTGATGACACAATAGATGTGAGTCCAACACCATAGCTCATTTGGTAACGTGTATCTCTATTGAGCTATGGGTCCCGGGGTCAATTTACAGCATAGCCAAAAAATTTATCATTGGTGAAATGTTGGTTTACCCTTTCATAGTGCTGAATTAACAGTGAGGGCTGGTGTTAACTCCATGGTTCTCAACAAAATGGCAACTACTTGGAAGTTTTATAGGAATAACCTTCTACTCTTTTCTACACGCTTTAACTATATGAAAAACAGGAATTATGATCAATGAACCTCAAAAAACCAGAATCAGGACGTCCATCAACTATGCTTAAATTGAAACTACTGTATGAGTCACCATTAGCCATAAAAACAGCCAAGTACAATAATCTTCAACAGTCGCTTCAGTTTCTGTCCCCTATCATTATTATTATTACTATTATTATTATTATTATTAGCACCGCGTCTTACTACCCATTCGGGTTATACGCACTTACGCTAATGTGTAAGGTAGGGTGATTGTGAGATGAAATGAAGGACCTACAGTTTAACGTGGAATCCGACCCACGGTGGAGGCCTGGCATTCCCCACATTCACAAGATGTCTTGTCAGAGGTGAAGGAAGGGTTTGGTAATCAGATAAATCTGTGCCGGGACCAAGGATTGAACCCCGGACCCCAGCACAGAAGTTCGACACCTTACCCCTAGACCGCCAGGTCACCTTTCTGTACCCTATTCACCATTAATTGTACAAAAACTTAAAGCAAGGTAACCAATTGTTTGCAGTGACAATGGTGGTAAATAAAGCGGCATCTGATGAAACTTCAGAAAATGATTACATTGCAGACAGTATGTGGGAGTCATGATAAAATGTAAGAAAAATATTTGATTTTTTTCTATTTGTTGAATTTCATTCTAATTTGTACTTTTTATGCGCTTGGAAAAAATACTTTTTTATATATTGTTTTTTATTTTACCAAAAACATATAACAAATCGGAAGAAAAGGGGTGTAAGTGACAATATTAGAGGCAAAAGGGTGTTAATGAATGCAGGTTTTTACTAAAAAATATTCTACTAAAAATGATTGAATATATTCTAATGGTTTTTTACATACAAATTCTAAAACATCCAAGAAAAATAATGATAACATTCAAAATGTTAATACCTTTCCCCATAATTTTAAATATGATCTTAACTTTGAGGATTTTTATTAAAGAATCATGATTTTGTCACTTACAACCCCTTTGCTTCCGACAGCATCAAATAAGGTAAATATCGTGGCCATTGTGTATTAAGGCAACATATATTGCTGAGAGGTAACTAATCAAGTACCTGTGCAACGACACGATTTTTACGACATATTTCCAATAAAACTACCATTAGTAAAGGTAGTAAATTAGTTTGCTTAGCATTAAAGATAATTTAATATTGTTAAGAGGTAAATAATCGAGTAACGTTACGATTTTTACGGCATACTTCCAATAAAAATAATCAATAAAAAGGGTAGTATATTGGTTTACGGAACATTTAAAACTGTTTTTACTATATTATTGTCAGTTACATAGTAAATCTACTGATAAAAAGATATATTTTAAAAAAAGGAGGTAAATATCCAGTTAATATTATTTTGGCGGGTATTGCTGAGCGTTATATAGTCATATACGTAATTACTTTTACGATATCTTTCAAATATAATAATCAATAAGGTAGTTAGTAAAATAGTCTGTGAAATATTATTTACAACATCCTAATGTCAATAAAATAATAAATTTCCAAATGAACGAAGGGAATAAAAAGGTCAAAATCGTAGTCACTATGTATATTATGGCAGCAGATATTGCTTGCTATGAGGTAAATAATCGAGTTAGTGTGAAACTTTACGATTTTACTACATATTTCAAATAAAACAGTCAATATAAAAAGTTAATAAAATAATGTATTAATGGTAAAGATCAATTTTACAATATTCTTATGTTAATTATATAATAAATGTCCTAAAAACGAATATATATAATTAAAAAGAGATACAGTTCCAGTTCAATGTGTATTAGGGTGGTAGATATTGCTAAGAGGTATATATTCGAGTAAATAAACTACGTCATAAATGTTACATCTTTCCAATATAACCATCAATAAAACAGGCAATAAAATAGTTTATGGAACATTATACATCATTTTTACATTGGAAAATGTCATTAAAGTAGTAGAATTCCCAATCAACAAAAAGAATAAATAAGGTCTACATCGTGGTAATTGTGTATTAGGGCAGCAGATATTGTTAGGAAGTAAATAATCTAGTAGGTGAGCAACATCACAATTTTTAGGGCATATTTAAAAAAAACGCTAATAAAGGTAATAAAATCTTTTGTGAAGCATTAAATATAATTTTTAACACCATGCTTATGTTATTTATATATTAAATATACCCATAAACCAAGGTAATAAATCAGAGATAAGGATCCAGTTATTTGTTTATTATGGCGGCAGGTATTGATGAAAGTTAATATAATTAATAAACTAAACTAGGTACTTCATAAATTTTACAATATTTTTCAAATATAACAATCAAAAAGACAGGTAGTAAAAGAGCTTACGAAACATTAAAAATTATTTTTACACATCACAACAAAATAGTAAAATGCCAAATGAAAGAAGAGAATAAATAAGGTTTAAATCGTGATCATTATGTATTAAGGTAATATATATATAGCTAAGAGGTAAATTTTCGAGTACCTGGTTGATTTTTACGACGTATTTCCAATAAAACAATCATATATAAATGTAGTACAATTGTTTGTGGAACATTAAAGGTCATGTTTACATTATGTTCTTATGTCAGTTGTATGGTAAAATTACTAATAAACAAAGATAATAAAAAAATATGTCAGGATCCACTTCATTGTGTATTAGGGCGGTGTATTAAAGCTATATATAGCCAAGGAACTGAGCTACGTCATAAATTTTACGAGATCTTTTGAATATAACATCATAATATCAGTAAAATAATAAATATATCGATAATTCCAAATGAACGAAGAGAATAAATAAAGTCAAAATCTCGGCCACTCTGTATTATAACAGCAGATACCGCTAAGAGGTAACTAATCGAGTGAGAAACCTCATGATTTTTACAACACATTTCCAATAAAACAATCAATAATAAAATGTAGTTTAGTAATTGATTAAAGATAAAGATCGTGTTTACGATATTCTTATGTCAGTTATACACCGTATACAGTAAAATTACCAATAAAAAAGGATAATAAAAAAGATGTCCAGATGCATTTCATTGTGTATTAAGGTGGCAGTTATTGCAAAGAGTTATATAGTCAAGGAACTAAACTATATCAAAACATTTACGAGATCTTTCCAATATCAGTAAGACAGATAGTAAAATTGCTTAGGCAATATTAAGCATGAATCTAACAATATCTTATTTATTGTCAGTAAAATAATAAAATTCCAAATGAACGAAGAAAATTAACGTTAAAATCATGGTCAAAGTGTATTAGGATATCAGATAGCTAAGAGGTAAGCAATATAATAGGTGGAAAACGTCACAACTTTTATGACATATTTCCAATAAAAAATCAATAATAAAGGTAGTAAAATAATTTATTGACTATTAAAGATCATTTTTACAAAATTCTTCCCCTAATTATATAGTAAAACTACCAATAAACAAAGAATATAAAAACAAAATCCAGATCCAGTTCAATATGTATTAGGACGGCAGGTATTGCTGAGAGGTTTATTTATATTCAAGGAGCTAAAAGGTACGTCATAATTTCCATTTCTACGATATCTTTCAAACATAACAATCAATCAAACAGGTAGTAAAATAGTTTATGAAACGATTATATTTACACTATCCTAATCTCCCTCCGTATAATATTAAAACTCCAAATGAATGAAGAGAATTAATAAGGTAAATATCGTTGTTATTGTGTATTAGGGCAGCAGATATTGCTAAGAGGTAAATTATTGAGAAAATGAGCAACGTTACTATTTTTACAACATATTTTCAATAAAAATGTCAATAAAAAAGGTAGTAAACTAGTTTGTGGAACATTTAATATCACTTTTACAATATCTTAATGTCATTAAAATAGTGAAATTCCAAATAAAGTTTATAATATAATAAAGTCAAATAATGGTTATTGTGTATTATGGCAGCGCACTTTGCTAAGTGTTTAATCTCGTACCTGAGCTACGTAGAGAATTTTACGAGACCATCCTAATAAGACACCTATCGGTACTAAAATATATAGTGGAACATTAAAGATTATTTTTACGATATGCTAGTTTCAGTTATGTAGTAAAATTTCAAATAAAAAAGAAATGAAAAATCAGTTCAAGACATAAGTCGTTGTGTATTAGGGCAGCAGGTATTGAGAAGAGGTGAATATTCTAGTAACTGAACTACGTCATCATTTTTACGAGACATTTCCAATAAAGCATTAAATTATATAGGTAGTTAAATAGTAAAACTTTCAGCTCCCTGTCACAATTTCTCGTTACAGCTTAGTTATTGATTTATATAGTGGTTAGGAAATTCTAAGCACTTAGTTTATCTTAAGAAGAGTCTTGTTTCGGATAAATTCACGTAATAATATTAATAATGTTAATGACTTGTAGCATCGGTCAAATTCCGTCCATCAATCAAAAAGTTAAAAATAACAATTTATGAGTGTTAGATTATATCTCGAAATCAAACCTGCCATCACCTATTTCAGCCAAGGCTAGTATAGCATTGGTGGATTTATAATTATGGTCTCTAAATTCACCCAGTTGGTTAAGTTAACCAACAACTCTGCCTTGTATTCCGTTCCTCAAACCCCCATGTTGACGAGTTAGTTGACACCATTTAAAGCAGTTCTAACTTTAAGAGACGGGTAATCTGTTTAGAAATAGAAGTCATTACCGATAATTTGTAGATTCAGCACAAAATTATTCACATTACAATTACTATTATAGTAGTCTTAACCGTGATGGACTACACTTGGGCCCTATATTATAAGCTAAAAGATCGGTAAAAAAAAATGCTAGGTTGATGTTCTTACTTAAATTAAGCCAAAGGTGTGAAACATATTTTTCAATGTAGCCACAGGTGTGGTGAATGAGAAGTGAAATTCGCCACACGATGTAAAATTGAGAAAATATGTGGTTCAATCAAACATTTGAAACAACACACTTTGTTTGAACAAGTTTATTCGAAACATGTACTGTACAGTACATAGATCCCACTCACATGGACTAAAGCATCGCTCCCGTAATAGACTAGACAACCGGTGACAAGGAAATTTGGGTTCTAATCCCTGTCTGGTGTACTGAGGGAGGTTTTCCTAGTGGGTTTAAACTCTCCCTACTCGCAAATTTGGGTACACTTCCTTTAAATGTAACCTTCCTCATCCATATCTCACTAGCTCAATTATTAGTACCGTGCATATACGTGTAAACTGAACAGGTAGTAAGATGCATACATACATATATATATAAACACATACACACATACATACATATATACATGCATACATACACACATATATACATGCATACATACACACATACATACATGCATACATACATACATACATACATACATACATACATACATACATACATACATACATACATACATACATACATACATACATACATACATACATACATGCATACATACATACATGCATATATACATACATACAAACATACACACATACATACATGTATACATACATACATACATACATGCATATATACATATATACATACATACATGCATATATACATACATACAAACATACATACATACATACATACATACATACATACATACATACATATATTCCGTTCACGATAGGTTTTTACCTGGATGAAAGTTCGAAAATCATATGTTTAGGTTTTGGGTTGCCAACACTTGTAAAAGACACAATTTTGTTATAAATGTAAACATCTTTAATTATCTGTTATATATTACATTTAAAATAACGTAAACTTAAGTTTTCTCATACTATTTCATTTTTTTTAATAATTTCTTTTTATCCAACTCGAAACAATATTTTAAACATAATTAAATGTACTTATTTTTCGTTTTGGAACGTTACTGATTTTGTGTAATATAGTGCACACATCAATACCTTTTAATACAGGCATCGTATTTACTTGGAAAAGAGAAAATTGTTGTCATTTTTGTACATACAATAAATGATTTTATGATTATTTTATCGTATTTTGAAATATTTAACTGAATAAAATATTTTCATCAACTGCGTGTCTGCATAATTGTAAAAAAAATTGTTTACCGTTATGTTCAATCATATGGTTTAGATTCGTCAGTCTCCATTTTAAAGATATGTTCGTTAGAAGTTTTTGTGAAAGTGGTGTTAATATTTTTTTAAGGGGAATAAAACTATAAATAAACTTTGTGTCCGACATCAAATAAATATATAAATAATATTGGCCTAAATTAGTGTGGTTAACTATCACATTAATATATTACCATCTGTTTTCATTACAGTCATCCAAAGTGATATATGTCAGCTGTTGGCGTAGTAATATATTAGGGATTACTTCTAGTAACATTTTGAGCTGTCATCCAGGTAAACACAGATCGTGAATGACTTATACATACATACATATAGCTTAGAAACCAACTTCATACTTAACCCATCCTCACTAACTTTCTCCACATTTCCACATCCTTATAGACTACCTTCGTTTCAACAACATCCATACACCGAGCCATACATGCTCTTTTATTCTTAAGATTCCTGATGTCTCTCTTTTTCACACATTCATCTAAATCATTTAGAGCAACATCTTACATGGCCTAGGCCTACCCCCTTCTTTTGATCCACACACTCTTTCACAATGACCTATTGTATTCCCTTTCAAACCGCACTCATTCAACACCCATTCATTACTGATTCCAAGAAAAGTGGAAGAAATATTACTTCGGATAAATTTCTCACAGGTAGTCTAGCAATAGTGTTGAAAAATAAACCACTAACAATACTAGGAGTATTAAGAAAACAAATTTTCAAGCTAGTATATGAGTTCATCTTGATTTGTATTTCTGAATTAAACAACAATATTGTATCATACTGTCCATTAAAAAAAAAGTTAGATTGGTGCTCGACAATAACGTAAAAAAAAGTCAGGATTTGATACTTGAGTTATTTTGGTTCAGATGTACAGTACATACATAATTATGATGGGTTATAGATAACACCTTTCCAATTCAAACACTCTATCGGAAGCCGCCACTGCAGAAAAATTTTCTATTCAAAATTTCCCCAAAAATGTTCAGCTTTAGGCACAGACAAACTGGTTTCCTAATCTTTGTTCTGAGGTCATTTCATTCCTGAATATCTCAATGGTATAACATTGGCACCCTTGGGTTCGATTCTAGTGTCCGAGTGTTATTTTTCAAATTTACAGATTTGATACGGTTATATCCATAACTAAAATAAAAAATATTGTCCTATAAGCTCCGCTAATCATGTACAGTACAATTAACTGCACGATAATTTGCTTAATTCTATTCAACCACGTACCAAGTTTTTTTTAGTACCATGCGTCTTACTGACCGTTTTGGTTATCCGTATACACGCCAAGTTAGGCTGGGAACAGTTTAATAGGTTGGTGACCTTCCCAGCTTGAACTGCTAGAACCGGAAGTCAGGGTGGAAATTAACTGTAAGTATGACAATCCAATGAGTGAGTCATCATGTATTCCCAGGTTCATTCTTTATCGTTTCTACGTGCAGCGCTCACAACGACCTAACCGAGCTATCCGCATATTTACACCCATAGAATAGGGAGGGATGAGGAAGATAGAAACTATAAGAAACGTACCAGTATTTACGTTCAGTAAGAGTGATAAACCATTTAAGCGGGGTTTATATTGATACATAACGCATAACTAATAGTAAATAGTGCATAGCGTACAATGCACCATTCATAACTAAATACAACTTTTTGCAACTTAAATTTATTGTGTTTGATTCATTCATAGAACCTAAGCCCTTTTCCATAAATGTGCCTAACCTCTTTGTTCTACTAGATAAGATGTTTAATTAATTTAAGCCCAAGTTAAAAATACTTCACTTAATGGCTCACTCACAAAACAACGTTAAACTAATTGGATTATACGTTGATATTTTTCCTTGGTGGGTGACCTGGTGGTCTAGGGGTAAGGTGTCAGACTTCTGTGCTGGCGGCCGGGGTTTGATCCTCGGTCCCGGCAAAGATTTATCTGATTACCAAACCCTTCCTTCACCTCTGACAAGACATCTTGTGAATGTGGGGAATGCCAGGCCGCCACCGTGGTTCGGATTCCACGTTAAACTGTAGGTCCTCCATTTCATCTCACAATCACCCTACCATTACACATTAGCGTAAGTGCGTATAACCCGAATGGGTAGTAAGACGCGGTAATAAGAATAATAATAATAATAATGTGTGTGTGTGTGTGTGTGTGTGTGTGTGTGTGTGTGTGTGTGTGTGTATGCACGTGTATTAATCATGGGTTGGATCCAGCTTTTTTCAAATATGAAACTTCATTTTACCATCAAATCCCTAATTAAAATTTGAATCTTAGAAAATATTGTAAGCATAAGTGTTTAACTTTCCCAATAACTAGGAGTTTTTCCTTCACTTCTGATTGTGTTTACATTAAATGGTAAATTAATGATCTGGGGTTTGGTTGAAATGTTTTTCCTATCATTGTTTTGGTTTTAACCACAAGAAATTATTTAACTATTTTAATACCTTTAAAAAATAACCCAAACCTAGTACCTATTTAAAAAAATTATTATTTGAGTCTTGAATCCATGAATATTCCTTGTAGGTTCTAGGGTACCATACTTAGTATATACTAGAATATATGCGTCAATACAGTTGATTCTTGATGTAAATATGTTTAACTATGACAGACCCTAACTTTATATCATTTTATGATTTTGATATAGGGATTGTTTGTCTCTGAGTACATTTCATATATAATTTATTTCCTTAAACAAATAGGTGATCTAGGGATTAGGTGTCGGACTTCTGTGTTGGGGGTCCGGGGTTCAATCCTCGGTCCCGGCACAGATTTATCCATTACCAAACCCTTCCTTCACCTCTGACAAGAAGTGTATTAATCAAAACTTGTGAATGTGGAGAATGCCAAGCCTCCACCGTGGTTCGGATCCCACGTTAAACTGTAGGTCCTCCATTTCATCTCACAATCACCCTACCATTACACATTAGCGTAAGTGCGTATAACTTGAACATGTATTATACGCGGTGCTAATAATAATACTAATAATAATAATAATAATTTTAAAAATATACTGGAAATATACTGGAATTTCAAAACTATAGTCAGGTAGACACACTGAAGTTAAAAATTTAATAACTGATCATTTAGTTTCAATATGTTGTAACTCTTATGGGAATGGCAGTTCTGAAACTTAAAACCCACTAAAACAATCCTCAATTATCTTAAAATATTTCATTGTAACACTATTAAAAATGTATTAGACTGTTTGATGAAGGGGAGCTCTATTTTTCTAACAATTTACTTTGATCTTTGAACTTCAATATTTCCCTTAAAACGTCCTTGAAAATAAGCTAATTTCACCTTTTCGTTTTGTTTTTTTTAGTTCTAAAACTTTAGATGCAATGTGGTTATGCCTAAAGGGACATGTTGATATACTACTTCACCTTTATTTTGGTGTGAACAAGTATTTTATCACTATATCGTGGAATTTCTAAACGTCTGCAATGCGTCCCAATACTCCGGTAGGCAACCCTCCAGGATTCATGTAACTTAACCTAACAACACGAGCAAGACACATTGAATTTGGACTGTTTGAAAAACAAAACAAATTAAAATAGATCGAATGGTCTAAGGTGTCATTGCTTTAGACTAGACTGCCGATGATGGGGAAGTCAAGGTTCGAATCTCAGTCGGGTGTACTGAGGGTGGTTTTCCAAAATGATTTTCCACTTTCCCTCCACGCAAATGTGGGTACACTTTCTCTAAATACGAGTATAACCTTCCTAATCCATACAGCTTTTAAAGTAATTGGTACATAAGAGTATAACCCTATTGGGTAGTAAAGCACGATGATAAAAAAAATAGAGGTTATCCTAAGAAGTTTTTAATTTTGTCTTTATTTGTGAGAGATATGCGATATGTGCATTAATATCATAGACTTATAAAATTTTCTTTTAAGGGGTCTTTTAACAATTTAGTTGGAAGAATTTTTTTTTAGCTTCAATTACGATTTGAGCTTATACATCATCATTTTCTATATTTATTTGACAAAAATAATCAAAATCTTCTAAACCCTTTAATGTTGAATTTGATTAACAATATTATGTATTATTTTGTTGAAGACGGTTGTTTATGTTTCAAACGTATATTTTATAGAATTTTACAAGACTACGATAACAAGGAAAAAACTATTTAAAAATAATATCCTAATATTAAAGAACATTTTTTTAAAAACACTAGGTTCTGCAGTCTACAATAAAATGATAAAATACCGTTTTAATATCCTGTGTTTTAGTCTAAGGCTTAATTTTCTAAATGTTTGGACCAATTTTTTTTTAGTCACAGGATCTCTAATTCATTTTTATTATTGATTAACTTGTTTGAATTAATATTGATTAACAGGAAGGAAATGTTTGCTATACCAATTTAAGCCCAAGTTAAATATTGTTTAACAAACTCTTGTGATAATTCTAATGTCTTTTATGAATGTGTAAATACAGTTACAAACCCTTCACCCATCTATTATTGCGCGTTAGTATTTCTTAACGTTTTTATAAATGTTTGCTTAAAATTAACTTTTCTAGAATATTTTAAACGTGTTATGTGAAATTGTATTAGTTACTATTTATTAAATAACTTACTATTATATGAAAATAGTCCTTAGACCGTAATTAATTAGATATTTAAATGACAATATTTTGTATTTTGTTCTAATGGTAAGTTACATTATATTTAATTTTCTCCGTCTAATATAAACTCTTTGAATTTTAACTTACCACTGAGTAAACTCCAACTATGCATCCTGCTACAAGTAAACTGCAACAAAAACACGATCCCAAAATTGCCATTGTTATATACGTTGATAATTAGTTCATTGTAAACAGCGCACAACTACAAATCACAACAATATCAACATAGTCGGACATCAAAACAATGGATTCAAATTTAACGAGTCCTAAAAATTCGTTTCCAAATTCCTTTCTTTTATATAATATCAGTCCAAAACATTTAAACTTCAGACTTACATAACTAATATTATATACCCGTTGTTTTCTAATTAATAAACTGTACAAGCGTATAACTATAACGAGTAGTAAGATGCGGTGCTAAAAAAAAAGTCATCGTTCTTGTATAATAAGCTTATTATTGATTAGAACACACTTAAATGTCATTATTTTAAAAACAAACTCGCACGTAAAATAACGATTCAGTTATAAATCATCACTAATTACTTCGATATAAAAACTACGCGACATAGCAATCACTTTGTGCATGTGTTCTTGCCAAGTAGTTCTGGTTCGCGAGATAGTAACGAGGAGACCGCTCCTAGTGTGACACACCTGAGAAACGTACCACTTTCATTGCTGCCCCGAGCAAGGAAATTTCTCTTTCTTTTGTTTGTTCTATTTGTTCGTCGCTGTGGCTTAACGGCAAAGAGTTCGACTGTCAGGAGGATGGACACCAGATCGAATCCGAAGGGATACCTAAAATTGGTTTTATTTGATATTCTAGTTTTAGCCTCTCACCGTTAACCCTAGATGGAATGGTAGAGGTGGTCACGCGGCTAGTGTGTCTGACTAGCTTTGAAACAAGTTCAGGCTGCATGAAAAGCAGCATTTCTGTTTAATAATAATTTATCTATTTCTGTATAGATACCAGCATAGTCGTTTTAATTGGCATTCTCAAATTTCCTGTATACCACTAAGCCACTATAAAAAACCTTTGTTAAAGGTATTATAACTCCTTTTGACAGAAAAATAAATAAATTCTAGCTTTAAAGAAAAACAAATGATCATTTTATTAACAAGGTGTAGAGAGTTTAAGGATCATTATAACGTTAAATGTATTAGAATGCATATATTAAAGCTAATTGCGATTGAACACCACTTTCAAAGGTAATATTCAGACATTTTTACTAGAAAATGATGCGATTGAACACCAGCCTCCCAAGTAATATTCAAAAACATTTTTACTACTTTCAAATGATAGGATTGGACACCAGCCTCGTAGCTAAATCTTCAGACACACTTTTACTAGTTTCAAGTGATGGGATTGGACACCAGCCTCCCAGGTGATATTCAAACACATTTTTACTAGTTTCAAATGTTGGGATTGAAACCCAGCCTTCCAGCTAATATTCGAACACATTTTTATTAGTTTAAAATGATGAGATTGGACACCAGCTTCTCAGGTAACAATCATACTCATTTTTACTAGTTTCAAATTGTGGGATTGAACCTTAGCCTTCCAGCTAATATTCGAACATATTTTTACAAGTTTCAAATTAGATGGGATTGGACACAAGACTTTTAGGTAATATTCAGATACATTTTTACTAGTTTCAAATGATGGAATTGAATACCAGGCGCCCAGGTAATATCCAGACACATTTTTATTGGTTTAAAATTATGGGATTCGACACCAGCCTCCCAACTAATAATCAAATACCTTTTTACTAGTTTCAAATAAAGAGATTAGACATCAGCCTCCCAGGTAATATTCAGACATATTTTTACTAGTTTCAAATTTTGGTATTGGACACCAGCCTCTCAGGTAATATTCAGGCATATTTTTACTGGATTCGAATGATGGGATTGGACACCAGCCTCCCAGGTAATAATCAGACACATTTAAACTAGTTTCAAATGATAGGATTGAGCACGGGCCTTCCAGCTAATTTTCGAACACATTATTACTATTTTCAAATGAAGCGGTTGAACACCAGCCTCCTAGGTAAATCTCAGATAATATTCAGACACATTTTTACTGGTTTAAAAATATGGTATCGAACACCAGCCTTCCAGCTAATGTTCTATCACATTTTTACTAGTTTCAATTGATGGGATTGGACACCAGCCTCCCAGATAATATTCAGACACGTTTTACTCGTTTAAAAATGACCGAATTTAACACCAGACATCCAGATAATTTTCAATTATTACTGTTAATATTTTTTGAAAATATCTTTGGTTCAATAAGCGTACAACTTAATTGATTTTTTGAACTTGCTTCCAAAGAATAACGGAAACTACTCAACTCCAAGCTAAAGTTTGTTAATCCTTACGACACTCAAATAAGTCCGTTTAGATCTACATGTGAGGTAAGGATATGCATCCCTTTTACTAAGGATTCCATGCTGGAATTGACCTGTATATACAGCCTTTGATAATGCTCGATATAGTCTTGTGCTAATCTAGTAAAAATATATATATATATATATATATATATATATATATATAGGGTTATTCACTATTTTTTCCTGTAAACCTTTATAAGTACTAGTTGGTTTTCATGGTCTACAATTAGTTCATCTTGTTCCTGATCTAATATCTCCTGTAACAAAGTCAGATCTTCGGAACCCAAAGTTCCAAACAGATTCTTAAGAATTTTTCCGCCTAATTCGAACAAAGACCCTTCCCTAGGAGAACCTTTAATAGGTGCCAAATTAGCTAGGTCACCTAGTTACATACTAAGTTTATAAAAACTTATCTTAATTGATCTAAATAATTCTGGAAGTTATTGTTCCATTTATTCTAAAAAAATTACCTTGTTCCTGACTTTTGAACAATCCATATCGATTCTCTTAAACGTTCACGCTCTTCCAAAAGAGGTTTTATACCAAAATCCAAAACTATTTGGTAACTAATCTCTGGCAATACTACATCTTTCATATGTTCAAATGCTATTCCTACATCTAATGTTTGAATGAAAATTGAATCATGTTGGGATCAAACCCATGATCTTTTCAGAGTGAGCATTAAAACTATTATCTAAGAAAACATAATAAATACGCTATAACAACAATAACAAAATAATTAAACACAATTACAAGATAACAATACACAAATGGATTTTATCTGATACACAACAAACAAAAATATTACATTCAGCTAAATATTTGTTCTTCCTTTCGACTGGTTATCACATTCCTACGCGACTCATCTTAGCTGCAAGAATCACCTGTGGTCGCTTCTTTTTCTGAACGCGCACTTATTCTCGGAGAGAAAGATAGCACTACACAACATTTCACTTTACCTCGAAATCTGCTGACGCGAGCGCAACAGGTACCGATGAACTAGGGAATTAGTGACTGGCCCCACGAAAGGGGGGCAGCTGGGGTCGCAGGCCCAGGGGTCCAGCCTGGCAGGCCCTACTCTTTAATTAATTTGTGCTCAAATACAAAATTTATTAATTTTTAAGACCTCAGAAATTATATTGGTTTTAGGAAATACGAATATTTACATCATGTTTAAGTCAACAAACATCTTAAGTTATATTTTAGCATTGGTTACTGAGCGATCCGCAAATGTTTATTTTTGTCTGAATTATTCGGTGATTGACGGTGACGTTAATGCAGTGCATGGGTGTCACTCACGGACCCGGAAGCAACTAGTAGTCCGCTAATGGTACAAATTAAGTCGCTTAAGAGCACCGATGCCCGTACAGCACTTTCTGTTTCCAATATTTGCCGCTTCGGAAGCACTTGTCAATCTGAGTGACAGGTCGTTTGTTATTATTTTATTCGAATCGCCAGACAGTTGCCATTTGAATATTTCAGTTAATGTTTGTAGTTTGTTGTAACTTGTGATGATATTTAGCAAATAGCGTTACTTTGTTTTTATGAACTGGACATTATTGGTATGTAAAATTTTTTTAAAACTACCAAATATTTTACACTTAAACGGTCGATGACCGTTGTCCCATCGTGGATTATATTCATAAGTCAGGAGCAAAATAGAGAAAAAAACGGGACATACGAGAAAAGGCAACCAAAAAGGGACAAACTACTTTTGAACGTCTATGTTTCTTCACTAAACCTACCGATTCTTCAACCCCAGAGGATCAAGGAAATATTGAAGCAGTTCAAAACACTCCCGTTAATCCTGATCCAATAGTTGAAAAAACACAGTCAGACCAAAATCCATTAAACTCAAGCAACCTTAATCAATCGGGAGCTAGTTCCTCTTTATCTGTCGATACTGCTGAAACGTTTACTAGCCATAATACTGGAAAGGTATTCGAAACTGAAATTAAGCCTACATCGAGTTTCAATGCATATGAGTCATATGAAACTTTTTCTATGTCTACAAACGCAAAACATCTATACAAATCTAAGTTATGCGATTTTGATGTAGGCCAACTTCAAACTCTAAATGTAAATCATGAGGATATAAGACAAGCAGTGCTTTGTGGTGGTCCGTCCCATTCACCTCACTTCCCACAAGATGTAGAAGGTCATGCTTTTCCTCGTTAAGTTCTGACATACACACTTAAAAATAATGAAGAAATAAGCCGAGTTTGACTTGTGTGGAGCCAGCATAAAATTGCACTGTTTTCTCTTTCCTTGTATGTTGTTCAGTAAACTTCTACTACCAAGTAGATCAATGTTGACAACTCCTGAAGGTTACTCTGGAGTCAATAAGTGGGAGAAACTGCATGATAGAATAACACCTCATGAAAACAGTATCAACCACAAGATGTGTTATTAAAATGGCGTTGTCTGGAGTCTCATCTTCATGGTGAAACAACTGTAGACATGATATTGTGTGACAGTATTAAAAGTGAAGCAGAGAAGTGGAGGCAAATTTTACGACGTATTTTAGATTTTTTTATTTTTTTTTTAGGAGAACGAGGCCCATCTTGTAGAAAACCCACGAAATGGTAATCTTCTAGGAATTCGGGAGCTATTATTTAAAGTGATAAAAGATCATATGAGTAAATTCTAATAGACTCAGATAGCTCTGACAGTATGTGGCTCGTGATCAAAAAAATAGGTGGTGTGCAAATCCAAATATTCCGAACTATGGTGTAGACAATTGTATATAGGCCCTACCTATTTAAACTTATCAACATATAATTTTATATAGGCTAACATTTTACATATTATAATATACTTTGGTATAGTTGAGGTATAATAATTAACTAGTTTAAAATAAAGTAAGCATACAAATTAATAAAGGGAAAACTGTACAACCAAATCTAAAAAAACTGTTCATGTTTAAAGAGTTGCCATGCTTCTTATTCGCTCACTAAATGATTTAAATCAGTCATGCTTAAATTCATCCAAGATAAGTCGTTGCTCTCCCCCCCCCCCCCTCCATCCCAAAGAGTAAAAATGGAAAGCAGAACAATGTATTTTTCACATTACAACCACATTGCCAATCATGTTTTTTGAAAGTTTCTGCGTTGAGCTTTATAGCAAATTCAGGATTTTTAGTTTTTGTCGGTTTTTCTAGAATAATATCTGGTGTAGGTCTACCAAGTTGTTTTAGTTTCTAACTTTTCTTCTTGAGTATACAAACTAATTTGTTTATGCATAATGTTTTTCACAAAAGTTATGTTCTTATAAAAAAAATTACGTTAACAATTATTATGAAATCAAAAACAGCTATTTATATAAACTCATATTTATAAATTATCAATTTTGTGAGAACTAAGAAAGAATAGTTGCAATTTAAAATGTATTAAAATTTATAGCAACGCTTTAGTCAAACTCATGATTCCGAAACTAATATCTACGTTCACTATCGAGTTGTGCACCAAGCCACATGCTAAAGGGATGCTTTGAAACTTGCTATCTAGGTCAACAACCTCTCTTTGTTTCACTGTGCATGCTCAGATGGTTGCCTGCACCTACAACTTAGTAGAGGCAGAAGGGCAGCGCTAGCAGTCAAGCTCATAAGTGCTATAATAAAGAGAATGATATGCCCAAGAGCATAGCAAATTTTAACCAATTTAATCTAAATAAAAATGTTGGTTCTTTATGAAGGGCTATTTAATTAATATAAAATAAAATACTATTTTGTGTGAAATTATAAGCGGTTCACTTGCACTTGCGCACTCAAAGAGGAGTCGCCACTGGCTCATGACTGACTTCAAGTACAATACCTGTCTTCTGATACTCAAAATGAATTTATTAAATGTTGTTCTAACCATGTCACACAAGCTATTTTAAACGAAATAGAAAATGTTAAGTACTACTCAATTATTGTAGATGCAACCCCAGACTCGTCACAAGTGGAACAGACAGTTTTTTATTTTGAAAGATCTCAGTTTATCTCCAAAGCATCAGAACACTTGAGTATGAAGTTCAAGAACGATTTCTCGCCTTTGTAGATTGTAACAAAAAAAACTGGTGAGGCAATAGCAGAACTTATCTGGAACAATCTTGCTAATAATCACATTCCACTTAGTGGCTGCCGTGGTCAAGGATATGATAATGGCAGTAACATGAGTGGACAGTACAAAGGGGCACAGAGTCAAATAATGAAAGACAAACCTCTGGCTCTTTTTTCACCATGTGCCTGTCATAGTTTAAATCTGTGTGGAATTGAAGCTGCGGTATGCTGTACTGAGTCAATCGGATTCTTTGGAAATTATGATATATTTAGTCCTAGTCCTCAGAGATGGGAAATCTTGCAAAACATCTGAGGTGCTCCCTTCACAGCATGTCTGATACGAGATGGTCTTTAAGAATTGAATGTGTCAAGCTACAGACCTACGGGTCAACAAAGAGGCGATCGAAGCGGTTTAAAATCTCAACCTATCTGCTGAAACTTTAAATGATCTTAAGGCACTTGCAAATTATTTTGATTATTTTGAATGTATAGTTATAGCGTCTGTTTGATATAAAGTGCTGACCACAATTGATTACAGAAACAAAGTTTTACAGGCTGTAAAAATTAATCTTGATGTAGAAGTGAAAAATCTATACAGCTTGATGAATGATTTGAAACATTTAAGAAGCAGCTGGAAAACCATTTTAGAAGAGTAAAAGCTTGTTAGCGCCAATATAAGTAAAGCAACAAACTTTACAGAAAAACGCACCGTCAGAACGAGACTAGCTGATGGGTCAACTCAAGTAGGTGATTGCAATCCAGAAGAGCGTTTTAAGCTTAAGGTGTTTTATGTTTTTACCGGACTGTATGATTGTAAATATCACAACATGGTACACTGACATTCGAAACATTGATGAAATGTTCAGCTTTTTATGGAAATATCCAACACTTTCAAAAGAGGAGCTTATTGAAAGATCAAACAGATTTATCAATTTTCATAGCAGTGACGTATCTGAAGACCTGTTGGAAGAAATTAATCAATGTAAATCAATTCAGCCAGCTAACTTTAAAAAATTATATTTCACCTCTTGATCTCCTAAACACACAGGAAAAACAGAAACTTTAAGCATATTTCAAAGTGTGTGTATCACTCTTCGGGTGTTCTGCACATTGCCAGTGAAAGTAGCCGAAGCAGAAAGGTTTTTCAGCACACTTGTAAGTGTGAAGAACTTCCTCCATTCAACCATGGCACCAGATCGATTGTCAAGCTTGGGTGCACTTGCCTTGGAGCCTTTCCTAGCGAGACAATTTGATTAAAATGGATTTATTGACACGTTTGCTTTTTAAAAAAAGGCCAGAAAAGCATTTTTTTTTTAATTCATGTATGTAAAATGATAGATTTTTAAGAACATTTGGCAATAATGACTTTAAATATTATGCTTTTCTATACTTTAAATATTAAATATTATGCTTTTGAATGTAATTAAACTTTATTATGTCATGCTTTTATAGTTAAACTAAATGTATATACTTTTTATTTTTTTCAACCTTAAGTTTATCAATTCAAAAGTAGTAAATTTTACTTATCTATATGGATTTTTTATTTATAAACATTTTTTTTTTCAAGTGAAAAATCAGTCATCCGTTTTATAATAAGTATACTTATTGATATCCTTTGTCCTTTGTATTGTGAGTCCATATGTTTTTATTACTTCTGTGTAACTCATAATTTTTAAAATTGTTCTAAAGTATGATTGGAATTTTTGAATTTGTCCCTGGGGGCCGTGATTTCTCCCGACGGCCTTGCTTAGTGCTAATTTCCACTTTCTTAGTTGTCACTGGTGTCAGCTCTGGGGTATGAAGGCTAGACCTCTTCTGTTTCTTGTCAACCTCCTGGTTGATAGGTGCCTTCCATGGTCTACCCCGTGGTCGAATCTCTGGATCTGTAGACAGAACTGGGATAGGATTCCTAGACATAAATGGTTTTAGTCTCTTTACATTAACTACTATTGAGTGGTATAGGAGCTGAAGGTGTACAGCGACCTTACATAAGACTTCTAAGCTTTGGTATGGCCCCGTTAATTTCGTCTGTAACTTCCTAGCTTGGTTCTTATTCAAGGTGGTACGCGTTAAATAGACCCAGTCACCAACGTGATACCTAGTTAGTTGTGCTTTCTCGTCGTGTTGCTTGGCCTGTTTTAAGAATGAATCGTGGCTGTTCTTGTACACTATCTCTCATAGTTATTGTCGTTTAGCCGCCACATCTAACACAAAATCATTTGACAATCCCACAGGTAGCTTGCTCCTGGTAAATGGCGTAATCATCTTACGTCCTTTAATGATTGACTGTACTTGGGTGTTATATGCTGTGAATACAATAATAATAATAATAATAATAATAATAATAATAATAATAATATTTAGCACCGTGTCTTATTATCCATTCGGGTTATACGCTTTAAGTACTAATTACATTAATGGATTAGGAATTGGGAAGGTTGAATTAGAGGAAGTGAACCCGCATTTGCATGGAGGGAGATTGGAAAACCATTTAGGAAAACCACCCCCAGTTCACCCAACCAAGATTCGAACCTCGATCTCCCCATCCTTAGCAGTCGAGCTCAACACGACAAGCGCGTTAGCCAACTACGCCACCGAGGTGGGTCTGTGAATATAAAAGTTAAATAAACGTCTCAATTATTTTGATTCACATTGACAAAATGTGATAGCATTCTACTGATGGTTTTATGAAATTGCTCTGTCCTACTATTATAATGTTGATGTCCTGGACTAGTATTAAACTTATTCACTTTCAACAATTCACACAATTGCGTCATCAGATCTGACATAAAATTAGTCCCTTGATCTGACTCACTCTACATATCTCCAAACTTCAAAATCCATTTGGAAATTAATGCTTTAGCTACTGTTTCTGTTCTCTGATCTGGTAGCGATATCATCACCAAGTATCTTGAAAAATTATCTAGAATTGTTAAAATGTACTTATTTCTATCCAACGTCTTAGGCAAAGGACCGACAACGTCTACTCCAATTCTCTCGAAGGGTTGGGATACTTCTGGTAACTCTCTTAATTCCCGTCTGATTATTTTCTTTAGAGTCCTCTTCTGGCAGTTAACGCAACTGGCTACATAGTCGTCCACATCCTGTCGTCTCGTTGGCAACTAATATGATTAAACTATCCTCATGTTGGTGGATCGTCTCCCAGCATATGCTGCTAACATATGATCATGATTTTAGCGCAGAATATTTTCTACTTCGCTTCTAGGTACAACTAACCTTAAACCTTGCTCAGTTTCTCTGTACAACATTCCGTCCAATGTTGTGAATTGGGGTTGCTCCCTCCACTTTTGACAATCTGAGTCATTCTTTTGACTCAGGTTATAACTGTCATTGTTACTTGAGGTACCTCCTGACAAGGTTTTCAGCAGAAAAGAGAAAGAGTTTCTAAAGATGAGTGGCGTGTGGTAAATATTTTTCTAGGGTAAGCTATCAAGACTTTTTAAACATAAAAATTAAATTTTATGTTAAATATATTAAAGTACGTACGTTATTTGTGATTAAACTGGATTCTTCTATTCTCCTTAGCAAATTTATAAATCACGAGATCGTAAAACTGCGGATTTTGCCTTAATTGTTGTAGAATACCTTCTTAAATGGATAACTCTGACAAGTTTGTGAGCCTCTCTTGGCCTTATGAATTGCGTGCAAAATTTTTTACTCTTTTTAATGCTGAGAAATTTCTCTCAGCGGAAGACCTTTTTGCCGGTATGGTTACATTTAGTTTACACAGTTTTACCACTTGACAATATGCTCGTTGTAGATCATTTGATTAAATAAATATAAGCAAATCACTGACAATTTTGTGACGCAAATTCTGTAAAATGTGGGTGACTACAAGCTGTGGTCTTAAAGAAGGGAAATCATACATATTACCATAGCTGTCTTTTAAGGTCTGGAAAGCTATTACTGGTAAATTGCGTTTGTATTTTTCAAAATTATCTAAATGTAAAAGTTCCAAAAAAACATTATGAGTCCAAGTTCTTGAACCTATCACTTATCTCTATTATAATTGAGTCTAAAATCTCACAGTAGAGGCATTTGTAATGCATTTTTTCATCAAATATCTCAGTATTTCTTGGGCTTTTTTTTTCAGACTCATTCACGTCCGACTCTTCGTCCATTTTTGTCCAAATTTTCTCAAATTCTTCACGATTGTTTTTCAATTGATCTTGAAATTCCTTTACTTTGTTTATGCAATAACTGATGTCATTAATTTTTGCTTGCACTATATCAAATAATCTATCAGTAAGAGGGAAAATATAAACAAATGTATTTAGTAGAAAATTAAAATTGAAATCTTGCATCGATATTTCAGATCCACGGGCAGCAATGTATGCTTCGTGATCCCATTTTTCCTCTGTATCTATAATCTTGTCAAACAATGAAATTGGTTGATTCTTATACTCGTAAACAGTTTCAACCCATCTAGAATTTCAGCGTGTAGAAGATACTCTTGGAAGCCCTTTCTTCATTTCTTCATCCAAAGCTCGTGTTCTTTTGGTTGATTTTGAAAAAAAAAATATGCAAGGCCATTCTAAGTAAGAAAAAAAATTCTGCCGTATTTGATAAGGAACACGCCCTGCGAAAATACAAGATTCAGCTGGTGAGCAAAGCAGTGTACAAAAATGGCAATCGGAAATGTATATCTTACTTTGGACTGCAATCCATTCATGTGCCCAGCCATGACTGCAGCCCCGTCGTAGCTTTGTGCAAACAGCTTTTGTTAATAACTATATTTCTGTATCAATTTTACAACATAGATGTATAGTGCTTCCGTTGTTCTGTCATCAGAAGTATTTCTGAAGCCCAAAAATCTCTCATGTACATGTCAATCTTGAGTAACATAGCTAAAGACAGAAGACAATTGGGAAAAATTATTTACACCTGTTGTTTTATATAGTGTGATGGAAACAAAATTGGTTTCTTTGATCTCTTTTTTTATATTAAACAGTAACATATTTGAAAGATCATTGATCAAATCATTTTGAATCAAATTTGACAGTCTCGTAAATATAGATGGATGTTCTAAATGATTCTCCAATTTTTCATCATACTCACTTAAAAGATTCACTAGTTTAACGTAATTACCTTTATTGGAAAACTCACTCGTTTCGTCGTGGCCTCCAAATGCCAGTTCTTGTCGTGCTAAAAATCAAACTAAGCCAATGAATCGCTTCCTAAGTTCTTTATTCATCCTAACAAGTCCATTGTGCTGCGAAACCCGTACTATTTTCTGTTCATCAAGCATTAAACCAATTTTAGATTTAACAGACGTTTTTTCAGCGATCATGGCTTGTAAATGATTTTGGGACAAACTGTGTTTTTAATGGCTTTGTGTATGTTGCCCATGTCATTGTAACCAGTATTGTTTCAAACACACTCGTCACTTAAAAAATAAGACAAGATCAACAGTATAATTTTTGTACATGAGGACATCTCGTCAACCATTCATTATTATTGAACAAATGTGAGCTGAAACGCCTTAAACATGATTTTACTTTAGTACTAATGTTCAGTTCAGGTGTAGGTCTACCACATTGTATTATTTGTTTTTTCTCTTCGAAAATATACGAAGCAAAGCTATGTTTTAAAGTGTTACCAATGACGCAATCACATTTTGGTTGATCTGTAGATTCGCATGGTCTCGATTGGATATCCATGCTTCTCAACAGTATAATACGTAAAAAGCAAGATTTCTGACCTTAACGTCATATATACTGGCTGTATCTGAATAGTAAAGTACACTTGACTTGATGCAGACTTGATAAATTTACACATTACACGCACTTGAGATCGATGACTGCAACAGACTTTTCGAACGGCAAACTACCCTTTACACGAACTTGAGTCCCCAGTACTGCTTCCTACCAGTGATCTTAGAAACTAGCTAAACGCCATCTATCAGCAAGGAATGAAAATGAATACAACGTTTTAATATCAATTCCCACTTATTTTCACAAGACATTTCCAACACAACATAAAAACACTACAACAAAAGCAGTACCGGTAGAGTTAAAATACTTTACCACAGATAACATATCACATTACCCTAGCAGACGAAAAATTAAGCAGTTGCCAATCAAAATCCGCATCGATGGCGTATCATGGGTAACTTGCCATCACCCTTGGTCTCAAGGGCTTGTAAGGGGTGCATCGGCACACTTCGTGACTATTCGGACGGGTCTACACTTGATCACGTGATTGCCAATGCAACTATCGAGTGAACGTCAAGGGTCGACGGCGCGTGAAGTAGACTATTCGGATACAGCCACTGCGAATACCACGTTACACAACTAACACATATAACCTAACAATATATTAATACCTTAAAAAGTATAACCATTATTAACTGGTGATTATTTTAACCACTAAATAAATTTAATTTTTATTTTAATGCGGTCTCGGTCACATATAATAATGAAATAACCAAAGAATGTGTAGCATTTTAGGAACACAATTGTCTGGTCCCAGGTGATTGCGGGTACTGTGGCGATAACAGCTAAGAGCAACCGACTGAACGCGAGTACACAGCTTAGAGGAACGTACTACGCAAAGTAGGAAAAAGCAAAATCTGTTGCACATTGAGCTTTGTATGTAGAACAGGCAACACATTCTATACCAAATAATAGCAAATCAATGATTAAACTGATACTCATAACTTTTTCTGTTAATGGTAATTGTATTTATGTCTCTATTTGTCTGTGGGTAAGCAATTATTACCTTGCATCTATGGAATAAACGCCACTGACATAGTCAAAGCTCGAAGATTAATATGACGTGTTTCAGAACACTGGAAAGTTCTTACGTGTCTGCCTTCCAACTTTCGATTTTTCCTAAGTTCTAATTCTATTTAAAATTTATTTAATAGGGGGCTAAGCTTATTTAAAGCAAGTTACGTAACTGAATTAAAGGATTGACGTGATTAATACTTGGTATTAATCTTTTGACAAATAAATTTGACTATTATTTTGCCCATATCTGTTGCGATACCTTACGTTTACTATCAACTGTGTCATGTAAAAGTTTCAAAATGTTGCCACATTGGCACCTCATGCGTTTTCACTATCGTCATCAACGTGTAAACACGGTGCATATAACCTATAAATAATGATTCAATGGTTTCAAATGATTACAACTCCACAAGTTATAAGGGGTAAAACCTGATATTTTGGGCTTTTTACGTACCGTTGTTAAGATAAAGTATTATTTAAGTATGTCCTGGAATTTGTTATACCTAAAGATGCATATAAAATGTACAGAATAACATATTTTTAATACCAATAATATTAATACTATAAATATTTCAATGAATATAAATATCAATAATACATATTGGTAAGATCGTGGTATGGTCCCGATCGGGTGTACTGAGGATGGTGTTACCTAAACAGTTTCCCGCTCTCCTTCCACGCAAATATGGGTAGATTTCTCTCAACTAAACCTTCCTCGTCACAAATTAATTAGCGTTATTAGTACATAAGCGTATAACCCAAATGGGCAGTAAAATGCTGTGCTAAAAAATCATATTTATTAATATAATATATTAATATATATTAATATTATTATATATTACTACTACTACTACTACTACTACTACTACTACTACTACTACTACTACTAATAATAATAATAATAATAATAAAATTATAATTATTTCAATTAAATATTTATAATAATAGTATACTATACATATTTCAACGGAATATTAATATTAACTTTATTATTAATGTTAATAATATAAATATGTTATCCTGTACACCTCATATTAATGTCTAGTTATACTAAATATCATCCCCATAAATTAAATTACTTTACCTTAACAAGGGTAAGGAAAAGCATAAAATAGTAAGTCTGACCTCTAATAGTTCGTGAATAATGATTTAAAAACATTGAAACACTATTTATAATATATTATTATCTACACTTGTTAAAATAATTGCGCCATAAAGTTTTTATAGAAGCAGTGTTATTAATAAAAATATATTTATAGCTGTATCTGGTTACAATGCTATATTATCTGTATACTGTTTCTACAGAAGAAAGGATCTCTGGAATCCTTAATTCTAATAAATAACTAAAATAGATTTAAAAAATATTAATAATAATGCTATTTTAATAAAATATTAACTCAGTCAACAGGTACCAGAAAAAAACCTATTAGCAGCCAATGCGACGATAAGCAACATGGTCTAAAATCAAGGTCCTAGACTTTACACTATCTTTGGCCTTGCACCGGATCAAAATTTCATTTTTCTAATGCCAATTGCCTAGCGCTGCCTACCGCCATTTTATCTTCTCAAGCTTCTTATTCCCCTTTCTATGGTCGGTGCTTTGGTTTTAAATTAAGTGCCCTTTATTTGACTGTACTTGTAAAGTGCTATTCAATTTTAGATATTAATTTGGAGAGAGCTGTTATGCTTAAACATGAGTACATATATATCACAACGTAATACTTTAGAAAACAATGAAGAAGAGAACCATCAAATAAGCTTAGATACAAGATCAACCTCGGGTTGTGGCGTTATTCCAGACATTACGCCAACACACAATGAATCAGCTTTACCCATATCTAGAGTGAAAGCTAAACGTAAACTCAATTTTGAAGACGAGACACCACAAAAAAATTGTTCAAGGCCTGCTATCAATTTTGATGATTTTGAAAGTACTTCATTTAGTTTGTCTCTTGGGCTGGGAATAATGTCTGATCAGACTAGTTCAAGACGTTCCTCCCTAGACAGCATTCCAAGTTTTTTTTCTGGGATTGAAAGACTACCTAGACAAAATGGGTCAAATGGTGACTCCACTCCAGGTTCTCTGAATGATATATTATCAGATACTTCTCCTGGGCGATTATCAAGCTATTCCTCTACTCTCGACTCACCAGAGAATATTTTGCCTACATTCTTATTTGGTTGCAAAAGCCCAACTGAAACAGTCTCTCATCAAAGTGCTACCACTCCACTGCATAAATTACCCATTGTTAATGCCCCAGCAAATGTTAACATATTTAAGGCACCCACTCCTAAAGCAATGGCAATGATTTCACTAAAGAGACATCACTCAACACTTTTCGGGTAGGTCATATTTATTGTAAGGACATATGGGACAATTTTAGTGTTAGAGGACAGACATCACTAATGTCTTTTTCCTTGTTATAGGAGCCTATCACTATCTGTAGGCATATATAGTTAATTATTATTGCACACAAGTGGGCTAGATGGCAAATCAAGTAGTAGGCCTACACTTTATCTGCCCCATTCTCAAGACATTTCTTTCTTAAAATATCCATAATGTTAATATCAGACATAATTTATTCCAAACCTTAAAATGAATAGAATCGATTTGAACAAAAAAAAACTTAAATGAAATGAGATAAAGTTCCACTCACCTTTAGAACACGTTAGTTATCTTTCGGCCATTCTAGAACAATTTGAACACATTACACTAAATCCCAAACAAAATTTAGGCTATCAATTTATGAGGGCGTAAAAACCGTCTGCAACAACCACATTTAACTTTACTTCTTAAAGCGATTTGACTCTTTGTAGGAGATCCACAAAGTATCCGTACTAACTAAATTCTAGAAGAAGTGTAAAATTCTTAAAACATATTTATGACATGGAAATAAGAAAACTAGTTTTTATTAATTATTATGACGTTTATCCAATCCAGCTTAACCTAACCTGTGATTATTATGATAGGCTAGTTTCCCACCCCAGCTTAACCTAGCCTTTCATGTGTCACTAAATTAAATTTATTATATATAAAATATTTATTCAATATAATAATTAAACATGGGTGGTACACGTTATACAATGAAATATCCATTTTAGTTTGCACTATGCAGGATCACAAATGTAACACAAAGAATAATGGGTTGATGTCATCCATCCACTACTCAGGATAATGCTAAGGTTGCATGTCATTGTCAATATTTACTCCTCGAAAGTGATTTGGGTGATGTGTTGTCGAGTTTTGTTTGGACCTAGTATTTATTAAAAGTGCTAAAAATTCTTAAATCTTTGTGAATGTGGGGAATGCCAGGCCTCCACCGTGGTTCGGATCCCACGTTAAACTGTAGGTCCTTCATTTCATCTCACAATCACCCTACCATTACACATTAGCGTAAGTGCGTACAACCCGAATGGGTAGTAAGATGCGGTGCTAATAATAATAAATCTTAAATCTTAGTGTCATTTGATTCTTTGTACTCTTGTATGTGTAACAAAGTGAATAAAACCATAACAATGAAAAAGAGCCCAAAATGGGACAAATAAAGCGTAGGCCCTACTATGGCCTCAAAAAATACTGATATTTATAAAGTTTTATTATTATGGTAAGCTAATCACCATGCGAATAAAACAAAACTCACCACATTCACAGGTGGAATGTAGAAATTTTTAAATATCGACTAATTTTGTGTTGACTTATATAGGCTAGTTTGCATTATAATCTTGACTTGTGATCGTTTTTGGGGAATGACATTTTAAAGCATACATTATTGAAATTAAATTGTTTATTTGAATAATATTATTTTAATTTTATTACAGTATGAAAGGTTAGATTAAGCTTGGTTAGGTAAGAACCATAATAATTATATAACTTATTGAGGGTTTGAAAGTTAGGTTTGTATTATTCATACAATTATTTTAAATAAGTTACTAGTTTAAGTTTTTATATATATAGGCTATGATATCATTTCACTTTTGCATTTGGGTGTGGCTCTTTGAATTTGTTCAATTGTAATGGAAAGTTAGACGAGTTTACTTCATGTCCAATCATTAGTTGATGCTCCTAAGACTTATTAACCCTCGAGTGGGCGTGCTGTAATATTTAACACAAGCAGGCGTGTTTTAATTAGATCCATTTAAGCCTATTAGATACATATTGTATTAATGACCAAACATATTGATAGATATCGGTATTTATATGATAAAACATGGAAAAAGGCTTGATATTTAGCAAAATACTTTTATGAAAGTTACATACTTAGCCATTACTCTTTTGTGTAAATATTGGTTATTATTTTGCTAGTTAATACTCTTACAGATACAATGTGACTAAAAGTACAATACAAATATAATTATAGTAATCATGATAATTTAAAATGATTACTAAATTTAAGAATGTGAAGTTTTTTAAAAAACTAAACATTTTTAAGAATCAGAATCGGCCTCATTTATGTTGTTACACTCATCACATGTGTACGTTATATGAATGTGATTCTTACATGTAAATTGTTTACATGTTACACATTTTATTGTAATGCCAATATATTTTGATCGACCACATAACACACACCTTCCTCGTTTCTTTATGGCTAGCTTTTCACCATCATCTTCACACTTCATAGTACTTACATACTTCCTGAGAAAGGCTGATAATTCAATTGGGAGCGACTTGATTTTAGCTCTTTCATCATAGTCAAAGCTAGCTTTTTCAAAAATATTCTCCTGACTGTACATTTTGAGATGTTGAGTATAAAATTTTTGCTTTGATGCCAGCTATATTTATCAATGAATAAAATACTCTCATAGGCCATTGCCATGTAATACGTGCAATATCGTATACACTACACATTTGATCCACTGTATCTATTCTTCCCTTTAACTTGTAATCCATTATTATATCTGGTTTTCTAGTGTCATCATTGATAGTTGGTGAATCATGCATTGTAGATAATAAAATTACAGCCTTGTTTTTCTTGGGCACAAAGGATGTGATCATCATGTTTTTCTGAAATCCAAATATGGACAAACCCACTTTTCGATTTTTGTTTGCCTGAAATTCATAGAGAAGCTCTCTCTTGTCTTTTCTGAGAGTACCAACACAAGCTATTTTCTTTTCCAAAAGAGATTTTGCCAGGGGATAGCTGGTATACCAGTTATCCACTAAGATTTCGATTTGATTCTTCAATATCTGAAACCAATCTATTCACAATGCCAATTGGCTTATTTGATACTAGATATGGGCCTTCTTCTTGCTTACCACAATATACCTCTAAATTATTGACAAAAAATGTATTTGAGTCACAAAGTGCATAAATTTTGATCCTGTATTTTGCAGGTTTATTCAGAATATATTGAACAAAACTGCAGCACCCCCGAAATGCTTCCAGATTCTCATCAAATGCGACATGAGTACCCATATTATGTGTTCTTACAATTCAGTACAAATGCATCCAAAAATGATCTCACAGCAGCTAGCTTATCTATTTTTCTTCAGTCATTTCTTGTATCCTTATTGTCAAATCATATTAAACGAAGCAAGAATAAAAATCGCTTGTAGCTCAGACAAGCTCTTAGAATCTGTATTCTGGTCCTATCTGAAGGCCATAATTCATTGACATTAGTGTGATGTCCCTTTTTGATTCCAATAAGGTAAAGACACCCCAATAATGCCATAATCTCAGCTCTTGACGTTTCTTTTCAGTCCCTGTCCCTAGAATATGGTGCTGTCAATTGTCTTTTTGCAATATGCATATTTGTAAATTTTACAATGTCATCTAACATAACCATATCAATAATTTTATGATATGCTGATATTTCATCTTTTATATCTCTTGAAATAAGTTTGGGACCAGGAGATACTTTGACTCTGTTTATTTTTTGTGAATTTTTCCTTTCTTTGAAAAGTCAGTTTTCCTCCAAATACATTATCTATCTTTTCCAATAAAATAATCTTCATTGGTGGTAGTTTTACTATCTTCATCTGAAGAAACACAATCTTGTTCAGACTCACTATTATGGTCACTTTGAATTAAAATTTCCTCATTTTCATTAGAATCAGCGCTATCAATATATTTTTTGTCATCTGACAGCTCCTGCAATATTTTGCTGATTTCTTCGGTAGACATCATTCTAATAAAATAAGAATTTATTTGAATTGTATTTATTTGATTTTGCCATTTCTAAAACCAATTAGTTATAACAGAGTAGTAAATAAAAATGGAATTATTTTTAGAACAAAACAAGATGTAAATTGAATAATTATATATTATATAACCTTGAAAGGACTTGAACACAAGCTTCTTAGCTCTATTAAAAATAAAAAATAAAATAAAAATACCCAACAAATAGTAAAAAAGATTTGCATAGAAATTTATTCATTTATGAAAAATCAATTAGATAAATATATTAACTTACATGACTTGAGCGGGCGTGTGGTTTATGCAATACCCCAGTAATACACTTTCAAGTAAATTCAATTTTCAGACATACTAATTGATTTCACTGGACACTAACCATATAGACTGATAGTCGAGGTCACACTGAAGGAATAGATAAAGCAACATGTCCGCCAGGCACCTGACAGTGCTACCACACACTAAAATGAAAAAAATGGGGTACTTTATACCCCAGCGCACCTGCTTGAGGATTAAACAGGACTAGGCTCTCTGTAACATTATTATTATTAGCACCGCGTCTTACTACCCGTTCGGGTTATACGCACTTACGCTAATGTGTAATGGTAGGGTGATTGTGAGATGAAATGAAGGACCTACAGTTTAACGTGGAATCTGAACCACGGTGGAGACCTGGCATTCCTCACATTCACAAGATGTCTTGTCAGAGGTGAAGTTCTCTCTGTAACAGAATAGTGCTTGGCCACATTGTGTAGGCTACCCAACATTGCCTGGAACATGTCAATGTAAGAACTTGCATAGGTAGGCTACATGTCTCTTCAGATTAATGTTAATTAACCATTTTAATCAAGGTTATATCTGATTCCTTTACTTGTGCGCTGTCGCTTCTCAATGTACTGTTGTCAGTTTCATCAGTAATCACATGACCAAGGGTATACCTATACTTTTGAATTGTCACCAAAAATGCTGATGCACCTCTCACACGCCTTGTGTCCAAGGATGTAAGCAATGTATTGACACATCCATGGCACTTTGTTTGATTGGAAACCATTTATTATTCTCTTTTCTTATGGTATAGCTTAAAAATTACTGCTGCCTGCCATTTTAAACTATGTAGGTTGTTAAAGCAGACATGTATGGTTATTAGTTATTAAGAAGTTGGTTATTTTGAAAAGTTTATTAATCAATCTACACATAGCCTATTATTTATTATCACTGAAAGTAGTAAATTGTTTATTGGCATGCGTTAATTTTCTTAAAATGGGGGGAAACATCTGAATCAAACAATAAAATGGTGCCTTTTAACACCTTATTTCATGGTCTGATTATGGAGTTTGACATGTAATCTTTTAAGATAGCACTGCGGTCCTAAGATTTTAACATGGCTTGTTGCTGTTTATATTGGCTGATGCAAACTCCAATCTAGAAAGTGTGTGGAGTGTGCAAATTTATCAAATCTTTAACTCAACAATCCTGATAGGGATCCTCAAGACTATTCAAATAGATCCTAAATTTGTCAGGAACCTTCTTATAACCTAAGCTGAACATCGTATACATACACAATTTTTCAACCTGGCTTTCTCTCAAAAGGTTTTTCGTTTGATAGCTTATCTCAAAGTGCTTTGAATTTATAGTTCTAAAGAACCAATAATGTCCTAAGGCAGAGGTGGCCAAACAGTCGATCACAATCTACCAATTCATCGAGGCCACCTGTTTGTTAGAGCACCTTGGTGATCAATTAAAATAGATTGAGAGAACAAAAATGAAAAAGGGTTTGCAGTTTTTTGTTTGTTTTTTTCCTCACCTGATAATTATAAAATCTAAATATTGAATTGGTTTGACTGATGGGACATTTACAATCCTGCCTTTGTTTATGCCAAAGTAATTACTAGCTCTTATTAACAACAAAATATCCTAAGATTATGCAGTGCTGTGCATCAAATTCAAGTATTTGATGAGAGAATACATTTTTCAATGAAACTATATAAATAACCTGGCTTGGTGGCCGCATGGTTTAATGTGCTACTCTTGCAGTAGGCTAGACAGACGGCTGATGGCAGGAAGATTGAGGTTCATATCTTGGTCAGGTGTACTCAAGATAGGTTTTCCAAAATGGTTTTCCACTCTTCATGCAAATGTGGGTACACTTCCTCAAAATATAACCTTCCTAATCCCTAAAACCATTAACGTCATTAGTACATAAGAGTGTAACCTAAACAGGTAGCAAGATGCAGTGCTAAAAAAAATTTAGTTTGATAAAAACTCACTTTCAGCCAATAAAAATACTTTCTATATGTTTCTATATGAAATATAATTTTACTCATCATAAACTGTTTCCCGCATGTGGCCAAGTCAGTTTAGTAAAATGCCTCCATTTTCTGTTATCTGCTCCACTCATCTCTTTCTTGGCCTCCCTTGTGGTCTTTTTCCTGCATACGGGTCATTCCATATCAAATCAACCAATGAAAACTTCATTTTGGGATCTAATATCATGGATTTGATTAATTTTTGGTGCAAGCCTATTTGCACCTTACTATGAGATGTTAAAAAAAATCTAAATTTTTTCGTTCACTCGTTTTCAAGTTATTTAATTTTTAAAATGGCCCAGAACCCCCAAAATTTGCTAGTCACCATGAACTTAAATGCAATTTACTAGAAACCTATAATAGCTACTGACCTAAGACATGTGTCATTTTATAGCGTATGAATAGGGCTTTCATATGATATACAGCATCACATATTTTTATATTTAAAAAAAAATTCACCACTCTTCAAAATTCTTAATTTTGAGTTTTACAAAAGAAAACAGAATCTTTTGAAATCTTCAAAAAATTCAAACCTTAAGGAACATACTATGTTATGGCCAATCAATACAAATTTCAAGGTGGTATCACAATGGTATCATACAAAACTTAGAATTGTCTTGTCAACAGTGACAAGAAATTAAACTCTTCATGTCCATTTGTCTACAATTTATATTGGTAAAATTATGTTTTGAACTTAAATTAATCCAATAAAATGATAAAAGAGTATTTATTACAGAGGTGTGTATGTGGGGAGGGAGTGGTTTGTGTGAAATAGTGGGGTGTGGGCCAGGGGTGCAGAATATGCCCGAATGTGCGAACGAGGTTTGGGGGAAATTAAAGTAGTCCTGGGAAAATTTGGAGCAGGGAAAAGTCCAAATATTTGTTAGATGATGTTTCTAATACATTATGGTTCTGATATGGTAGTTTCATTTGTATGAAAAACAAAGGCCGATGACACTAAACACCCGACACTATCAGTATGTGCCATAGTGGGGCAGTGTCGGTGTAGGCACAATAAGTTGTGGTGTCTAGGGGCTAAGATAATGTGTCAGAGTTCTAGATAAGAAGTCAGAGGTTGAGATATTGGTAGCTATGACGGGCAGGTTGTGGAGGTTAGGGAAAGGTGAGCAATGTTTTGTTTTAGTTTGAATTTATTCATCCTTATATCGCGGCCTAGTTACACGATGATGTGCGCACAGTTTATTTAAACTTGTGACATGTGTATTGAAATAATTGTGTAGCCATATAATTGTTGTTTTTAGTGAACCTATTAAGTTTTGTACATTGTACAATAGATAAATGTTTATAAAAAATGTTTATTGTGTAGACTATTAAGAGCAAACAAGACGTTAACTGTTCTTATTGTGAATGGTGTGGCAGACATGATAAACTCGGATATCACGTATCTAGTAAACATCCCCAAGAAAAACCTAGAAGTAAGGATCAAGGGAGTATTACAAGTTTTGTAAAGCGTAAATTATGTGATCAGGATAAACTCATAGTCGTAAATAGTGATAGTATTTCACCTAGTATGGTTGATAGTGATAGACCTTGCAGTAGTGGTGATTCTACGAAAAAACAAAAAGTCTATTATTATTATTATTATTATTATTATTATTATTATTATTATTATTATTATAGCACCGTGTCTTACTACCCGTTCGGGTTATACGCACTTACGCTAATGTGTAATGGTAGGGTGATTGTGAGATGAAATGAAGGACCTACAGTTTAACGTGGAATCCGAACCACGGTGGAGGCCTGGCATTCCCCACATTCACAAGATGTCTTGTCAGAGGTGAAAAATCTATTAAAATCAACAATTAAACCAAGGCCTCCCGGAATTACACTCCATAGCCTCTTACTCTTAAGATGTAAAATTAAATGTTGGTACAGGTAAGCCTACTGGTATCAATGAACAATTAATAACAATATGAAATACACACAAGGAAATGAAAAGGTTACCATTTACGGGAGACAACTAATTTTTTTATAAGGTAGGTAAGCCTTTTATAAAAATAACTATCACTAAAAATATATTTCAATTTGAATTTTCCAAACTATCTAGTGGGTAATAATCCTTATTCCCTTCAGCCTCTATAAAATATTCAATGTTTTATTTTGAGTGCTATGGTTTCCGTGGATTTTTTTTATGAAAATGTTATATTCTGGGGAAATATTGGATCTCTGAACATATTCTGCACCCCTGGTGTGGGTTATCTTGTCAAAATATTTCATTATTGAAGCTATTTATTTTTTAAGTTTTCTGAGATACTGAGAAACACTGACAACCTGTACAGTAACAAATGAAAGTAAATGATTGGATGGTTTTACTAAATTGTGAGATAAAACCACATGAAAGTATGCACTTCATGCAGATTGCACTTAGGAAAGGAGAAGCCTAGTCAGGTGAGAAAGAAATTCCTCTTTAGAATTTCAAAATTCCTAACAATTTCATAATGTGTATGTGTCTAAATATATTATTACATTAAATCTTAAAAAAGTAATATTTGAATCTATAGTGACTGGAAAAGTTGGGAATTGGCTCAGGAAAACCCGGAAAAGTCAGGGAAGTCTGAACATTTTAAACTTCAAACCTAAAGAAAACTTATAAGTAGCAGATATTTCAATTTGAAATCCAAAGCATATTTTTTTAATGAAGGGGATGAGCTCTACTGTTCAGCTTCTAGTTTTTTTTTTGTACTAATCACACTAATAGGTTAATGATGAGGAAGGTTGAATTTAGATTAAGTTTACTCGCATTTTTTTGGAGGGAAAGTGGAAAACCTTTTTGGGGGGAAAATATCCCTAAGTACATCCAACAACTGCTAGATGATACACACAAAAAGAATATAGCAATTGGCTAATTCCATGGTACTGTACACCCAAACATGATCTTTTTTTAAATTTTCTTTTAATATATTTTTCTCCGTTGGTTTTTGTTGATGGAACATTGAACTCTTAGAATTGTATACTCAATCAAAATTTTGTCCTCTGTAACAAATTGTTATATTGTTTAGTTTACACTTGTGCCATTGGTGTATTCAAGAGAGGGGGCAGGGGTAATTGAGGTTATACTCCCCTTCCCCAATGGTATTTTAAATATAAAATTTATAAAAGATGCTAAAACACATTATATAGGCCTATATAAATTTAAGGCTTGTAAACACCCCTCCCCCCTTGCAAATTTTTGGTCTGACTACACTATTGACTTTAGTGCATTCTTCTATAGGCCTAAGTTGTATATTAATGTTTTTTTGGAAGAAAATATTTGTTTAACAAAAACTGATTTTCTTATGGACAATCCAGCGTGGAAAAAGTTCAAGCAAGCTGTGAGAGTATCAGGCTTTAAAAAAAAAGAATTTAGAAAACAATATGAAAGTCACAAAAAAAAAAATTTGATGACATTTGATGAAAAAGATATTTTACGAGCAAAAAAGAGAAAAGAAATGAGGAAATATACACAAAAGAAAATACAAACACTATCTACTGGTGCAAATGACTTAAATATATCTCCACTAACCACATCCACTGTAAGCCCAAGTAAATTTTTTACATCAAGAAGTGCCTATGGAAAAGTCATAGCAAAGTTTAAACAAAGTTTTCCTTTGAGTCCCAGAAAATACAAAGCTGTAGTGACAAACTTGACAGAGCAGCTAATACCAAAAATCGCATTTGTTTGCCACAGGATATGGAAAGGTACCCATTGATGGACTTGGTGGCACAATCAAAAGGAGGTTGAGAGAAGCAATACTATCAAGAAAAATAGACCCTCAGTCAGCAAAGGAGTTTGTTCAATGTGCCATATAAATATGTAGAAATATTACAATTTTGTATGTTCCTAAACATTTAATAATTTCCGAAAATCCACGAATCAATAAGTCATGTGCCCAAAAGGAAAATACATTTTTGACATTCCCAGAGAATCATATGATGCACTGTTTTATAAAAGTTGCACCTTATATGTTAAAAGTTGCTCAAGTTTCAAAGGTACCAACAGAATTTAAAATAATTGACCTGGTATCTGGACAGACAAAGGTGATCTCGGAACAAATAAAAGAATTCAAAATAGGTGATTAGGTGTTAGTTCCATATACAGGAAAAAAGTCAATTAAAAATTTTGCTGGCCAGATACACATTTAAAAAGTTTAACTTTTCACACTTTATTATGGGTTGATTTTGCCTCCTCAATTGATTTAAATGATATCTGATATTTTGCCTCTCCATTTGATTTAAATGATATCTGATATTTTGCCTCTCCAATTGATTTAAATGATGTATGATATTTTGCCTCTACAATTGATTTAGATGATGTTATGATATTTTGCCATCCAATTGATTTAGATCAGGTTTGAATTGTGAATGTAGTGTAATTTGACATGTAGTGTAAATCACACAGAAATAGTTTGATAAAATATTTAAATGTAATTATTATCATCATAATTATTATTATAATTATTTATCATAATAATTATTATTATAACGTCTTACTACCTGTTCGGGTTATACACACGCTAATGTGATATGGTAGGGTGATTGTGAGATGAAATGGAGGACATACAGTTTAACATGGGATCTGAACCACAGTGGAGGCCTGGCATTCCACATATTCACAAGTTATGGTTAATACACGTTTTGTCAGAGGTGAAGAAAGGGTTTGGCAATCAGATAAATCTGTGCCAGGACTTTAAATGTAATTAATTTTTAAAAATCTTATATTACTTAAGCTATACATCTTACAAAATAACCATCACAAAAAACAACACCTAAGGATTAGGTAGAAAATGCCATACAAAATATAGTAAATAAAATCACTTCCTTTTGTGTAGTGCCAATCACATTACTTTGTTTGGTGTCAGAGATTGTAGAATAATACCAAATAATACAAATATTATTTTGCTAAAAAATATGTACATCTATAGTACCATTTCGGCGCGGCAAATAAAACAGAAGGGCCAGTTTGCATTGCAGTCTCTCTCTCTCTCTCTCTCTCTCTATATATATATATATATATATACACACACAGTCATTTCTGGTTATAATGAAGATCTACGAGCTCAGATATTTTGTTCATTATGTCCGAAGTTCATTAAAACAGATTTTTTTAAAACTTAAGAGTAGTGGGTTAGTGACAAACAAAATAAGAGTTCAAATACAATCACTATCTATTGAAATCTATAAGTTAATCTTAAAAAAAATCGTTATATGCTGCTGTTTATTGTATAATGTTTTAATTAATATTTTTCTCAGATCCTTCTCTAGAGTCTGCTTTTTTCACGCTATTCATGCATTCAAAAAACTAAACTATGTAGATAAGTAAATATTTTTAGTTTCATATACCCTCTCGAAGAAAGGGATTAGTGAAAACAATTACTAAATGACCACAGACTGTCATTTATTGTCCCATAACTTCAGTCATAGTAATACAAATCAGAAGACTGCCTTCCTTTACTTGCCGCAGACAAAGGTATTAAAACTTAAGCTAGGTCAATGAGTGCAGTGACTTTAAGCTCAACCCCCCACCCCCACCACATTCCATACTTTGTCAAGCTTTGTGCTACCTAAACAAGAACTCAGAGAATCAGTGTCAAAAAAACTTGTGTTTTTAAAGAATTATGATGTTACAATTACATTTCTTATTGAAAGTTTCAATTTTTCTGCTCACTAAAACCGAAGTTGAGTGTTCATTATAATTTTTTTTAACCCACATTTAAATGTATCTGGGTTGGGGCCAATGAATTGGGTTCACTGTAGCTGAATGAATGTTCACTACAACCGTGTTCACTAAAACCAGAGTTGACTATATATATAAAAAGCACTGCGTCTTACTACCTGTTCTAGCTATACGCTTTGTACTAATTATGCTAATGGTTTTAGGGATTAGGAAGGTTATATACAGAGGAAGTGTATCCATATTTACCTGGAAGGAAAATGGAAAACCATTTTGGAAAAACCATCCTCGGTATACATGACCAATATTCAAACCTCAATCTCCCTCTCATAGGCAGTCTAGTCTATTTATAGAGTAGGGCATTAAACCATGGGGCCGTTGAAAGTGTCACTCTCGTGTTAGACTAAACTGCCAAAAGTAGGGAGATCAGGGTTTTAATCCCGGTTGAGTGTACTGAGGAGGGGTTTTTCCAAAAGGATTTTCCATTTTATCTCTGAATGAAAATGAAACATTTCAGAATTTTCTGCCAATGTTTTTTTTTTCTTAGATTTTGTCTCACCATAAACATTGATAAAAAACCTTAAATTCAAGATAAATTCTGACCCCTTACCCTTCGTAAGAAAACATAAGAAAATACTTATTCAAGAGGAAACTTAATCTAAGACTGCCCTTGATCACATAAATTTAAATATATATCAGACAGTGTTAACCGACATGATAGGGCAGTATTTACTGCCAATGTGAGAGCTGATATTTCAGTATGGGTACCCTGGGTAGAAATATCTTGTCATAATAAACGCTGCATTTTTTTTTTCCAGGAATGGTAAGTCAAAAATATTTGAAATAGGCCATGAACCATTATAAAGTGCTTCAATTCGGCATAGGCTATATAGGTCTTACATGGTTAAAATGAGATTTTATTTCTTTGTCATAGGCCAAATGCAAGTTTTGGTAGAACTCCAAAGTATTCTTCAACAACAAATGAACTGAGAACACCAACCAAGCACATGGCTATAGAGGAACTGAATCATCGCTATAATAGGGTAAATATATATATTAATTCCCTTTACTGTGATTCAATATTGAATAACATAATTAGATTTAATATTAAAAATGTCTATTTTATGTAATTTTTGAATTGACTTTTTAATTCTAAATATTTATTTTTGAATGATATTTTGTTTTGGTAAGTAGAGATCAGATTATTTGATTTTATTAAAGATTTAAATAATGGTATGTTTATCAGCCTACAAACTGTTTTACTCATAAATTGCCTTGCTGGTCTTGAGGAGCACACATATGCCAGATTTGTATTCGCTTAAGATACATTGATAATTTTTATATTAGAAATTCATCAAATTATACAAAGTTTATACACTTTAGAGCATTACATTTGAAGTTTAGACTTATCTTAATAATCATGTATTATTATGTTTATTATGAGATGGTATCCAAAAATTTTCCGGACGGATGCTATAAAACTCATAAAATTCACTTTAGAGCCTAGTGGCCGCCATTACTCTCAAAGTAGTCCCTTTCCGCATGTATACACCAGTCTTGGCGGGTCCGTCATTATTGAAACGCTTCCTGGAAGTCGTGTTATGTAAGAGTGTCCAGCACCACTTGCGATTCTACATAGATCTTCTCAATGGTGTCAAAACAGCAGCCTTCAAGCTTATCTTCATTTGCAGGTCATTCCATTTTAATTCAACAAATTTAGTGTGCTCCATCAGTTTTTATTTTGATGAAAATTTTCATGTCCACTCCCCCTACCTCCTAAACCTCAAAAATATTTTATTTTTAAACAATATACCTCTTGATATACAGGCTATTTGTTTAGTGGCCAATGACAAAAAAGTAGTATTTCAGAGTTTTTCCTATGAGCTATAACTTTTTTTCCTATCAAAGCTACAGAGCTCAAACCAAGCTCATGTGAAAGCTAAAAAAAAAGCTTTTTTTATGTGGTATGAACAAATTTTAAATTGGAAGCCAAAGCATATTTTTCCAAGGTAAAGCTTACCGCACAAAACTCACTTTTTTTACGAATTTTGGAAATTTAAAAATCCATGAAGGGCTTGGAATAACAAGTCCACTTTTTTTTTCTTATATACATGTTTATAGTTACTATTTGTATAAAAATAAATGATACAGAACTCCGCACAGACTTTCTCACTCCATTGTTTAAAAATTGAGATATTTACTCATAACTTGTAGTATATGTGAAACAAAATAATATATGCTAACAAACCTGAAAAAAAAATGTGTTATACTTACTTTAAAGGTTTTTTGACTCCGGATTTAAATTGTATGATTTTCTTTTTAGAGAACTAAATCCTCACTAGTATATTTTGACCAATAAAAAGGATCAATATTGGATCCACAAGGTCAATACTTCATATTAAAGTTTCAACTTCCCTTTAAAATTTTTGTCATTTTATTAAGGGTTACACATATTATGTATGGTAATCCCATTTTCATTAAATTCCTCATAAATTTAGACCAATAAAAATAAGGTAAATATTGACTATTGAGTTTAAATGGATAGAGATAAATTATTGCTGTATTAACATTTCCCTCAAGAGGTTAAAGTATAAAACACAAACTTTTTGAGAGGCTTACTTACCTACTTACTATATTATTATTATTAGCACCACGTCTCACTACCCATTCAGGTTATACGCACTTATGCTAATGTGTAATGGTAGGGTGATTGTGAGATGAAATGAAGGACCTACAGTTTAACGTGGAATCCGAACCACGGTGGAGGCCTGGCATTCCCCACATTCACAAGATGTCTTGTCAGAGGTGAAGGAAGGGTTTGGTAATCAGATAAATCTGTGCCGGGACCGAGGATTGAACCCCGGCCGCCAGCACAGAAGTCTGACACCTTACCCCTAGACCACCAGGTCACCTACCTTACTATATTGAATTAGATAATTATTGCATTAAAACTTATGATATGGATGGACATCTTGAGGATTTGCAAATCTCTCTTCCAAGTAGTACCATATATTATCACCTCACTAGAGGTGTACTACTGTAGCTATGGTAATCACCCCACTGACCCCTCTCCCCCTCCTATACTTCACCCTTTCAGAGTGTGTTTACATTCCACAGTTAATCCAGGCAACCACCACCACCACCACCCTCACCCCCCTAATCCTTTCAACTTTATTGCTTACTACTCAACAAAAGACAGCTATCACCGATATACTCTTCAAGGAGTGATGCTAAGTTTTGAGCCGCAATCTCAAGTTTTTATATAATGACGTCCATATTCAAAGGACAAGGCCTCTAATCCCTGTCAAAGTATAATTTTTCTGAGTTACTAGGAAACCATCAATTACAGTAAATTGTGACATTTCTATTTAGTTTACCTATTGCTGTAGGAATATTTTAAAATATAATTTCTTCCCAATATTTTAAAAAAAGTAGCCATTTTTTTTTTTTTTTTTTTCAGTGACATAGTTTTTATGGTCGCTACTTACACTAATTATTTAAATATATGGTATGTTGAAGTTAGAATTAAAATAAATGCACCACAATTTTTTTGTACAGAAGATAGAAAAATCAAAGTGAAAACCACACTTTGTTCTAGGTGATAGGCTATTAAAAAAATTAGAAATATCTTTAAAAAAAACAGGTGGCCAAACTTATGTGAAAAATTGCATTTTGTTAAATTTTATTCCTATTATATAGAATGTATATACTGTATGCCTACCTCACTTTAAAAATAGGCCCTACTGCTAACTTTTATGAAAATCATACTAACAAGAACATTGCATTCTAAAATTTAAAAAAAATATCTGAGTTAAAAAAACTTTGTAAACCATCTAGAACTAAGTTTTTTCTTTTTTATTGTTACGTTCAGCACACAGGTTATTAACAGCTTAATCTGATTGGGTAGAGATGAGGAAGGTAGCTAAGAGGAAGTGAACCCACATTTGTGTGGAGTGGAGAGGGGAAAACTAGAGTGATAAATCACATTTGGGAAATTATTAAAGGTATATACATATGAGGCACTCGGAGCTAAATCTGATCAAGTCCAAAATCTAGAAAGAAAAAGACTGTTGTCTTGGTCCCTTACTTGTTAAACAGTTATTTTATCAGTGCTGTAGTGAATTAAGTACATTATTTCCACGATTTTCCTGTAGTTGGCAGTAGTTTGTTTTAGCTTCGAGTATCCTGCTGGAAATTTCCTCGCTAAAGTGGATCAAGTCCAAGTAATGTGATCTGTGATCTAGGACACATTGTTTGTTTATGTGTTTGGTTCGCGTGCTTTATTAAATAAAACCTAAGACAATGAATTTGGATCAAGCTCCTGAAGTTTTCCTTCATTGTCTATGTGCCTTCAGAAAGCGAAACATCTTCTCGATACCCTTCAACTTAGCAATGGTATGGTTTATTAGTGCATCTCAAAGCCTTAAGTCCATCCTTCATAGTTTCCCGTGCTAAGAGAATTCCAAATAATAAACTTATTGACTCCGACATAGTGGCACATATCAAATCTTTCCCAGCTTATCAGAGCCACTATAGTAGACAAAAGAAACCGTAGTATCTTCATCCTGATTTAAACATTAGAAAAATGTATGACTTCTACTGTTTAGTATGAATATACCTACTGAGCCAGCTGTGCTCTATTATTTTTGTAATTAATTATATTCATTAGCACTAGGTGTCAGCACCACATTGACCCTTCTCTCTTAATGGCTCTGGGATCGCCTGTTCCACGCTTTGTCTTAGTATAACGGAAAAACTGTTCAAGTGTCACTTAGTCTCGGGGTACACAGCCATGGGACTCTCTCATGTAAAATAATTATTAAGTGCTCAAGAAACAAGATTGGGGCGCCCCAGCGATCATCTCATCACTCCAGGTACTCTGTCACAATTCGCAAAGGTAGGCTCATAGTAAATTAATTATTTCTCTGTTTGATAATTAAAGCATGTGAACAAAATCTCGCCTGTTAACAAATCACATAATATCTACGCTGAGAAATGCAAAAATGAGGGAAAGGAGCCGTTGAAACAAAAGTTTTTACTATCATGTTTTTTCAACAAAATTTAACTTGCATTTTAAAATGCCTTCGAAAGATACCTGTAGTAATTATGACAAACTTCAGCTGAAGATAGCAACCCAAATTAATAATTATGAAGTGCATACAAAATTTTAAGTGGAGAAAAATTCGCACTTGGCCAATGATTTGCAAGCTAGGGATACCCTTAAAAGTGATAAAGCTGCCGCATCAGACACACTTTACGTTGATACATTTGACCTCCAATAAGCCCTCGCATATTCAAAATTAAGTACATCCAAGGCATATTACAAAAGAAATATGTATGTCTACAATTTTGGAATCCATTCTTTCAACAAAGACAATAGTTACATGCATTTGTGGGATGATACAGAAGGGAATAGGGTAACAAAAAGTAGCATCTGTTCTTGCCATCCATGTAAGATTAAAGGCCAAAGACCATACTAATGTAATTATGTACTTTCAATCATGTACTGGGCAAAACAGACACATTAAGGTGGCGGCTACATTAATGAACCCGGTCCAAGATCCCCAGTTAAACATCAAAACCATTGATCACAAATCTATTGTTTCGGGTCACTCATTTTTGCCAAACGATCAAGATTTTGGGGTTATAAAATCAGCTTCATGAAACTTTACCCACATTTATACGCCCGAAGACTGGATTGAAGTCATAAAAAAAGCAAAGACTAGGAAGTCTTTTGAGGCTGTCAAAATAACACTCAAGATTTAATCAACCAAAAAACTTGAGGATAATTTGGTCAACAGGAAAAAAACCGACGATAGTCATCCTGATAAGTGGTTAGCATTGAGGTGGCTGTGGTTTGAGTGAGAGGAACCATGAACCCTAAAGTTTAAAATTACGTTGAATGAAGATTTTCCTTTCTCAACTTTGGCCATATCTAAGAAAAACTCTAAATTTGTGGAAAAGCAATATTCGCTTTACAAAGCACCAGGGGTGGTCACTGTAGCAAAGAAAAACAATGAATGTTGTATCTTTTACCATTCATTCCACCAGTCAGCCATGACCATTTCAAAAACCTATAGACAGAAACTGCAACCAGGTCGCAAACCTCCCTAAATGAGGAAATTGCTGACTCGGATAGCGATGAACCCTAATATTATTCTGATGAGGTCTTATTTGTGGTATCTTAATATGCATTATAAGCCAGTTACACAGTTGTTAAACATTTGTTGTGAAATATATATATATTTATTTATTTATTTATTTATTTCTATTTTTCACATAGCTTTGTTCATTTGCCCCACTTACCACTAGAAATATTTCGGGGCTGAAAGGGATTAAGTCCACAATTTATAATTCAATTTTCACCCTCGCCTCAATTAATGCAGTTAATGTTTAGGGTCAAAACCTATATTTAAGTTAGTTTTCCTATAAAAAAAATAAAAAATAAATAGTTAACTAGCTCAATTTTAGAATCAAACAGTGCAAATTAACTTGACTCAATTTTTCTCGAATGTAGGATTTCTGAACTTGATCCACTTTAGTTTTGAGCACCTCATATATATATATATATATATATCCTACTTTCGAGAAAAATTGAGTCAAGTTAATTTGCACTGTTTGATATATATATATAAACAACAGAAAATCCACCTTCAGTTCACGAAGATGAGATTCGAACATCGACCTCCCCAACAATGGTGATAAAACCAACGGCGAGCAACTAACACCGCTGTGGGTAACTAAGCTTTGAAAACAAATATTTACTTTCTCCCGACACCTCAGAGTGAAAATATTGGGATCGTCAAAAATTCGAAATTGAGATTTTGATAAATGTCGACGTTTCATGGCCCCCTGAAACCAAAAAAGTGGTTTTCGCAATGCAGTCTGACTGTTTGTACCTTGGCTTGGGATAGAGCCGAAGCCATTTTACCGATTTGGCTAAAACTTTGTATCTGGGGTTTTCATAAGGTCCCCTCGAGTGGTTTTTGGAATTTGATATCCAACCCTAAATTTAAGGGTAGCTTATTGTGAGGCAAAACGAAAATAAATCTGTTTTCTTGAAATTCGCCGTAGCAATTTTGATTAAATTTTATATCTAAGCACTTTATTATTATAAACAAGATAAAAAAAAATTTTTTTTCATGAACATGACTTTGAGGAACATGGGGAGATTTTTAAAATTTTCATCATTTCTTTTGAAACACGTAATAAATTATCATGTAAAGTTATAATACTATTAAAGGTAAAAATCTTTTATTTGAAATATATTTTTATAAAACCAATAAGTTCTGAGTGATAAATAAATATATATAATTTTTAATACAGGTTTTTTAAAATAAATTTTATTCTTATGCTCTTTGGTTGTTGAATATCATAGCAATAAACTCATATTGCCATTTATATTTGCAGATCTAAGTAAATTACTTGATCACTTGATGATAGAATTATAAATTGTGATGTAATTGATTCAGCAAATATTTCAAAATAACAGTTTTCCATTGATTTGAAGAAACGGTCTAACATAAAATCACCCCCTATTGTGGATATTAAGTTTGCAGCATCACCGGCTTTGAAAGACATTAAAGACATTGAGGTACTTTATTTCAGAGGTGATTGTAAAAAATTCCTAGTTTATCTCTGCAACAAACTTTTAAGTGTTATCTCTCCTACAAAATGGTCAAAGGTGCTAGTTGTCTCTATCATTCAGCAATGCAATCTGTCTCTTAGGGAAAAGCAAGAAGTTATTAACTACACTAAAGGATTAATTTCAAGTGGTGACTGGCTTTATAAGTTCCTTATAAAAACAAATTCTAAAGAAACTATCCCAGTAGCTGAAATATTTCATTAAAAAAATCCTTTTTTCTTGTATAGAAATGCAGCCATTGAATGAAGTTTTTCTGTAAATTAAGAATGTCTGTTTGAAAACTTACATGAAGACAGCCTTATTGCTCACTGTTTAATTTATGATGCAGTTACTTCAGGTGGTGTAATTTTAAATATGACAATTTCAAAAATTATTATTAATAATGCGAGGAATGTATTAAGAATAAGGCATGAAAGATGGTAAAATCAAATTGATCAGAGGGGCACACCTACTGCAAGAATACTGACTGTGCTTTGTTATCAAACATGTATCAGGAAGAGGAAATCTCCTGCCTGATCTGCTATCGCACACTGTACTTCACATGGCTAACACAAAAAAATTGTATGGACAGAATGAACCTCTTCTTTCATCTATGGTCCATCTCTTGACGCACAAGAGTCTAAATTGTTTCACCACGAGTACCAATGTCTTCGATTACATTTAACACTACATACTTTTACACAATTAGTAAGGACTCCTGCCGAAGTGGATTAGGGGAGCGTCCCCTCCCCTTTAACATGTCAAGAGGTTTCCTTGTCAAAAAGACAAGTATTTCAAGAGCAAATAAAATTACATTTATCACCGCCCGAAGCCTAGCTTCCTTCCAAGGCCTAGGATAGAGTGAAAGCATGAGAAAAGTAAGGGCAATAAAAATTACTTCTTTCTACATAGTCAAAAACAGATTTCATAACCCAAGATCCACTACGAGGATCAACCTATTAAATCTGAAAATATCAAACTTTAATTTGAAAGGTTATTACACAATAATAAGGGAAATCCAAAGAGTCAAATTATAGGTTCCCATAAACCTATAAAGAACTACACGCATGGTTCCGCCTAAATTACCTGAGTAAAACTAAATTGGTTAATTATGTTAGCAATATGTTGAGCTTACAACTATTAACCATCAATAAATATGACTTAAGCTCCTTAGGTGGGTACTAGCTTAAGGTGGCTCACGTGAGCCCTGCGCGTCTCGGTGGGGTCTGTTGGGTTTTGTAACCTCACCGACACTGGCGTCATGAAGGATTCCACTGACCATGGCCCGCTCCATCTGGGAAAGAGCTTGGCAGTTACTTTGTCAATGGCAGAGCTCTGGGGGAAATATTTACACATTACAAGGTTACCAACTACAATGTTCACAGGGATACGACCTCTATTATAGAATTCTGCAACTCTCCTCTGTGACTTTGTCAGATTCTGAAAGGCTGCTGAACACCTTTCAAAATAAGAAAGGTCATTAGGAGTTCCTAGCAGAAGATCAACATCCCAGACCGCTAGAAGAGGATGGTTCGGTTTTCTACCTAATAATACCGAGGCAGGCAAAGTCCCGATTGACTCATGTAAGGTCGAATTAAAGGCCAAATTAAAAAAATCTAATTCATGGTCCCATTGGACTTGAGACTCGCTGTGATAGATGTTCAGTGCTATCTTAAGATTTCTATTAAATCTTTAAACATTATTTGGGTAGGGATAGTAAGTTCTGGTGGTGACATGTCTAATGCCCCCTCCAAAACACATGCCCTTGAAAGATTTTGACCTAAAACAAGGGCCATTATCGCTTACGATCCTTCGAGGGGCACCAAACAGCAACCAAACTCTAGTAGTAAGAGCGTTTACAGTTGTTCCTTTCATGTTTCGAAGTGAAATTAAAATGATGAACTTGGAAAATCCATCCACCAAAACCAAAATACTAGTGTTACCCTCTGTGGATCGGGTAATGGGACCAACAAAGTCCACGAACACTTTCTACCAGGGTCATTGGGTTATATCGGCTGTATGTAACCCAACGTGAGTTTTCTGGGTGGGTTTAGTTTTAAGGCAGGCCTCACAACTCCTAACCCGATCTCGCAAGTCGCTATACAGGCTAAGCCAGAAAAACTCTTTCGAGATTTTCTGTTGTGTCTTCAGGACTCCCAGGTGACCTCCAAATAGAGAGTCATGAAAATAACTCAATAACATGGACATCTTTTGTGGCACAAATATCCTTCTTCTCCTGCCACCTAGATCGTAGAAAACTACAATAACTTTGAAAACGCCATATCTACCCATATCTTCACCTTTCTCCCTCATTTTAAGGAGTTCAATACAAAAAGGGTTCTCTCGTTGAAGTTTTGAGATGGACACAAAGGACTCAGGAATAGTATGTATAACACACTCCGTTTCCAGGCTCTCCTCCTCACCATTGATATCCAACCCCTCATTGATCCTGGAAAGGGTATTGGCTACAATATTCTGCTTACCAGAAATATGGTGGGTATTGAATTTGAATTGCGAAAGGCGCAAAACCCAACGGTCTATTTTCCCAAGTTGCTTGGGGGAAGACCACATCCACGCCAAGGCCATATTGTCAGTGAAGAGATCAAATTCCCTTTGCTCAAGATAGTCAGAAAACTTCTCTACCCCAAATACGCAAGCGAGACACTCCTTCTTGTAGGTGCTGAACTTCCTTTCCGCCTCCGAAAGGGTTTTACTCGCAAAAGGAACGGGCAAAACTCCTTCCAGATGACGCTAAGACAGCACAGCCCTGAGTGCAAGAGAAGATGCATCTACCTGTAGCTTAAAAGGGGGGTGAGAAATCTGGCATCTTGAGCACTTGAGGTGAAACTAATGACTTCTTTAACAATAAAATGCCTTTCATTGGTCCTCCTCCCCACACAAACTTAGAACCCCTCCTTTTGAGAGCGTTCAATGGAGAAGCCATTTCAGAAAAATTAAGAATAAACTTTGCGTAATACGCACACATGTCCATGAGACGTTGAACACCCTTTATATTCTTAGTCGTGGTAAAATCAAGAATGGGTTTTACTCGCTCAAGGTCCACCAACAAGTTGCCCTAAGAAATAATGTAACCGAAGTACTTGATGGACGTGGTGGCCTACTTAACTTTTTCAGGATTTACAATAAGCCCAGCATCTCTGAGTTAGCGCAAGAATATTTCAATATGAGCCATATGATCCCCCAAAGTGTTACTATAAATACAAATGTCATCAAGATAATTAAAGACGAACTTAAACGTATAATCTTCAAAAATGTGATCCAGAACACGATTAAGAGCCTGATCCCCAATTGAACATTCTAAGGGAATGAGGTTAAAGTTGTACACTTGCCACAAAGTGACAAAAACAGTGTATTGTTTAGAGCGTTCAGTCAGGGCACATTGCAGAAAACTGGCTATAGAACTTGGCTCCACCAAGATGTTGGAAAGCAGAATCTACACTAGGCATAGGGTAAGGGTTGAACCTAATCTGTTTGTTCGCCTTTCTATAGTCAATAATAAGTCTATGACCCCCAACCTTACGGGGAATGATGAAGGCGAGACTAGCAAAGGCAGATATTGATGGTCGTTTAACCCCCTCCTTTAGAATATTCTAAATAAGCTCTCTAAATATTGGCAACTTTGGTGGGGCGCAAGAATAGGGACCCTATCTTACCGGTTTGGGGTCTTCCATAACAATGTCATAAGGTAAGACATCACATATCCCCCACTTGGAGTGATAACATCAGAATATTGTTCTAAAATTGAACTTGCATCTACGGTTTCAAGCTTTACTAATAAATGGTTGCAAGGCTTACGCTCCTTACTAAACGCCACCTTAACATAACAATTCTGATATTTATAAATTACACATATGTTTGACTTCCCGACATAGCTCAAACTCCTGTGGGACTATTTCTACCACCACCTTTGAAGTAATCGAGAAGATTCCGACATGTTAACATTTAGCATTATAATAGAAAACAAAGTAACATTACATTAGAATTCTTGTAATTTCTCACTAAACGAATCGGTAAATGTTAAAGTTGAAACTTATAAGCAAACCATAATGAATTAGTTTGATATTTTCTTCATAGAAAATACATCTACAAAATATTACATATAAAAAAACCATCAAATTTTAAAGTTTAAACATTGGTAACCACAAGAGAAATAAAAATTATATTTAAATTAAATATGCCAAACTAGAAAAAGAATCAAAAGTAGCTACTTATTATCATCATCTCTAAAAATAAGAAAGAGACTAGCGCCCAAGCAGAAAAAGAATACATTAAGTGTTTAATAAACAAATTTACTTTCAAAAATTAAATCTTCCAGTGAGAAATTTATCGACGCCTACACTGAACGATTTCAATTACATAATTAATCTAAGTGCTAAAAATATTCAAACCCATTAAAGTTTTTTTTTTAATTTTAAATAATCATTAAAATATATAAAGTTTATATACTGCCATCCTTGAGTGATAGCTTCCAAGTCCAGACAAGGACCTCTCTTGGAAGTGTCTGATGTAATAGTCAATCATATTTGCTGAGTTCCCTCGTTATGTGGGTCTAGTCGATGGGTAAAGAGGTGGGAGTTTTCATATTGAAATTACGTCACACGGCTAACTCGTGCTTACAGCTGAACATCGGACTTGCGCTAAGTCCGGAAGTCTCCCTGACCTTGTCTCGCCCACTTGCCTCGTAGTAGGACTAGAACACGCATAAAATTAGGTCTGGCAATAGTAGAGGAGGGTAGGGTGGGGGCTTTCCCTGTTTGACGTTACGAGATACCTGTGTTGGGAATTCCTCCAAATACTTCTCAGCCAATAGAGAATCCTCAATACTAGATGCCAATGAGTAAAGCTCAGAAAGAGTGGTAGGTTTATTCGAAAATACGAAATGTCTCCTCGTCAAAGGGGACACGTTTTCCAGGATGAGCTCAACTACGTCTTCCTCTGCCACATTGAGATCTAAGACCTCTATAGCTTCAGAAACAGCCAAAATGAATAATCGGAAGGGCTCGTGAGGAAGTTGGAAACGCCGAACGTTTTGTTTGTATAAAGTATCCTTCTCTCTCTTAGATATCAAGGACTCTAATATCCGACCTTTCACCCTAGCCCACGGAAGACCTAACTGAATACACTCGGTAATCAAATGCGCCAAGAACCCTGAAGTCTTGCCTATACATAGAGTAAGCAACTCTATATCTCCCACGAGTCTCAGTTTCCAAATCCTATTAACCTCTAACAAAAATCTAAAGAAATCAGGAGAAGATAACCCATCACACACTGATAATAATTTTAAACGCTCGTTCGCAACCTTACTTTAAGTTTTGGAGGGTGACCTGGTGGTCTAGGGGTACGGTGTCAGACTTCTATGCTGGCGGCCGGGGTTCGATCCTCGGTCCCGGCACAGATTTATCTGATTTCCAAACCCTTCCTACACCTCTGACAAGACATCTTGTGAATGTGTGGAATGCCAGGTCACCACCGTGGTTCGGATTCCACGTTAAACTGTAGGTCCTTCATTTCATCTCACAATCACCCTACCATTACACATTAGCGTAAGTGCGTTAATAACCCGAACGGGTAGTAAGACGCGGTGCTAATAATAATAATAATAATAATTTAAGTTTTGGAAAGTGTACTAGATGACTGAAGACTAGTAGCCGGAACAACAGGGGGAATCGGGAGCCCACTAACTCCATCTATCGTTACTGACTCAAGCTTAGCCTGATCCCTACCCTGAGAAGGCTGGCTAACGTTACAGCTAAGCTCCTTATTCTTAGAGTCGCTGGACTTAAAAATGTTTTCGGACACCAAAGACCGCAACACGGTCACCGAGCCTCGGGTGGGAATTGGATGTCTCTCGCCTTGAGCTCCTGGCGTAGATCATCGGAATTGAGTCGGTAGACTACGGTTCTCGTACTGATCGTGCTTCCAGAGGTAGTGTGAATGGCAGATGTCAAGCGTACCGGGTGTGTGGGTACAGTCTGTTAGCAGTATCATCAAAATACCTAACTAAGCACCACAACACCCAGTCGCCATTATTACAAATATGAAGAATAACCACAAGGGGTTTTATTTGGATATTCGCTACAAGCCCAATTATTCCCTGTCTCACCTGAGAAGTATCAACTATGCCCATGGGAAGATTCAGTAAATAAAATTATGTATAAAAAAGAACGAAGTGCAGGTAACAAACATTGCCCAACGGCTAATTTATTGAAGTTGTAATTTACATGGAACCATATATTAAACATACTCTAATAAACATGGGAGACTCATCACTTCTCCTATTCAACTAACATAACAATGTCTAAGACCAGGCTAAACGAGGAATAGTAAACGACCAGCATCCCCGTCTATACATTATTACAATGTCAACAATGGGTAAATTTAACCTCACGCTAGCTATCGCAAAAGATTACAATGTTAGATATATTTCCCAAAACCCAGTTTACAACAGTTAGCTCGCTAACGCCTGAAACCATTAACATATTCTTAGGTTCTTATTTATGATAGATTTATCTATACACCTCATTAAACCACATGTAAAGAAACATAGGGATATAAGATAATTGAAATTTATCACTTGCCGTTTATAAACAAACTAATATGCAAAAATGTCCTACTAGACTGAGAGCTTAAAAAAGGAGCATTAATTTGTATGAGAGATAACCTTAAATACCAACCAATATTTACTAAATCCCGCAAGATTGTAATAACAACAACCAGGAATTACAGCCATCTGACTGATCGCTAACTGTATTTTCCATATAAACAATCAAACTAATAAAGGCATCTAACAAATAGTTTCCCTGGCCTTTGCACCAAGAATACATCCCTAACCTGAATATTACAATAAGTTGGCACATCAGCACCACCATCACAACCCCAACCTGAATATTACAATAATTTGGTATATCTGCACCAAGATTACAACCCTAACCTGAATATTATAATAACGTGGTCTAAGATTAATTTTCTGTCATCCTAGGCAGACTTACGTTCTATTAGTCCTAGGGCCCTACATATCGCCCATGTGAGCCTAACGTCTATCAGCACCAAAGAGTGACTTCCTTAGCAAAACATAAGCTTATATCTGATCTTACTCAGTGGAGGAAACAAGGGAAGGAGAGAATTACATCATAATGCGGTCACTATAATCCAATCATGAAGTCTATATCTGCCCAAGCGCGTGTGCATAGCGCTGGTTGGACGGACACACAGTCAAGGGGGGCGGGAGTCACTTCGGGCCGCGGGAGACAGAGAGCCTTTCTTCTAACAGTCTTTTCGCGCATGAGCGCTTTTGATAGATGTATCAGTTCACAAAAGCACTAGAGCGCGTTAACTGTCACTTTCTCACACAGAGTTCGATGTTTGTTGACGTGTTGTTGATGTGGCGTGATCATTGTCGTCGTACGAGAATCCAGCCGGTCCGTTGAATAGGGTGAGTAAGATATGTAGTTTGTGCCGGGTTAGTCTCTCCACGGTACAGTTGTTTTATTCACGAAACAAAAATTAGAGACAATAATTATTCAGAACTCACAAAGTGCACACACTCTATAGCAGAGGGGCGCAGATTTTGAACCATCCTTAACTAAATTAAGGAAAAGCAACAAAATCTAATAGGGTCAAAAAAAAGGAGGCAATAGGAGTGAGTTATTGGAGTTTTGCTTTATGAATATCTGAGATCGAATATTCTAGACTCAGATCTCGCAACTCACACCAATGACGGAAGTTGATTACGTGGATGGTTAATCTCATAGAAAACATAAAAAAGCAAATACCGTTCAGAGTTAAAAACTAAATTATATGTCTCCCAACCTAAGGAATATGGTACAACTAACTGAATAAAGCGTGAAGTGACTTCAATTTCATTTTTATTAAATAAGACATATTTTAATATGAAAATTATAAATAAAAAATTATCTAAGATGATCATTAGAATTTACAATACTTTATAACAAGCCGTGATGTCAATTATGAGAATCAGGCTAAGTTTCAATAAAGGTAATGACAATTCTTTTATATATATACACATTTATATACATTTATATTGGGCGCCATCATTAAAGAATATAACAATCAAAAGAGGCATTAGCCCTGCAATAATATTATCGATAGAGCTCGAATCCAAATTGCACTTTCTAGACGTATTAAAGATCGTGAAAACATTATCTTCTCTAAGCTTTTAAAGTAATTAGACTATAAGAAGTCTTCAAAACAAATAGACCTACATCCCATCGGTATTAACGCTAGAAATGTCCTAGTCATAACACAATATTTACTTTAGAATTAAACAGTTCTTGTAAGATATTTATAATTCGACCATAAACGTTGCCCAAAACAATCAATCTATATCCTTTTATTACTAACGCAAAAAAGGTCAAAGTATTAACACAATATTTACTTTAGAATTAAATAGTTTATTTTCAATGTAGAATAATAAGCTAAATCTTGACGACGTCATAGCCAAAAGAATCCTTCAGAAATTAAGATAAATTCAAGGCGTTACCAAAAACCCAATTCAATACTGACGAAATCGATATTCATAAATTAGATATACGAAATAAATAAATATTTCGAGTTCAATATTCACCATCATATTTACGGCCGAAAGAGAATTTAGAAAAATAATTATAAGATTAAATAAAAAAATATATAAAGAAATCAATTAGCAAGCCAAAAGGAATTTAGATCTTACATTTTACAACTCTAAAGCCGGAGCTTCTCCTTCCCTCAAATATAATAAAGTCCAAGAGTGACGACTGGTTGCCCAGCCGCCACTATATATACATTACAACCCAGAGACATTAGATGCCGGGATAATGGGTGGGGAGAAAGAGCTGAAACATTCGGGAACAAAATACGCGCATGACTTAAAACTTCTACAGACATCTCGTTTTTCCAGGTCATCCTAAATTGTGTACAAGTGAACTGTCTTTGCCGCTAGAGTCTTTGTAGCTCAAGTTCTTTGCGTCCATTTTCACCACAGGCGATCAGTTTTGTTTATGTTGATGGAGAGTGCGGTTGAATTGTGTTTGAATGCGGAAAGTCGTGCGATGTGGTGAGTGCTGAGATTTTCTTTTGTTTACTTCTTGTGGCCCAATGCTACACAGCACACTCTTGTTAGCAGTTGCCGAACTTGGCTCATTCCCAAAACACGCACGCTGATTATCCGGTGAGTTGGCTGTTGACTCTAAGTACTTTCATCTAGTCACGTATTCCAGGTATTGGGTTAGTTGCAGTCAACTTGGCTCGTTCCTAAAACACGTACGCCGGAAATGGTGAGTTGGCTGTAGAATCGAAGTACGCCCATTCAGTCACGTACACCATTTAACAGTTTAGTTGCAGTCAAACTTGTGAGTGGCCGGGCCAATCAGCACATTTCTTGATCCCTCTATTTAAACTTGTTGCTGGATCATTCAAAGCTTGTTAGGACTTCTCTTCATTTTAGAATTCTGTGTGAACAGGTTGGTCATGGACTTGCGCTAACCCAGAAGATACAATGTGTGAGTAAGGTACATATATTAGAAATAGTAAGTTTAATAATCTTAGATATTGCAGGATGTCTATATGGATTGGTTTATTTGAGGCGGGTAGAACTAATATGGTATTAGCTAGTAATGCTAATATTACAATTTAAGACAGTTTATTTGCATACAATTCCATACAAATCCATGTATTTAATCAAAAATATACACATATTCAATCCAACACTCACCAATAGTGTGAGATTTCAAAATTTCAAATTTTAAAATCATATTATTTTTTTACATAAAATAAAAGGTGCCTGTGACAGACATGACATTAAATGGACAAACTTTTTAGCAATGTAAAAACAATCAATATTTGCTCTGAATTTAGTGAAAGCAAAGCTTTCATGATTTTTTTCCTAAACAACAATAGAGTTATCTGCTTCTACACCAAAGTTTAACAAAATCGAAATGTCTTTTTTTATAGGAATTTATAAACAATATAACAGACAGGACACCTCTAAATGGTATGATAATATATGAATTTTCACTTAGTCAAATGTAGCTACAACTCATTATAGGGTTGTTGAGAAGACAAATTACATACATATTTACATAATAAAGTACTTGTAAAAACTTTGCTTATGGCCATAAAAAAATTCCACACTATAGAAATGACCATTTTTCAACAATAAATTTTCAAAACTTATATATATTTTTCTATAGAATTGAGAATATCTTTAAACTATTCGTTAGTATTGCAGATAAAATGCCTTAAAATAATATTTAAAACAATATATATGTTTTATCAACTTCAAAACTTCTCATCAAAATACTATAAGGGTTTTGGTATCAGTTTATATTTCGAAATTACCATCAGTTTAACGTTAGTGTGAAAATCACTTATTCCTAAGATGAAGCTACTCACAAAAACTTTGGAGCAAAAAGTTTACGTTAGGTGGGAGATTTGGTTACACCTCAAATCAATCCTGTCAGCCAACAGATTGAAATTAATATGTAATACATGGGATATTATGGGCAATATGTGGGAATCGAAAAATAACAATTGTTATTGTTTTGTTGTATGCTTCATAAACACTCTGGTACATTAGCATTATTTCTAGTAATAGCCTGAACCCACAACAGGGTGTGAGACATTGTGTCATCCCACATATTCTGTAGCCCTTTCACCTGTGTAATTGAAACTACAAAACCATTTTGCTTTATTTTGATGTAAAATGTTTGACCATTATATCTACAAGTTAATAAAATTCAACCTCATTCCCTTCTTCGAGAAGCAAAGGGTGGTCTGCCAAATCGTTCATTTCTGCAGGGCTAATATCAAGTCACTTTTTAAATTAAAAGCTTCATCATATCCTGGGGCTTGTACAAAATAATTGTATGGTGTAAGAGACTGCAAGAAGAGCAAAGATAATTTGGACTTCGAAGACTTTAATCCCAGATTATTCAGCTTCTTTGTCTAAAACATTTTAGAAAACATTCTAAAAGTTGGTAAGTAAGGAGTAATAAAATTGTAGTTAAGACTTCGATGCCCTTAAAGTTAAAATTACACTTGTGGTAGGCTGTATAATAAAGCAAGTTAAAAGAGAGACATTTGATAAAATGTGAATTATAATATAATAGTATTAGAGAAACATACCATCTACACTTTTTTAAGCTTAAAAGTATATGATAACATGTAGAATTTTAAAATTGTCATTGAAGAATACCATCAGGTCAAGTAATAACCTTCTAATGGAATTGGGGATACATTTCAAGTTATGTTTTCAGGAGCAGCTTTTGATAATTTTTTTATATCTGCAGGGAAATTGAAGTACTAGATAACAAATGGTCTTGGACCTTATTTCAAAGAAAATATTGTTGAAGATGTACTGCATTCACCTTGCTACACAATCCAGTATGATTAAACTACTGTTATGACCGGTCACCACTTCATAGAGGATGGGAGCACACACACATATTGAAAAAAATGAGAGATTTTTTCTATTCTATAACTCATTAAATAACTTGGAATATAAATTATACAATTATTTACAAAATATTATTCTAGATACATGATAACTGTTTATGGGTAAACTATCCTAACTCTACTATATTCATAGACCATGCAGAGGTCTTACTTTTGACAACATCTAATGAAATACCGGACACAACTTTACTGCTAGTCAGTCAGTATGTCCCTGCATGAACTCCGGGTCATGCACCGGCCGATCATCCCTAACTGGAATTTACATTATCACTACAGAAGCCATTGTCTCAAGACTAGGAATGCAATTGTAATCTAGGTGGCCATCCTAAGTTTCACCTATCCCTAGGTTCAACTATGCACTTCTGTAGCTGCACATTCTTGATTTTGATTGTACACTCTGTTCTAAATATTGTTGGCTCCCAACACTATTAATAACACCAGGGGGAAAAGAGCTTCAATAAATGGTCATATAATTTTGACTGTAAAGGTAAAAAATACTACAATTTCCTGGAAATACAGAGAAAAAGTCCCTTTTTTTCTGTTGAAAAGTCACTATTAGTAACTTTTTTTTGAGTTTTTGGTCACTTTTTTTAACTATTTTCAAAGTTAGGATCTGGGATGAGCTCTGTTTCTGTGCTGCACTTGGTCAAGAATTTACCATATTTTACAATGTTATCAGTTTTATCAACACGAAAAATAACCTCAAACACTTGGTGTAACCGGACCATGCCGCTTGTGTCTAATTTTGGCAAATCTTTAATGTTTTTATACACAAATAGTTTCCATTCTCTGCTTATGCTATTTTTATAATAAATGTGGCTAGGTGCAGGATGATATTCTATGCAATGTTTGCTTGGTAGAGACCGGCTTACAACTGCCATTCTGGAACGTGCCTAGGACAAAAGTACCATCAACTATCTATGTATTGCTACATCACATAAACTATTCATGATCCCCTGGCTATAGAAATGATTATTTTTTAAGTAATTTTTTGTCATTTTAGAATTTTAGGCCATATTTTCTTGGTTTGCTTCCTTATATATTCAGTTTTAGGCAATTATAGGAATTTTTGAGTTGATTCATGTTGAATAAGTATAATTTTTTATACTAACGATATCTTATAAATGTATAAATGTTTCCACCACATATTGAATGAGAAGATAATGTCGTAAGTGATCTTTGTATCCTCTTTACTTGAATGGTTTTGTAAGATAGATATTCCTGGTGAGACACTGCAACTAAGCTGGAGAGGGTGCATTTGGAGGGGGTAGTTATTACTTTTGAAACAGATATTTGTAAATTCATATTACATTTAGCAGAATGCAAGAGTTAAATTGTTAAAGACTTTATTGCATGGATAATTTTTAGTTTACAGTTGTAAAGTACATGTTTGATCTAGTTGTGTGTATTTTATTACAACTCTTTATTAATATTTTTAGGTCATGTTTGAAATTTTTAATTCATTTTTTTAGAATTTGAATGTCAATTTATAGGTTATATTTTGATCATTTTTGGGTCATCGAAATTTTGTCCCTTGCTATGTATGACCAAAGCTTTCCTTGACTGTACCAAGTAGCTCCGGTTTAACCAATGAGCTGAGAATGGTGTGCTACTTTTAAATCCTCTTGAGATATAGTTTAATGAGTACCATACAGTGTTGCTGTGAATGGTTATGGACAGTTATATAGATCAAAATTATGAACAGCACTTATTAGTTAGAAAAATATGAGAATAAATTAAGAATTTTTTATCATTGATACTTGCAACTAAAAAATAAGATGGTTATACTGTAACATTCAAGACTGCTTATACCACTTGCCCTCTACATTTTTTTTGTACACCATTTAAAAACATTATGGTTGGAAAGAAAAAACTTATAATTTGATCTAGGCATGTATACACATAGTTATTTTGGGGTTTCTGTGGGCCTAATGTTATAACATAGGTCTGGGCTTATTATATAAATATTAGGCTTATCCAAAACACACTCAATAAAGATAAAATTAAATAGGTGGATTTTCACCAAATCTACCCCATTCACTAGACTTGTTTACGAAAAAAACTTGAAAGCTGTTTGGTTCCTTCATTTTGGTCAGTAACACTTGAAACCATGATGTAACCAATTCCATATCAAAAACTCACCTTTTCTCCTCTTTGCCTTTCAGTTAATTGATATACATAGATATAGTAGAGCGAGATAACCATATTATTTTTTATGTTATACCAGGGTGTCTACTGGGTCACGAAAGTCACTAATGGCAAAGAAAAAAAAAGTCATGAAAGTCACGAATTTTCAATATTTTGGTCATAAAGTCACGAAAATAATTTTAGTTTGAATTTCCCGCACATCGTAACAACGCAAATTCTTAAAAGATAGCGATATCCACTACACGTGATGGCACACGCCAGTCGGAAGTTACCTGATTGTTTTGTTTGTGATTCCAACGACAAGGTTAACATTCGGCATCTTGTATTAAATTTTAATGTGGCGTGCTACTTGTCTCGTGGGGTATGTGAGTGCATTATGCCGTGTGTGTGTCTACAAATAATGGTTTTCGAGTTAATGAATTGGAATTCAGGTTTTGTAGATGATACGGGAAAATATTAGGACATTTTCTACACAAACCGTGCGTTCATCTGTGTTGCGAATCTGGATCAAGATGTTGGCGGCAATTATCAATTTTTTACGCTTTCAGTGATCCAAATGCAATTTGAAGGCGGTGTAAAATGTATATTATAATTTCAAATTAACGTTGGCAGCAAATAGCAATCGTTTTCACAGTGAAATATGGCGTATTTTTTATAAAATATAAAATAATAATATTAGTGTTAATATTTGATCCTTGACTTAATTCATTTAATTTTAAAGACCATTCATTCAAAACAGTTGAAATTTACCCATTTTTAAAATGATTTTCGTTGTCTTATGGGCACATAAAATATTAGGCCTAAATTATTTTTTAGTCGTGTGTTGCGAAAAAAATCCATAATTTTTTTGGGAGGCATTCAAAGATTTTATGTGTGAAGTTTAGGCTAATCTGTTAAAAGATGCCTGGTAAATGTTCGTTCAAAGAGTTTTGGCTGACTGTTGAAGAAAATAAATACTCAAAGTGGTTGCGCCCTGTTGAAGATGACCATTATAAAGCTTATTGTACATTTTGTAAATCGAAATTTGATATAAGCCACATTGGGCTGAATGGAGTGAAAATTCATGGAAAAGGTCAGAAGCATTTGGAACTAACCTCTGCCCTACTCCAAGGTAAGCAAAAAACGCTCAGCTTTATATCTTCTGAAAAAGTTGGATGTAAACAGCCAGAACCGGCAAAAGAATTATTATTACCTTCCACAAGTAGGCCTACTTCTGAAAATGATGTATATTTGGTTGCAGCTTCTTCTACATTAGTTGTTTCATCTTCCTCATCTCTTGGAGGACCTTTAAGTAAATTTTGTGTAAATGATGATACCTTGAAAGCAGAAATTCTGTGGTCCATGAATAAGGTTATGACTCATACTTCTGACAGAGGTTCATATTTCCAGTGATCTTTTCTCAATCATGTTTCCTGACAGTGTAATAGCACAGAAGTTCAAAATGCAAAAAGACAAACTTGGCTATTTTAAAACCTTTGGTCTGGGCCCCTTCTTCCAAGAAAAACTCTCAGCGGAGTTAAAGAAGTGTGTTTTTAGGGCATTTTACTGCAGCTGATCTCCTTGATTCTTTAACGTCAGGTATGTCTGAATTAGGACTGCCTTTAAAGAATGTTCTACAAATTGCTGTTGATGGACCTAATTTAAATTTAAAATTCCTTAAGGACTTCAATCAAATGATGGGAAAAAATTTAGATAACTCTGAAGACAAGAAACCTATTGATGTTGGCACATGCTCTCTTCATACAGTTCATGGGGCTTATAAGACAGCTCATAATAAATGTGAATGGCAAGTTCATAATTTTCTGCGTTTGTTGTATTATCTGTTTAAAGATTTTCCATCTCAAAGATCTGATTACATCCTCTCAAGTGGATCAGACCTCTTTCCACTTAAAATATGTTCCATCAGATGGGTTGAAAACTCAAAAGTAATTGAAAGAGCCTTGAAAATGATTCCGCATTTAAAGAAAATGTGGCTTTTGTGTGTTCCAAACCACCTGAAACAAAGAATTTCGGTGTTGTACAAGACTTCCTAAAAGATAACCTTCTTGAAGCAAAACTCTTTTTCTTACAGTCAGTAGTAGGAGAAGTGGAGCCATATCTTAAAATATTTCAAAATGACAATCCAATGTTGCCCTTTGTACATGCCGAACTTTATTCGATGGCACGTAGCATTGCTGCTCGCATCCTTAAGGCAAAGGTTATAAGCCATGTGAAAAACTCAGGACAGCTCTTGACAATTGATGTCAAAAATGAAAATCTATTGAGCTTTTCGGACATATACATAGGCTTTGGTGCAAAGAAATTTTGTAAAAATGTGAAAGAACTTGGTGTACAGATCTTTAGAAAAGATTGCAGTCACTTCTTAGTGGAAATGTTTCAAAAACTGACTGGGCCTAGGTCTTCATTACGAAAGTGCTTGGTTAAAGGTGGTTCGAGTACAACGGGTTAACATAGCACTCGAACAACTCACTTCAAACAACCGTATTGCATACATTGAAGCTGAACATATAAGAAAAAACTACCTTGAAATCTGTGAGCAGTCTTCTGTTCAAGAAGAGCTGAAGGCATTTGATTTCAATGAAACCAGACTAGATTCTTTTCTCTTCAACATCTTCATTAATGCAAAAGCTTGCAAGGCATTGCTGTCATTTTGTACGATGATATTTACAATGTTCCATGGAAACAGTGCTGTTGAAAGAGGTTTTTCAGTAAACAAGGAATGTTTGGTTGAAAATATGAAAGAGCGTTCTCTAATCTCCCAACACAGCATATATTCAATGGTTCAGTCGGTAGGTGGCATAAAGAATGTGGAATTTACAAGTGGGATGCTGCATGCAGCTAGGCAAGCAAGTTCCAAAAGGAGGGAAGCAATTGAAGAAATGAAGAAGAAAGAAAGTGAAGAAGCTAACAGATCCAAAACAACATTGGAAGCTGTAAATAAACTCGAGTCAAAGAAAAGAAAACTTCTCCAACAGGTTGAAGAAGAGGCTTCAGCACTTCAAACTGAAATCGACTTGGAGAAGAAACGACTGAGGCAGATGTAAATCCTGTATGTTGTAATTTTGTGTATAAACTAAATATTAAGTGACAAATTTGAACAATATTAGATTTTTATGTTTGTTGAGAGACTTCAGCTCCTGGGAGCTTCAAACATCTTTAATTACAAGTAGGTTTTCATGTTGGTATGATTATAGTAATAGTTTTTACTTGTGTTTGTTATTATAATATCTAGGCCCGAGGTACAATATAATGTTCAACCGTTTACCGAAGGATTTTTTTTGCATCACGTCTTACTGCCCGTTTGGGCTATACGCCCCCGAAGGTATTTTGTGGTCAAAAAAGGTCACCAAAAAGTCACGAATTTTTGTTCCTCTAACTGAGTAGACACCCTGTATACAATTTGAGATTGGTTCTCAACTGGGTTAGTAATTAAATTAGCATTCAGAATTGTCATAAAGTTATAAAAGACTTGGTGCCAGTTTCATAATCAGACCTAATACGCCTCAAAGTGTGGCACTATTTTAAATACAGGACGACACCTACCTATACTCTTATTTTGGTTGGAAAAACAATAGAGAAAATTCAAACATATTTCTTTGTGACCAATATTAATAATATTTTACCATAGTATTTGTATTATTTTATAGGTATTGGTAATATCTATCAAAAGAAACACATGACTTGATGAATGGATATATTAAAATTGTTTTAGTAACTTTAGTAACTAACTTCTACTGTTCTTCCTACCAAAATCATACAATAGATCAGAATGGAATGGGCCGGTTTGGTTTAGGCAGGTGTTGTCTTGTATTTACTATAGCACGATACTTGAGACATACAAAGTCTGACAATAAAACTGTCCCATAGTATTTGTAATGAGAACTGCTGGAACTACAACTATTAAGCTTATAAGTTTTACCATTGGATTCTAACCAGTTATACTCTTTAGGTGGGGGATCCTGATAAAATATATTCTAAAATCATTTGATGCTATTCTCACATTTTATCTAAGTGTCACAATGCTTTTTGTTTAGCTTTCATGTGCTTGTTTTATAAAATAGTTGTTTAATTTTTCAGGAGTTCCTTCAAATTGGAAAGTTAAAAACACGAAAATCTGGTTTTATTTTTCACTGTCTTCATCGGTTGGATGGCTTTGACTATGCAATCACAAAAATAACCAACCATACTTCAAAAAAGGAAGATGAGTGAGTATTATATTCTTAATAACCCAATTTACCTAGGGCCCGGTATTATGATTACCGAATAAATATTACTATCTGGAGGTTAAAGTTAGCAACCAGATAAAGGCTATCAACCACTCTAATATTTTATGTGCATTATGAACTGAATTTATCTGCCGGTTAGCTATATTTAGGATAAAAATATTTTTATGCAGAAAATGCAAAGTTGGTACTGGTTTTACTGGTGCGCACATCCGTATAAACGCTGTTGCTACCGCTACAACTTGTCTAGTGACTACAATGCTCAACATTTGTTAAATAATGGGAGCTAATCAAGTGTGAGGAAACAGATGGTGTCACATGGGCGCAGAAGCTAGGTTTTCTTGCTAGTTATATTTCAGTGTCTGCCGAAATATGATCAATAGTTTGGTACAACGTTTACAAAATTTCATGTATTTTACTCACATTTAAATAATGTGTTCTTATATAACTATAACTCTACAAATAGCTTGTTATTTTTATAGAAGTGTGAATTAAATGTTCTAACTTTATATATAGCTAGAGTTGGGCCTGTGCCTACGAAACATGTGAACCAAGATTTTAACCTAAAAACAAATTCTGATGGGCGAAACCTCATGAAAAAAAAAAACCACTATGGCAACGCCCATTTTAACTATCAGATAAAAGTTATCAGGTACTTAAACCTCCCAATAAAAATGTGATGGATAAATACATTTTATCTTGCAGATAAATGCTATCTGGCAACCATAAGACACACTTTTAACTTATCGACCAGATAAAAATATTTGACCGGCCAGATTAATATTTATAAAAATAAAAGGGCTGCATCATTATTTATCTATACGATTCAGATTCTGATACCATGACATCATATCCAATAATATTTTATAGATCACTATGAAATATCAAAACTTTACATTTAAGTTCTCTAATGAGTTGATACATACAGGACAAAACATTTTTAAAAATGCTGTCAAGAAAGAACTGATCCGACTTAAAATCTAGACTTTTTAATTTAAAATAATGACTGGTTAGGCTAGAAATGATCAAACCAATAGAATACATTATATTGAGCTCTTTTTACACAACACTGGCATTGTTACACTGGAAACTATCAGCAGTTTGTATAGTGCTTGCAAATTGTAGAAGTTGTATTAAGCGGATGGACTACCTTGTTAAAAATGAGACTTTACTAACATCACTTGAAAGTAATGTGTGATCACTGAACTATTTGGGCCATTGAGCTCGTCCCAGCCTACAGTTTGTGTTGTTGCCATATTTGTGCTGATAATTAGAAGGGAGGAGATGAGGTACATAATAGTTTGTTTCATTCAACGTTCACAAACTTGTAAAAATGTTTCCAATTCAGTGAAACCAATATCTTACATCAGAGGAGGAGGTGTAGTGAAAGAGCCCATGGTCTCTTTGACAGACCATTCACGTGACAACTATTGGGAAGTTTTGTTCATGTTAAAACCATATAAGTACTATAGTATGTTTATTTAGATTTCTCTGCAATTTGGAAGAATATAAGCGTATATCTAATCTTATTTTCCTAGTATCATAATAGCCAACACACATGAATATTCATTCTACTAAATTGTATGGTCACTCTTGTTCATACATCAAACTTTATTAAATAAATGGATGTTCCTTTTAAAATCCATACTATCAAAAATGACAACATAATATTTGAATTAGAAATGTAACTAAAAAAATATATCTAATAAGTGGTTGCAGAGTATTTTTGGGATTTCCGAGACAAAGAGTAAATAAATATTATTCAACCCACATCACTGGGCACACGGACTAAACATCATGCTCATCTATTCTGGTTTGCCAATAGCGGCGAGGTCGGGGCTCAAATGCTGGACAGGTGTGCCGAGGGTGTATATTCCGATACCTGGGACGGTTAGTAGGACTCATTTCAAAATACACACTTATATTTTTGACATTGTCTTACATAATTTAATATAATATTTATAATGTGCATACACATTACATAAATGATAATTGGAATCTGATGGCCCTCAATTCAAACCCAATCTCATAATGAATTTGTTTTATTGTCAGGGTTGTAGAGTCGAAACACAAAAACTTCGTCTTTTTTTTTTTCTAATGTCTGACTCCGAAACCTTAGCTCAGTCAGTAGTGTATCTTGTCTGCTGAGCTAAGGGTCCTGGATTTGATTCCTAGCATGGCAAGAAATTTATTATTAGGTAAATGTGGGTTTCTTCTTTAACAATGATGAATTAACGGCTGGGAGCTGTTTGTTGTATCTGCTCTAGATTTAAGTTAGTTTCTAAGTTGTGGGCTGATATATATAATCACTAATCATTTTGTTCAGAAAGTACACATATACCTCAAATATATTTGTTTACGTCCATCACTGTTTCCAGTCTGTGGTCTGGAACATTTTTTTTATTCAAGCCATATATTTCTTTTACCAGCTGGGTCGTTCCATGTTAAATCAACAAATGGGCTTTGACATACCATTTTTTTTATTTTGATTATATTTGGTAGATGATATGCACCAATCTTCTAAACTCTAAAACTAACATTATATATTTATATATATATTTTTTAATTTACTCCCTTACCTATCAGGTTATTAATAATTACTATCATAATTCTCCTTACTAATTCACTATGAATATAAGTAATATTATCAGGTTATTGTTTACAGCACGGACAGGCAAAAAGTTCAATTTTGTTGTTATTTTCTAAAATCTACAGAAAGTTGATTTGAATTAGCAGAGATGCCAGATAGGGCTCATTTTAAATCTTAAGGAATGAACTTTATATTGGTTTATCCAAAATTAGTTTAAAGTTAAGGCAAGCAGATCTTTTTGGGTTAACATTTTCATTTTTCATTTTTTTTTTTTTCATAATTTTGAACTCATAATAAAATTAAGGATTTAAAGCAACAGGCCAATATTTTCTTCAGTTACACTTAAGTATGAATAGTTACCATATGGGCAGAAAAAAATTGAATTGTCCTTCAACCTAAAAATATTGCTTGAATTTTGAAAATCATCAAAAATTTGCCTTTTCAGAGCAAAACAAAAAAGCATGTGAAACAGGTGATAAAAATTAGAAAATACTAGGATATAAATCCCTTATATCGCTTATAGTGTACTTTAAAACACCTTGTTACTTCAAGGGTTTGTAGCCTTTGCAATAACAATAAAAGAACACATATTTACTATTGAACATGATGCTAAGCAGACATATTTTTGTAAAAAATGCTTACATTTTGAGAAGGCACCTTTGGTGTTTTAAGTTTATCACATTACCATCTTCTTTTCATTCAGAATAGTTGACATGTGCTCATTAATCTGCGGTGTGAAGTTATGACCTCCTCCAGTAGCTGCCAAGAACAACTCGCAGGGTGTGAGATTACACAGAATGTTATTTTTTTGGATCCATGTGTTGTAGTCACTGGCTGATTTTTTGAAATATGTGTAAGGACCTTGAGGATGTAAAAAGTGTATCCAATATTCTTCTTTAGTATTGTAAACTTTCACTTCAAGAACCCCACCCAACCACCAATCCTCATCATACACACAGCAGATGTAATATTCTTTTCTACTGTCCTCTGAGGTCTTGTCTTTCTCACAATCCTTATAACTTTCCCACCAATTCCATTCCATGGTTTCTTGCTGTGGCAATTGGCAAAAAAATGCCACTTGGATTTAACTCCAAAATCTTGTTAATGGTGACACAGATTTAGAGATTTTTTTCCCCCTCTTTTATTGGGCAGCTGACCCACCAGTAAAGTATATAACTTTTTTTACTTGAGGAAGGAAGGAATGATTTTAAATTGTCATGTAATAATAATTTTTGAAAGATGTAGCAAGCTATGGGGTTGTGTTCCAATAAATTGCGCTGATTACAGAAAAGCAAAGTTGAAATACAACACAAAGGGGTGTACCTTCGGGGAAAAACTGGAATAAATGGGAATTAGGTAAAGACAAAAAATATCAGAGAAAAAGTGGTTTTACTCAAAATATGAAACATAATAATCATTAAATCATTAAGTTACAATGTGAATCAAACAGTCTTTTTTTTTCTCAGCTTTGTTATATAATCTTTCTAATTCCTAGTTGACTATGCTAATACAAATAATAAAAATATTTATTTAAATTTTAAAACTTGTAATTAATCATAAAAAGATTAACAAAACCCGTGCGGGGAGGAGGGGAGGACAGAAGGGTGTGACTTAATTTTGAGTCGGGAATTTTACGAAATGATAATGGGAAATCAGGGAAAAAGTCGGGAATTTCATTGGTCAATCTGAGTAGACACCATGCGAAGAAAATTTTCAGACAAGTCCACCATTAGTATGCATTCTTCCTCCTGCAGATTCGTCTTTTTTATGTTGAGGAATTCTGCTTGTTTCTTTGCATTAAAATGATCAACCTGAAGTAGCTCAAACCTTTCCACTAGCCTATCTAAGTACTCTTCAAATGAAAGAACACAAGTAGACAGCTCACAACGGTCTGTCGAAACCTTTGGTTTTAATTTAAGTTCTGTTTCAACCTTTTCAAAATCTTCCCACCCTTCTTCCAGTACTGCTCGCCCATAACTTCCTGGACATTCACCTCACTTTGACAGCATGCACGACTCATTATTAATATTGTAGACCATATAGGTCAGGAGATGTTTGTAGTCCATTCCTATTTTCATTTTCTGCAGGCATCAGTTTTACATTCTGGTGTATAATGCACACACAGTGCCTGATGCCCCAGTTAACACAGTGAATTTTGTTCCCAGTTCTGCAAACTTTGAAAACCCTCTTTTCATATGTGGGTACTCTTTTTAAAAACATGTGTAAAGCTCCTTAAGATTGTGCTGAGCTAAAAGTATATAACCCGCCACAATGAAGTTTGAACAAACGGTATTATCCCAACACCATCTAGTTCTGTCTTGAACTCACCATATTTTATTGGTTGACTGTCACACTGACCGCGAACGTTTTGCCTCAACGGAGTCAGCACCAGAAATGAAATAATTCAATGGAGCATCTTGTGGTCCGCTAGATATGCCTATGTCCAAGCATGCGTGAGCACTTCACAATCAACAGCACTAGGCTGTTCAAGAACCATCTAGCTTATTCGTTGAGGGAGGAACTGTGTATCTATCCTCTCCCTTTTCCCCTGCCTGTCTTGTTAGTATATAAGGGGTTGTCCCAAGAAAGACACTCACTTGGTCTAATTCTTGCCTGAAAAAGAAACTCTTGACGTCTACGATCAGCACTCTACTAGTCTAAGCACCATCCAGGAACAAGTGGTTTCGTCCGCTCGATGCAGAAGGAGTTGCAACCAGTAACTTATATTATCTTAACTACCTTATGAAAACCGTGACCTGGTTAGGTTTTTCAATTAGTTAAGTTTAACTTTGTATAGAGAACATGTAGGGCTTACATTTAAATATTCTATAAATCCTGTGATCAGGTTAGAACATATGATTTGGTTAACTTAATTTTGTTAACATGTAGGGTTTACTTTTAAGTATTCTATAAATCCCATGTTCGGTTTAGAACATGTGATTAGCTAGTGTAATATTGCTTTGTAACGTGGTAGGGTCCATGTGTAAGTACTTGATAGAATGCTTGTTACAACTGCTATAATTATAGTCAGTTTCATTTCAGTCGGTTGTCATGTAGTTTAAATCTCATTCCACTTGCATAGATCCTAGTTAGGATTGGGAATGCTTAGTTAAGTTTACGTTAGCAAGTAATCCTGCTAGTAATGAGTGTACTGGCATTTCATGAGTTTAAAGTAAGTAAACAGAGTAACATTTACATCATTGACTTTTGCTGTACTCTTGCAAGTTCCTAAGAGCTTTGTGATGCTCTGTAGGTCTTTCAAGCTGATTTGAATCACTAAGTGTGAACATAAACATTCGGGAATATCAGGTGGTTATGAGTACCAATTATGGTCTTTTGATCGCAGCCCATATGGCTCGGCTCTTGTGTGTTCTAGTATGTAATAAAGTGGTAGCTCTATTATATTTGTTGTAGGGCCTCGTGTTTACATTGTACTAATTTTATCAAGTGGCCGGCACCCTTAAGTTAGGTATTCCTTAGCTTTCCCACAGCATTGGAATGGTTTTTATTGTATCTCTTTTGCTGGAGTCATTAGCTCAGGGTGGCCAGCGAACCTGGAAACCTTAAAAAACTGGAAAAACCGGGAATTTAAAAGGCCCGAAGGAAACCTGTGAAAAAACCTTGAATTTGCATTGAAAACCAGGAATTTTTATAATAATAATAATAATAATAATAATAATAATAATAATAATAATAATGCTTTAATAATCATTCATTTTAATTAATGTTTTATATTATGGCAAAAAGTATTTCTCAATTGAGCCAAAGAGGCTTGGAAAATAACTGGTGACATCAATAATTCAATTGCAAATTTGAATAAATAAATTTTGAAGTTTTTTAAGTTTAATTTAATTTTTACTTTTATTTAGGTATCTACATTTTAAAAAAAATTTCAATTTAAAAAACTAATAATAAAATTTTATATTTCAACTTGAAAAATGTTAAATAACTATATGCATTAAAAGATCCTTATGAAAATAATAATAATAATAATAATAATATAATAATAATAATAATAATAAGATAAAAATAAAATGTATAGTTATATACAGATGCGGGCTTAATTCAAGATAAAATACAAGTGACCCTAGTTAATCACACTTAAAGTGGCCCCAGGTATTGACCATCTACAGTTTAATACAGTCATCAATGAAATCATGTCAACAGTGACTTGATTGAATTTATAACTAAAAAATATGACTATTTACCAACATAAAAATTAAGATAGCCACAAGTTTTGTTTGTGTTTGGTATTTCATGGTCATGATCCAATTATTGAATAAAAAATTACTATGTGGGCTTATCTTTCTTTTATAATTTCTTATCCTATTTTACAAAATTTTGTGTTCAAGTTTAATTTGTGTTAATAAACAAGTCCTATACCCAGCAGTGAGTAAAATTTAAACATTTACTATTCACCAATTGACAGGAGGATGTGTGGGATTTAGCTAAGACAAAGACCTGGGAAAACAATGTTCTACAACCTGGAAAAAAACTTTAATTTGAAAAGGCCAGATCGCTGGCCATCCTGTAGCTGTATAGCTTATTCTAATGTTGGGCGTTTTTAATTAGTATATATCGTCCTGACTGTCTTATAGTTGCATTAGACCTATCAGTATTCTTCTGGACTCTTTATGTTTGTTATAATATATTCTTAGATTAATCTCCTAATTGTTTCTATTGAACAATGTTATTGTAATTTGCTCATGGCACTGAATATATACTTCCTAGTACAAAAGGTTTATATACTTTGTGAACAAACTATTGTTCATATTATCAAGGTCACTGAGTTCCTATGTTGTTCAGGGAACAGAGTTAATGTATTATTACGTACAATTTTCTGGCGAAAATAAACTTACAAATTGTTATCAATAATATTCGTTATCTCTTTGATCTTGATCATTAAATCTTACCTTCTCTTTATCTGACTGTTTTGTCTTGTTACCGTCTCCCTTTTCTACCGGGTGGGATTCAAAGATCAAAAACTTGTTCAACTTATCAAGACCCAACTATATCTCCCCTCTCCCCTATATTATTTTATCATTTCTCTCAAATGGAGTATAAACAAAGAGTTATGAATGAATTTGTCCGCATAACAGATAAACAGGGTTCCTATTACAATCCTTTATTTTGGTGTTATTTTGTCAGCAATACAATATGCATTGTTTATGAAAACGTCAAAGGAAATTGCAATTTGACAAATGAAGGCAAAGCTGAGGCAGAAGGTCTTAAACAGTATTTTTCTAAATTTTATAGTATTGCCTTGGCCGTTATCTGGGCTGATTTATTGGATGAAATCAATATGAGAAATCTAAAACTGCAATCTGAGGATATTACACTTGAAATAGAAAAAGAGAACACTGCAGCTTTAAGAGACGAAGTCAATGATATAAGAGATATGTGGCCGATTTATGTAGGAAGTGCTACACATATTGCTGCTGGATTAGGAGTCCCTGCAGAGTTTGAAATTGTAAGACAGAGGAAAAGAAAGATTTTTTTATGAAGAAGTTGACACACTACAAGTTGGAAGTTCCAATGAAGAACACTTTAAAAGTAACATTTTCCATCCTATTATCAGTGAAATTATACAACAGCTAGACTGTCGTTTTCAGCAAGTTAATGAAATTTGTGACACCATCCAAGTAATATTCAACCTGAGTCAATTCACGTTCAAGACATCAAATCAAGAAACGGTTCCATTAAAAGAAACCATGGAAGAGGCAACTAGAAGATTAATATCAAAGTACCCTGATGATCTAACAGAAAATTGAATTTACGAAATGGATTACCTACAAGCAGTTTTCAAGTCAACTTTCAAAAATGCACTGAAGAAAACCAAAATCAAAATTTTCCCACTTAGTTTACTAAACGAGATCTACAAATTAAAACTTAAAAGTGTATTTCCAGAAATTTGTATTGTTTTAAGATTATTTTGCACACTTCCTGTTAGTGTTGCATCTGGGAAAAGGGGATTCAGCAAAATCACATTAATTAAGAATTACCTGAGATATACTCTAGGGCAAGATAAGTTAAACCATTTAACCATATTATCTGTAGAATATGAATTAGCTTCCAAAATTGATTATTCTAACATTATCAATGGGTTCACAAAAACAAAGGTCAGGAGGTTTAGAATGCCATAGGGCATTAGTAAATATAATTAAACCTAAGGGAAATGATTTAATTCTTAGTGTTTTAATATCCCTGCAAAAATATTGTTGTGTTATCAATATTGCAAATTAGGCCTATATATTTTTACATGTAATGTTTTTTTTTCTCAGATCTAAAAAAATACTCAAATTTAAAGTGGCACTAATTACTTTTATTTTTATATGTGGACAATTATAAATTAAATAAAAGAAAATAATTATGATTTTGATTTTATTAACAGCCTTTTGAAACCTTCTTAAAGCATTTCTAGTTTTTGTGCAAACTTTAACCTAATGAGCTCAGTAGGCTTATTCCACTGTATAAAGTTTGCAGATATATTTTGTTTGAGACGTAATGTTCATAAACAAATCAAAAGTAGGCATATTTCACTGTAGCATTGAATAAAAATGAAGACTAAATTTTGCTGAGCATTGTGTTTCTAATGCTCATCGTGGAGAGGGGGGGTCCGAGTCCGATAATTGTCGTCGGACCCACAAAATCTATGGGTGGCCTTGTATATGACGCACATTATAGCTCAGTGAAAATATAAATTGTATCCCTATAAACTGTTAGTCAAATTGTATAATCATATTGTTTTAAATTGGATTATAAGGGAACAAATATTTAATAGTCTTGATACAATTGTTACACAGAACTCTTGGTGCTCTCTAGGTGACCCTCTCCCAACCAACAAGAAAACTTCATCAAATGAGCCCCAATACAAACGATATGTTATGGGACTTTTCCTAGGGCCCCACAATGCAAGGCAAACTGAACTCACCATATTTGTTAAATAATAAAAGTAATTTAAAATATTAATATGAATAAACAATAGAATATAAGTAAAATAAGTTGTTTGGGAATATAACAGGGTATTTATTGCCATGTATTAAATTAATATAAGTAACAATATTAGCAACGTGGGGAAATTGGAAACATCTCTTTACCTGTGGAAAAGGCTATGTGATGACCCGTTTGTATTTTAAAGGAATGAATTATCTGTTTCTAGTCACTTATAACTTGAACTAAAACTAAATTTGGTCTTCTTATTTCAAACATCTACCTAGTGATGCCATTACACCCTCCTCCCACCTCAGCTCCTATGAACCATCTGGGCTGCTCACTCCTCAATCTCTCCTCCCCTTAGCGCCTGTGAACCCTCCAGGCTGCCTCTTCCTCAATCCCTCCTCCCCTCAGCGTCTATGAACCCTCCAGGCTGTTCACTCCTTAATTCTTCCTCCCTCAGTGCCTATGAATTATCCAAGATGCTCACTCCCCTATTCCACCCTTATTCCTTGTTCCCATCCCCCTTTACTCACACATAACCTCCACAACTCTTTCTAGGAATTTGTAACTCAAATTCCTTCCACAACGGCCCTGCAGTAATAAAACCTGGTGATCCTTTTTCCAACTCCAAGGAACATCACTTCAGTAAAACACTACTCCCCCAACTCTCCATCCAGAACCAATATTTAGCAGAGTAACAAGAACAGAGAACCAATAGCTAGCCGCGAATAACACAACTTAAAATTAGACTTATATGAGATATACATTTAATTAAATTACATGTCATGTTATCTAGGCCGAGATTTTATACTTTTCCAGTTCATATAGCACTGTTTTCAATTTGTTAAATTCTAACAACACTTAAAAGTATTCAATCTAAGTAACTATTTAGTAAAATGAAACGCTTTAAAATACTTTATTTGTAATAGCTTAGTTGCGCATATTACAAATACTAAATACATTTTTGTTGTTTCAATGTTATACTAACTGTGATTATTTATTTTGCAGAGAATCTATTTTGAATGAGATATTTGCCCACTCAATATTGGGTAAACATCCAAATATTCTGAGGTACCATGCTGCCTGGACTGAGAATAAGCTCATATATATTCAGAATGAATTTTGTGTTGGCGGTAGCCTGAAAGACTTGATTATCAAGAGAAAGAGTAAAGAAAAGAACTTCAGTCAAGAAGAACTATATGCAATACTTGTGCATGTGTCAAAAGGACTTAGGTATGTTTAAATACATTTTTAAAACATATGGAATTTGTAAATATTTGGGTATAAAATTTTAATGTATAAATAATTAGAATCTGTCATCGATATTCTGATTGGTTTGCTGTAGCTCTCTAATTCAGCTTATTCTGAGCCATCTTAGTAATCAACATCTTCCACTATTCACTTCATTCATCCCATCTTTGCTCTTCCCTTTACATCTTTACTTTAATATAACCTTCTATAATTAGCTTCAAACTCTCACATCTGAATCTGTGGTTGATCATATCTTATTCATAAAAATGAGGCCAACGCACAATACCTAACAAAATAACATAGGAAATAAATATATAATAGAGCTTACTAAAAAATCTGTTTTATTTTTAAAATTTCTTAAAACATAAGTAAAGACTTAATGTTAACCAAGTTTGATATACAGAGTGCTTCAGGATAGGTCAATATTCTAGGGGTTTATAGTATCGGTCATTTAAGAATGTGTATGTTTACATTTGTATCTATATTCATTTATTTATTTTGCCTAACTTCAGGTGTTTTTAAATCAAAAGTGAACACAAAGACCAACAATTATCATTACATATTCAAAACTATTTTAAAATAAACTAAAAACTTATGTAAATGTCAAACAACACAAAATAACTCACTGGAATATAGAATATTTAATAATTTGCAGCACTAGGCTTTTATAACATTTTAATACTGATTGTGACTTCCTAATGTTGTTAATTTTGTCACAGTCTCAAAAGAAGGCTCTAAAGCATTTTTTTTCCTTTTGATTCCCGATATTTAATAAAGTACAATACCCTTATCAGTGGTTGAGTGGTCTAAGACAGCGTTTCTAAAATTTTTCTGAAAGCAGACAACTTGATAAGCATTTGATGCATATGCGAACCACTTCTGATAAGAATTTGATGTAATGTGGACCACTTGTGATAAGCATTTGATGCACATGTGGAGCACTTGATAAACATTTGATGCACATGCAGACCTTTATAAGTATTTGATGTGCATGTGAACCACTTTATAAGTATTTGGTGTGCATGTGAACCACTTTATAAGTATTTGATGTGCATGTGAACCACTGTATAAGTATTTGATTCACATGTGAACCACTTTATAAGTATTTGAAGCACATATGAACCACTTGATTAGTATTTGATGCACATGTAAACCACTTGATAAGTATTTGATGCACATGTGAACCACTTGATAAGCATCCCATGAACATGCGTGGACCACCTGATAAGCATTTGATGCACATGTAAACCACTTTATAAGCATTTGATGCACATTAAAACCACTTGATAAACATTCGATGCACATGAAAACCACTTGATAAGTATTCGATGCACATGAAAACCACTTGATAAGCACTCAATGGGCATGCAAACCACTTGATAAGCATTTGATGGGCACGCAAACCACTTGATATACATTTGATGTACATGTGGACCACTTGATAAACATTTGATGTGCATGTGGACCACTTTATAAGCATTTTATATGCATGTGGATCACTTGTAATAAGCATTCTATGTCCATGTGGACCACTTTATAAGCATTCAATGCCCATGTGGACCACTTGATAAGTATTTGATGCCTATGCAGATCACTTATAAGCATTAGATGCCCATGCGGACTACTTGATAAGTATTTGATGCCCACATGGACCACTTGATAAGCATTAGATTCCCATGCGGACCACTTGATAAGCATTTGATGCCCATGTAGGCCACTTGTTAAGCATTTGATGCGCATGCGAGCCACTTGTTAAGCCTTTGATGCATATGCAGAACACTTGATGACAGGTCTACCATACATTGGGGAAAAGCAGGTAATAATGCAAATTCTCATAAAATACTAGAATATTTGTTAATTTGGGCCATTTAACTGAAATCTTTAAATAGTAGGTCTTTGGACCAACAAAAATGTTAACTGAAGAATTAAGCACGCTGATTCTTACATGCCTTACGGCTCCTTAAACAAGTGTAGTGAAGCGACAGAAGAAGTATTTCCCCATCAACCTTAAATCATCCTGTTTTAAACATATTACATAAATTATCATTAAAAATGAGCAGAACAGCTCAATTTTGGAAAGAGTTCAAAGTGATTTTATTCACTAAAATAATCTGTTCATTTAATTAGATCATTCGTTTGTGATCAACCAAAACACAACTTGGAGCTCATTGTTCCCAACCAGCTCAACTCCAGCCTGTGGTTCATTGTTCACAACAGACTTACTCCTAGTTTTACATGCCTGTATTGAGTCTCTTTGTGTAAAAATACCTATATTACATTATTAACAGTAGGCTTACATTACTGCAAGTAAAGCCTCATTTAATGAGTTTAATATATTTATTATGCCATGCAGATCAAAATAAAACATGATTTGGTGTAGTAGGTATTTGTTTTTAATGAGTGCCATTTTTGTGATAGTTTGAAAATATGTTAATGCTATCTGTGATAAAATTAAAATTAAATCAAAAAACCTATTTGGAATAAAATAAAACATTTTTTTGATCACAAATAATATTTTAAAATAAGAGCATTTACCAAGGTATCAGCTGTTTGATTAGCGATAATTTTAAAATGTTTGAGTTTTGTAGGATGCAGGAAGTGTATTTGCCTTTTGTAGCCTTTATGGTAATGACCACCCATATAGCTCCAATAAGAACAATGATACTTATTGTTTGGGGTGCGGGTGGAGATAAGGTAGTTTTGCCTAACAAAGGAAATAGCAAACAAAATTAACTGTCTCATTGTTTCGGTGGAGCTGAATTGTATCGGAAGAGACTCTCTTCCGATACTTTTGCCACAAACAGCCCAAATGAAAGTCCTGAATTATATCTCTTTTAAAAATATTGAAAACATTCATCAAATTATTTTAGTTTAAGACATCTTTTCTTTCTTTCTTTTTTATAGAAATTACACACACATATATATACAGGTTGTTAAAAAAGGGGGTTCAGAAATTATGGATCTTGTTGTACACATTAATATGAGTAAAATGATTTTATTGATGTTACATGACCTCTAGTTGTATCGATATGTCAGTAAACTCCGATACTTTCTCTTGCTTTTATCTCGAAATAGGCATTTACTAAAAACTCATTAGGATTTGTGAAATTAAATAATATACACTGTTACTTACTCTATACATGGGCAGCTTAAGGGCCGTGCAAACCGGGCTGTTGCCTGGGGCGCCAGCTTGAGAGGGTGCCAAATGTGACCTAATGTAGACTGGGCGGGATATTAAAATAATCCCCAAACCTAACATAACCTGGGTGTGAAATGAAAATAATCCTCAAACCTAACAACTTCAAACCTAGTGTAGCCTGGGCGTGATATGAAAATAGTCCCCAAACTTCCAGACCTAACGTAACCTGGGCGTGATATGAATATAGTCCCCAAACCTAAAGTAGACAGGGCGTGATAGTGGAGTTGCTAGACTTAACAAACATTCAATTGTTGATACTAACATGAAATTTTACACATTAGTATAATTTTGTGGTGAGTAAAATAGAATCTAGTTCCACTATTAAACAGTTATTTTACTTTTGCCAGCTTGAAATAATGGCATCTTAAAACTTTTTTCTCTGCAATTATAACGTAAACTATTCATAATGTCAAAGTGTTTGTTAAACTTATAATAAAGAATATTAGAGGATGACATTGTCTACCTAACAGGTTCTTATAGTTTTATTTGTAATTCTAACAGTTTTTGTACTATCTCGAAGTGAAATGTTTAGTGTATAGTTAACATTTGTGGAGTTTCCCCTTTAATTATTTTCCTATCCCGCCCAGGCTACGTTAGGTTTGGTGATTATTTTCATATTTTCCGAGAGTACAATAACAATGAGAAATGTGATAGCTGGCAGCTAGCAGAAGATTTAAGAACTGCCAAAAGAAAAACCAAATTAAAACTAAAATTGTTTTTTTGAAAGCTTTTAGTGCCAAAAGTGACAATAAATCAACATATTATGGTCATTGCAGATAATATGGTTTGGCAAATGGATACGAGAGATTTTATCTGCTAACTTTTGCTAGCTGTTAATTACCTACACTCATATGGTGAATGGACTATATTATCCACCGGTTCTGTAGTGAGGTGCCAAAAAGCAATACCGTCCGGGCGCGAAATCTACCTCGGGCCGCCCCTGACTCTATGGTTTCAGGAACTAGGAACACTGTTAGAGAAAAATTGAGAAAAGAGAAACATCATCTTTGTCAACCAAAGAGAAACATCATCTTTGTCAACCAAAGAGCATAAGAATCAAATTCATTTTCAAAAACCTGTATTAAAAACATTGGCGTAGTCGTTAATTTAGCAGTCCCATAACGCAAGGTCGTAGCAATCCCAAAGTTGAAGTGGGGTTTTGGGACCCCCAACCTCTGTAGGCAAAAGGTTTGCACAAACATAAATGCCTCTAGAAGCTATTTGGAGCATCTTTTAATGATAACTAAGGCAGAAACTTACTTAACGCACTTCCACTAAAATTCTAGGAATTCACATTGAGCACTGTAAATTGCATCAGAATTTATTGATTAATAGTATGTAAAAAGTTTTAACATAATATTGATATAAAATCAATTAGTGAACTTGGAATTGCAAAGTATAAAACTTTACTAAAAAAAATTTGAATATTTTTCCACGAAAAGCATTGCCATAATGGCGTTCCCCCGTGTTCACGCTCCACTACACCCCTGATTAAAAAGTGTGTGTGTATGTGTGTATATATATATATATATATATATATATATATATATATATATATATATATAGAGAGAGAGAGAGAGAGAGAGCTTAAAACCTATTGGTTTTATAAAGAGAAAAGATTTTTACATTTAATAGTACTACAACTTTAAAATGAAGTTATTAGGAGTTTCAAATAGTTGTGGAGAAATGATGAAAATTTGAAAATGAAAATGTCCCTCTTGTTTATAATTCTAAACTATGATTAGATATCAAATTTAATCAAAATCGTTAAAGCAAATTTCAAGAAAATAGATCCATCCTCTTTTTGCCTTTCAATAAACTAACCCTAAATTTAGGGTTAGATATCTAATTCCAAAAACCCCACGGGGGGAGGCCTAATGTAAGCCCCAGATACAAAGTCTTACCCCAAACGGTTAAATTGTTTTGGTTATAGCCCAAACCATGGTACAAACAATCAGAAGGCATTGCAGAAACAACTTTTTTTTGTTTCAGGGGGCTGTGAAACGTTGACATTTATCAAAATCTCGATTTAGAATTTTTGACGATCACAATATTTTCACTCCAAGGTGTCGAGACAAAGTAAATATCAGTTTATAAAGTTTAGTTTACCACAACCATTGCTTGCCGTTGGTTTGATCGCCAATGATGGGGAGGTCGAGGTTTGAATCTCATCTGCGTGAACTGAAGATATTTTCCCGTTAAGTGTGTGTGTGTGTGTGTGTGTGTATGTGTGTATGTGTATGTGTATGTGTATGTGTATGTGTATGTGTATGTGTATGTGTATATATATACACACATACACATACACATATGTGTATATATATATATACCATTAACAGTTTTTCACAAGTGATTTTATCACTCTGGGTTTTCGATCTCTACTCCATGCAAATGCAGGTTTACTTCCTCTTAGCTACCTTCCTTATCTCTACCCAATCAGATTAAGCCATTAATAACCTGTGTCTTGAACATAGTAATAAAAAAGAAAATACTTGGTTCTGAATGGGTTATAATCTTATTATAATAATAAATTAATGATTTTAAATGGAAACATGGTTTATCAAGCTTAATTTAATTCTGATTTATTTATTTTTTAGATCATAGAATACAGTATTCTTGTTAGTATGGTGTTCAAAAAAAGTTAACAGTAGGGCCTATTTGTAAAGTGAAGTAGGCGTACAATGCGTAAATTATATTTAATTGAAATAAAATTTTAAAAATAGCAATTTTTCACAAACTCTGGCCACCTTTTTCTAATTCATTAATTCTTTTAAAGATATTTCCAATCTTTTTTTATCAGGCTATCACCTAGAACCAAGTGTGGTTTTCGCTTGAGTTTTTGTATCTTCTGTACAAACAAATTGTGGTGCACTTACTATAATTCTAACCTTCTTATAGCATATATTTAAATAATTAGCGTAAGTAGTGACCGTAAAAACTATGTCAATGAAAACAACAAAAAGAAACGGCTAGATTTTTTTTTAAATATAAGGAAGTAAATATATATTAATATATTCCTACAGTAATAGATAAACTAAATAAAAATTTCACAATTTACTGTAAATAATGATTTCCTAAGGTAGCTCATAAACATTATACTTTGACATGAATTCGAGCCACTGTCCTTTGACTCTGGACGTCATTCTACAGACCCCGAGATTGCAGCTCAAAACCCGGCAGCACTCCTTGTCGAGAATAACGGTGATAGCTTGTCTTTTGTTGAGTAGCAAGCAACAAAATTGAAAGGGTTAGGGGACTGGGGGCTGCCTGTGGAATATAAGGACACTCTGAAAGGAGAGTAAAATAGAGAAGGTGGGAGGGGTCTCTGTGGTGACTGCCATAACTACAGCAGCGCACCTCTGGTGAGGTGATAATACATGGAACTACTTGGAAGAGAGATTTGCAAAACCTCAAGATGTCCATCTGAATCTTAAGAAGTGTCCACCAGATTATTTTTTTATATATAAATTAAATTCCCTACAATCTATTTGAAGTGGTGTTCAACCAAAATTTTTTTGAAGTTTGGAATAGCCTAGACGCTCTTTAGTATGGTCTTCGCCTGGTTTGTTTTTCCTATTATGCTCAGGTTACTCTAGGTTTAGAGATGTTAGTTTTAGGGATTATCTTCATATTATCCTACTATCCCCCGTTATATAAAGGTGCCAAAAAGCAATCCCGTCCAGGTAAAAACATTACCTCAGGCAGGCACTGGTTAAACAGACACACAGACAAGCGACATTACAAAAAACACATTTTTTGGGTTCAGGAGAGTGGAGGGATGAGTCATTAAACGTTGACATACATCATCATCTCATATTTTTTTATGGTCGCATTAGAGTTCGAAAAGATATATATATATATAGTTGCATATAGCTTGAAAATTATTGGTTTAATTATTATGTATAGACCTACATAATTGCAATGATAAGTAATTCTATATCTCGAAGAGTTACTGTTCTATGATTTTAAAAAAAAGTTAATTTACATATTAGGCTAAAACCCTTAAATTCATTTTAACGAAAAATTGAAAGTAGCCATTTTTTTTGTTGCAATATTGATGCATGTTTAAAAATGAAATTTAATCATAATCGTTATAGCCGGTTTTGATAAAGTTGATTTTTTCTCTTTTTGCCCTTCAGTAAACTACCCTTGATTTTAGGTTTGGATATCCAATTCTAAAAATACCTCGGGGGCAATCCTATGGAAACACTAGATACCAAATTTTAGCCCAATCGGTAAAATAGTTTAGGGTCTACTCCGAGGTACAGAAAGACGGAAATAAAAAAACAACTTTTTCGGATTTAGGGTGGGGGGGTCATGCAATGTCTAAATTCATCAAAATCTCAATTTAGTTGGTGTTTTTTTTCTACGATAGCAATGCTTTCTCTACCTATATAAGGTAGCGAGAAAGTAAAAATGACAAACATTGCTACTGTGTTAATTAATGTTTATTATTATAATTATAATATTTAGGTTTTGTTATATATTTGTATTTATTACTTTTGAAAGCTCATTAATTTCAGTATGTCATCGACCCCCTCTCCTATGGGCTGAATCTGTCAGGATAGCTTGCGCGAGGAGTTAGCCGAGCTAGGTCCCGACAAGCTAGTTGTGCGGGTTCGAAATAATACGTAGGGTTACAAAGTTTGGTTTAATATTAGTACTAAGAGATATTACAAAATGTGATGTTATATGAAATATTAAAGAAATATGAGAGATTGTACGATCACACACGTGGAAGAACTGGCTTATTCGTGAAAACATAGCCTGATAGAATGACCGACACGGCTCGCAACCCCTTACAGAACTCGAACTCGAGACCTTGAGCTCGATGGTTGCCCTCTAAACACAAGTGCTACTGATGACCCTAAGATCTAGTCTGCTATGGTCCAGCATCAGGCAGTGTAATTGCCTCTGAAATTAATGATAATGTGTCAGCCCCAATATCAACAAAATACATACTTTTAGCCCGATCTGGCCTTGTTACTGCACAACTAGAGCAACATTGCTGTAAGTAGTCAGCACTCCTCTTTATTATTTATAATTCGTTACATCATATTAGCTAGCGCTTTCAGTCACTTCTGTCCAAGAAAGTTATGTGAATCAAAACAAACATCCCAACATTGCTTAGGATTGTGACAAGTGTATGATATTTATCTTAAAATTGAACATTGATAATGTCTAAGAAGCAATATTTCAGGAACTAGTTCTAAACCCAGTGATTTTTTATTTTTATTTGTATATTTGTCAATTCTGCATATTAGGCATCTTCCAATAATATTTCACAGCATTGTTTTTAATGATCCATGAAATTACTATATTTAGCTAAATATGTCCATGTAATAAAACCATAAAATTCAAAATAGCGCAAAATATCGTCTATTTTAGGAATCTAAATATAAAGTTGTAGCTGATGTATTTAGTGTAGTTAATGTATATTTATTATCTAAAATATGGATTTTGGATGATTTTAATAATCTGAGTATAGCGTTATGCACAGAGCTGTAACAATAGTAATAGCTATGAATTAGTCATTGCTACAAATGCCACCTTGAAGGATAGGTTGGAAAACATAACTATATAAGAACACTGAACAGTTCATATTTGTATATTCAAGCAACTACATTTCATGGAGAGAGCTGCAATTTTTCTGGCTTGGAGCCACATGTTCCCAAACCTTGATAGAGAATAGATCATAGAAATAAAGATATCATATTCACATATCACAATTGATCACTAATTTATTTTTTTAAAGTTGGTTTATTGAACCTCTTCACCACCCTTAAATTATCATCATAATCATCATTATCATTATCATTATCATCATAATCATTATCATTATCATTATCATTATCATTATTATTATTATTATTATTATTATTATTATTATTATTATTATTATTATTATTATTATTATTATTTATTAGCCCCACGTCTTACTACCCGTTCGGGTTTTACGCACTTAAGCTAATGTGTAATGGTAGGGTGATTGTGAGATGAAATGAAGGACCTACAGTTTAACGTGGAATCCGAACCACGATGGAGGCCTGGCATTCCCCACATTCACAAGATGTCTTGTCAGAGGTGAAGGAAGGGTTTGGTAATCAGATAAATTTGTGCCGGGACCGAGGATTGAATCTCGGACCCCAGCACAAAAGTCCAATACCTTAACCCTAGACCGCCAGGCGACCGAAATTTAAATATTGCATCAGATATTTATTTTAAATCACGAAGGTTTGACTTCCCCACTAAACTCAAACCTTTTCGGGACAATTACCCTCGTCACTTTTAAAGAATTAAACACAATTCCCACATTTTAATATTTAGTGTAAAACTAGAAAAAGTTACATTACAGAACTTGTAATTTTGCCTAAAAGAATCAGCGAATATTAAAGTCAAAACCCATATTAAACCACAAAAATTAAGTTACTTTAACATTATCTTCAAAGCAAATAAGTCTTCAAAATAACCAACAAATGAAACATTATCAATTTAAAGAATTTAAATTACTGATAAACACACAAGCAAAAATTTAATATTCAATCTAAATATTGCAAAACATAAAAAGAACCAAAAAAGGTCGCTATCTCTTTAAACAAAGAAAATACAATACTAGCGCCCAAGCGGCATCAGGAAGCATTAAGTGCTCCATAACAGAATTTACTTTTAAAAATAAAGTTTTTGGTCAAAACATTACCGATACCTACACTGACAGGTTTCCATAACAAAATAAACCAAAGTATTTTAAGAAAATCAAACCCATCGCAGCAATATATTTTAAAGAATTAAACAAAGATATTATCAGGCATCCTGGAGATACAATTCAGTCGCCTCATTGTTTATATGAAGGTGATACAAGTGTATGCCTCACAAGGGGGCTGCCCAGCAGAAGAAAAGGACAAAATTGAGGTAAATCTAGAAAGTCATATGGGAAATGAGTGTCAGGTAGTAATGTGGGATCTTAACGCAAAAGTAGGAAAGGAGGGAGAAGGGTTTGAGGAGGTGTTAGGGGATTAAGGATGTAGAGGGATAAAAAAAATGAGGGTAGAAGACTGTTGGATATATGTGAAAGAAATAAATGAAAGTGGCAAACAGATAACATAAGAAGAAAAGAGAAAGCCATAAGATCACTTGATACGGCTGGGATGGCGACATAAAGTTGCTGATAGACTACTTTTTCATAGATGAAGACATGAAAAAGCAGAGCGTAAACATCAAATTAATACCAAATGTGTCCTTATACCATATGTTGTTGGTGGCAGGCATAAAGGAATGGGAATGTAGGAGAAAGGTACTAACATATGAAAGAAGAATGAGGGTGACCAGGCTAAAAAATAAAGAGGAAAAAGAGCTGTACCTTAGAAAGGCAAGAAGCTTAATGCCCAAGAATGAGATGCAAAATGTAGAGGTTGAATGGGAAAGGTTTAAGAACAGTTTGGTGGGCGCTGCAGAGGACAAGTACTAAGAGGAATTATAAGGAGACACCCTGGGGGAACAACAAGGTGAAGGAAGCAGTAGAGGAGAAGAATGAAGTATTCAGAAGGAGTTTTAAGAATAGGGAGAAGAATAAAAGAGCGAAGCAAGTTGTGCGGGAAGCCAGAAAGTATTAGATGCCAAAATGGACGAAAATTCTGGAATGGGACGTGGAAGGAAGTAAGAAGGTGCTATATAGTCATGTAAGAAATAGAAGGAAAGAGAAAAGACATGAAGTTAGAATGACAGATGGAGGAAGAAGAATGTTGAAGACAGGGGAGGAAGAAAAAGAACTATACATGAGATACTTCGAGATGATGTTCAACTAGGAAGAGGAAAGGGCTGAAAGTGAAACAGAGGGGCAGAAAGAAATAGCAGAAGAGGGAAAAGAGATAGAGGATGAAATAAGGAAAAGCACCCGGTGTGGCCAAACTGGCTTTGAAAATGATTAGAGTTGCAGGTGAAGTAGGTATATAATGGTTATACAGGTTGCTGGAAGGAGAACAAGGTACCAGAAGACTGGAAAAGGGGAGTTATATTTCCTTATTTCAAGAAAAGAGACATGGAGAGGTGTAAAAATTATAGGGGAATAACGCTGATGTGCCACTGTACAAAAGTATATGAGAAGCTACTGAAAAAGGGAATAAAAAATAAAATGAAAGGAAGGCGGAGAGAGGAACAGCATGGGTCTAGGGAACAGAGGTCTACAATAGACTTGATAATTACCATATGACAGCTGATGGAAAGAATGTATGAATTTAGGAAATACTTGGTAATGCTATTTATGGGTGTTGAGAAGGCATATGATAGCATGGATGGAAATAAATTTTGAAAAGCAATGGAGGAGGCCGAAGTGGAAAGAGGAGTTGTAATAGGAGTGAAAAGCATGTATGAGGATAACAGGGGTTTTGCTAAGACAGAGAGTGGAAGGACGGAGTGGTTCCAAATAAAAAAATGGAATGAAGCAGGGAAGTACCCTTTCGTCATTACTCTTTGTAATGGCATTGGTCATGGACAAAGTGACAGGAACACTCAGGAAGGAAAGAATGAAAGCCATAATGTTTTCTGATTACTTGATGGTATGAGGGGAGAAGAAAGAGAAAGTATAGGAACAGCTACAGGAATGGAATGAGGAATTGAAAGAGTGTGGAGTGAAATTTAGCATAACAAAGTTTGAAGTGATGGTAATAACAAGGATGAGGATAAGGCTTGTTTGTAAATCTATAAGGTTGGTTGAATGAAGTAGAACTGAGAAAAGTACAGAACATAAAATACTTCGGAAGTGTGATTGAAGCGAAAGTTGACAGTAGATAGAATGTAATGAGAAGAGGACAGCAGATAGATTTATGTAGGTTTGTAAGAGATCTGCTGTGGAGAAGAAATGTGCCCTTTAAATGAAAGGAAGTGTTGTGCGGGGTGTACTTTGTTGTATCCATTGTCACATATGCAGCAGAAACATTGACATTGAAAGTAAAAGAGCCTAGGAAAATGGAGGCCATGGAATTAAGTTTGTAAGGAGCATGCTAGCTGTCATGAGGAGAAACAAGATTAGGAATGAAGTTATTCAGGAAAGAGGCAAGTTCATGGAGTACATGAGATTTTGAACAAAATGCATTACCTAGATGTCAGTCTTAACATGATAAGGTTGTACAGGGTATGTTTTATACAGAGCCACAAATAATACCTAAGACATTAAATACTGAAAAAAGAACTTAAGAATGTTATTTTTAGTTGACATAAAGATTGTTTAAAAAAATATGTGATCAATGTAATAAACAGAAAATTGTCATTCACCAAGAAAAGTTGTAGAAGGGTTTAGGCAAACATTTTTTTAAATTGTGTCTGAAAAATTTGGGAAATTTCATTCTAAAAGTTTTGTAACTACCCTGATCTATAGCCATGTGTAGATTGATAAAATAAAAAAATCTACCAGGTTATTTTTGTTAGCTCAAGAGTAAGCCTGGCTTTCTTATTGGTGTTAATAACAATAACCATAACCAGCACAAAGTTGTTGATATAATCACAGCTGGGTTTCATTTTTGACCGAATTAACCGAGTCATGTTTTTTTTAATCCTTTCTCCATGTCACTACTGATGCAGTTCTTCTTACTTGATTCGATCTTTTCTTTCTAAAGCTATGGTAAAACTTCAATTAACATTTCACATGAAAATAACTGGTATGTCTTAGCCACCACATTTGATATTAACAAAATTTATAATAAGTTTGGTTGTATTTAAATAAGTTTTACCTTTATAATCATTTCATATAAACTTATTTTATGGATTTATTTCAATATCTGGTTTTGTTGAAACAACATATTAATCAAAATACAAATTTAATGAAATCCATAATTATTTGATAATTTGTTATACAGATATATTCACTCTTTGAACCTTGCTCACTTGAACCTGAAATCAGCGACTGTCCTTATTCAAAAAGAAAAAAATGTTTCCTCTCCTAGACGGTAGTAGTCATGGTAATGATTATGCTGAAAAACTATATACATATAAAATTGGTAAGTTGATATTTTACCTTTATATATACACATACTTGGCACTGTAACTTACTACCCGTTCGGGTTATGCGCTTAAGTACTAATTACTCTAATAGGCTAGGAATTGGGAAGGTTGAATATAAAGGAAGGGAACCCACATTTGTGTGGAGGGAGAGTGGAAACCCATTTAGGAAAAACACATCCCAGTTCACCGGAGCCAGATTTGAACCTCGATCTCCCCATCCTCAGGAGTCGAGTTCATTCCTCCTTTGAAAAAAAAAAGTTGTCAATGGTTTTTAAGAAAAATACATGTGACACACTAACTAGAACATTGTTTTTTATTTGAATAATAGATATATTTATATAAAGTAATAACGATTGTAATTTTAATAATTGCTTGCTCATTTATTTATAGCTGACACAGGCCATGTAACAAATGTAGAAAATCCTAAGCTGGAGAAAGGTGATTTTAGATATCTTCCAAGAGAAATTCAAAAGGAGGACTTCTCTCAAGTAACAAAAGCCGACATATTCTCACTAGGTAAAAAGTTTTCATTATGTAAGGTTTATTCTTGTAATGTGATATCCATACTCGGTGCTCTTCCCAGAAATGTGTTTTAGGCGAAAGCCACTACTAATTATCCGGGCAAGGACAAAATATTTGACGATTACTGCAACAAACATTGATTTTAGCTGAGCAGTGTGCCCGGTCAAAAGGTCCAGGGGTGAACATGAGACATTTGTAAAATTCCTCCTAAATAAAGCAGGATCCGGATACCATATTGCTAAGAATATGATTAGTTAATCTTACTAGCTTAAAGATGCCTGGATGTTGATGACTTTTTTTCTGCAAAAAAAATTGATTTTAGCTGAGCAGCGCACCTGGTCAAAAGGCCCAGGAAAGAACTTGAGATATTTGTAAATTTCCTCTTAAGTAAAACAGTACCAGGGTACCATATTGCTAAGAATATGATCACTTGATCAGTTAATCTTACTAGCTTAAAGATGCCTGGATGTTGTAACTTTTCCTTTTTTTTTTTAATATAGGGCCCAAGTATATTTTAACTTGTATAATGTCTGGCTCCCCCCCCCCCCCAAATAATTCATTCTTTATATCTTTATTGTTTTTTTAAAATTTATATGGATTTTATTTAATTTAAATAAAATAATAGATATTGATTTATATTCATACTCATTTTTATAAATAGTAAATCCAGTGGAACCTGGATAATTCTAACTTGAGGGGACCAGGAAAAAATTTGAATTATATAAAAATTCTAATTAAAAGGAATTGAAAAGAAACACAGTTAAGTTTACAACCAAGCTCAAAAACTTTTTTAATGTATTTGGACATTATCTGTTCACAATTTCTTTAAAAAGTCAGAGATTTTAATATTTATTTCCTGATTTAAGTCTCTCAGTCATAATGTATGATTCTAATTGATTTATTGGCTGTAAAATTGAATTACTTACAAATGTTGTGACTTTAAAAAAAAAATGCCCGAGTTCTTGGATATTTTCCATGGCTTCTGTGCACTCGGGTTAGACCTTTCCTGAACTACTGAAGAATTGTACTCTTCATCACCAGATGCTCCATCCTCAGCCTAGATGTTATTGTTGAGAACTTCGGCGACAATGTCCGCATCAGTAACTTCATCACACACTGCCACACCTTCATCCACACTGACGAAGTCCACAAGGAGAAGCAGGATCAGGAATAGTTTCCTCCCAGTTGTCAATAGCTGGTGCAGCTTCAGTCACAGTTTTTCCAACCTATTATTTTTCTTGATAAAGTCAGCTTTTTTAAAACAGTTCTTAAAGGCCTCAACTTTCACTTGCTCTCACGCTTGCTTACACATTCTTGAGGAACATCAATCAAAATGTTATGAATAGACAAATCTTCAGCAAGAATTTTTTCAACCAACAATTGTCTGTAGAAATTTTTTATGTTCTTAATTATCCCTTGGTCCATAGATTGAAGAACCGATGTCATATTTAGCGGGAAACTCTGTTATGAGCAGTGCAATTGTCATTCAATAAAAGAATTGTCCAATTTTGTTTACCAAACTGTTTGTCTAGTTTTAAAAGAAATTTTTCAAACAGATCACCTGTCATCCATGCTTTTCTCTTTTACTCTGTATTCCACTGGCTTCCATTTAACATTTTTGAAGCAACGCGTGTTAGCCGATTTTCTAATCACTAACAATGGCAGCTTTCCAGAACCATCCATATTTGCTCCAACTAACACTGTTGTTCGATCTTTACTAAGCTTTCCCCCACTGCACCGTTCACCTTTGAATGCAAGAGTTTCGTAAAAAAAAAAAGTCCCATTTCCATCATCATTAAAAATGTTTTTTTGGTGCTATGTCCAGGATATTTCTTTCAAGTCTTCCTTCCAATTATCAGCTGAACGCACATTAACAGCACCACTTTCACCACATACAGCTTTGAATAAAATTTCATATTGTTGTTTGAATCCATCTAGCCACCCTGCATTTGCTTTGAAGTCTGTTTTTCCTAATTCAGATGTGAAATGTTCAGCCTCTGCTCAAAGAATAATGCCACTCACTGGGACTTTCTTGTCTCGCTCTTGTTTGAACCACTTCAATACACAGTTGTCCACATATGAGTTTTTGGGTCCTCTTTATCTTTTCCTAACTTGTCCACTCTAATTTTCATTGCTCAAAATGTTTTGTTTGTGTTTAAAAAATTTTGAAAGTGCGGTAGGAGGAATGCTGAAGGCCTTTGCAATTTCTGATTCCTTTTTAAGTCCCTTTTGCACTTCCTTTATCACCGTTACTTTTTTGGCCAAAGTTAATGATTTATAGGGCTGTGGCTTGGACAGTGATATCATGATACACAAACACTACCATACATTATTTACTAAACAAAACAAAATAAACTCTCACATCATGAGAATATCGCTACGACCGAATCACTAAGAACAGCACACGTAACTGCTTGAGAGGTTCAACCTTGACTAACGGAGTCCAGAACTGTACGTGTAAACAAAGATGTGTGGGTGAGTAGGGGAGGAGCGTGGAAAAGGAAGGTTACTGGCTGCAATTCAACATCGCCTCCCTTGTTTCCAAAAATAGAACAACACGGGACCTCAACTAGATTTAGGAAAACAGTACATTACAACTCAAGAAAAGTTTGAATTAACCAAAACAAAATTTGAACTATCCACAATTTTTTTAACATTGTTTTAATATAAAATTCACGGAACCGGGCGAAAAATTTGAATTAAAGACGAGTTTGAATTAGTCAGGTTCCACTATACTATTAAAAAAAGTTTTAAAATCTGTAGATAGTGGTATTCAAATTATAGATAATCCTTTCAAAAAACATGATTTAGTAATATCTACAACACTAAAAAAAATCAAAATTATTTCAAACTGTCTTTTAATACATTACAATTATACTAGTTAGCAATTACAAAAAAGTTCATATAAACGAGCTAACATTTCCTCAAAATAAACCTCTATAGCTTTAATTACCCTATAATAAAATGTAAGAACCTCAAGCAGTTAGAAATTTGAAATATTTCATTTATTAGTCCTTAGTTTAATAATCGTGCATCATCACTTCTTTGATTCCAATTCAATTACTCTATGCCCAGTTGCACATGCGCCTAATAAGAGCTTTCACTAGAAATTATCTTATTACGAGATTTATTTAAATTCAATTTATAATGCTTGTAAAAGTTAATGTTCATACTTTAAGATTAAAAATAAGATGGTTAAAATAATATTTCTAGTTGACAAAATGAAATAGTAAATATTTGTTTGCTTGGATGCGATAAATTTGGATAAATATTTATTATAATGTTGATCAACACTGATTTTATGCAGGTTAACCAACATAAATCTATAACTAAATAGTAACTAAGGCTGGTTTTGTAGTCAACTGAATTAATTTTATATCCATTACTGTTTTCAGCCTGTGGCCTGTATCAGTTTTCATTTCAAGGATTTTTTTTAAACACTACCAGCATGTTAGGCCTGTGGTAGCTCGAATTTATTAATACAAGTTTTTAAATATCTTAAACTCTAAAACAATCAATCGCCTATGTATTCTCAATGCTAAATTTTTAATCTACTTGAATTTATAATTTAAGAAAGGGACCCTGTTTAAATTTTAATATGTCTTTTCAATTACTTAGGAGATCTACTTAACTATTTTTATTTTCATTGCCTTGTAATGACAATGCATCTTGTATTGAGGATAACTCAAAATGGACGGAAATATTTAATTAGACTACCCATTTGAAAGTAGTTTTAGAGCTCTATTATGTTGTAAGTGTGAAATTTGACATTAATTTTAACAATATGCTAAGTTATAAAATAATTTATAAGTGAAGCTGCTGATATCATCTAAATGAAATAGCCTATACTTTACATTGAATTTTAAAAATTGATTTGTATGTATATCGAGGAAGATCAAAAATGACAAGCATATAAAACTTTTGATCTTGAGCCCAGTGGCGGCTCGTAGCTAAAATTAGTGGAGGTGCTGCTCCAGAAAATTTTTAGCCGTTGTTTTAAAATTGTGTGAAGGGAAAAAAATATGTATAAAAAAATGTATTCAGGAACTTGATAAAATCTTAACAAAAAAATAAAATTATTTTCTTACTTTAACTTAAATTGTTACAGTTCAAGCTTGATCTATTCATTTAAAAATGAAATCCATTCTTCTTGTTTTAATTTGCACAAAAAGTTCAATAATTTTCCCCTTGATCTCTGGATGACAATTGAGGAAATTTTTCTCCATTGACAGAACTGCAAGCGCATTTAGTCTTTCTGTTAAATAAAAGAACCGAAAAAAAATTAATCAAATGAATAGCTGTAAGCAGAATAATAATCTAACTCTACACTCTTCTACACTTTATCACATTCAAGAATATGGTACACGGTTTTAAGCACAACACACGCTGAATAAAAAAAAACTTCCTTCCACCATCATGCCAGAGCCGGCACTGCGAGAGCAACAACTGGCAGTCCCACCTTCCTCCCATCCCCATCCTATGTGTGCATGCGCACAACAGTCAAACACCACGTCGCTGGCACTGTGAAGCGCATAGTTCCATACAAAGATTTTTGTATCTTTTTCATAAACTGTGGGATGGCTACTGAAGTACTGACATTAAGCTTAAGGAATATATATTTTACTACAAATATAAAGAAAGAATTTAAGAAAAAAGGACTCATTATATTAAATGTTATCTACACTATCAAGTGGAAATAGGGGGTGCTGCAGTTCCGCAGTGCCTATACATGAGCCGCCACTGCTCAAGCCTTAATGATGAGCTTGGCTCAAAACTCAAAATCTGAGTACTCACAGAGCAGAGCTCGACATAAAACAAAAGCTCTGGACGATATGGGGGGAGGGGGGTAAACAATAGAGAATTCAGTGTTATTATGTTTCTACCGCTTGCAGGAAAGATTGGAGAGGAGGGGACAGGAAATAAAATAAGATTGAAATTAATATTAATATAAAACCAAATAAATTGAAATTATTTCAAATATATGTTAATTTATGATAATCAAGTAGTGGGAAAATGTTCTGTTTAGTATTATGGCTTATCGTACTGTAAACATTAGTGAAATTTAATTAAATCCATTGCTAAGAAAATTCTTATGCTCTAAGAAAAGTAATGTATTTTGAAATTTTATATTTTTTCGTTCATATTCATGTATAACCTCTATATAATAGAAATGTTTCTATTGATTAAATAATTAGCAAATCACTAAAACCATTTAGTGTCATTATAATTACTTGGATGCATATGTGTGTGCATATACTATTTAAGTTGATTATTAAAAATCCATAGCATAACTTATTTCGGAGGTGAAGTAAAGCTGTCAGTCCCATTTCAATTTAGGCATGTAAGAGAACCCTAGAAGGTATGTGAAAAACCTTTCCCGGCAAAATTGATAGACCCTTTCACTCATAGAAATTCTCGTATGCTGTTATCAGTCAAATGAATGTAAAAAAAAAGTTTTAAATGTAACACCTATGAGTTATTAATTAATTAATCAATGAGGTTATGGCAAAATGAGCAATTTTTAATATAATCACAAATGGTTTAGCAAACTTTCCTCATATTGTATATTCATAAATTGAACGGATTGTAAATAATTGCTTGTGCATATTTTGCCAAAAAGCACTTTGGACAAAACACATATGCATTTAAAAAATTATTACACTAATAAGCTCAACTCTTAAGGCATCTCAAGCCTCTTTAAAATCAGTTATATCTTGTACCCAACAGGTTAGTTGTTAAGTATCCATCCATTTATTTATTTTGCACAAAATGTTTTCTTATTGCTAGATCTTAGTATATTTTTCATTATTCCAATGTTAGCATTAGTTTTGATATTTTTTTCACACTATGGTTAGTCATCGTGATGAAAATATGACTTTTTAAATTTACTTAATCAGGGTGACTACTCACCTGGAAAACCTGGAATTCTTAGGGAATTTTCCTATAAATGGAAAATCAGGGAATTTAAGAGGGACTCGGAATTTTTTCGAAGGTCAAACATTTTTTTAAATAACCTAATAAAATTGTTTAACTCTAATCATTGCAGATGATTATTATAAAAAATTATAAACTGGTATGGAACTCCGCACAGACTTTCTCGCTCTTTTGTTTAAAAATTGAGATATTTACTCAAAATTCATATGTGTGAAATGAAATAATAAACACTAACAAACCCAAACATACATTTTTCTATAATTTCATAAAACATTTTTTGACTCCTGGTTTTAAATTTTATAATTTTATTTTTAAAGAATTAATGTCCTCATTTGTATATTTGGACCAATAAAAAAGATCAACATTGATTCCACAAGGGCAACCCTTTGTATTAAAATATTGCACATCTTATGGTTATTGTATTGCTATTAAATTCCTCATTTAAAAATGTATACCAATAAAAAAGGATAAATGTTGATTATTGAGTCTAAATTGACTGAGATTGATCATTGCTGTATAAACATTTCTCCTAAGAGGTTAAAAGGAAAAGAACCTGAACTTTTTGAGAGACTAATATTTATCTACTCTATGGCATTAGAGAATTATTGCACTAAAACTTAAGTAGTATCACTTCACAACTAAAGCTCACCAAATTATATTAATATATTTGCCAATATCTCAGAAACTATTGGTTTTATAAAAATATATATCAAATAAGAGTTTTTTTATTTTTAATAGTATTACAATTTTGCAATGATAAGTTATTTAGTATCTCAAATAAATGCGAAGATAAGGAAATTTCTGCTTCTGTAAAGTACCCTAAAAGTCATTTTCGTGGGAAAATGAAAATAGACATTTTATTTTTAATCTTAATCAGCACATAGATACAAATTTTAATCAAAATCATTAGAGCCAATTTTGAGAAAATTGATTTTTCTCATTTTGCCCTTTATTAAACTACTCTTAATTTTTTAGGGTTCGGGGGGTCATGAAACGTCAACATCCATCAACATCTCATCTTAGATTTTTTTATATATGGTTGCAATACTTTACCTTTAGTGTTCGAAAAAGTTTATATATTTGCGTATAGCTTGAAAATTATTGATTTTATAAAATAAGTTTCAAATAAAATATTTGCAATGATAAGTAATTTAATATCAAATAGTGTCAGAGATATGATAAAAGATGAGAACACATCAGACCGGATCCCTTAAAACCATTTTGCTGAAAAAAATTAGAGTAGCCATTTTGTTTATAATATTGATCAATTCATGAAATGAAATTTAATAAAAATCGTTAAAGCTGATTTTTTCTCTTTTTGCCCTTTAGTAAACTACCCTTAATTTTAGGGTTAGATATCCAATTCCAAAAAACCCCCAGGGCAACCCTATGAAAACCCTAGATACCAAGTTTTAGCCCGATTGGTAAAATATTGTAGGCTCTACTCCGAGTTACAGACAGACGGAAATTCAAAAACCACTATTTCGGACTTTGGGGGGAGGGGGGGTCATGAAACGTTGAAATTAATCTAAATTTTCTCCACCTGTAAGATAGTGAGAAGGTAAAAAAAATCATTCAATAAGTTTTAATCCTGCTCGTACCGTGAAATATATATTGATCATTTCTGTAGAGATATTGTTGGCAAAAATCATAAGAATTTTCTTACATTTGTTTAACCGGTATGCTGCCTCTCGCTCAGAAAAGCAAACCTGGAATGTGGATTTTCTGTAAATTCAGAGTGCCTTTATGAACAATCTATTGTTGCCATATGACAGATCTTGATGTTATTCTTCATCACTGTGCATGTTATGAGATACCCAAAGCCCTTATACAGGGTGCACAAAATGCCCATGAACTTTTGATAGAGGCTAGCAAGAAGCATTTAACACAAGAAGGTGCAGCAGCTTGTGCTACTTCAGAAAGGAGAAAAAGAATCCAGAGATAAAAGATCTCAAGTCCAAGTGATTAATAATCCAGGAAAATGCTGAAAGGGATGTTGCAGAATTGAATGAACAAATTGCAACTGTGAAACATCCATCTTAACTTATTTTTAGAAAGATTGACAAAGAATATTAAATTAGTGTGTTCCCGCTGTTATTTTTGTTTTAATTTCCTTAAATGTATTTCTACATATCTCAAAATTTAAATGTATTTCTAAAATTCTTTATTAAAAATTATTTCCAACATTTTACCATAACGATTTTTTATATCTGTATTTGAAAGAAATTTTCACTCCATTAAACACCTTATTTGATAATTACATTTGTTATCAAAAAGCCAAGTACAGATAATGTTTATTACATTTATTATGGGGAAAATATAGGTTTTTTCAAGCCAGGGAAAATCTGAAAAACCTGTAATTCTCAGGAATTTCCGCCCCCCAAACCCCAGATCGAGTAGGTACCCTGTTATTTTTGACAGAATTTAAGATTGTTAGCACTAATATTTATTTTTAACATTTTATCATAAGTGATTGAGCATTAGTTCCATGGTTTCAGCCTTGACACTCTATGAAGCTGCAACTCTAAAGCCACTACCCGAAAATGGTACAGTTTGGCACAGCATTAGAGACAGTCATTTGGACGAAATAGAACATTGTGACCAACATTTTAACGACTTACTCAAGGTAAGTTTAGGTTTACCACTACCACATTTTACACTTAATAACATACATAAACTATTCATCTAATATAGGATGGTGATGTTTAATCAACTCTACCTGTATTCACAAGAGAAGAGAATTGAAAACCACATTTGATTGAGTTTTAAACACCTGCCTTGCCAGTAGTAAGACTATCCATCTAAAGCCATGATGGCTACTCACATGTAAAACCTGGAAATATCAGGGAATTTTCTCTTATAATCTGGAATTTCACAAAGATCCAACATATAATCATATTGATGAATTTGTCTAATAATATTAATACAATCATATTTTGTGCAATTAGGTGGTTTGAAAATGCAGGTTTTATACAAAGAGCAATTGACATTATTCCAAATCTTGTTGCATTTGTAAATTGTGCTGAGCATGATAAGAAACAGGGAATTGAACCGAAATTTGTATTGGTTCTAGTTCCATTTCCTGTTCTCTAAACAAACATTTTAAAGGTTCCGGTTTTGGTTAGAGCACAATAAAGGTTCCAGTTATTTTCTGTTCATGATAGTGTTACTGTTCTTGTTCCAGTGCTTAAATTATTCTTTTTTTTTTAATTCTTTAGCAGAAAGTATTTCTATCAATTCGGGCTATGTCAATGTACTTATTTCGAAATTGGTTTTTTAATTAACAAGAAAGGTTATATTTTTATATTTATAGGAAGTGTATCCATATTTGTATGGAGGGAGAGTGGAGAATCACTTTGGAAATAACACTCTGGATCAAAAGTAATGATAGATTAAAGAAATATTAAAACATACCTTAATAACAATAGTGCATCCTTCTAATTTTCATCTTGATCTGTCACCATCAATCTCATAGTCAAAAAACTTCCGAACTGAGTTTTCTTTAATGCACCTCATCAATAATATTATTTAAACCACTTACTAACAAACAAACTTAATCACCTACACACTATACACAAGGAACACATTCACTGAGCTACTTCCTAATTTAAACTTGAGTGAAAGAATTTAAATTTTGCATTTTGCCACCCTCCACCTCCCTTAACCTGCTATTATAAGCTGTTTAACCAACTACCAGATTATCAGTTTTCACTTCCAGGGAGTACTAGGTACAAGAGGCTTAAGCCGGCCCTACCCTTAGGTTCACCATACGGTGAAGCCTGTTCGGTCTTACCTGACAGGTCTTACCTGACAGGTCTTCTGCCCCTACACTATTCAAGTTCATCTGTCATAATATCACAGTTATACTCTGATCTTGTTGCAGTAACTTTCTTTCATTCTTTCCTAAAATTGCTATGCAGATTATTTATTTTCTTGTCTTTGTCTCGCAATTCGCCCCCGGATATACAGTATTCAATAATTGTGCTAATCTGTAGTATGCTGCCGCTTTCCATGCCCGATTTGAATATTCTTTGCTTTAAGTCTTCCGAAGGCAGGTTTCATTTTTATACATCTTCAAATATACAATTGTTAATTTATTACTGTAATCTTTTGGAGCTGCCATTTTTGTAGTAAAAACCTTATTTTAAAAAACTACTTTAAATTGTATTTAAAAAATTGATAAAATCGATTTAAAGTTTGTAAATTAAACCCTATATTATATGTCTGTATGATAATTAATTAAAATACAAATTTATCTGCACTTAATACACTATTGGACTACTAAAACTTACTATTGAATATTACTAATTGAATACCTTACATAAACGTGTAGCGGCCCAAGAGTTAACATAGAATTGATGGCCTTACCTGTGTATGCCACTAGACTATCAGTTTCAACAGGTCTTGAAAAATAACTGAACAGGCCACAGGTTTTACCCTACACGGTCAGTTTTACCGGACAGGCGTCACCGTATGGTGAACCTGTATATGTAGGGGCCCTTTAGACTGTGTGTCCAAAAGATATGATTTCTTAATTTCTCTAATTCAACTTCTGAGGAATGTGATATTATATGCTGTCTATCAAAGCTAATTACATCTTCTTAAACTTCTAGCCTAAACATTAAAGTTAGAAAACATAGAACAATGTGACAGTCATGACATTCCTCCGGAATCTAAACTCATTAGTGTGTATTGCTAAGGGCTCAATAACTCTTTTATAATCATCTTAGAAAAGAGGTTTCAAACAAAGTAGTAAACTAAAATGTATCAAGCCCTTTCAGAGCTTACTGAGAAAGGGGGAAACACAACATTTCAAAATTAAACTAAGCTTAGGAAAGAAAAAAAAAAGTGTGCAACATGTAACAATTATATACAATTCTGTAAAACTAGGAACCTTTAAGAACCTTTATGAACCTAAAATTATACAACGGTTCCAGTTCTGATTCTGGTTCTGGGTCGACTCCCTGATAAAAAAAAGCCCCAACATGTGAAAGTTACAACATTGTGGCAGCAATCATTAGTGAGTGCTAAGACAAAATTTTGTCAACTAAGCTAGCCTTTTTCAAGATGTTGGACCAAGAGTTAGAACCATTTCAAAGAGAGTTTCAAACAAATACCCCACTAGCCCCATTCTTACACACAGCATTAAAGCCATTTTTTCTAACATCATGTAGTGTCTTGTGAAGGCATAAATACTGAAAGCAGCATCATCTGTGAACGTTGTTGATGTTTCTAAAGAAGAAAATATTTTGTTCGTCAAAAAAAATTATTTGTGTTTTGTAACCCACAATGAACTCAAGAAGTCTAATGGTGAAGCTTTACAAATTCTACAGTTGCGTAGTGTTGTAGAAAGTGCTTGCAAAAATTTGTCGTGAAGATCTTGGAGCGCTCTCCACTTGCGTATGGATTGGCTAAAGTAGTGACCTGTTTTGACCCAACTATTAATACTGCTAATCCAACAATTGCTACGAAATGGTTGGAGACACTATGGTCAACGTTAATAGACGCAAGGTGGCTTGTCGGTACAACAGCTGACAAGGCAGTTCGATAATTCAAGAATATATGCCTAAAGCCAAATGTAACGGTGACGCTGAAGGAATACTCTCGTGAACAAGAATGAATTGACAACCTGTGGCGATGAGTTTCTCAAGAGTGCGAATCAGTTAACAGTTCTAAAGTCATGAAACTTGTTTCAATATACTCTCTCATGGAAATGCAAATATTGAGCGAGGCTTCTCTGTCAACACAGAATGTATATTTCGGAACATGAGAGAACTGGTTTACATATCCCAGCATTGTGTGTATGATGCAGTGACAACAATAGAAGGTAATGACAATCTAACCATTTCTAAGTCACTTTTACACGCAGCTCGCAATGCACATTTACACTTCAAAGAAGCAGCTATACTCTATGAGAAATAAAACATTGAAAAGTCACGGAAAGCTACAGAAAAGAGAAGAACATCCATAGTGATTAAGATTGGAAGAAAAGTGCCGAAAAATTGTGGAAGATGCACAAAACGCATCTGCTATGATTGAAGACAAAATAAAATTCTGAAATAAATCAGGCATAATTATCATTCCTGACTGACTTCACATTTCAACATTTTGAACTGTACATTGTTTTTTTTAACGTCTTTGATTTAAAAATATGTTAAAATATTTTCTGATGTTAAAGACTTATTGTAATGTATACAGCTGAAATTATTTTATTTTTCTAAATCTAAATATGCTTAATCATGTTTTTTAAACAAGAATAAGAATGTCATACTTAGATATTAGTATTCAGTAAGTACTGCTGTTGTGTGTGTGCATATTGGTAACCTACATTACTATATTTTATTGTTGAACAAATATTTCAAAGCTTAAAGCTCATTTTAATCAGGTAGGCCTAAATAATATATTATTATTACCTAGGTTCTTTAACATTAATTTACTTGCAACACAGCAGGAGATTATATTTTCTGGAATCTTCCCTTTTATCATTTGTTTGTTTGTTTAATTCATCAGATTAATTAATTTTTTCTACTTATTTAGCTAAGGCCATTAAATGATGTGTTCCTTTAATACCTGGAAAAATCAGGGAATTTTGTTATGGATTTTGACTAGCCACCCTGAAATCTGCGAGTAAGCATTATAAGGCATAATTTCCTTACTTCTGATCATTCAACCCTGAGTGAATGTCTCAAATTCCAACTGTGATGTGAATTTAATTTAAATGGGATGAATGAAAAGATGAAATATGAGTGGTTTAGATTTCACCATAAGTTACTTCATTGCAATGTTGGTCATCTTTGTTATAACCACTTTTTACAATGATAGTCCAGGAGGTGCTTCTAACTGCTTGAAGTGTCCCTTTGGACATTTATTTAAATTGTTGAGCATGCTGCACCACAGTTTTATTCGATTTACCCTAACTGCATGTCTGACATGGGCAATGTAATCTTTGACAGCCTAGTCTCTATTTGGCTGTGTTTTTCCGACTTTATCCTTGTAAAAGTTCTCCTATATTCAATAGATGTTTCTAGCATACTACTCACCAGTACATCAGGTGTAGTTTATTGTAACTAATTGGGAAGGCTAATTCTTTACCTAATTGTCTCTTGAAAATAATTTTTAAAATTAAAAAATTGACATTTTCAGTGCAGAAAATAAATTTTAAATCCAGATATAGTCTAATATACTCGGTCAATTCATAAAGAGCATGTTAAATACTAGGGGTGTGCGAATAGGATTATTTATTGAATCAAATAGTAGATTTTTCTTAAATCTTTGATGAAAATAATTTAAATTAGTAAATTCCTATTAAAAATGTGGTTTTATATTTAAGTATGCAAAATGCAAAAAAAATACTTCAAAACATTGTTATTTGAGCTGGTATTATTAAAAAAAGATTGAATCTAAAACAAAACTTCAGGGAATTGAGAGGAGCTTTAGATCCATTTTTTTTTAGACAACGGGTTTCACTTAAATCAAGTTTTTTTTATAGATTTATGATGAGTTTTTGAAAGAAATTTAAATTTAAAAATTGCATGGAGAATGTTTGATTGGGCGCTCTAGAGATTATATTACTTTGAATTAAAACATTTATTATTATTATTATTATTATTACTACTATTAGAAAGGTTAAAATAATGGGGTGATTAATAAACAAGGTCATATTTTGATTCTTTCATCATTTGTATTATTTGAAAGTGTAGTTCTTATTTTCTAATATGCAAGGCCTACGTTTGTTTGTGTAATAATTAGTACTCAACCCAAAGTTTGGTTGGATCCTAAACAATTCCACTGTCAGCTGAAATCCCAGGCAGCACTGAAAAGGCTTACTAGGAAAATTAGGAGTGCGGTAGTTTCTTGTTGCTTTCCTCACTGAGCCAGAAGGTACTAATGCACAGTCTGCCAAGCCCACCAACTGACCCTACAAGCGACATCTTCACTCCATTCATCACAGGGACTGGCTGTATACTGTATGTTATTACTAGTCTCGCTCATACCTCTCTCACTTTCATATTATACAATAACAAAATTTAATAAAATAACACAACAGTAATGAATGATAAAATTAGTTCTTTACCCCTTTAAATGTTCTCTAGTCTTGACGCACCCCTGAAATGTTCTCTAAGCTTGGGTATCTAAGTTTGACACCTCTTAAATGTTATCTAGGCTTGACACCCCTTAAGTTCTCTAAGCTTGGGTATCTAGGTTTGAAACCCATTAAATGTTATCTAGGCTTGCCACCCCTTAAATGTTTTTTAGGTTTGAAATTTTTTTAAATGTTTTCAAGGTTTGACATCCCTTAAATTTTCTCTTGGTTTGAAACACCTTAAATGTTCCTTGTAATCTCAACTCTGTCTGGGTCGCCTCCCTGTCCACTAACAACAGACTAACAGGTGCACTCAAATGGTTGACTTTTCAATATTGCCTCCCCCTCTACCCCTCTCATTTTCAAGAACTGTGAAACATGGTATAGTAGCTATTTCAATCCTTTTCTAAATGTTTCATTGAAATCACTTTCACTGGTAGACCAAGAACAAGTCACGTGGCACCCAACTATCTGTCTCTCCGCCAGCCATTATAAAACCCCTACCCCTTTTTCCAACCCTTAGGGAAGCCACAAGCTCTTGCTTTCCGCTAACATCGGTATTCACCCCTACTCTCATATTGAACAAAGGACAAGAGTATTTTCAACTCTGAATCATCAGATTATCAGGCTACCCGCTTGTCTCACACGTAGTAAACATACTGGTCTGTAAGGGACTTTTACCCTTTAAGGGTGTATGGCCCAAAATTAATAATATAATTTGATATATATATATATATATATATATATATATATATATATTTGGAATGTTAGAAGTACTTGAGGAGGCTTATTAATTGAAATAAATATTATTTCAATGAAGCTTCAATTAATTGTGTTAAAAAATTGCCAATTAAATGCAATATTCATTTAATTATTTTGTATACTTAAACATGTGTAATAAATGGGGAAAGTAAATCAATTAATACCGACTTATTTTAACTTTATAATGGTACTTCATTCACATTAATATTCAATCTGAAACTCGTGAAAACTGATACAAGCTGAGGTGCTTCATATTTGGCCCCTGGATTTTGAAAATATATCTGATACAACCCCGCAATAGCCGAAACAGAATGGCCTGGTCAGAGTAAAGCAGACAACTCATCCCTTCTCACTCCAAGTCACTAGCTGTCTGTCCTTGAAACCATAAATTTGTCGCTATTGGTTTTGGCATGTGTGTACAGCTTATTGCCCTGATACATCACCATCTCTCTTTAGGGATTGTTTCCTGGCTCTCCACCGTTTCCAAGTCAATGTGGCAAGTGCGACATTGATGAAAGAATTTTTTTCAGTGTGGCTGAGTTTAATTGCATTTAATGTCTTTAGGGATGTATGGAGTGTAATAATAGTGTAAAAACCATTTTATTATTTTTAAAAATTGCCCCACAAAAGTTTAAAGATGACAGAAGAGCTGTAAAGGTCAAAAAGGCATATTCATTCCAAGGCAATGAAACGCTTTTACGAAGAACTTTGGAAAGCCCAAACTCCTAATATGTTGAAGTGACTTCAACCTATATTATGTTATTGAACTTAAATAATTAACTTTTTTTTTTAAATTCTTTTGAAATCTGTAACCAAATCCACCTCCAACATAGCATATCTAAGTCTAATTCTGTGTTAAGGTCATATATTGCTCATATTTTAAGGGTTAGTTGGTAATAGATGTGTAAAATCTTTGGCCATTTACTAATGATCAGAAACGCACTCCATCGTAGCTTTATGCTGCCGTTTGAACCATTTTAATAATTTTAAATTGGTATTTTTTATATAATTCCTAAAGCAGAAGTCACCAACCTTTATTTAGCGGTGGACCACATAAATATTTTACCAAGATGCTGTAAACCGTTTATTAACTATTTAGCAAAAAAATTTTAGAAAATAATTTTAAGAATGACCATGAAAAAAGAATACAGCGTGAGACATTAATATATATGCACAATCGTGTATATGTTAAATAAATAAAGATAGATTACTTTTTATTTATATTGGCCACAAGATGAAATTTATAGGTTAAATTAATATATAATGTTAATTTTTACCTTCTCACACCTCTATGGTTGAGAAAAAATAGTAATTGTCAAAAAAATTAAACTCAAGATTTTGATGGATGTTGATGTTTCATGACCCCCTGAATCTGAAAAAGTGCTGTTTTTATTAATAATGTCAGCCTGTAGCACTTACAAGAGAGAAAGCTATTTTACCAATTGGGATAAAACTTGGGACATGGGGTTTCCATAAGGTTTCTCGGAGGGTTTTTTAAAAATAATCTATCCAACCCTAAGATTAATGGTAGTAATTTTTACTTAAGGATGGAAAGAGAAAAAGTATATAAAGTATATAAATCAAACTCGACTCAATTAAAATTTGTATATATGTACCTCTTTGAGGTACGAAATAACTTAATATTTCAAAAATGAGGGCATATTAAATATAAAACTGATTATTTGAAATATATTTTTATAAAACCAATATTTTTTTGAATTATAAATGTGTGTGTGTGTGTGTGTGTTTTGTAGGTGAATTGTAAAATCCCTCCTATTACAAAAGGCGCCCTCAATTTACAATTAGCCAGGCTAATTGGAAAATAATATTATATTTGCTTACCAGCCTGATCATTTTTAGGTTTATTGCAATAAGCCCATACAGCCTTAAGTTATTAAGGAAATGAATGCACCTTTGTTTGCTCAATCAGCCTAGTTGATTCCAGGCTTATTGCAATAAGTGCAATATGGTGAAGGCTTACTAAAAAGTATACAGCAGTGGTTCCCAAACTGTGAGACGTACAATTATTCCTGATGGTATGCCATGAGAAGCCAAACAAAACAAACAAATTAAAGTCGTAAAAAATGGCTTCATAAAATCTAACAAATATATTACAACCCAATCTAATAGAAGTGACCTCTAGATTTCTGGCAAACAAATTCATAAAGACATCCCAGAAAAATATGTAACTGCAAGCCTAAAAGTTATCAGGATGATAAGCAAATATAATATTATTTTCAAATTAGCCTGGCTCGTTGTAAATTGGGGGCACCTTTTGCAATAAGCCGGATTTTCAAATTCACCTATGACATATATATTGTGTAAATATTGTGTGCGTGTGCGTGTGTGCATGTGTGTGTGTGTGTGTGTGTGTGTGTGTGGTTTTTTTTACGGAAGTCTTTAAATTTGGAAATTTCTGTAACGCTCTGTGGGTGTGATGTTCTGCTTTTCTCTAACAGTCTATATTATTGTGTTTATGTTCTTGGGTAGAATGTGCAACAATGTCTATTATCTTGTTTCAAATATCTTATGAGTCTTAAATAAATATCTCTTTTTATTTACAGTAGCGAGAAAATCTATGCTGTGCACCCTCCCCACCTTTTTAAAAAAAACAAATTAGCAAATTTGTAAAAAAAATTCTATAAAGATGTTTGTGAATATAACTTAGGAAAAAAATATGCTATAAAATTATAAAGCTTAGCTTTATTAGTAGTGTGTCCACCTACGGAGCTAAGGGTCCTGTGCTCGCTTCCTGGCATGGCCGAGAAATTCATCATTGTTGGAATGTGGGTTTACCCTTTCACAGTGACGAATTGATGGCCGGGGGATGGATTTTTTGTCTGTCCTATATTTTAAGATTAGAGTAATTAGTACATAGGTGTATAACCTGAACAGGTAATAAGAAATGTGGTGCTAAAAAAAGTTTTAAAAAATAATAGCACTGTCAACCTAAAATGGCATCACAGAAACATAATTTGAGAGCCACTACTGTATTAGCTAGGTTCAGGTTACAGACATGCCCAGGTGGGCACCAACAATAAGTCCATTTGTGTACAGAATGTCTGCATCAATATTCCACCTCCACATTCATAACACACATATAGGCCTACATTTTGAATCACTCATTTTCTATGTCCTTTCTCGTCAAATGTTTTTTCTAATGTATTTTCTTCCCTTTCTTCAGATATATCGAATTATTTTTATAACAACTATCAAAACATAGTTTGTAGTTCCCATGTTCAATTCCTGTGTCCAGATGTCATTTTTTAGTTTAAATAATATGTAGTTGAGGTTATAACCATAATTAACAAATACTCATATTCAACATCATGTAGAGATAAGGCTTTAGATACTTAACATCCGTCCCCAGTTTCCCTCCACTATTAGTTCGGCATATCTATATATTAGACACTTAGTTTAATATTTATATTTTATTAATGACACTAGTGTGTTAATAATGAGAAAGATCTAAAGCAGAGGTAATGTACCCACATTTTTGTGGAGGGACAAAGAGAAATCATTTAGAAAGATGCACCCTTTGTTTACCCATTCGGGATTTGAACCCTGACCACCATATGAGGTTAGAGTTCCGCTCAAATTATTACACAGAAGACTCGGACACGCAAATATGAGAGACATCATAGACGCTGTATGCAAAGAGGTCGTGACCGCAGTGCAACTCACACAAACAATGACTATACCAGACTGTGATGTATGTTCGAAAGGAATAATGTCAAGGACCGCGTTTCCTAAGAGGTCTGAATGAAAAACAATTATTAGACCTCATCCACACAGACATATGCAGGTCGATGAGGACAAGTTCCCTAGGAGGTCCAAAGTACTACGTCGAGTTTATTGATGACTCCACGAGATGGTGTGAAGTGAGGTTCATGTAGTCAAAGGCTGAGGTTTTCAATGTGACAGTGGAGTACATAGCTCTCATAGAAAATCAGCAGGGCATAAAGGTCAAGTGCTTACAATCTGATAATGGTTGAGAGTACACAAGCCTAGAGTTTGATCAATATTTGAAGAAGCAAGGGATTACCCGAAGACTGACTGTTCCTCATAACCCAGAACAAAATGGTATAGCTGAAAGGAAAAACCGTACACTTTTCCATGCAGCCAGATGTTTGTTAATGGAGTACAAATTACCAAATTAATTTTGGGCTGAGGCAATCAACACCTCAAACTACCTACGAAACCACTCACCCACCAAAAGCTTAAACGGTCTCACACTATTTGAGGCATGGACCGGTAAACCACCCAATATCTCAAACTTGAGGGTATTCGGCAGTCGTGTCTTTTACCTCGATCGAGAACCTGGCAAAGGCAAGCTCGAGCAGCAGGGTCAGGAGGGGATTTTCCTTGGATACTTGGAGGAAGACAAAGCCTTCCACATTTGCTCGTCTGAAAAGAGGAAGGTAATTATCAGCCGCGATGTAAAATTCATAGAAGACTAGTTCAAGGACAACAATGATGCTGATGTTGACGGTTAAAAATTTCAACAGACGACCGCTCAAAGCAAGATCAACATCATGTGGACCTCGAACAAAATCCTCCACAAGAGGAAGAAAATCTGACGTCGGCCTCAGACGACTCTGCGCAAAAACAGGACTTTCGTGGCTTCGGTCCTGACGCAGAGCCACTCGTACCTGTCGACGCTGTGGATGTCGAACACGACATTCCTTGCAAAGTGGATGACAACAACGACATCATCGAAGCTCAAACCCTACACCAGCCAAGAGGACGTGGTCGACCAAAGGTTGCAAGGACAGGCTTGAGGGGAAGGCCGAGGAAGATTTATCACCCCGGTGTCCCTGAACAAACTGAAATCGTCGAGGAGGTCGAGCAAACTTTCATCTCTGAAGTACCAATGAATCAGGAAATGAAGGGTCCTGATGCTTCAGAATGGTTCCAAGCTATCATAAGGGAGATGAAGTCTGTTCTAAAAAATAATACATGGAAGCTTGTCGATCGACCTGAACAAGGAATAGTCATCAGGTGCCGCATGGTATTGCGCAACAAAGCACAACCCGATGGCACGATTGAGAAGAAGAAGGCAAGGTTGGTAGCACAAGGATTCAACCAACAACCTGGCATTTATTTTTCATTTTCCATTTTCCATTTGTTTCATGTTATCACTGGCAGCGCGATTCGGCATGAAGATCAGTTAATTTGATGTCACTACAGCCTACTTGAATGGCGAACTTGAAGAAGAAATCCATATGGACACTCTGAAAGATTATGAGAAGGTATTACAAAGTATCCTACAGTCCGAGGGTAATAACTCGACCAGCAACAACACAAGGATCATGTTGAACGAATTCAGAAAAGTAAACAAAGTGTGCCTTCTGAAGAAGTCCCTGTATGGGTTGCGCCAAGCGGGCAGGAGCTGGTACAACAAGCTGGATAAAACCCTTGAGAAACTTGGCGCCTCTCCCACAAAATCTGATCCGTGTTTATTCCAAATCGGTTCAGGGGAAGACGCGACATTGATAGCGACATACATAGACGATTTTCTAATTGCGTCTAAAGATACAAAAACAATCGCTGACCTAGGATTGGAGCTGGGTAAGCATTTTGAGATAAAGGATCTTGGTTACGTGAAGTGATGTTTGGGCATTGAGATTGACCAGGGTGATGGGTACATCTCTTTACAACAGAGAAGTTATATACGGGAACTTCTTGCTCGTTTTAACATGACCGACTGTAAACCAGTAAATACTCCTATCGACCCATGTGCAAAACTGAAGAGAAGTCAGGGACCAAATGAAGAAGACGAGAAGCTCCCTTATCCTAAACTGGTAGGAGCTCTTACTTACCTGTCCACATCAACCTGGCCTGGAATTGCTTTCGCTGTCGGCTACCTGGGTCAGTTCAACAATTGTTATAGGGAAAGTCATTGGAAGACAGCCAAGCGGGTTCTCGGGTACCTGAAGGGGACACCCGATGTCAGACTAACCTACAGGACAGATCCTGAAAGATTGAAAGAGTTTGTAGACGCCGATTGGGGTAATTGCACTGAGGATAGACAATCCTATATAGGCTGTCTATTCATGTTCAATGGAAGCTCGATTTCTTGGGACTCTAGGAAATAAAGGACGGTGGCTTTGTTCACTACAGAAGCCGAGTATATGGCCTTATCAGAATGTATAAAAGAGGCCATGTATATCCAACGTTTTACCTGTGAGTTGGGCCTTAACGAGTTGGCAGATCTAGCAATATATTGTGATAACCAAAGCTCGCTGAGACTGGCCGAGAACCCAATATTCCACTCCAAGAGCAAACACATTGATATCCGCTACCATTTTGTCAGGGACACGCTGCAGGTAGTGATGGGCATAATTGAATGATTTTAAGAATCGAATAATCATTCGATTCTTTGAAAAATAATCGAATGAATCGAAAGAATCATTCGAATGATTTTGAGAAGTAGTAAAGAGTCAGTAATAATCGGATGTTTACTACTTCTAACTAAAAGTAGTTACTAGTTGCTCGTTTTGATTTGTGCTACTATTCTCTTTACACTGCTGTCGGATCTCCCAACACGCATTCCTTTGCGTTTTCAGCTTATCAAAACTTTTCTATTACTGCATTTAGTTCCTTGTGACAATGTCAAAGACCAAAGTACAGCCACAACAAAATACTATACAGTGAATAAGTGAACGCATTTCTCAAATAAGTAGCTCGCAACTAATATAAATACTCTTGCGTACTTTTGCGTAATAATTAAATTAGGAACTTACGTTTCCCTTTGTGTTTAAAAGAGTCGAAATAATTTACCCTTTAATATTTCCTAAACATAACAAAAATATATAAGCTTACAATCGTAAAATTATTTTAGTGAATAAAATTATAATGCGATCTGAATATTACGGCCGGGCAATATTTTATTAAAGACATAAAAAGTATATACTTATCTACTTAATAAATTTAAGACAAAGTTAAAAAAAATTATCTCTCAAACCATTCGTGCTATATGCGATTAGTTAGTTAGGAAGGTAAAATTTTAAGGAAATGAAAAAGAACAATCCACGTAGTAATCTAGCAAAATAATCGAATCATTTTGTAATTTTCATTCGAATTATTTGTTGTTATTTGATTGTAAACTGTACAACCACTTAAACATTGTATTAAATTAGCCTTAGAATCATTCGAATGCGTAAGGTCGATTATTGTGTAGTAATGGGGACTATTTATTGAAAATGAACCTAATAGAAATGAAGACCTGTATAGAGATAGCCTGGAAACATTCATAATCCTAAGGTCGATTTTCCTCAGCACTTCTGGCAAGGGTGGGGTAAGAGAATGAATCGGCCAGCTCGCGTCAAGTTAGCTATGCTTTCATTCGAATGATTTTTTAATTCGAATGATTTTGAAATAATCGAATGAATCGATTATTCAGAATAATCGAATGAATCGATTCTATTCATCCAATTCTGCCCATCACTAGCTGCAGGACAAGTCTTTCACTGTGAGCCACATATCGACTGAGCATCAAGTAGCTGATTTTCTGACCAAGGCTTTGCCAAGATCAAAGCATTCTTGGTGCACAAAATCTGCTGAGATGGCTGCCATGACATGAGGATGTTATTTCTTCTCGTGATCCTTGACTTGAGGAGAAGTGTCAGGAGTCCATTGCTCTGAGCAAGGACAACACCACATGCTACGTTGAGAACATTTGTTTATGAGTCTCAGCTCACAACTAGTGTCGTCATCTGTGCATGCGCATACCCACATTCGTGGACGGTATGAATGCGCACACAACCTCCTACTTCCTTGGTGTTCTTTGTCTTGCTGGATGCTCGTTACCTCGAAGACCGTTATGTAGTGTCGTGTGCTATTTTCATTTATATTGTCTTGTGTAGTAAAGTGTTACCTTGTTCATTTGGACATTCATGTCTACGATTTACCTCATAACATTTCTAACAGTAATGAACCTAAAGATATTTGGGCAATACTTTTTATTTATTTTTCCCAAGATAAGGTTTTTAAAAAGCATTTTTTCATTTTATTCCTCAATATTATTTATTATTAAAAAAATTTAACTCAGATAAAAAAACAGTAAAATTCATATAATCTGATACTAATTAAGATCTTAAAACATAAATCGCACAAAACTTTAATGGCAATATATATATATAATATTGAGTTGAAAATAGGTTTTTAAACTAAAAAATTCTAAGTCTAATGTAATTTTTTTTTATAAAAAGAATTATGCTTCCATGGCAATTTTTTTTTAATATAGGGGAAACAACAAAGAAATAGAAGCTTAACTCCTGTGATTCACCCGATTTTTCTTCTCAGTGTTTTTGATAGTGTTGTTTCAGAAGCCCGCTTCCTTATGTGGGGTCGGACAAGATTATATCCAATATCCCTAACAGAAAACGATCAATGCCACAGAGTAACCAAATAAAGAAGATTTCTCTTCTCTAGCTTCTATATTTATAAGGTCTGGGGGTAGCTCTCGCTTATTTTTTCTAACAGTTACTACTGTCATTACATTTATTTTCAACAATTCCTCTGCCAGTGGGAAACTTGTAAACCAATTTGTCTGAAGTAATGCTATGGCCTGTACCTGAAATGGGCTCTACTAGCTGAAGTACTACATCGTTAGGTGAATTTTATATTTTATAAGGCCCTTCTAGCTGAGATACTGCATAAATTTCCATGTTGTTTGTATACCAAGAGCGAGAATCGCAAGTAGTTCTAATTTTTACCCCATATTTTGCAGGCTTATGAGGGATATATTGTTTAAAAGGACATTTTCCCCTAAATGGAACAATCATTCTCGTCTATTGTGACAAATTATGAGACTGTGTACGCTTTTTGGAAGTTAACCATAAATAATGTGAAGATATTTCTAATGGGTGCTAATTTATCTTGCTTTTTTCTTTGTCGTCTGTCCAAAATATTGTCGAAATGGATTACTCGTAGTAAAAATAAAAATCTATCAAGAGACATTGTTGAATGAAATATGTCAACTCCCAGTCAATTTATGTTGAAAAGATCCCTAAGATATAGTTTACCTCCTTTGTATGTGCCAGCAATTATCAACAGCCCAAAAAATATCTCATTTCGACTTGATTAGTTTCTTGGCATTTGCTTTTGTTTTTGTTTATATACAAACTTTCAATATAGCTTATGTAAATATTTGTACAATCTGTAATTAAATTTACAATGACCTCATCAATAAGAATATCAAAACACTCTTGTGCGGTCTTGGCTAATTTAGTAACATGCTTGGTTCCTGGTAAATGAGTGACTAAATTATGTTTGCTTGTCCTGACTGATGTAGAAGCTGGTTGTCCCCCCCATTTCGTTTGACTATCCTTTCTCGTCCAATATTTAGGTTTATTTTGAGGCAAACTTACGTCACAATTTGATTGTTCACTGTCCGACTGGTGCTCATTAAGCTCTTCCAACACCTTTCGTAGCTGCTCCTGTTCCTTTTTATAAGACCTTTTGACAATAAAACCTTTCAAACTTTGCAAAACTAAAAACAAAACAAAGCCTAAAATCCAAACACAAGTAGGTGCGGTGTTGACAACACCCTAGCACGATTGACGCTCTGTAACTAAGCACAAATTAAACCTATGTGTACCACTACCACTCCCACCTGTACCATGATAAACAACAGGAAGGTAATAAATAGATGAGGTATCTTGCCAACTTAAAAATATTAAATATTTTAGAAAACTATGCCTGGGGTGCTGTGACCAGCCACATACCCACTTAAAGGTTAATAAATTTAAGACACAACTATTCACTCTTGCTATTCGGAGGCTCTATTCAAAATTTTGAATACTCGCACACCCCTATTAAATACCTCAGATAAATATGACATATTCTTACTTTATAATATATTAAACTTTTGGCTGCGGCCTTTCTTACGTTAATGTTGGTTTGCCAATTGTGTGGGATAATCAATAATTTTATGGTGAATGTAGTTATAGTCATGACAAATTTTATGGTGGCTGTAGCTAGAGTTATGAACAATGTCTGAAATGGATATATATCACACAAGGTTAAAAAGAATGATAACATATTGTGTATAGCCCGAATGGGTAGTAAGACACGGTGATAATAATTTTAATAATAATAATAATATAACATATTGTTGCCCTAGTGCCAAAGACACATATGTGCATTTTTCAATGTTTTTACCTAACTGCATTTTTCAAGTTGTCTGTCAATATTTTACAGTATAACAACAGCACAAATTACTTTTTGAACTCTAAATAGCTTAAAATTTTTTTTATCTAAACTTAATTTTTCCCATTGAAAGTAGTTGGAAATTGGAACATTATATATCGTTCTTTCTCTCAAAACATCAGTTTTGCACAAACGTGTCTTTGGCATAAGGGCATCAATATAATATTTAAAATGAGATATTAAAAAAATAATCTTGTTATAAACTTTCTTATTTGCTATTACATGAGTTTTTTACGTGAAAGAAAATGATAAGAATAGTTCAAATTTATTTTTGAAAAAACTATTGAGTCAATAGCACCTCCTATTTATGTGTAGTGGTGTTTTGAAGTTACAAAGTATGTACATTTCCTTTAAATTTAGCCCTCCTCATCCCTAACCCATTAGCGTAAATAGTACATAAGGCATATAACTCAAATGGGTAGTAAAATGTGTTGCTAAAAAAAAGTAGTAAGACATGGCCTAAGTCCAAATTTCATTGTTTTCAGAAAACAAAGATGCAAAATGTATTGGCTTATTCTAGATCATTGTTGGGGATTTAAAAGTGTTTATATGTTTGTAGTAGTCCACAAAGTTTTTAGAGACTTACATCTGAAACTATGTTTATAATATCAATTTTAGTTATAAGGACTTGGATCCTTTCTGCAATCAACAGTGCAAAGAAATTTTAAAAATTCTTGAAAATACATGGTTTGTGGTTGGAGTAAAGGTCAAAGAAAATAACTTTTAAGTGAAATGTATTTATGTAAATTCAACATTAATCCGTGTTAAAATGTGTCTATACAATAAATCACAAAGTCATCACCGGTTTACTTCATTAAAATGTACATGATAGTGTGCTTTAAACTACCTGCTCTCTTACAATTACAGTTCTGTAATATTAATCTACACCATGTAAAGAACATGTATTTAATTAAACCATATATCAAACAATGTTAAAACTTTTAAATACTGGTTTATCACTAACTAATAATCTTCATACATGGAAGTACCTGTTTTTATTTTATTGCAATTCTGTGGCATATACAATATAACAACACCAGTAAAATGTATTTAAACAAAAATAAAGGATATTAAAATGTTCAAACACTTTCTCATAACATTACTGAAATAACATCTTTAAAAAATACCTGCTGTTAATCTTGCATTATTGTACCATAAAGTTAATAGTGTCTCACTCAGTATGTGGTATAAGAAACCAACAATATCCCATCCCAAACATTCCTTATGCGGGCTTACCAAGTATTTACTGTATCCATAATCATATGGTCTCTAGGGGTGGTAGAACACATCTGAATTTCCTGTTTGAAGTAATTATGTGTTCATAGTACTAACAAATAAAACCTCTCAGATATGTATGTGTTGCATTCTATACCTCAATGGTATAAACTCTGGTGGGAATCTCTTAGGCTCGGTGCACATATCCGTTTTTTTAATGTACGGTTCTGGAATTAGGGTTTGGAATATTATAAGATAGATGGAGTAGAGTACACATACATCCAGTGACTTAACGGTACTGTACATCCATCTTGCATGCATATTGACCCGTAGTTCCCCACAGCACCGCAACTGTACCGCACACACAGTTCCGGTCTCTCAGTACCTTATTTTGAGGGAAAAGTTAACCTAACTAATTTCTCATTTTATTAATCAGATTGCATGCAAGATAAGCCAAAATTACACTTTTTCTTAGACATGACTAGTGCTACTCTTTGCTTTTGTAGGGCACACTTTTAAGCATTGTGTAAATATTTTGACTCCACTTATTATATTATTATTATTAGCACCACGTCTTATTACCCGTTTGGGTTATACGCACTTACGCTAATGTGTAATGGTAGGGTGATTGTGAGATGAAATGAAGGACCTACAGTTTAACGTGGAATCCGAACCACTTATTATAAAAACAGGTTATTACAAAACTTATAAAATCAAATTATGTAATATTCATAGCCCTTCATCTTTGATAGGAAATGTTTAATTTCCAAGCATGATCATGTACAGTAAAACTGTAAGTTCATATTAATATAATCTAGCATCATGTCAATTTACTATTTGATAACAAACACTTATGATTACCGGCTAGCTACTCATCCATTTTGATAGAAAGACAAATGACAATTAAAAACGTTACTCTATCAACTTTCACATATTCATACATCATATCAAGGGATTTTCAGATGTCACTTCTGTCAATACCCATTAAATAACACTAATTATATAGTAAAATTTGATTATGGTTGGATACAGAAAAATATAATTGTAATTTCTAAATGGCTTTTACTCTGAAAATTGAACTGTAGTTTTTAAGTCATATATATGAAAAATTAATAAAAATACAAAAATATTTATCATGTAGACATGACATTTAGACATTGTCTTAAATTACTTTGCATTAAGACTTTTTTTAATATATATATATATATATATATCATTAACCTTATACCTACAGACCATAGTTTTACCATTGAGGTTGTAAGATAATGGTTAGTTTTGGTCATTTGTTAAAAATAAATACTATGGATGTCTTCTAAGATATTTTTTTTCCCCCAGATGATGGTTCATTCTGATCCAAGTAAAAGACCTTCAGCTGCCACTATTTTAAGTGACCAATACAATTTCCCCTTAGCTGTCCAGTCAAAATCTTGGCTGATTGCCAAACTACAAGAAGCACAACAACAAAAGGATTTACTAACAATGCGGCTAGAAGAGAATGGTATATCTTTGGCGGATACAGGTGTAGAAAAGCACACACCCTTAAATGAGTGAATAATTACAATAACAAAAAAAATAATTGGATATTCATGCCAATAAGTGCAGAAATATATTAATGCACTGTTTGTTTCACAAAATTGCTCTATTTCCTCCCTAAATTTTTTAAGGCATTAAATTAACAAAGATAAATGTCTTATAAGAGTTTGACCTATGTTTTATCCAGTCTGTTGTGTAAAGATAAAATTTCATTGTATAAATGTTTATGGCTTAAGCTTTAAAGTACAAAATATATTCTAAGTTCAAAATAAAGTCAGATATTGTTTTTAACTTGATTAATGATTGCCTTTATTTAACATGACTAATAGTTTTAAATTTATTAGACTTTAAAAAGTTATATTTTTTAAAAGTTCAAAACTCAAGACCAAAAAAATATAGCTTTTATAATTATTTTAGTACAAACAAGATAATATTAAATAACTTTATGAAGGTTTCAGAACTGTGTATATACTTTTATATTGTTGATTCATAGCTGTGAAAAGTAAGTTTTCACAAACCTGTATACATATTTGAAAACTATTTACTTTATTTTAGAAATCATTTTATAAATAAGTAATTGCTTGGGAAATTTACCAAAAAACTACCTTTTGTTGACATAGGCTTATTTTTATTTGAGTATACAGTGATTCAAAATCTTGGTAATTAATTTAGAATGCATCACCAAATATACTATTATTTGTGAAACCATATTGGTTAAAACTTAACCCTAATTTAAAATTAAACTAAGTAACTTATTTCAACATACCTTATTGATACAATTTTGACATTTTAATTCAAATAAATGTTCTTTGATTTTTTAACCACAGTAATTATTACACATTATATTGATTTACTAATAAAATAAAATGTGTGTTTAAAGTCTACAAAAAATGTGTTTAATATTTATAAAAACATGTCTAAATAACCCATTTAGAAAGTTGCAGTTGCTATAGATTAGTAATATTCAACCTAATGTACCCCACCCCCAGGAGGACACGAAGGCATCTTAGGGGTTAGCTTAGGTTGACTATCACTAATCTATAGCATATGCATGTATATATATATATGTATATATAAAACACTATGAAATTTCATTTTAATCGTATACATTATATTAATTGCATTTAAAAGGGGTATGAGTTATATCTTAAGTGTTTTAATGAACTATAAGATTATCCAATGCAAATGCCATCGCAAATGTCATATGGAATTATTTTAGCACACTCTAAACTTTATATTTACTTAAATAAACAAAGTTGATATTGTCTCGAATTAAAAAAGTGGTCCCGCACATTCCTATTTAGGTTATATAATGTTTTTGTTACCACATTTAATTGTTTTAAAATGTTAAAATTATCTTCTAGTGTGTAGTCCATTTTGTTTCTCTATTTACTCTATTAATGTTATTTTTTACATATCTATTTTTGTGTGTACTAATTTTTTACCTGTCTGTACTATCTACATCTAAACGTTAACCAATTTGTTGTGTGGCTCTTTAAGCCATTAATGTTGGATTGTAATATCACTTAGTTTTTACTTTAAAATGGAAAACATTGTTTAATATATCTGTTGCCCTTGGTTTTCAAAAACTTCCATGCTAGTAAAAAAAAACTTTAAAGATCCGTTCTAAAAAATTGTGTGTGTGTTAGGCTCTTGAATTGTAAAAATAAAGCATTAAAGCATTCTATTTTTATTGTGTAAAGTAGAAATTTTATGGCACTGTATGTACCTGTAGTGCAATTTAAAAAATTGCCTAAGTGATAATGTTATTGGCCAAGAGTGTATTAGATTATTTTCTCATCATATAAGTGTTATTTAATTTACTAAAATTGCAATAATTCAATTAATGTGTGATATATCAATTTAAAAAATTTCCACCTAGGAAATAAATATCTGCCTGTATTACCTCAAATTAGTTTTCAATAATAATAGGGTGTCTACCATCTGGGAAAATTAGGGAAAACTGACATTTGGTCGTGGAAAAACGGGAATAAGTCGGGAATTTGGTAAATTACAAAAAAATCCGGTAAAAAGTTGTTTTACTTAAATTATGAAATAATTAGTAAATTACAATGAGTTTTTTTTAGCTGTCTAATATATTTTATAATTTCTCTAATTCCTAGTACTCTCTGTTGATACAAATTTTAAAAAAAACCTGTTTTATTACAATTTTAAAACTTAATATTTTTAAAAAGATTAACCCTTGGTGGGGGGAAGAAGGATGGTTATAGAAGGGTGTGACATACTTTTTAGTCTGGAATTTTAAGAAATGATTAGGGGAAATCAGGGAAAAGGTCGGTAATTTCATTAGTTAAGTTTAGTAGATACCATGAATAACAACTACCAAAAAATTTAGTTTGGTAATGAAAAAAAAATTATTCAAATAATACAGAATAAATTATCTTGAAGAAAGAAAAGTTTATGGGATATAAGATATTCCTGCTCCAAAAGTTAACTTAATTTTCTCACTACAAACATTTTTACTTTAATAAATAATTAGATACATTTTGTAATTTAACAGAATGTATATTAATTATTATATTACAATAATACTCTTTGTTTATTTACTATTTACCCTGTTTCATTACTTTAACTTTTAAAAAATAAATTAATATTGACCCCTGATAATTTAATTTTGCGAAATAGTAAACAAAGAAAAATAAATATGACAGGGAATAAGAAATCTCAAATTAATACGCAGAAATATGTATGGTCCCTATATTTATCGTTGAAATAGTTTTTTCACTCAAAATATTTTTATTTAGTTAAATTCTGTTGATTCAAGTTGTATTTTTGTATATTCCTATGTTATAACAATATTTTTATTTGTTGACTGGGTACATATAGGAGATATGGGTGCTTGTGATTGAATTGGTATCAATTTTGAAATACCAACTCTTTATCAAATCTCCAGTTTGTCAAGGAGAATAAAAATAATTTGTTATTTGTTAAGAATGTATTTATATAAAATGTATCTATTTTAAACTCCTTGACTCCCCCAACCTGCCCCCCACTCACCGTTTTTTAAGCTGTATTAAGTTGGGATGTGAAGTATATCCTTATGTATAATGTTGACATTTGTTCTTGAATTTAGTACAAATAAAGCATGGTTTTCCTTAGATAAATATTTAGCTTATGACACCAGATGAGCTTTTTTATTCCATTGGTAGCAATGTTTGATCAAATTGAACAAGTGTTTGCAACCAATTAAATACCAAATATCCAGTTCAGTAAAATAATCTTGGCCCTTTTTTCTTCCTCTTCTACTAACGTGTCAAGAGACAGCTTATTGTTAAAGCATTTTGTGCACTGAACTAAATATATTGTATTTTATTTCTGTACTTTTTTACATATATTTGAAATGAATATTTTGTAAACCAGACCAAAAAGTAATTTAATTACATTTCTAAAATAATAATAATAATAAGCCATTATATTATACTTAATAGTTTATTTCTATATTAAATTATAGACTACACAAAAAAAAATTAAAATATGAATAAATAATTGGAAGAGCAAAAGTAAAACAAAAGTATAAAATATTTCAATTAAATTACTTTATATTTGGCTCAACTTATTGAATGCAAATTAATTACTTAAAGGTCTTATATGCTATATTATTTTAAAAGTCACTATTTTAATTAGCGATAGACTGATACTTGATGTTCCTAAAACTTGTATGAATGAATCTCTTGAAAGAAATAATTTTCACCTTTTCAGGCAAGATTGAGAATTTTTGAGGTCTTATTTTAAATAGTAAATAAGCTACTATTTTAATCTTAATATGTGTTGTTTATACTGCATTACATTAGTTGGTGTATTTTAGTTCATATTATTTATGTGTTTTTTGATGTAATGACAGGATGAAATGCTAATTTATTAGCTTTAAATGTTAACTTTATAATGTAAAATTCAACATAGCTAACAAATTTGTAATGATTCTATATTGGCATATTTGTTTGTGAAATGATATGAAATATGTTCTGTTCCTTCAGATTGTTCTGGAACAGTCAATTAAACTAAAAACAAGCACAGCCAATTTTATGAGAACTTACATTGGAATTCCTGTAATTGATATATGTGTAATATTTTAATAATTTTTTTAAAATAAATTAAATGGATAAAATTGTAATTGGATTGTCTACTATTCCATTCTTTTCATCCCATATATCTACACTACAAGATGACTAAATGTTTATATTGAACCCATTCTAAAGTATTGAATATGTGTTGAAATAAAATTTTATTGTAGATGTTACTAAGTAAGCTACGGGCATAATGATGAATACATAATAACACTGTTGATCAAATTTTTGGAGGGACACCCTTAACCCCTCCACCTGGCAGTGCCCTGAATTGTTTATTTACATCTAGTTGGTACCATTATGTTGTAACATAGAAGGTGTTGTATTATGACAACAAAATCAAAAATATTTCACAAAATATAAAGATACAGGTAAGCTGGACGGAAACTTTAAGGGGACAAACACTAAGGCTTTTACAATGAAAGAGACACACTTCACACTTTAGTCAGTTGCCACTGGACAAAGAGGTAATGTCTGTCTCTAGAATAAATTTGATTGTTAGTGCACAATCCTTTTACTTAGGCTTCATTCTATCAACTCATCAGGAGAAGGTGTGAAATGTGATACACAACTTCCTATCAAGTGTATAAATCTCAAAGTAGTGATTCAAGAATGATGATTTTATGTTGTATGATGAGAGACTTAAAGTTGAGTAAATAAAACTAGGAGTCTGTGTGGAGCTGAATGTAGAACGGATCACTTCTTAGTGTTATCGATTAAATTAGACCCGCACTCTTTGTTTCAATCTCTTTACCAACTTCTAGAACAGTTTATTAACTTCAAAATCAGTCGGCATTCTTTCTCCTCTTAATTTCATTAGCTATTTATGCTCCTTAACTACTTTCTTTACATTCATCATTTTCTCTTTGTACATGTACCACAACCTTTTACTCATCATATTCACATTTCACTATTTACAAAAATCATTCATTTGGATACTTCCTGCTCAATCCACCATGCTTCTCTTTTTAAGTTTTTCCCTACCATAGAACCACACACATTATTTGCGCACTCAACTAGCCTCTTATATTCTGTTCCAAGCACTTCCTATATAATTAGCATTTATTTTGACATTCTATTCTTGCTCTTGTAAAGTTAATTTTTAGCCCAGCAATCTCTTTAGTTCAACCGACCAAGATTCGAACCTCGATCTCCCCGTCCTTGGCTGTTGAGCTCAACACGACTAGCGCGTTAGCCAACTACGCCTCCGAGGCGGTAAGAAGTGTATTAATCACAACTTATGAATGTGGGGAATGCCAGGCCTCAACCGTGGTTCGGATTCCACGTTAAACTGTAGGTCCTCCTTTTCATCTCACAATCACCCTACAATTACACATTAGTGTGTATAACCTGAACGGGTAGTAAGACACGGTGGTGGTGGTGATGATGATGATGATGATAGGTCAAAGAGTTAGAAGCATGTTGAGAGGATGACTGTGGATTGAGTGACAAAGCAAATTTATGAAGGTAGAGTATGTGGTTCAAAAGAAAGGGTAGGCCACTAAGCTGTGGCTAAATAATGAAGATGAATATTTGAAAAAGAGGAACATTGAGAGCTTTAAGAATAAAACAGCACGTATGACTGTCTATAAACGTTGAAGCGAAGGTAGTATGCAAGGATTGGGAAGTGTGGAGGAATTAGTGAGTATGAATTAAGTACAGCAATGTTGTCTTTTTTTTTTTTTTAGCTATATGCACAGTTTCTTGCCTACCCTGTAAGGGAATGGTGTGATTAATTGTGTATATATCTTTAAGAAAAGCCTTTTTTTACTTCTGAAGGTAATTTGTTATTTGGAAGAAGGTACAGGAAGGGTGGATAGAAACATGTAAAAGGGAACAAACTCATGGTTCTTACAATGAAAAGAAAAAAAAGTTCACACTCTAATCATTACTGCTCAATCTCTTAGGCTTCATTCTATCAGAACTCAACAGAAGGCTTTGTGAAATGTGCAATGCAACTTCTTAAAAGAGGAAACCACTTAAAATAAGAGAGAAATTGGTAAAGAATTAGAGGAAACGCAAAATGGTTCTACCATTATTAATATTAATGGATTTGACCACTATTATGAATTGTGAAAGTGGGAATGAATTCTATAAAACTATTGATGATAGCTGTGTTCAACCGTCAATTGTGTCGCACCCTTAGTACTGAAATTAGGTTTAGGGAGATTTGTCCACCATATATTTTCTTGGCCTATAGACTTTTTATGTCCCTGTGCGGGCTTTAATTGTTCCTAAGTAATAAGCATTGTTGAGGCATCCCTAATTGGGGTTATGCTGCTCAATTTCCACTTAGAATGGACTTAATTATCTGAGAGTGCCTACTGTATTTAGCCTGTCAATTTAACTGTATTTATCTCCTTCACCTTTAAAGTACATTGCTGACACAGAATATTTATTTCTACTTCAGTCTCTTTTGGGTATTGATATTTTGTTACCATTGTTTTGGATATTCATTGAGCTTGAATCACCACTTAGGAGTAGCGGTGCACTGACCTTGGTGACTGATAGGTTAGTAGATATTTTAGAACTTCCTAAAAATGGTTTTTAGCAGTAAAATCAAATCATAAGGAGAAAGTGTTGCAACAGGAATATGGAGCTCAGCTATGTAATCAAAAATTTTCTAATAGGGCAATTTATTTAACATTAAAAACATTTAAAGGTAGTAAATACAAAAATATATATGAGCAGATCAAAGTGTCATCCTTCCTTGTATATTCATAGTCAACAGACAACTAATGGGTATCAATTTGGTAAAAGCAATTAAACATTTGAGTAATTACTTCAATAATAATATCCGGAAACAAATTTACTTCAAACATTTCTTAGCGGTCTTAGCCATTAGTATTATTTTGAGAGATAAATGTATATTTAAATCAACTTGTCACAATAATAATAATAATATAATAATAATAATAAAATATAGTACAAAACAAATGTGCTAACCCTATAGTATCCACCCTATCAACCAAATGGCATGATGTTATTCAGTAAAGCGAGGTAAGTGTAGAGGGTCGCTTTCAGTTTTTTACAGCTTAAATGACATAAAAGGAATTAACGTATATTTTATTCTTATGCACAACCACCAAAATTGTAATTCCTCAAAAACTAACAGATGAAAGCTTTTCTTCAAGAACTTGGGCTCAAACTAGTAAGACCTACTTGTGGAGGGAAGAGCAAAGAATTTATCTGGTTAGTCAAAAAAATAGAATTCTGGTCATGGACGCAATTTTACTATAGAAAAAAAAGCATGATCTTCAAAAATTGGTGCAGCCTCCAGGAACTTCAGTTTGAGCAAGGTATCATCAATGTGTAGCTGAATTACCAAATAAAAAAGCCAAGTACAATATCTCAAAGCCTAAAACAATATGTTCAAATTGCTACAAACATGTTTGTACAAAAAACACTTAGAAAACTATGGTGTGCAGACGTGAACCAAATCGTGATTCACAATCTAAAAATTAAGGAATTATTTAATTTTATGCTATTTTAAAAAATTATAATTTTAATATTTTTTTTATTATTCTTTCCAACATGTTAACCATATACATTAATTTTATAACTATGCATACATTATTTGTACAAAACACTAAAAAAACTCTGATGTGCACAGACAAATTATTGTGAAATGATTAATTTTTTTATTATTCTTTACACAGTAACTATTAATTAAAAATGTTTAAAAAATACATAAATTATAATGATTAAACGTAAATAGATAAAATTTAAAATAAAAAAGTTGGGCTTAGTGAGCACCCCCTTTGGTATAACCTGGTACAAAATATAACATAGGTTTGGTAGGGTTAAAATGATAAGTCAAATATCAAAGGTCGTAAGAATATACACACTATATTGGGGGTTCCCACCCTCCCCCCACCTCTTGAACCCTATTTCTTCCCTAGCACCTAACTTAGAGGGTTCAAATCAAAAAAAAAAAAAATAATAAGTCAGCAAAATGAAAGAGTGTGCTGGGTGAGTGAGAAATATCAGAAAAAGCTGGGCTAAACATAAACAATACCCAGCACATGCAATTAAGAACTATTGCGGACTCGTCCCCATGGTCACCCTCAACAATATATAACAATAAACAAGAACATAACTATACCTCTGATTCAAATTTCACACAACACTTTAGCTAGCATATTATACCTAAGGATGACATAAAAAAGGGTAAGTACAAATATTATCGTCAAGAGTTGTTTATTAAATATTCAAAAAATATGGACAACAATTAATTTAAATAAGTAATCCCAAGCAAAAATAGGGTATACAATATTTTGCAATCTTAGTATCATGGCCTCATATGAAGGGCGCCAAACGTGTAAGTGATTACCATCACTAATCACGCTAACAAAAATAGTAGTTAGAAAAAAACAACAATAAATGACTCCTCAATTTAACCTTAGCCTAATTGCCAATGTTCATCACAAAAATATTTACAATTATTTTATGCCAGTAATCTTTCATTTCTCCGTCCCATAAAAAGGGAAAATTTACTTAACCCTAAAATTATTAGATATTTAATGTTGGCGTTAGCTAGATAAATCCATATTTAATTTGCCAACACTTAACAAATTACCAACCATAACTTAGTTGCTAAGGCGGCTATCACTGACCTCTTACATGCGCTGATGGCGCCTGGTACTTTAAGTTCATGTGTGAACATTTGAAGTTAAACATTAATAGAACTACTCTATAGACGGTATCTAATAACATTAAAATTCAATATGATAAAGATAAACCTTAAGTCTCACAAGGAGTAACAATATAAACAACATTTCTAGATATTTGCTTCCTAGTTAGAGTGCAAAGCTTAAATCAACATAAATACTAAGCGCAAAGTTCAAAGTTTAAGTCCATTTATATTTGAAATAAATATAAGTGCAAAAGAAATATTATTATAAACAATATCATTAGCTATTCCATTTTTGTTAAAGTTCAAATCTTAAGTCCATTAATACTTGACATAAATACTAAGTTCAAAGTTTAAGTCCATTAATATTTGAAATAATTACTAAGCGCCGAAAGAGAATTTTGAAAAATAAAAGATTATGCCGAAAAGGAATTTTTCTTACATTATCAATTTCCGAAGCCTTCGCTTGCTCAAGTGATTACCAAAGCCAGTCCCAGAGTGGCACTTCACTCACACGACCACTCTTTTATACGGTAAAACACAGAACACGGAACGATGGGATGAGGTTGGGGGGGAACCAAAGAACATAAACAAGGAGGGGAATGTTCTACGAGCGTCTAGACTGCAGTGGAAGTGGAACTTTGGCACTGGCGAAGAGTTTCTTCTTTCCAACCGAAGATCTTTGGTTCGGGGGAGTCGTTGCTGAGCTTTTGAATAGGCGCGGCTCTCAGTATATCGTGGATAGTCGTCTTGTTCAGGTGTGTGTGTTTCAATGGGCCTTTCATGTGTGTAGTCGAGCCAGCAGCAGATGGTGTCGGTATAATTGGGTAAATCCGTTGTTTTTGGTTTGGTTGTGGTTAGCTTGTGGCTAATGCTACACTCTCAACTATGTTCTATTCCAGACACTATTTCAAGGCAAGTATAGACAACACTAACCAATGATTGACATAATACAGCACAGATATAGCCTTAGGCTGGTATGCTAGAAAAAAGTTGAATGGGCCAGTAGTATGAGTGGAGTAGCAGTGTCGCAGTAGTTCAAGTGGGCCAGTAGTGATGCAGTAGTGCTCAGGATTGCACTACTGCATCACTACTTCATTTCTTGGAAAAATTCATCCCTTAACAAGAAAATTAACTCCGCTACTAACCCACTTACTTTACTGGCCCAATCAGCTTGGTGTTTGCATATTTCTCTTATTCAGCATGATTATATATATACAAACATATCTTCAGTCTCTGAACTGTATATATATATATATATATATTTAATATTGTAAAATAGCTTTTGTGTAATAGTTTGTTTAACTTAGTTCATTTTGATGTACAGTCAACTCTCAATTCTACGACCTTTCACGGTTCCCTGGAAAAGGTTCGTTATTTCGAAGGGGTCGTTATTGAATTTTAACAGATTTTGTTCCACCCCCGACCTTCATACGAAAAAATTGCATTTTTTAGACAACAAATAGCGTGGGTCAACAAAAATCGTTCACAAAATCCAACCAAAAACGAAACCAAATCAAAATAACAATCTTAAACAATAGCATGAGTCGTCAAAAATGATTCACAAAATCAAACCAGAATAGTAACCAAATCGAGAATCGAAATAACAATGGCAAAATCAAGCCTGGCGCGTGATGTGGCGGCAGTCGCGCGCGGGGAAACATTGTCTTGCTTGTAGGAGGGGGTGGACAGAGTCTAGTGCTATTGGCTGGCATTGATGAGGTGGTGTCTATTTTTATACCTGACCCACCCCAGTTACTAGTAATACAGCGCTCACAAAGATAATTGCAACGCAGCGACCTAAATAAATGCAACAAACACATTTTACAGTCGATTTCCTTAAACTTTTCAACCTTTTTTCCCACATTTTTCACGGTTCCCCAAAAAAGGGTCGTTACTCCGAGAGGGACGCTATTCCCGGGGTCATAGAATCGAGAGTTGATTGTAGTTCCCTTTTTTTATTCGTTTGTATGTGTTAGTTGTTCTTTGATTCCCTCCTCTTTTTTTTTTTTAAGAGTGGAAAGGAAAGGAAGGGAAAAGTAAGGTCGTTTGTTCTTTTTAGAGTTAGTTCAGCGTGGGACTCTGTACACGTTGGGTGTCTGCCATAATGAGTACATCCTTTGCTTTATAAATCGTTATTCACGTGTGGGTCGGTGCTTCAAGCCCTAATGTGGCCTCCTTGATCCACAAACACAACAAAGGTTCGAGAAATGCCGAGGAATTAACGCCTCGTTCCCTATTCCTTCCTACGTCAACCCACAAGGTAAACCTCCATTGTCGCAGAACCTCGTTTGGTAGAGGTAAGCATTTATCACAATGTTGTATTGATTACAGTCCACTTTTTATCGTTTTTTTGTTTTTGTTTTGATGTTAATCGTTCGTTGACTGGAAAGAACATTTGGTCAGTCCGGGCCGGATATTGTGAATTTGTTGATTTGTTTTCCAGTCGTTTGCGCCATCTTGGCCATTTTCCCGCTCTGTTGTTCTTGTACTTTGTGTAATTTCATTATTAAATTGTTTTGAAGTTGTTGGGTTTATTGTGAGTCAAGAAAATTGTATTTTTTCGTATTACTATTCATAATTCTTGTGATATGGTCTTTTCATTTAGTATATTAACTTTGGTGTTCTCTACTGTGCGTCACTTGTGACGTCATTTCTCGGCTTCTAGCACGAACTACGTTCAATATTCATCGATCTACGTTCAATATTCATCGATCTATGAAATTCGATACATTGATCTCGCTCTATCTCGCAGTTCATCGCTGGTCTGATACATCGATTTTCTCTGGCAATCTATCGCTTGCCGTTTACCATCGATCATACTTTGTGTACGTAAATAGTTCGCCGTGTTTTGTTCTCGAACGGAGTTAATAATAATTGTTTATTTGTTTGGTTTTACACCGTTCTTTAAATTATAATCATGGCTAGGGTCTACGAAAATAAGATCACGGCATCTTTGAACCTCATGCTCATGATGTTTGATAAGGTGAAATAAGCTCAAGACAATCCTTCAGATCCCCTGCGCCTACAGTTGATACAATCGTTCGCACAAGAACTCACAGGAACGCGGGAAAATTTGAAAATTCTATTGTGAAGCTGGATAGTTACCTGGCAAAGGGTAAACAACCTACTAAAAGTGATAAGGTAAACGAGCAGCAGGAATTTATGTTGGCCTACTTTTCCTTCGTCTCTATTTATAACCAGCTGTTCCCAGAGTCACTACTGTTCAAGCCGCGTGAGAGAGTAGTGTTACCACCTAGCCCTGTTCCTGCGAGTCTTCCGGGCCCTAGTAAGATTGTATTACCGCCCATTGAATTGCCTAGTTTCGGTGACAACATTTCTGAATGGCCTAAATTCTATGATCTGTTTCACCATTTAGTCGAGTGTAGCAATGAGTATCCTGATATTATTATTATTATTATTAGCACCGCGTCTTACTACCCATTCGGGTTATACGCACTTACGCTAATGTGTAATGGTAGGGTGATTGTGAGATGAAATGAAGGACCTACAGTTTAACGTGGAATCCGAACCACGGTGGAGGCCTGGCATTCCCAGTATCCTGATATTGTTAAATTTACCATCCTCAAGTCTCATCTTCATGATGAAGCACTCTCACGAGTTAAAAACCTCACCTGCGGCAAAGCGGATTTTCCTGCAGCAATTTATGCACTCAAGGCCAGATATAACAACCCGAAAGTTATTTGTAATTTTCATCTTGACAAACTGGTTCATTTTCCTAGCATTGTGAAGCACTCACCGACTCACTTGAGAGAACTACTAACCACTATCAACGAACACTTGGGAGCACTACGTCTCCAAAATCTGCCTGTAGATCAATGGGACACATTGTTAATTTTCATTGTCATTCACAAACTAGATCCTTCGTCCAAAATGCAGTGGGAAATAACTTCACGTGACAATGCATTTCCCACGATGAACGAGTTTCTTCATTTTCTTGAAAAACCTTTCTAAAACTAACTCCTGTTGAAAGATTTGAATTTGTAAAACATAAGCAACTGTGCTTGAATTGTTTAAGTGGCTCGCATAAGGCAGCATATTGTGGCTCAGTGCTAACATGTCGCCATTGTAACTCCAAACATTACTCATTGCTCCCTTTTGAAAACCGTACAATGAAAGCCAGGTCTAATGTTGATGTCACCACCACCACCCACTCCCCCGAATGTGGAAGAAAAAGCAGCTTATATGCCTACAGTGTGTACAGCTTCCACAGTATCGTCAGCAGCTTCTACATCCCTTAAATCCATGGTGTTGTTACTACAGCATTGCTACACGTAACGGATACAGCGGGAAACCTACAAGAGGTTAGGTTCTTGGTAGACTCAGCTAGCCAGGTAAACTTTATCAATGAATCTGGTTTTAAAAGGCTAGGTTTATCTCGTCATCGTTTGAGAGGCTCGGTTAATGGAATCGGGGAATCACCGCTTCCCATTCATGGCACTACTTCATTCACACTTCAACCCAGATTCTTAGACAAGCCTAGGTTTCATCTCTCTGCTTTGATTGTTGACAAGATCACAGATCAACTTCCAGCGGTTCAAATACTACCAAAAACATGGCCCCACTTGGAGGGCCTGACTCTCGCAGATGACCACTTTTATCAACCAGGTAAAGTGGATGGTCTAGTGGGGGCGGAGTTCTATCCCTATATAGTTGATGGGAGAAAAATATTTTGTCAGCCAAACACTCCTGTGGCCCTAAGCACATGTTTCGGATGGCTACTTATGGACAAAATGTCTCTCACTTAGTCCACAATACCCAAAACCTTTTGTGCCTCGCTGGATCCACATTTAGATAGGGTCTTTCAACAGTTTTGGTTGTTGGAGGAGGTTCCTACAGAAAACCTTATTTATAGTCTAGAAGAGACTCGCTGTGAATACATATTCCGTCAAAGTGTTAACAGAAAAAATTCTGGTCGATATTCAGTTGCACTGCCATTCCAACACGGCTCATGCGACTTGGGAGAAACCCAATCCAAAGCAGAAAAGAGATATTTTACACTTGAGAAAAGGATGGAATGCAACCCTGAAATGCGTAAGGAATACCATGCCTTCATGGAAGATTATTTGGATCAAAAACACATGTCCTTGTCCCCTAGCACTGATTCAAAGTCGCTCTCATATTATATTCCACATCACTGTGTCCTGAAACCTGAGAGTATAACAACCAAATTAAGAGTGGATTTTGATGCTAGTGCCAAGTCCACCTCAGGGCTTTCTTTGAATGATGCTCTCCTCACTAGACCTCAACTTCAATTGGATATTTTTGAGATACTTATAAACATACGTTTGCATCCCATTGTCCTCACCGCTGATATACGGCAAATGTATAGGCAAATATGGGTTCACCCTGAACATCGATCCTTTCAGAAAATTCTTTAGCGCTTTTCCACTACAGAGCCTCTGAAAACCTATCAACTTGATACAGTAGCCTTTGGGGTGAAGTCATCGCCATACTTGGCACTTCGAGTTAAGCAACTGGCCATAGATGAACAAGATCGGTTCCCTATGGCGTCCCAGCATCTTACTTGGATTTTCAGATGCTTCTGAAAAGGATTATGGTGCTGTAATCTATCTCCGAGCGGTCACTTCATTGCAATCAATAATAGTAACCTTGGTATGTGCAAAGTCGAAGGTTGCCCCCTTGAAAACAGTTTCCATACCTAGATTGGAACTATGTGCGGCGTTGCTTCTTGCAAAATTAATTCATGTGGCGAAACTTCGCCTCATGCAAAAGGTCACACTTACAGATATCTACGCATGGTCAGAATCGACAGTGACACTTCACTGGATACACTCATCACCACATCGATGCAAAACTTTTGTTGGCAATCGTGTGTCTAAAATTCAAGAATACTTGCCTTCTGAACATTGGTTCCACAACCCTGGAATAGATAATCCAGCAGATTGCGCCTCACGGGGACTCAGCCCTTCACAACTTGTTGAGCACCATCTTTGGTGGAAAGGACCTGCTTGGCTGCAGTGTGACAGATCTGTCTGGCCTGTAATCCCATTTGTTGAAGAGTCCACACCAGAAGCTGTGACCGAAGAAAAGCTAGTCGCCCTACTAGTTTATCATGAAGAAGACATACCCTTGCTGAATTTGATAGACCGCACCGCACGTCTTCGCTAAAGAAACTGCAAAGAGTCACTGCCTATGTGCTTCGGTTTGTGAATCGCATCAGTCTAAAGGCTGCACCTAAAGAGGAGCATTTCGAAAGAATTGAATCAGGTCCTTCAAGTCCTAGTACAAGCAGTTCAACATAAGTACTTTAATAAAGAATTCAAAGCCTTAGAAGTTGGCCATACCTGTTCACCTGGCATAAGAAAACTAAGTCCTTTCATAGAAGAGGGTGTAATCCGCGTAGGAGGTCGACTTCGCAACACGACTCTAACATTTGACCAAAAACATCCTGCACTTCTCCCAAAAAAGGATCATTTTGTTGATTTGGTAATAGATCAGTGTCACAAGGACAATCTTCATACTGGGGCACATCTTGTACTTTCACTGCTCCGACAAAAATATTGGATTCTGGTTGGGCTAGGTGTGATTCGCCAACAAATGCAACAGTGTAATCATTGTTTTAAGTTCAATCCTAAGCCCAGCTTTCCAGTCATGGGTGACCTACCTGCTCCCCGAGTCCAGGAATCCAAACCATTCACCCATGTAGGTGTCGATTGTGCGGGTCCCTTTAATATTACGCTAGGTCGATATAGAGGTGTTAAATCAAATAAGACGTACATATGTTTGTTTGTATGTCTGGTCACCAAGGAAGGCCCTACATTTAGAACTGGCATCGGGCCTGTCAACAGAAACTTTTCTTGGCGCTCTAAAGCGATTTCTCTGCAGAAGAGGAGAATGTTTAGCAATGTACTCAGACTGTGGAACAAACTTTGTAGATGGATGTGTGATGCTTTACAAATATCCCAATTCTTTACTAAAATATCAAGATATTTCCTGCATAAATAACAGAACTAAATACCAGCATTACAGCCCAAAGTTAACGAAAGTCGATATTTTCATGTACAATAATTGATTCACCTCAGAGCACATCAATATGGTTTCTAATCGATTTTTTTGAATTGACTACACGATATAAAATAAAATAATAATATTTAGCACCGCGTCTTACTACCTGTTCGGGTTATACGCTTTAAGTACTAATTACGCTAATGGATTAGGAATTGGGAAGGTTGAATTAGAGGAAGTGAACCCGCATTTGCGTGGAGGGAAAGTGGAGAACCATTTATGAAAAACCACCCCCAGTTCACCCGACAGAGAGTCGAACCTCGATCTCCTCGTCCTCAGCAGTCAAGCTCAACACGACAAGCGCGTTAGCCAACTACGCCACCGAGGCGGGTATATATATAAAATAAAGATTCAAATATATTTGTACATAATATTTACCAAAAGACCGAAAGAGAATTTAGAAAAAGATATAGAAGATAACATATATTAATATATATATATACATACATACATATATATATATATATATATATATATATATATATATATATATATATATATATATATATATATATAGAGAGAGAGAGAGAGAGAGAGAGAGAAATCAATTATGAAGCCAAAAGGAATCTAGATCTTACATTTTACAAATCTTAAGCCGGAGCTTCTCCTTCCTTCAAATATAATAAAGTCCAAAAGTGACGACAGGTTGCCCTGCCGCCACTATATATACAATACAACCCAGAGACATTGGATGACGGGAAAAGGGGTTGGGGGCAAAGAAATGGAACATTCGGGAACAAAATATGCGCATGACCAAAGCTTCTACACACTTCTCGGCGTTTCGAGGTCATCCTAAATTGTATACAAGTGAAATGTATTTGCTGCTAGTGATCTTTGCAGCTCAAGTTCTTTGCTTCTATTTTCACAACAACAGGCAATCAGTCTCAATTATGACGATGGTGCATGTAGTTGTATTGCGCTTGGGCGCGGGGAGCAGTGTGATGGGGTGAGTACCGAGTTTCTGGTTTATTTCTTGTTGCCCAATGCTACAAGTGTGACTCATGAGAGTACCAGATATATGCCACTAGAGCTAATGAAAGGGATTAAACCTAGTAGAAAACTATAAGAAATATTTAATTTTCCACCTCGGACAGAACCAGATAAGGAAACACAATTATACTTGGCCATGGAAAATTTAATAAGTGCAGCAGAAAGATTAACTCAATATCATAATAAAAATATATCTAAGCCTATCAAATATGAAATAGGGCAATTCGTGTCGATAAAATCACATCAATCGTCCAACCTCAACAAAGGGTCCTTTTGAGGTTATAAAACAAATCGGTCATAATGTTTATTTAGTGCGAGACCCAGTTACACACTTCAAATTAAAGGTAACTACAATTTGACCGAATTAAGGCTTTATTATAGAAAATGAGCAAATTAATATTAATACATATTAATGTTGTCCAATGATTCCACAATCGCCTGGCAAATTTTATTTTAATGTCAAAATAAAGAGAGTTTCATATCATTTTAATTTGTAATCATAGCCAAAAGTCAAATATATGTGTTAGATTCAAACCCGAGGTCTATAAAAATAAACAACGCATTTACCTTGTAACTGAAATACTTCTCAGGTTTATTGTTACTAGAACAACACTTGTATAATTCCTAAGAAAATATAACATTACAAAGAGAACAACCCTTGTCAATAATATTTAATCCTCAGAGAAAAGGGTTCCTTTGACAACTAAGTTAGTTTGAAGCAAACAACTATATTAGCCAGTATGGCATCTAGTATTTTTTTTCAAAATGAAAATAACAAAGATAAATTCCCTTCTATATCTCCATCTCTCTTTTTCTCCAACCATATTATAATAGAAAATAAAGTGTTTTTTATGTATATATCTTAAATTATATAACTAATATTGTAAAATTTTAAATATAATTTTAATGAAAAAAGGCTAATAAATTAACTAGTTTAATGTTTTATGAATATTGAATTATATGTCTATAGTACGTTACTACTAATTAATGTATTAGGCATGGAGGATGAATATTGAATTCTTTGTGTTGTATTAATAATTTATTAACAAGGAAGAGTTTCAATGTTACTATAGTAAGTTGTGTCATCTTTAGTATACAAGATTTGTTTAAATAAACAATAATAATTTCTCAAAATGTATCATAGGAAAGTAGTGTAATTCATTAAAAATATCTTAAGGGTAATGATATTCAAAAGGTCGATTCATTAGTATCAATCGGGAAATTTTAAAGATAGAATTTAAATTCAGTATCAAACAATGGTCAAGTTATGAACCTAATAAAAAATGTTTAAGTTTATATGAAATTTTATAGGCCAAGTAATAGAAATACTACTAAGAATCTATGATACAGAGTTAGTTAACAAAAAAAAAGTAAGACCGTTCTAAGTGATCAATATGAACTAAATTAATTTGTTCACGACACCAAGTAATGATCATTCGTGGTAAAGTATCATCATAATTACAAGGTATCTAAAGAAAATTAGGTTATATTTTAAATTCACTTGGTGTGGAAATGTAGGTATGCCAATGGTATGAATTATAGTCCTAGATCTAATATCTAGTTTTCGTGGAAGGTACACCAGTTGAAGGTGAAGCCCTTGTCGTTGATCCAATATACACCAGTGTGTGTGTGTGTGTGTGTGTGAAAGGGATTGCCCCATAAAATCTATTTAGGTAAGTCTACGTCATTGAAGAAAGGTAAGATAATAGTCGACATAATTCATTTGTTTAAACCTGTACCAGTAGGGAAGGAATTAAAGTTATCTGATGAGATTTTATGGTGTGTCTTGTCTCTTAAAACAATAAAATTAACAACAAAACTAAATAAGAGTATTCAACTGTGAAGTAAAGGAGAATATTAAAGATTTTATCTTGGGCATATAATATAAAAAATAGCTGGAGCAAAGGCTGATTTAATTAAAGTCTTCTTAAAAATAAAATAGAGTTAATTTGATTAAAATCAAGTTGATTTAATTAAAACATTGTTAAAGAACAAGGGATAATAGCTATGGTATAAAGGCGGATCGATCAATGAGTATTGAAGTAGATAATTTAAAACATTGAGTATTAATAAAATGTTTAATATAATGACATATTATTAAAACAATTAAATCAAGTGTTATCTACATTGTATAACATATTGCATTAAATATGTCAAGTATATTGTATCAAGCTAATATAATGTAACTTTGGTTAAATATTTTAGAACTAAGATTTTTTTTAATAATGACATTAGATAAAAACAATTAAAAAAAAAATTATTATTAGTGTGACACTGTAAAAAAAAATTTTTTTCCTATTTTGTTAATGTATGTAACAAAGGAACTTCAAGAAATAAAGTATGGTTGAGGTCAAACCTTGACTAGCCTATCAACAAATGTATGTAAAAGTGATATTGTTCTGTGTATTCAATTTCAAGTGCATTTTATAGTAAACTTGTACATTATGTAATTGCTGTTAGATATCACACCCACTCAATATCTCCATCAATTAGGGGGCGTGCTGTAGTGATATGGAATTATACATCTCAATAATTTATTATTCACATCTTTATTTAAAATTAAGATATTTTAAATGAGAGTGGGTAGTAAGATTTATTTGTGTTAAGTTGCAAGGTATGGTGACATCTTTCTACGTCTCTATTTAAAAATACAAAGCAGTTTTGTGGGCAGAAACGCACCTGGATGACCACACCTTTTTTCTTTTAGGAAGCTTCGAGAAGGAAATGTTGCTTGATATACCCCTTAAGGGTACACATCTCTTCACTTTCCTTCTAGACGAGGAGCCATGTATGTAGAGTCTATGACATCTTAATCTGTGTTCTAAATTTCACGTGTCAAGAATTATCATTCATATAGCGTAATAGTTGAGCTTTTATTAAAATCTACAACATGTAAAATATCTATCAAAAAACTATTTATCTACTTAAAATAAAAAAAAACTATAAAACACCAGAACTTTTAATTTATAAAATAGGACATCATCCCTTTTTAATCATTATAATACAGAACAGCAAACTTGGATTCAATTCAATCGTTATATCAAATGTCACCCTAATGGTGGCGTACAAACATTAATATATCAGGCTAGCTCTTTTAAATGTTACAGTGTGCCATTCCACCCCAAAATCTCTAACCCAAACTTATCTTCGTACCATTACCATTTTTCGAAAAATTCCTGATTGGTATAGGAATTTTGGATTTTTTGGTTTTTTCCTCTTTATAATGAGAAACAAATATTTTAAGACCGAGTATAGCACAGTACAGAGCAGTGAGTATGCCACCAAATAGCAACTTAGGAATGTGTACTGGGTGGCAGTGTGAGGGAGTGTAGAATATGTGGTGGAAGAGGGAGAGAAAGGCAATTTGAGTAGTGGGAAACAATACACACAGAAAGCCAACTAAATAGCTAAAATTCTTGCAATTTATTAACTTAGATGATTTACTTATTTTATTTGACATTGTTATAAATTACTATATTTAAAACAAATATACGGTGACCTAGGCATGCCACGATTTGGTCACCTTTGGTCTAAGAGGTCACTCTCGCAATATACGCTGACGATGGGGAAATCTGGGTTCGAATCCTGGTCAGGTGTAATGAGTAGTGTTTTCCCTAAATGGTTTACTAAGCTTCCTCCATGCAAATGCGAGTAAACTTCCTCTAAATTCAACCTAGCTCATCCATAGCCTATCAGCGTAATGAGTTTGTAAGCATATAACCAAGAAAGGCAGTAAAACGTGGCAACCAAAGAAATCAAATGATAAAGTTCAGATTTTAAAAATAAAGTACACTTACTTGGTATTGTATTACATTCTTGAACAATTTTGGTGACCTTCATTACTGTTGGATAAGATTTATCACTTTGTAGACCATGATCGGGAATGACGTGAAACTCTTTCGCTTTATCAAAATAAATGAACAAGGATTTCCTCTTAGCCATTTTGTGATAGTTCGCAATAGAAGTATACCAATGAATCGCAATTGTCAAATTATTATTAGTCCATCAGCAATTTTTTTTAAACTCAAACTTTGTAATACAAGTCACAACAAATTTATTCTTTCAGGGAATGACCAAAACTACTTTACCACGACAAAATTATACCTCTATAAACACACTGTTTAAGAAAAACACTAGCAGCACATGCACTTGCTTACACACTAAATTCAAAGGACAGAGGAAGAGAGGGGTAAATGGTGAAATGGCCTTGGAAAAGAAAGGGGACAAGAGGTGACGTGACCTTAGTACTAGTGTGATTTGTTTGCGTGGGGAGAGACTAGCAACCCTCCAATTCCAGACTCAATTAAAGACACTTTAAATAAGGGTATTAATTTCTAACATGCATATATGCAATTGTAACATAAAAAATTAAATAAAGTAAATGTCAAGGGGTAATAATAGGCATGACTATGTGTAGTTAGACTAAGAATTAAGATAGACTGGCGACTTTAAAATTATTTGCACTAAGAGTAAGGACGGTGTGCAGTAGAGATAGGAAGTGTTTTTGTAAACTTCCTGTATCTTAAATCTTGTATCCTGAGTCTTGTATCTTTACCTTAAAATTCCCCAAAGATCAAATGTAACTAGCACACTACATTATATCTTTTTCTGGAACGATCTCCCTCTCTTTCCTACCTATGTGTTCAAGGAACATATGAGCTGCCAACCTCTACTTCCCCTCGATCCTTCATTTTCCTTCTCTCCTACCTCCTACAACCTCCCTCCACCTTCATGAATCCACAGACACTAGATCAACCAAAATATCGCAACAAAGGAGGCCTCGAGAAGAAAACTTCATGCTGGACAATACGCATCTTTCAAAGGCCTGTGGAATCCCTTATTCACTCATGTTTCCATGGAAGCTCGTGTTCCTCATTCAACAAAACCTACTGCCCACGAGTTGGTTTCAACCTCCTACAATCCAAAACCTCTATCCCTTTCACCTTACTCCAACACAAACTCATATCTATAGGACTGGATTCTTCACCCCTCCCTGCCCCTCTCCTTCCTGTCCAACAGCATTTTCTTTTCCACAGGTTCGACCTCCTCCCTCATCAATACTGATCCTACGGAATCTGTCACTATAAGTATTGCAAGGAATCAATTCCTTCGAATGTATGGAACCATGCAAAATCCACAGATCCCCAGCTAAGCTGTTATACGGTCTCCCGACTCATTGAGAAGGAAGAGAGGGCTTCCCTCCACAAGCAGAAGCTGATACATCCCACTCTCCACCCATAAACTCCCCTAGAGCATCTCAAAGCCAAAACACAACAAACCACCTCTGAGGAAACTCCAGACAGACATTATCACAACCATGAGACTCAAAGGCTAACTATCTCCATGAGCCAACACAACGGGAAGCAAGGGACGACACATCTATGACAAAAGGGCACCAGACAAAAGATGATGAGCGACAATTCCTTACATCAGTTTTTTTTACACTCTATAATCGAATAATAATTCCTGATCTACTACAATAAATATATAATATTACTCACTAAAATTTTGTTATTTCACCTTTTCCACCATTTTAACAAATCTGTATTTGTTTATAATCAGTTTTGTTAACCTTACAAGCAAAATCGTCACTATAGAAGACAGTGGATGTGGAGAATTTTATTTGTCGTTGGGGTGTGGTATCTCTGTGTAAGATTTTCACTTAACTGCTAGCCAGGCAAGCTATCTGAAAGAAGTAACTAGTAATATTCTTCCACTTTTCTTGTGTTTGACAGGTACTTCGGCCATGCTTAGCATCGTTTTGCATACCACACTTAGTGTTTCATATTGATAATTTATTTTGAATTATTATACTTTGAAAGCAATGTTAACATTGTATTATTTAAATGTTTTTGGATCCACAGGTTTCTTTATATATGTAAAAAAAAAGTTAGTACCGCTTCTTCTACCCATTCAGTTTATATGCTTATGCACTTATTACGATGATGGTTTTAGGGATAAGGAAGATTATATTTAGAGGGAGTGTACCCGCATTTGTGTGGAGGGAGAGTGGAAAGCTATTCTGAAAAAACCAACCTCAGTACATTCGATCAAGATTCAAACTTCAAACTCCTCGTCATCAAGAGTCCAATCTACTGTAAGAATAGTGCGTTAGACTATGCAGCCACCAAAGTGAATTATATGTAGTTAAAGATTATTTCCTAATCCCAAAACTCTTGTCTTTTTAGCAACACCTCTTACTACCTATTCATGTTATACACATATGAACTAATTAAGCTACTCAGTTAGGGATGAGTAAGGTTGAATATAGATTAAGTGTACCCACATTTGCATGGAGGAAGGGTGGAAAACAATTTTGGAAAAAACACTCTCAGTACACCCTACCAGGATTAAACCCCGATCTCCTTGTCATCCACAGTCTAGTCTAAAAATATTATTATTAGCACCGCGTCTTACTACCCATTCGGGCTATACGCACTTACGCTAATGTGTAATGGTAGGGTGATTGTGAGATGAAATGAAGGACCTACAGTTTAACATGGAATCCGAACCACGGTGGAGGCCTGGCATTCCCCACATTCACAAGATGTCTTGTCAGAGGTGAAGGAAGGGTTTGGTAATCAGATAAATCTGTGCCGGGACCGAGGATTGAACCCCGGCCGCCAGCACAGAAGTCTGACACCTTACCCCTAGACCACCAGGTCACCTAGTTTAAAAATACAGTGATGCCTTAGAGCATGCGGCCACTAAATGAAGTCCTCTCCTGGTTGTTATTGTTGTTATGAGTTAATTTATATTGGTAGAACCTTTGTTTGTACAAACACATGTATTACAGCAGTCCTTTATCATGTTATAAAGTAAAAAGTCTAGAGTTTGACTTATAACAAAATAAAACATTAGTATTAATTTTTTGAATTCACTAAAATAATATCAAATAAAACAGATATTACTTTGATATTCATGAAGGAATAGATAGCTAAAATATAGTTTTGATTCATGTTGTCCAATTCATGTCAAGACGAAGTCATATTATTACTTGTATTTATATTAAAGTGTTTCATTTATTTATTGTAGAATGTATTATGTATTCAATAAAAGCAATTAAAAAATCATAAAATACAAATTACATTAGTATACATTAAATTAAATTATAAAAAAGTACAAGTAGTGTTGATCTACTTCAAATATTTAGAGTAAAAATATGTATGTTTAAACACTCATGCTAGGTAATCAAGCAAATAGAGAAATAATGCCTAAGTTAAGTCATAATTTATTAAGTGGCACGTTTGAGGGTTTGGCAGAATTGGCTTTCTTAAAAATTAGCACTAAAATGCACAGGGTGAAGATAGGCAAATGTAAGTTTGCTGACCATTGAAACAGTTTAGGAATGAGTGTGTTTAAGGGAAAGTCAATTAACGCTCTCCTAGCAACTAGGCCCTATTTTAAAAGCTTTTTATGTCATAAATCTACAAGTTTTAGTATGTATGTTTTGAACAATAATTATTAAGGTTATAACATAGTAACAAAAACAGTTTATAAAAAACAATTATTTGTTTGTGGTCAACAATGATAATTTTACTAAATTAATGATTTTAATTTAAGGTATTGAAAGTGTGTGTATATATATATAAAAGTGACATCTTCATATATCACATGACTTTATATGTGAGCATACGAAAATAGTATTAGTCAAGTCAGATATTGTCCTTCCTACTGTGTTTCTATTGCTTAAGTAACGGTTTTAATTTTAATTTTTTTTTTTTTGTGTTAAGGTTATTCAGGATAGAAATTTTAGGGAAATACATTCAAAATGCTGAAACTGAAAGAGTTCTTTCAAGTATGAGAGTGCAAGCTCATCTCTATGAGTTCATGACTTTTAGTATATTATAAAGGACACTTTTCTTAAAATATGAGCTAATAATTAATAATTCTATAGGAGTTATTTCCATTATTCACCAAAATTATGTCCAAAGTGACTTGGCTAATATCATTTAACCAGATTTTTATATGTCAACAATCTCAATATCACTCATTTCATCAGCCGAGTTGTCTGTGTCATCATCAACAAGCAAAGCTGTGGGCAGAGTGGATGACATATTATGAAGCTGGGCTGTGTACACACCCAGGACTTGCACTGTACTTCCTGAAAATAATATTAAAGGTTTTAGTAATCAACACAACATTTTTAGTATAGATACTATAACATTATTTCCATAAATAAGCTTATGGCTAATTAATCAACCTGAAGAGGCCTAGTAGACAATTCTAAAATGAATGCCCACAAAACCTTTATAATGGGTTAGGTCTTAGTTTACCAGTGTTAGGTCTTAGTTATCTCTAAAATAGGGAATCACACAGTTAGTGGCCAGTTAATATTTCTAGTCTAAATACAGTGGAGGGGAGTATCAGTGTTACTACAATATGGGGATCAGTGCAATGTCACTGTTTGCAAATGTGGGGTTTATATGGATTGAAATATGCCTTTCTCCTTGATTCCACACAGTGGCACTGATGCCAGACCAATGGTCTGGGCTGGTATGTTCATAATTATTTGTGTGGACAAAGTCAATCAAATTTGTATAGGAAGCCTGTATGTGGCAGACCCTGGGCACCAAACGTATTAATTATGACTGAAACCTTGTGCAATCAGTCATTTGTGTAAAAATGGGAGAGATCCCCCATACATGACACATTAAGCGCTAGTTTCATAGTCAGACTGAGTAGGCCTCAAATGTGGCACTATACTAAATAAAAGACTACATCTACCTAAACTCAAGTGGAATGGGTCAGTTTAGCATATTAAATTCAAATGGAATGGGCCTGTTTTGCATAAGAAACTGGTACATACCATTCTGGATTAGGTAGGTGTTGTTGTGTATTTAAAATAGTGCTGCACTTGAGGGGTGCTAAGTCAATGAAACTAGCCCTAAGTGGTTAAAAGTGTATACTTGACTTATAAGGGGTAGTTAGCAGAGCCCATTCCTTGTGATTATCATTGTGAAAATTAGGGTAATGGCTGCTACTTTGGCTCACAGAAATTCCTAAGGCCAAGTTTCAGACTTTACCTGTAGCACTGGTTGCTGTATATAAGAAGGGCCAATTCCTTCCACCCTTAAAGTCAGGTGTATGGCATGGGCATTTTCTCTTTGCTGTTCAGTGAGTGTATGGTATGTTTGTTCCCAATGTTCCATATGTTTTGTTGAGTATACCTTTATAAGTAAATGATTTCATAAAGGGAATAAACTAGATGGACTAGCTTGATGAGCAGAAATGCAAGAAGTTGAGTAGATTTGATGTCAATATAATATTGCTCTTATAATGTCTGCACAAGAAAAAAAAACATGTAGAAGTTTAGTGTGCTACAGGTATCCAAATGCCCTTAAAATATGTGTGTTAAGGTTCTTGAGGGCAGAATAGTGGCCTTTGAATTGTTTTGAAGTTATCATAGTTATTAGTCTGTGATGGTGATGAATTTGGTAAAATCTGATTTAAATAACTCAATAAGTCAAGCTGGCAAACATAAGTCAGAATTAGCAATTAGTGTGGTTGGTATGAATGAATTTGCTGCTGTCATAGTGCACTAATATGGGCAATGTGCCCTAATTATCTGGACAATTGAAATTAGTAATTCCACAAGGTCCTCAGTAGTCAATTATTTGCAATGGTAGGGCAAAAATATTCTGAAGGCGGAATCACTGCCCTTCCTGAATGTGGTTTCCAACTGACAGTTCACCTACTCATGATAAGGCTATTTAGATAGTATATTGTGTTCTTTTAATCATGATTTATAAACAACAGAAACCTTAAGAAACTTAAGCATCCTATATCTACTTCTAAGTTTTAACCCAGAACATTTATTTTTAGATTATATTCATGTGTTGTCAAGTTTATGTAATGTGTTATAAACAATTTGTTTACATTCAAATTTTAACAAAAGGCTTATTAAAACATCCAATATTTACCAGGAGAAAGGATAGAATATCACTTGAGAGAGAGGGAGGGGGGAATGTGCGCCCGACTGGCTGCAGTTTGAACTTGAAAGCTATTCTCTCGGGTCAAAGTCAGATAGACCAGTTGAACATGTTAGCAATGAGACAACATTGCCAATCAATCAGGGTTTTTGGAGGTGTTAGTAGCATGGCTAATGGTCAATCTTGGGAACCTTAAAGTGATTTACAAGGATATAGTCATTGAAAGAGCTAATATTCCTTTTCTAAAATATTAATATAAAGGATTGAAACTATCTTACCATTCCCATATTGCAGGCTTCCTGAATCGTGAAGGTCACCCAAGTGAGTGTAGTCAACAGAAATGTCTGAGGGTTCCATAGTAAGACAAGGTTGATCTAATGTGGTTAAGGTGGGATCCCCCATAGCCAATACAGAACTATGATTATTGCCAAGGTGAAGCTGGTAGTTTTGAAACTCGGGTATCAATGGCCGCACCTTAAAAAACAGTGTTCATGTTAACAACTATCTACACAAATAGTGCTTTTGTGAACACAAATATCTTGAAGTTAAAATATTGTTGGACAAAACTTATAATGACATAAAATGAAGTCCATTTTAAGAGCATAAAAAACTGTTTTTTGCCACAAGTTTCTAGCTCTTTTAGTTCCCAGGATATTTGAGTTTCTGAGAACAACAAAATTCTTCAAATTTAGCGGTGGCCATTTTGGCAAGTGGTTGTACCAGAAAAATAAGATTATTTTTTTTCAGAAACTTTTTTCTAAAGATTGTTTATCATTTAAATATGTATGAATGTGTGCAAAAAATTAAAAATTGGTCATGCAACCACATTTTTTTTATTTCATGGAAGCCTTTCTCAAACTTTATAAGTTTTTAACCAGTTATATAGATTATAAACTATAAAAAAATTGTATGGGCTTAAATGATTTAAAAAAACTTTTTGTAGCTTATATGTTTATATATGGAAATGTAGATATATAATTTAAACACGTTTTTAACAGGCTTAGTAATTTACTTACCAAGCAAATAATAAATAAACTTCCTAATGATAAGTGTTATTCTAGTTTTGTTCACACAAAAACTTGAGTTTAAGAGGAAGAAAGGTCAATTTTATCCTCATATTTGGTTCCAATATATTACTGTATTTTTTTATGATAACCAATGTTAAAAACTTGCTTCATGAGAGGAAGGGGGGAAGGAAATAGCTTGCCAAACTCAACCATTTATGAGGGATCAACGTTGGCGAGCTAGCCAGGTACAGAGTATAAGGAGTGTTAAACAAGCACCTTTAAGGAGTGTCAAACCTAGATAGAACATTTAAGGGTTTTTTTACTGAACCTATGTAACTTTTAAGAAGTTTCAAACCTAAATAATATTTTGCAGTTTCATATTTATATCATATTGAAGAGGTGCCAAGCATTATATTTTGTAGTATTTTTTGTGCTCTGCAAATGATTATATATAAAACACGATTCTCAAAAGAAATTTACATAAAAATTTAATAAAATGAGCTATTTGATTTGTATTATTTGATGTCAATTCAAAATGTTGTTATTTGAGTAGATAAAAAAATGCTATTTGCAAACCTTTATTTATTTTATTGTTTTTTTTAATATTTTTATTACCATTAACAATGTTATTTTAGGATCGCGTCTTTTAACCTGTTCCAGTTATGCCTATACGCCTAATTACTAGTGACTAGTGTATTAATAATGAGAAATATTGAATTTAGAGGAGGTGTACCCACATTTGAGTGGACAGAGTGGGAAACCATTTATGAAAAACACCAGGCCAGGATAGAACTACAATCTTCCTGTAATCGGCAGTCTAATCTATTGCGAGAGTGAGGAATGCCAGGCCTCCACCGTGGTTCAGATCCCACGTTAAACTGTAGGTCCTCCATTTCATCTCACAATCACCCTACCATTTCACATTAGCATAAGTGTGTATAACCTGAATGGGTAGTAAGATACGGTGGTGGTGATGATGATGATAATAATAATAATAATAATAATAATAATAATAATAATAATAATAATAATAATAATAATAATATTGCAAGAGTGATGCCTTAGAGCACGCGGCCACCGAATCAGGTTTTAATAATATTATAACTTTTAAAAGTCTTACCATATTAGTTTGGAAATCAATATACTTTTAATTTAAAGTTATTCTAAAGCATAATTTTAAAATTTCCCGGTCTGAAATAAAAAAGTAGTTCCCATCCATTCCTACATATTATCTTGCATGAAAATATAAATTGATAAAATAATATTTGTATTTTAACATAAAATATGTTAATGAATATTACTGGTACTAAAACTTGGTAATTCATTAAAAAAAACTAAATCTGAGTATATCTTTTGATGTGGACGTGACACACCAAAATTAATGGGATTTTTGTAATCATGTATATTCAGCAATCCATGTCCTAGAGGCATACAAAAAAAATTGTTGGCTAATGCAACTAGACAAAAGTAATGACTATACAACTCCACATTAGTTTGTAAATGACTTCATTATTAAATGATGAAATTTTACCACATTTTCAATAGTTAAAATTGATAATGGGTTACCATAACTTTAAAAATCTTTAACTTTGACTTGCCAAATTCATGTATGTGTGTGTTCTAACAGTGGCATTGTTAATAAAAGCTCAAGTAAGCATAACATGGAGCTCACATGCAGCTGTGCTTAGCTTAAAACAAAATATGATACACACTTACTGCTCCTTAACATCAGCCATAACCATGGAAAACAACGGTTACAACACATCTTTAACAAAAGTATTTAAATGGCAATGATACAAACATACAAAAAACTATTATCGCAAAGCCCAGTATATCAACTCATAATGAAGAAGTTTAGCAGTACAAACCTTTAGTGCATTACTTAATGCTCCTCTAGGTAGGTCTGGTAACTTTTGGCTTGCATATTATATGAATTTAAAAAAATATTCATTCAATGAATGATGATGATGATGATGATGATGATGATGATGAAGGAAATGTCAAATAGTGAAATTCTTAACACGAGTTCAAAATTGTTTTTATTTGTGTGCATCTTTAAGGGTTGGGCAACCTTCTGTGTGTCCATTCCTATTCGTGCAAGACTAAATAAAGCATTTATTAGTAATTCCTTATGTGAAAAATAGGGTCATAACAAAGTTTCACCATTCAACTTTATTCTCTGCCACACTTTTTGAGTCTGTCCCATGGCATGACTCCCAGAGTTTTCTGCCTTCTTCATTGACAGTCCTCCACCAAGTCATCCTTGGTCTGCCCTGACGTCAGCATCCTGCCAGTTTCCAGTCCAGAGCTTTTCTTGAGACAAAATCCTGGTCTCTAATTTAAAGTGTGGCTAAGCCATCAGCCCTTGCATCATCTGATCTTCAGTTCAATAGGCTTCTGGTTGGTTTTGTTCCACAGCTCTCCATTTGACACTTTCTTTGGCCATTTAATTTATTAAATTTTGACTAAACTATTTATAATATAGAAAAAAAAAGTTCTAAATGTTAAAGAAACATTTAAAAAATAAACTTTTTTTAACATAATTGATTTACACATAACCCTCCCTTAGGATATCAGTGCTCTTTACTTTGTCACTAGTTGTAGCCTATAATACCAGATCCAGGAATAGACACATTTTATTGTTTTTACATACTTCAGTTAAAATACACCTAAAACCAATATTATATGTTACTACTTCAGTAAATACCAGAGCCTATTTATTTGATTGTTTTAATAGTGAGTTCAATGTTATTCCAAAGGTAAATAATAATAATATAGGGATTTTGTTGTTTTTGTGATAGCAACAAAATGTCCTTGTCCCCCAAGTATAGGCCTACTCTCATCTAATACTACCCATAACTTATGAAAAGTATATGGAAAGGCTTCCAGATTAATTTAGATATTGCTTTGAGGCATAATTTAAGTTGTGGCTAAAATCGTAAACAACTCACACTTGTGTGTCCAGCACAAGTTGTGTTTTTGTTTTATTTGTCAACAATAAATGTATATACAATATACAAATTTACAAGTTTATATAGTTCCTCACCTTGTGTCCCCCTGGACGATGTGGGTTACGACAGCCACGACATCGGCATTCCATACATGCCTTACTCTCAACATAACAAGGGCAACGTTGCCCACAGCAGGTCAACTTTCCAGGTGTGGGAGTGGCATTGCCGCAGCGACATCCTTTGCGCTTGCCAGCATTTAGACCTCCCTTACTGCCTAAGCTTGATAATTTTGGACCTACTGACCTTGGAATGGGCGGCTTTTTGGGACTGCTTATCAACTAGAGAAATAAATACATAAATGCCTGGTATTTATAATGTCTTAACATACAGTTCAATAAGTAGAGCCTTAAAAATGCCTAACTATAAACCCTTTTTCCTGCTATTCCTTAAAGAACCACACATATATAATTTAATATTTTTTTAAAAGTGAATAGTGCCGACATCCAAAGTAAACCATTGATTTGATAAGAATCATAAAATATTTAAGTCACATAAGAACATGATATACAATATTGAGATTTGGTACAATGATGAGTGATTTATATACAAACATTATTTATTTAAATAAATCTTTTTGATAAATAATATAAATATTTTTAACCATTCAAAGTCAAACTTTAAAGTTAATAAATATACAAATGTTATACTATATTTGTGGTGGTCAGTATGAATCTTAATTTATAGCTTTAGCAGAATTGAAATGACACCTTTGTAAGTGATATAACATCAAAAAAATATATGTTAAGAATAAATTAAAGATCTGCATAAAAATGCATACCTACTACCACACTTAAAACTGGTGGTAAAGACATAAAGTTGTAAAAGAAACGTAGATATGGTATTTTTTAAGCATATTATAAGACATATATATTGTGGCATAATGTGGCTAAGAAAACATACTTCATGCAATATTGAACCATTTTCAATCAAGCTTTGAGCATTACAAGCACATTTAAACTGTGGTCTAAATGGCCATGATCAGATTTAGGTCAATATATTCTGAACCAAATTATCTTGTAAGACTCTCAGAAGTCAATTTTGACTCTAGCTGTATATACAGATACATAGGGACAAAGAGATTTGTTATACGCATTTTATTTTAATTCAGAGGCACATAAAACTGCAATATCCATCATAATATAGGGAGCAAAAATGTGTATGATTAGCCTAAGTTTACAATAAGTTATTTTTTTATTATATTAAAAAGAGTAAATGATTTTAAAGCCAAAACATATAAATATAGGTTTCAGTTATTTTTTAGTGTAGACGTAACAAGTTTTATAAAATAGAAGTAATTAAATATGTATAAAATTTACTGCCAGTATTTACACCAGAAAAAGTAGGCCTAACATATGTATCCCAATAAAGCAAAAATTTTGTTTGAAGTAAAAAAAATTGAGAAAATCTAACATCATAAAGGTAACCATCCATAATATGTCATGAAAGAGACCAAATTTAGGACAACTGGGCTTATGACAGATTGATTTTATGTTTATTCCATAGGTACAGCTTCAATTTCACTCAAGTGCATGCTCACTCGATTTTGCTAATCTGGTGACATATTAGAATCAAAACTACTCAAACAGTTAATGCACATCCAGCTGGGTTGAGATAAATAAGAACATAGCAGGTGGCCAGTATCAAGAGGCCAAACAAGAGTATATATTATTGACAAGTATGAACTATGCTGAAACTAGATCAAACTTGGGCACCTCTAAGCCCTGCATTAAAAGCTTTTATGATAATTGTAACTTAGCACATATCAAGTGGGAACTCCCAATTGTTTATTTCTGTGTATTCTAGTTATTTTGCATGTTTTAACCACTGAAGTTAATAAATTAAGTATATATATATATATATATATATTCAATTATGTATTGTATACTTTATAGTCAAACTAGATAGCTGTTGCCCGCGGCTTTGCTCGCATGGAAGTTGATTATATACAAATACGAAAATATACATATGTATTTACAGATTAATTTAAAATATTACGTTACGTTGATGACCATAACATGACCTCAGATCAAAAATAATGCAAGTCCGATACAAACTTTCACCCCCTTTTTCATCCCTTATTAAATAAAATTTCCAAAATTCCTGAAACATGTATTTATTTGTTTTACGTCAATAACCGAAATACAAAATTTTGTTTATGTAACTTTCAAAATGACGGACTTTCATACATATTATCATACATATTATCATCCCCTATTTTGACCCCTTTGGGGTGGAATTTTCTAAAATCCTTTCTTAGTGGGTGCCTACATAACAAAATGAATATACAGTCCGAATTTCATGCTTGTAGCCTTGATAGTTTGCGCTCGGCGATGATGAATCAGTCAGTCAGTCAGTCAGTCAGTCAATCAATCAATCAGAACATGTTATTTTATAAGTATAGATAAAGAAATAACTAAATACAAACACAACATGGTGCCATGAACACCATTTTTTGACCAACTCAACCATTAGACCCAACTGGCAATGTATCAGAAATCTGGTGTAAGTTCCAACAAAGATACACACTGTTTATGGAAGCAGTAGAAAAAACGAAAGCCAAAGAAACTACTAAAATAGCCATTCTACCGAATTGATAAGTGAAGATAAACTTGAGGTCTACAACACATATAAGTATGCAACAGGAGAAGATAAAGGATAAACATGAAACTATCCTGAAAAAATATGAAACCTGTCAACCTCTAAAAAATGTAATTTTTAAAAGATTTAAATTCTTCAATATCTACCAGAAAGAAGGACAAACGTTTGAGATCTTCCTAACGAAACTACAAACCTCTGCATCGATATGCAAATTCAAGGAAGAGGATTCTCTCATAAGGAATAGGATCATCTTGGGAATCCAAGATAATAATCTTCAAGAGTTCATGCTTTAAAAGCCGGACCTAACACTAAAGAAGGCTGCAAAGTTCTGTAGAGCCGTTGAAGTCAGCCGACTACAGGTGAAAGCCCTTCAGAAAAAAAGTGTAGAATCAGTGAAGGTGCATAATAAAAGTGTCAAAGCTGTAAAAAAAAAAAAAGCCCAGTGATAATAGTAGGCCTAGTGGGAGTAGGAATGTTCAAAGTTATGAATGTAAAAAATGTGGTTATACACACAAGCCCAAAGCTTGTCCAGCATTTAGGCAGGTATGTTCTAAATGTAAGCAATTGAATCATTTTGCTAAGCTATGCAATTTTAGACCTAGAAATAGGCAGGTAGATGAAGTGCTAGAAGTTGACTCAAATAATGTAATAGAAAATGATCACATATCTAATGGAAACTAGAAAAATGAAGCAGGCCCTAGGCTAGATAGTGAATTTTATAATAATTTGTTTATTGATAAAATTCAAACAGGCCTAACTAATGTTGACAACTTAGAACTAAGTTCTGAAGTTAACATTGACAGCGTAGGAAACACTGTTTCTTGGTTTGAAACCATTTTGTTGGATGAACAAAAAGTTAGTTTAAATTGGCTACAGGAGCAAAAACTATCATTCTTCCGTTAAGTGTGTAGAATAAATTCGAGAACAAAAACAAGTTAAATGAAACTAATGCTATATTGGTATTTTTTGGGGACAAAAATAAAATTCGACCTGAGGCAATAGTAATGATAAATTACTCTTCTCGTAATGAACAAACACAACAGATTAAATTTGTGGTAGCAAATGTAAATTCAGTATAGGCCTAGGTGATTGTCTTAAACTTAACTTGTTAGCAAGAATAGGAATAGATTATATTACAGAGCATAATATAAGCAAAGCAGATGTTATCACTAAGCATACTGAAGTTTTTAATGGACTGGGGAAATTTCCTGGCAAACTCAACATAGTATTAAAAGATAATGCCAGACCAAAAATACACCCTTAAAAGGTGTGCCTCTAAGCTTGACCACTAAACTCAAAAATACTCTAGATTATCTAAAAGAAAAATATATTGTTACAAAGGTTACTAAACCTACTGAGTGGGTCAATAGTTTAGTTATAGTGGAGAAACCTAACCACATATTAAGACTACGTTTAGACCCTAAAGATCTTAATAATGCAATAAAGAAGAAACCGTTTATAATTCCAAAAGCCGAAGAAATAATGTCAAGGTTAAGTGGAAAAACAGTTTTTTCAGAAAGAAGGATTTTGGCACATAGAGTTAAATGAGTCTAGCTATATTTGTGTACCTTTAATACACCATTTGGCAGGTATAGGTTTAAAAGATTATCCTATGGGTTATGTTCAGCACCTGAAATCTATCAAAAAAGAAACTTTGATATATTTGGTGAAATTGAAGGATGTGAAATCTATTTTGATGATTTAATTATTGGCGGGTCCAGTGAAAAAGAGCATGATCAGTTTTAAATAAAATCTCACAAAAGGCTAAAGCAAACAATATAAAGTTTGATTAAACCAGCAGTGGCACTTCGGAACTGCAGCACCCCTATTTCCACTTGATATTATCGATAACATTTAATATAATGAGTCCTTTTTTCTTTAATTATTTTTGTAGTAAAATATATATTCCTTAAGCTTAATGTCAGTACTTCAGTAGCCATCCCCCAGATTATGGAAAAGATACAAAAATCTTTGAATGGAACTGTGCGCTTCAAAGTGCCAGCAATGTGGTGTTTGACTGTTGTGCGCGTGTGCACATAGGTGGGGAGGGAGGCAAGACTGCCAGATAGAGAGAACACTGTTGTTCTCGCAGTGCCGGCTCTGGCGTGATGGTAGAAGTAAGTTTTTTTTTTACTCAGTGTGTGTTGTGCTTAAATACTGTATACCATATTCTTGAATGTGATAAAGTGTAGATTAGATTATTATTCTGCTTACAGCTATTCTATTTGAGTAATTTTTTTTTTCGGTTATTTTATTTAACAGAAAACTTTAACCATGGCCTTGCATCCCCAAGAAATAAGTTCTATGACTGTAAGTGAACTTCAACAGCTTAAATTTCCACAGCTATCTTTCCATGAGAAAGTTACAGTTAAGAAAAGAGGTCGTTCAACACCTGATATTCTAATATCCCAGCCAGGCAAAAGCAACAACAAGAAATATATTTGTAGCTTTAATTCTGAATGAAACCAACGGAAAAGTTGGCTTTGAGGCTGTGAAGTAAAAAATGCACCGTTTTGCTTCTCGTGTTAGCAGCACCCTCACTAATTTTAGCTACGAGCCGCCACTGAAAACAAGTTTCAGCTCAGAGTAAAATTAGTAAACTTTATAAGAAAAATTTTCTCTAATGAGGGAATTAAACCTGATCCTGATCATGTCAAGGCCATTATAAAGATTGAAAAACCTAAAAATAAAAAAGAGTTAATGAGGTTTCTGGGGATGTCAAAGTACTTATAGCAATACATACCTAACCTATCTGAGATAACTGCACCTTTGTGTTACCTTACTAAAAATTATATTGACTTGGCAGTGGCTACCTGAACATGAACAAGCGCTTAATCTGTTAAAAAGTGAGTTAACCAAAGCACGGGTATTATCTATATTTGATAGTTCCAAGCCATTAACGTTACAGTGATACTCCTCTAAGGATGGCCTTTGAGTTTGTATTTTACAAAATGGACACCCTGTCTTGTATACATCTAGAAGTCTTACAGAGACAGAACAAAGATATTCTCAGATAGAAAAAGAAAGAACTTTTAGAAATAACCCATGGCCTTGAAAAGTTTCACCAGATAAACTATGGCAGACTTGTACATGTTCAAACCGACCACAAACCTTTAGTGTCCATTGTAAATAAAGAGATTTCTAAAGTGTCTTCTAGGTTGCAAAGATTATATCAAAAATTAATCAAGTCTCAAATCAAAATTGCTTATGTACCTGGTAAACAAATGTTTATGGCAGATACCTTATCTAGAGCTTACTTAAAAGACCCAGTTAAAGATGATCCAGAATTAATAAATGTAGTTTACTCACTAAGTAACTACTTACCAATGACTGTGAAAAAAAACTAAGTTCGAAATAGAAACAGAAAAAGACCAATATTTAAGTTTGCTCAAATAATATTTTGTAAATGGCTGGCCAAATACAAAAACTAAATGCCCTAATAATGTTAAATTTTACTTTAATTTACAGGACAAAATTACTGTAGATGATTTGTTATTTTTAGATGATAATTTCATTAAGAAAGGCCATGTTAACCTTAATTCATGAACGTCATTTAGGGATTGAAAGATTTAAATCAAGAGCATGACAACTTTAAAATGTAAAACAGCTAATCATGTAATTTAAAAGCTCAAATCTATATTTGCTAGATTTAAAATACCAAACATTTTGATCTCAGATAACATTCCTTTCAACAGTTTGGAATTTAAAAATTTTGCCTTAGATTTTGATTTCTTAACTATAAACGCTTGAAATGTCACCATGCAATTTAATAATAAAACAGGTTTGAGTCACTAGACAGGGATACAGTATTCACGTTAATTCATGAAAAAGTTTCTCTTCTAATGCTGCTATGCTCATGACAGATATTCAACAACTGTTGATATTACCAAGTGAAGGAAATTAAACTATATATTTCTACTGGAGGAATATTTATTTATTTTGGCTAAAAAAAATTCGATAACAAAATTTTGATAAAAAAAATTGCAAAAACATTGACATTTTCTCATGTTTCCTACACTCTTGAACATATGGAATTTCAAAATTGAAGCCCAGGAAACGGTAGCGCTTAAAATGTATACATCCAAAATAGAACATTCTTTACGATGTGGTTAGGTTGACATTTGGTAGCCACGTAAAATATCATATAAGATAACCAAATAAGTCTTAAAATTACAAATTGCAATTGTGGAAGCTAAGGATGGTGAGGGGGACAGAGGGGTTTGGAAATGAAAGTAAATTGCCATATTTCTAAAGAAAATATACTTTTATGCATGAAAGAAAATTTAAATTCGCCAATTTGATAAAAGGACCATTCCACATAACCATATAAGTTAGAAAGTTTGAAATTCAAAAATTTACTGCTGGGAAATGGGAGGGGCCTCTAAATCTTCCTAATCTATAAAAACTCATTATGTTCCAAATGCAGGTACACTTCATAATAATTAAACCTCCCTCATCTCTAACACAATAGTGTAATTAGTAGTACATAAGCGTATAACTCAAACGAATATTGAGGCACGGTGCTAGCAAAATAAAAAAATAGAAAATGTTATGATGTAGACAGCCAAAAAAAAATCTACCTTCTAAAAGGCTCTTTTTATAAAAATTGGAATGTATAAAGACATTTGGAACACTAAATTTATAAAGGTATAGGAAAAAAGTTTAAAGTACTAAAAGTAAATCAACATACAAACTAAAGTTTATCTTAAAGTGGATACATTAGATTTACAAATACATAGCTATTATCTCATATCTAGGAGTAACATAACAATTAAAATAAACCCATTCAGGCGACATAACTTGGTGACCATGATTCTCTTTAGATAATAATGATGCTTCATATTTATTATGTTTCTTACTACCCGTTCAGGTTGTATGCACTTAGGCTAATGTGTAATGGTAGGGTGATCGTGAGATGAAATGGAGAACCTACAGTTTAACGTGGGATCCGAACAATGATGGAAGTCTGGCATTCCACACATTAACAAGTTGTGATTAATATACATCTTGTCAAAGGTGAAGGAAGGGTTTGGCAATCAGATAAATCTGTGCCGGGAGCAAGGATTGAACCCCAGACCCTCAGCACAGAAGTCCGACACCTCAACCCCAGACCGCCAGGTCACCCATGTTGTAAATAAAAGTTGGCATTTTAGTGAATATGTAAATATCCCATAAATTTGATTAAATTCCCAGAATTTTCCATGACACTTGGCCCTGTTCTCCAGGTCACTAGATACCCTAGTTAATATTGACAACAAGACAGTGTATCAATATTTTCATTTCTCTTGCGATTTTAGTTAGGTAGGCCTACTTTGGTTTTAATTGTCTACTGTAATTAGGCCTACTATTCAAAATTTTGTTTAACTTTATAAATCTTGGTACTATTTGGTTCACATGCTGTCTTCTTAAGTATGTAATAAAAGATCATTTAACTTAGACCTAGCCTTACATATATTTTATCGTGACAAAACAAATAAAATATTTTTATATTCATTATGTATAGGTAAAGTAGCCTACTTACTTACTCTATGGCATTAGGAACTCAAAAGTTCATTGCCGCACCTACAAAAGTACGCCACCTTTAGTTAGTTCTATCCAGTCCATCTCATTAGACCCAATATATTTCAGGTCCATTCTTATGGTATCCTGTCATCTGTGTCTAGATCTTCCCAATGCTCTCGTATCATAAATTATACAGGCCAAGTTTATAATGTTGTTAAAACTGCCAATAATATCTGCATTTTAAATTTGATCACCAAATTATTCATACTTACAGTATTAGGCCTACGTAAAAATCTGTAAATATATCTTATATAGTAAGCCTCTATGTATGGTAGGTTACATTTTCTAATAAAGCCCCTTATAAGCTAATAACTTATTGCTTACAAACCAAATCAGTCACACTTAACTTACCGGCAAAGAAGAATCGCCACTGCCACTACTGTTAAATGCATCTACTTCATAATCAGAAGCTTTTCGCTTGATTGTTATCTTACTTCCATGACCAGGATACATAACTGAGTACATTGATGAGTCAGGTGTGTGATAATCTTGCACATCATTACTTGAACAGTAATTGTTTGGTTCCATAGATAGAATATTAGAATTAGCTAAAGCAGTGTTTGTTTGAGTAGAGGTACTTGTATAAATGCACGGAAGAATGCTATATGCAGATTTTGATAACCCTCCAGTACTCTTGTAATCATCCTTGAACCCTGCACCTTCCCTAATCAGATCTTTAAGACTTGAAGTGTGGCTTGTATTAGTACAACCAACAGAATTTATACCAAGCATGGCAAATATGGATGTGCTTGTAACATATTCACAGAGCTTCTTGTAACATTGTAACAAAATACGTAGCTGTACATTTTCTATGTATTTGTCATAATTTTTACACCAACTGCAGGATGGTTTCAATTTTTGCGACCACCCTTACAAGACCGACAAACATGATGCTGACAGTTTGTCTCTGTAGGTGTGTGAGGTTCTATTAAAAGATTGCCACATACTGTACAAGACAAAGATTGACGAAGGTATGGCACTAGACGATAAAGGTCCATAAATGTTGAAGGATCATTGATGTCAGCTTGCAGCACCAATCTACTTGTTGAAACAAATAGGCTTGTCGCATTCATTTTAAAACAACAAAGTTTACAAAATTCTTAATACCATAATCTGTTATTATAAATTAAGATACATAAAAGTTTAAATCTAAACTAGTCGATGGTAAATAATAATTCAGTAGACCTAAATAAAATAGGAAGAAGTAAATGTATCATTGAGGCCCTTTTATGTTTTATTAAAACAATGAAACGCCTTGAAGAAATTGAAACTAGCTTCATAGTAACTGTTAGTATTGTATAGAAAGACTTCCTAAGATATCTATCTTCAATCAATTGTGAGAATAGTTTACATTTATGATATCAATTTAATATAGTATAATCATTATAAATAAATAAACGTAAATTAAAAAAAAATCACAGTTCAGTAATCAAAAAGATAGCGAACAATTTAACTGGACCAAGGTATATGATGTCGAGGTTTAGTAATTTCTTTAAATCCCGCTGGTTTATCATAAGGCTTAGCGCTAGTGTATCACATTGTTAAAAGTGCACATTGACAAAATCTAGCATTAGGTTTATGTTTAGTGACAGTTGTAAGAACGCACGAAACGCCCATGCGGAAAAATTGTGAAGTTTAGATGATTGTGTAACAGGAATTTTCTGCTACTACAGGACATGGAACAGCCATTTTAGTATAATAAATCACTGCTGCTACAGTATTTTCCCTTTCGACCAATAAGGAACCCCCGTTACATTTTTTTTTACCAATGAACAGTAAATACGTATTAATCAGTATTAAGTATCAATTAGACTGCCCAACTTGATTAAGGGCCTCATTTTATATTCCTAGACACTGTGAAAAAGTGGAAATTAGGACTATACATTATGAACCAATTTTTTGTACTCTTAAACAGAAAATCCAGTTTAAAGTATTTTCGATTTTCCGATTAAACAAACGAATGCTACATGATAGGTCTGTAGACTAATAACTAATATAGCACATTAAAAGTATAATGTAAGAGCACGGCCTAATTTGGAAAGTGTGTTTGTATAATATTGAGTATTATAGATTGTGAATGACAAAACGAGTGTTGCAGGTTAATGTGATTGACCTGTAAACAAAAATAATGGAGGATCTGACCAGATAAACATTGTCAGCATTCATTAGTCAGAAACCAGGTCAGGGGGCAGGATAAAGAGCAGGAGATCCAGCCATCGTGACTGAATAAACAACATCGCCGTTTAGGGGTCACTCTGCCCAATTTGGGACTACGTGGGCTATGACGCCAGTTCATCAGTATTTGTGCGAGAGGACTGCCGCCCAAACTCAGGGTAGCACGGTTTGGAAACCATGTAGGGACCACCTAGGAGTCAGACCGTTCATTGGTTATTACTAGCAACACCTCGTTTTGTCACAAGCTTCCGAATATTCTTTAGGTTTTTCATCCTTATATCACTATTAACTTCACATTTGTACTAAGACATAATAATACTAATAAAAACCTTAAAAATCAAACTCGAATGTCAGTCATGAACCCACAAAAGTATTCCCCATCACCTACCCATATTCTCGTTCATACAGGCCATAGAACATAATGACAGATTACTAGATAATGTTGCCAATATCGCAAGAAAAAATTATCTACTAACTTTAGCTTTAATTATTGTCTGATTTTCAATGTTATTTTCTGTTTCACCCACTCCCCTAACACCAAAGTGCTTCAAGCACCTTACCCCCACCCCTTTACCAATGGGCTGGAAACCACTGCGTTAGATGTCACGAATATAAAAGCCCAGATTAATGTTTAAAATAATTGTGATTAAATCTTTACTATATATATATATATATATATATATATATATAATCATGCCATAAGTATATTTCCACTAGTGTGGGAAATACAGTAATTTAATAATAATAGTTTAATAATAATTTTAATAATTGTGGTGAACATCGCTTGCAAAATTTTACATGGGACTTGGAACCAATTGGATAACTTTCATACCTCTTAAAATGTTTATATGAAAACATTAAAAAGTTTTCTTGTAGGAAAATTTTTATTTTAATTTTAAATGAGTATACCTATATTATGCTTATGATATTAAAATAAAAATTCAATAGACAGGATTGTGTTGCAATTTCCGAGGCAATATTAAAATTTTCAAAGTGTATTTTATGTGCATAGATACACTACCGTACAATTTATTTACCTCCGACTGAAGAAACTTGCTACCCTCACTAGGGGGTCGATCGGTCTAAGGATTATTAAACTCGCTATACTGTCACTGTTAGTAATCAGGGTGGGGCTCGAGTCTTTAACCAAACACCTAGCATAAATTCAACACTACCACAGTTGGTCGTGGGTGTGCCAACCAAGCTAGGTGTCCTGAGTTCCATTCTCGATATGGTCATAAATGTATTATTGATAAAATGTCGAATGGGGAATGAATATTGTTCTAAATCGTGCGCTAATAAGAGTCTGACTGAAAAATGAACTGTTTGGGAAAAAAGATTTTGTATTAAAATAACACGTTTAACATGCCAACCAAATTGTGTATTATATCTTAAGATTTAAAAATGGGAGCAACTAGAAGAAGAACACGGCACAACTATTTTTACTTGAGTATTTCTGGAAGAATCAAGTACAGCCGATTACGATATACAAAAGGTGTAGTCGACTACTGTTACTTGATTCTTCCCATCACTAGAGCTCACTGAGCATACAACATGAGCAAAGCAGTGCTGTCAATTCACATTAATAAAATTCTTTCCAGAATTCATAAACAGTGTATCGTTTCTCACTAGATTTGAATAAATTAAAGCTAGATTTTCAATAATCATTTTTTAACATAGTGGTTAAAGTCTGTTGCCAAATAAAATAATGGATTTATCTCTTTAAAATTATAGGAGTGGATACATACTTTAAAATGTATTGACCTGAAATAAAGACTCTTACAAGTTAAATATGGTTGCAAATTAATTTTCTAGTATGCAGTGCAATCTTTAAAGAGAAAGAATTCTTCATGCATAAGAAAATATTTTTACAGCCCACTTGAAAAGAGAATTAGAGCACTAATGACAAAGCTGCACTCTAGTATACAATTAGTAAGTTAAGAAGATTCCATCCTGCTGCCCTCTAATAGAAGTTTGACAAAGCTTTTACGTTAAACGTTCCTTCTGTTAAACCTCAAGTAGGCCATTTGTGGGTACAATTCAGGATGTTCACAAAAGCAGCTTATTATAAAACTATCGGAATAGTTAAAATTCCAGTTTTTGTGGATATAATTCCAGTGGATACAATTCAGGATTTTCACAAAAGGAGTTTATTACAAAACTATCGGAATGGATAACATTCCGAGTGGATACAATTCCAGTTTTTGTGGATATAATTCCAATGGATACAATTAAGGATTTTCACAAAAGCAGTTTATTACAAAACTATCGGAATGGATACCATTCCGAGTGGATACAATTCCAGTTTTTGTGGATATAATTTCAGTGGATACAATTCAGGATTATCACAAAAGCAGTTTATTACAAAACTATCGGAATGGATAACATTCCGAGTGGATACAATTCCAGTTTTCGTGGGTATAATTCCAGTGGGTACAATTCAGGATGTTCACAAAAGCAGTTTAATACAAAACTATTGAAATGGATACCATTCCGAGTGGATACAATTCAGTCCCCTCGTCAGTTCCAGGTGAAGTTTCACCCACTGAATTGATCCCTGTAAAAGAATCGACGAGTGATTGGCTCACTCCCATGTGTACAGATGCCGAGAATTTTTAAATATGAAATTCTTCTCTCTGACATCTTATTGGCTACAGAGCTGTATCCAACTATTTAATTGTGATATTAAACTAATTGACTGGTTCATGAGAGGACTAGCCTACATTATAGTATTATAATTATATACTTTTGTAGACTTTCATACACATTCTGTAGGATACTATTTCTACTGTACTTGAAAAGTAATATTTTCAAAACTGTACTTTGCAAGACTGATAATAATTTTTAAAATAGTATTAACTTTCCAAATACTTGTCTGTGTGTGCCGATATATAAATAATATTATTATTAATAATAATAATCTCTGAAATTATTAATATTCAGGATTTAAAATGGATTTTAAGAAGTATTAAATCAGAGTCCCTCTTATAGTACCGTATCACAAAACTTCCCTGTTAAGTAATGAGATTCACTCTTTGTGAGAAAAGTTACGAAACACATGGAGGGGGTGTCGGAGTCAGGCTAAATGTTTGCATGGTGTTACATGGGGGAATGGGTTAAAAAGGTACATTTGTTGGCGATAGTGTCATAAATACCTATTGTTATGTAGTCAACCAGAAGTTTTGTTATTCTTTGCTCTCTCTTTTGATTATTTCAATTTCCGGTTCGGTCTATCATGTGATGGCGGCGCTAGGCTAAGTGCTTATTCTAATGGCCTATTAAATCTATTAACATCATATCTAATCTTCTAATTATTAATAACCTTCTCAGTACAAACTAAAGTTAAGTTACAACAACTGGCGACGAGTGATTATTTTTTATTTTCAAGAACCCTAAGTTTATTTTGTGTCTTAGTATCGTGTGTGCAATTTTTCGTATGCCAACAGTCTTGACATGCCTAAGTTTTTCAATTTTGACTCTCGTCTCGAGGACATCAAGTCATATTTTGCCAGATTTGAACATTTCTGCACAATTGCAGTGGACGTAAGAGTGGCTTGGCTCCTGAGATGCATTGGCCCAGTCGCTTACCAGGTCTTAACATATCTCTGCTCGCCAGTCGCGCCGGGAACAGAGACTTTTGTCTAACTAAAGACTCTTCTCGAAACTCACTACGCTCCCACAAGATCTATGTACGAAGAGCGTTCTACCTTTAGTTAACGCAAACAGCGTGCGGGAGAGTCCTACGCGGCCTTCAGCCTATCTTTACGTCATCTTGCCGCCAATTGTAGCTTCGGAACATTCCTGGATGACGCCCTAAAGTCGCAATTTTATCACAATATATCGTCGGACATGGCTCGCGACAAGATCAGGAATGAAGAGGGTAATTTCAGCTTATGGTTGCTCTCGCCACCCGATACGAGATCCCTGGACCAGCCACTGCACCGGCAAATGTCAGTGACAACCCTAATCTCATCAACGCGGTTCACCCATATCAGCAGAAGAACAAGAAACTTAAGAAAATGTTCCAATCCAGTCAAGGAAAAAAACCTCAGCTCTCGACAGGACCCAATCAGCCGTCTCAAAGCGCGTTATGTGCAGGTTGTGGTGGGCCTCATGCTAGGTCTAATTGTCCTTTCAAAGATGCGCAATGTCATAACTGTCATTTTAGAGGACATATTTCTAAGGTTTGTCGCAGGGTCAAAAATTCCTCTCAGCATCAAGGCGGTGTCCGTCAAATTCAAGAGGACATACCTTCAGTGTCTGTCCAAGCTACTACAGCTTGTGACTTGTACGTGGTCAACAGTAGTCAGGCACCAGCTCATAGCAGTGTTCAGTTGGAAGTCAATGGTGTACCTCTCACCATGGAAGTTGATACAGCGGCCAGCGCTAGTCATATTGGTGAGCCAGTGTACCTTGCACATTTCAAACACCTTCCTCTGGTGAGTACCACTCCACTTCGTGGTTGCACTGAGCACGAACTAGATCTTTTGGGGGAAACCCCTGTTAAAGTCTCGTGTCAGGGTCAGTCTGCTACGTTACCCCTAGTAGTGGTTCGGGGCTCCTTCCCCTCACTATTGGGCATATCTGGGATCAGCCATATTCAGCTGGATTGGAACGCTATCTTTCCCATCAACTATGTTCGGCAGGTACAAGGTGATGTGGTGGGCCTGCTCAGGAATAAATATCCCTCAGTCTTTAAAGAGGTACCAGGTAATATTAAGGGTGTGGACGTTAATGTAGTTCTAAAAGAGGGGGCCATTCCAGTATTCTATGACCCTCGAGTCATTCCTATTACTTTGAGGAATGCTGCTAAGAAGGCCCTGGAGGAAATGGAATCAGGCAGTTTTATTCAGAAAACCAATAGTCACACCTGGGGAACACCTCTGGTAATTGTTCCCCGGGCCAACAAATCTGCACGGGTGTGTGGAGATTTCAGCGTGACAGTAAACCCTCAGTTAAATCTTGAGCACCATCCTTTAGCAGTTATCGATGACTTGTCTACTATTCAAGGTTCTGTTTTCAGTGTACTCGATCTTGTCCAGGCTTACCAACAGCTAAAGTTAGGACCAGCTTCTCAGGAGATTTTGACCTTTAGCACTCCGTATGGTCCATACAAGTGCCTTCGCCGTCCATATGGTTTGTCTTCGGCTCCAACCATCTTTCAAAGCGTCATTAGTCAGGCATTGGCCGTTATTGATTGTTTGATTTATTTAGATGACATATTAGTGTCAGGTAACACAGCTGAGGAGTGCCTAAGTAAAGTGGAGGTTATTCTACAAAAGTTTGTAGAATATAATGTCACTGTCAAACTGGAAAAGTGTCATTTCCTAAAGACAAGGGTTAGATTTTTGGGTCACATTTTGGATGCCCAAGGGCTGTATCCAGATCAGGACCGCATCCAGGCTCTCCTTCAAGCTAAAGAACCTTCATCAAAATCTGAACTTCACTCGTTCATTGGGTTTGTAACCTTTTACGCAAAGTTCATTCCAAACATGTCCACTTTGCTTCGTCCGTTGTATGCCTTGCTCAAGCAGGATGCCAATTGGAGGTGGGTATCTGAGCAACAAAAGGCTTATCATCAGTGTCTTCAGGAATTGAGTGGCAATCAGGTGCTCATTCCTTACTCTACTGGCTTGCCACTTAGGATGACAAGTGATGCCTCTCAGTATGGTGCGGGTGCTGTCATCTCCCACATATTCCCCGACGGGGAGGAACGCCCTATCGCTTTCGCATCTAAGACCTTCTCCAATGCTGAGAAAAACTACCCCCAGCACGAGCGTGAGGCTGCAGCTATTATTTTTGGGCTTAAGAAATTTAGTAAATACCTGTTTGGCAGACCTTTTGAGCCATGCACTGACAATGAAGCGTTGGTGTCTATTTTTGGGTCTAAATCTAAAATGCGACCTCTCGTTGCTCTTCTCCTACAACGTTGGGCCATCCTGTTGTCAGCCTTCCAGTATAAGATCACATTTCGAAAATCTGAGCTGATTCCTCATGCTGATTTCCTTAGCCGAAACCCTCTCCCCGATCAGACGGAGGTTGAGTCTGACATCTACAAGATCTCCTTGGTGTCCCTGGGACCTTTCACTGTGTTCCAGGTGGCCACCGAGACCAGGAAGGATCCCACATTGAGTCGAGTGCTCACATATGTCCTCAATGGTTGGCCTGATGTGGTGCCTGATGAAGGTCTTCGCCCTTTCCATCGGTGAGCCATGGAATTAATGGCCGAATCTGATTGTTTATTGTGGTTGTCTAGGGTCATCGTCCCATCAGCGCTTCGTTCCGAAGTCCTGGAACTTATCCATGAGCTTCATCCTGGCTCTAGTCGCATGAAGATCCTGGCACGTGGTTTTGTGTGGTGGCCAGGTCTAGATGACGAATTGGAAGCTAGGGTAAACAGGTGCAGTGTTTGCCAATCACTCCAGTCAACGGCACCTCACGAGCATCTGATTCCTTGGTCCTGGCCTACTAGAAGGTGGCAAAGAATGTATATGGATTTGGCTGAATTTGAAGGTAAGACCATACTCATTACTGTAGATGGTCATTCTAAATGGCCCGAGGCCCAAATCATGAACGAGCAGAGCACACCTGTGAAGCTCTGCGCTCAATGTTTGCAGCCTGGGGGCTGCCCGAGGAAGTCGTATCTGACAACAGTCCGTCGTTCTCGTCAGCTGCATTCGCTAGTTTTCTGTCTAACAATGAATTGTACATTCCCCTTCTCCTGTTTACCACCCCCAATCTAACGGTTCGGCGGAGATTGTCGTTAAGACCACCAAGACAGCTCTCAAGAAACAATTGTTTGATGTTTCTACTAAATCCAGAACCCTTCAGCATAAAGTAGACCTTTTGGCATATCGCAACACGCCTCACACGGTAACTAAGGTGACACCAGTTGAAATATTTTTGGGCCGAAAGCCCCGCATCAAGCTTTCGCTTCTCCGCCTTCACTCTATGAAAACAGTAACACTTTATAAAAACAAATACACTACTTGATGAAACCATGCTAAATCAAACGTTTAATTTCATGAAACCATGTTAAATAGGCTAAACAGTTACACTTTACATAAAAAACCCTAACCTTTATCAAAACAGCTACAAACTAATAAAATACATTGCTAAATCAAAAGTTAGACCTTTACTTTGTAAAAATAGCTAGACAAATAATAACACGTTGTTAAAGAAAAACAGGCCTACACAGTATGAAAACAAGTTGTTAAAAAAGTTACACTTCATCAAAATAAAATTAGTTTTTGATGCCCTTTAAGTTGTCATGTAAAAAGGTAAGTTCTTCAACATGCTCATGTGACAATAGTTCACGGTGATTGGTCACAATGTTCCCAGATGTTGAGAAAACTCTCTCACTTGACACTTGTGTGGCTGGAATAGCTAGGAATCTCTCGGCTACATAAGCCACAGCTCGGAACTCTTCTTTGTGTTTCTTCCACCAGTCATATGGGTTGTTTAGCCTGTATAGTCGTGGTGCTTCGAGATAATTATCAATTTCCTTTGAATGTCTATTAATCATACTATTTGTGGGTAGATCTACGGTTAAAGGGACTTTGTCTAGCTCATCCCACATTGATCCAGTTAAAACTGCTGGCTTTGGGATTTCGTTGGCTTGTGTTTCTGGAGCCTCATATGAAAGAAGTTCCTGTCGAAGCAGGTTAATGGCGTGGAATCTTTCCTCTTCATTAAATAGAGCTGCCTTATACCGTGGATCAACTATTGTACACAAAGCATTAATTTCATCCATTTTATATAGTGGGAACCGACTTTTTAACGACTTTAGTAGGCTTCTTGCAAAAGGCACTGCTGAAACAAGTTCATTTTTTTGAATATGGGATAAAGTGGTTGCTTCAAGGCAGTGGAGTATTGGTATTATCATTGATGCTGTGGGATAAGCATTTCCACATGCTTCGGTAGTAGCTTCAGCAAAAGGTCTCATAACTTCAACAATGCCACCAGCCAGTTTCCATTCTGTTGATGAAAGAGAGTCAATGTCTGAATTTGAAGAAGCTAGTTCTGCAGCCACAGCTTTTCTCAAACAAACAAGCCTGTCTAGCATGGCATATTCACTTGACCATCGCGTTTCTACATCCTGAATTAACTTCAACGCAGGTAAGTCCATAGTCTTTTGCACAGCATGCAACCTAGCATTTGCTGTAGAGCTCCGACTGTAGTGACCAACAATTGCGCGACTCTTTGAAATAATTTGGGTGATGTTTGGGCAAGCAGTCTTTGCATCCTTTATTGCCAACTGAAGGGTGTGAGCAAAACACTGTCGCCGAATCCAGTATGTGCCATTAATAGCAGCTTGCAGGTTACGGGCATTGTCTGTAACAATAAATACCTTAATAGGACTGGACTGGGTTGGTGGTGGGATGCACCAATCTTTGCACATTTTAGAAAGAGTATGTCTTATGTTAACAGCTGTGTGCGACTCGAGCACCACAACATTAGCTAGGGTAAATGACTTATATTTAAAGTCTCTGCTATAGTGGCAAATGAGTGATGCATAGCCATCTCTTGCACGAGATGTCCAATTGTCGGTTGTTAGACTAATTGTGTTTAGTTGCGCAGCTACAATATCTTCACTTAGTACACTGGCTAGCATTTTCTTTTCGCTTTGATAAAGCAAAGGCACAATATTTCTCGAAAATGTTGTACTTACTGGAATTCTATAATTGGGTTTAATGTGCGCCATTAACTCTTTAAATCCCCTTTCTTCAACAAACTGGTAAGGTAAGTGGCACAATGCAAGCATCTGGGCTATTTTGTCGCTGATGGCCTTGGCTTCTTTTCCTTGTGGAGGAAGTTCTTCTTTCTTCTTCACCATACTAATAAGCGTTTGCTGCTTTGGAGACGATTTTAACGCTGATGTGGATGCTAAAGAGGGATCTTTTGAAACAGCGTCCAGTTTAAGGAACTCTTCATAAAGGGTTATGTGATGCCGAGAAAGATGGTTTTTTAGTGTAGAAGTGGTTCCAGTTGGTCTTTTTAACTTTTTAGAACAATGCATGCACGTGGCGTCTCCATTTCCTTCCTCTAAATATGCCCACACTTTACTTCTTTTTCTTCTTCCATCCACTTTAACATCGTCTTCTTTCGGTTTCTCCATATGTCTTGATTAAGGAAAAGAAAATTTTACAACTCAAATTGTTTGTACAAAAAAACTATTTATGTTTCTTTATTAACTAACACACGTGAGATTTACGTTTCCAGAAAATTTAAAATGCTGTACATATTTTCAGTTTGAACATTATTATAATAATTTAATAATTTAAACTTGGGAAATACCTTAAAAAATATTAAACTATAGAACAAAAATTAACCTACAAACTTATTAAACTTATTAAAGATATAAACATTATACAATCAGACCGATAGTTTTCAAAATATTAGGAATCTTAAATTTGAAAGCACTAAGAAAACACGTTATTACTTGCAACTTTTTATATATCTTCAAACCAAAGCTGTGGTTGGCTGCTGCCAACGATTTCGTCCAGTTTTGACCAATCATAAGCTGTATTCCATTTTATCAAGTTAAAATATTTAGTTCCTTTTTCATAGTTCTTACGGCACACGCGCATTTCATATTCCACTGTTGTTCATTCGTTTATAACACTATGCGCATGTGCAGTACATTCTGACGTCATCAGCCATCTGATTTACGTTTTAGAACATATGATTAGTTTAATTCCTCGAAGTGCTTATAAAATATTTAATAATAATAGCAAATACTTTTGATACATGTTTTAAATGTAGGATTAAAATCCATACAAATATTATTAACATATGTGCTAACAAACATTTACTTTGCTTCATAAGATATAATATGGTTGCAATAGCCTAGACTACTATCGATTTTTCCCTAGCTTGATTCGATTCGAGTTATCGAATCCAATAATATAAAATTCGATTTGATATCGATATTATCGAAGCTTCGCAGACGCCTAGATTCGACCCATCTCTTAATTAAAGTGTGTGTTGTGTATACATATGAAACAAATCAAAGCAGGGTGAGTTGCACTTAGGATTGATAAAAGAGCTATATTTTGTTTTGTTGAAGGCAGATTATCCTTTTAAAAGACTGTTACTTGTGAACAATTAGGGTATATAAAGTTTACTCATAATATTGATCATATAGATTGAACTGATTCAACTCACTACTTTATTAAAATAGTATGTATGAACTAAAGAAAGTGTGTTCTACATAATCGTATTATGTCTTTTGATTAAATAAAATTGAATTTGTAAACAAAAACTACATTAGAAAGGTTTATCATAAAAAAATAATATTTACATTAACATTATACTATTGTTAAAAGTCATTTTGTATTTTTCAATATTTGCATATTTAAAAGCTGTAAAGTACATTATCATATTTTACAATTTCATGTTACAATATATATGATACATACACGAATATTCAAAATTTCATAAAAACAACAAATAATTAGGGGGTTGCCGTATGATAAAAACTTATTAACAAACCAAAACATTTCATTCATAACTGATAAGTTGAGTTAACACATAAAAATGTAGGACATACATGAATATTCAAAATTTCATAAAAACAACTAATAATTAGGGGGTTGCTGTATGATAAAAACTTATTAACAAACCAAAACATTTCATTCATAACTGATAAGTTGAGTTAACACATGAAAATGTGAGACATACACGAATATTCAAAATTTCATAAAAACAACCAATAATTAGGGGGTTGCTGTATGATAAAAAAATTATTAACAAACCAAAACATTTCATTCATAACTAATAAGTTGAGTTAACACATGAAAATGTGAGACATACACGAATATTCAAAATTTCATAAAAACAACCAATAATTAGGGGGTTGCTGTATGATAAAAAAAATTATTAACAAACCAAAACATTTCATTCATCTGATAAGTTGAGTTAACACATGAAAATGTGAGACATACACGAATATTCAAAATTTCATAAAAACAACCAATAATTAGGGGGTTGCAGTATGATAAAAACTTATTAACAAACCAAAACATTTCATTCATAACTGATAATTTGAGTTAACACATAAAAATGCGAGACATACACGAATATTCAAAATTTCATAAAAACAACCAATAATTAGGGGGTTGCCGTATGATAAAAACTTATTAACAAACCAAAACATTTAATTCATAACTGATAATTTGAGTTAACACATAAAAATGCGAGACATACACGAATATTCAAAATTTCATAAAAACAACCAATGATTAGGGGGTTACCGTATGATAAAAACTCATCAACGAACCAAAATATTTCATTCATAAATGATAATTTGAGTTAACACATAAAAATGCGAGTACAAATTATTTTATCGCTATTGATAATACATTGTTATCCAATAATTGGTACTAAAAAACTGCTTTCAAAGCTATAAACAAAACACAATGAATATAAACACTATTTAAAATTACAAACAAAATAGATGCATACTTGATGTTTTAATGAGAGCTATTAACTGCATAAATTACTGTTTAAATCTTAATTACAGGAAGTAGATTACTATTCAGGTAATAAGGCATTTCTGATATATTCATAAAATCAATTGAATAAAATGATTAAATGTGACATACTTTTTTATGATAGCTTCTGAAAATAAAAACATGCACATAAAATAGTTTTCTTTAAAGTGCGTAGTTAAAAATATTTGGTTTGATTGTTTTTCTTCAAGAAACTTTGATTTGATAGTATGCTCTAAAAAATTGTCTCAAACCAATAGGTTACGCATAAAAATAAATATAGTCTTAGTCACAAAATAAATGCATTCACTAGTAAAACAATAATAATAATAAAAGATCAGTCTTTCATTGGGCAGTAACAGAAGATAAAGTTTTATTTCACAATGAAGTTATTAGCCTATTTGCAACACTATGCAGGCAAGACACTCTTGGATTCTCACCAATGTGTAAGAGCGCAATATTTAGTGTATAGGATGATGTTTATGGAATACTTTGCCTATTATATTGTTGAAATTATTTACTCTCGGTTTCAATAAAGTGGAAATTATAGTATTTATATGGAGTAGTCACAATTTCAATATTTAAAAAGTAATTATTTTTGTTTAAACAGTTGTGACATTCTGGGATATAATTAAAAGAAAATAGTCAAAAGATAACAATTTCATGATTATCTCAAATCAAACTAGATGGGCATTCTAATGTGAGAATGTGATATAAAAATGACAAAGGAAATCATCACACGATTTTTTTTTACCAGTGAAAAACCAAGTATGTAGCTATATAGACCATTCACTACAATATGAGAGTTTCACCTTTCTTTATATATTCCAAAGTAACACCGGAGTTATCTTTTGTATGGGATGTGTGTGTGTGTGTGTGTGTGTGTGTATATATATACAGGTTTTAATGAAAAAAAAAAATCACTTCCCTTTATAACTAAAACTTAATCGTGGCTAATACTTTAATTAACTATACGAGATTATCCTGTCCAGCAGGAAATTTAAATATATACAAAGCATTTACAACTTATTTCACATGGCACCATTTCCTCTGCTATAGTTCATGTTATGATGCACATAAGGGTTTCCAGGAAAAGCTGGCACTCCCACTGTACTAGAATGTGCAATAGCCGCAGCAACAGCCGAGGTCATGGTTGGTGTGTTTGATGCTGATGATACAAATGATTTAGTGAAGTGGAAAAGTCGTGCAAAACACCAACTTGCTCTGAATTACTAGTTGAGTGTTGGCTATGATGCATTACATTAACATTTGAATTGGTCATGAGCATTTCTCTTTGTGTACTTGATCGGTTCAATTCCATCAATTCTCTTTCTGCATCACGATTTATAGACGACAAACTGTGATGATGCTGTTGATGTTGCCGATGCAATGAGTGAAGATTTGTATTCAAACTTGGAATGTGATGTCTTGGAACAGATGCGTTAGAAGTTTGGAAATTTTCAAGAACTCTTCTTCGAGACAAGAGTTCAGATTCATCCATAATTGATAAGCTATGTTGTCTATTTGTGTGAATTTCTGAAATATTTAGATTCAAAGGAGTAAGAGATTGGAGGTGACCACTAGAGTGTATAAGTGACTCGGCTGATGTCACTGAATTCATATTTCGCCTAGAATTCAAATTTATTGTTGAATGACTACTAGCTAATGGAATGTTGCAAGAAATACTGTCATCTGGTGACATGTGTCCATTTCGTGATGGTGGTTGTGAACTTCTTAGGTGGTTTCCTTCTGTGTCTTGAACCAATGAAGTTGAGGAATTAGAAATCATATGTGAAGTCAAGGAAGAATTTCTATTCAGAGTTTCAGAACTACTCAGATGACTTATTGAGGCATGTGACATTTCTTGACTATTGATGATCTTTGATATGCAGTAGGAGTGGTGGTCGGTGTCAAATCTGCTGGGTTCAAAGAAGATCGAGAAAGAGGTGGGCTGTCCAAGTTGACCTTCATGGAAAGGGGATTCATAAACATATTCACATCTTGTATAGAGCGATTACCAAATTCAGAGTTCAAACTTGATGTAGTTTTTGATAATGGTAACATTGTACTATGTTGAGACATGTTTGAATTCATGTTTAAATGTACAGAGGATAGCTGCTCCAATTTTTCTGTACTGGTTGATAAATTAGCTGAACTGTTTATATTCAGAGATTCCTCCCCATTATGTAAGGGTAGCTGAACATCACCATTTGCAGCTGAAGCAAGGTTTGCTTCATATACACGTAGCTCATCCGGGTGCATCCTTCGTTTGTGTGAACGGCAGTTAGAGCCATTAGCGAAGGTTCGCGGACAGAAAGTGCATGTATATGGTCGACGTCCTGTGTGAAGATTGTGATGATTCTAAAACAAAGAAACAAAAATATTTTAGGTGTAATGACATTAACAGAATAGATATAAAGAATTCTCTATAACCATAGTACAATACTGTGAGGTTGCAATAGTTATTATAAAGAGGGAACATCCAGCTTTTCCTTGAAAAACTTGTAACCATGAAATTCTAAGGTGCTATAGAATTTATTTAATTTGTTTGAATTTATTTTCTCTTTTCAATAAAATGTAATTTTTAAAAATAAATGTCCTATATTGAACTGTTTAAAAGTAATTAATTTTTGAAATCCAAGTTTTTACATTATTTTTACAAATTGAATTTGATTAATACAGCCCAAATATTATTTTTGAAGATTTGGTGTTTGTCATTTTAATCTTTATTATTTGTTTAGTTACAAAAGGGAAAAGGTTTTTTTCATGAAAAAATAAAACCGTTATAATCCAGCAATATATTTGCTACACTCAAGCAACTTGTGTGACACTAAACTTGAATAGATTTTTTTTATTCAATACAAGTGTAGTGATTTAAAAAAACAGAATTGCTTTGCTTTTTAAAGTGAAGCCTTCATGAGAGTTTGATGTTGAAGTCATTTCCTCTATTGTTCACGATTGTTAGCTTTGCAATTAGTCTCAAGTGGATCTGTTGTGCCATGAGTCCCAAACTGGTTTTTCCATTGCTCTTTACAGTAGACGAAGGAAAAATGGCACCAAACAGCTATCTTGAATTAAACAATGAAATGAGGATAGGATGGCAAGGCCTACACATTTACCAAAAAACTGTAGGCTTCAACGTTCACAATCAAAAACACAACAATACACATAATTATGAAATGTTCAAGGTACATCAGTACCATTCTTAGCAGAACAGAGTTAAAATCCAACTGGGCTATGGTTGCATGGCTAGAAGTAGATCATGGTCACTTAGTTTACAAGTAGAGGAGCTTTTACAAAGTATAAGATTTCAAATTTTTAAGTAAAGTACTTTGAGCAGCAAACTTTATAAAGTGATTGAATGATCTTATGTGTCAATCTCACATCAGATTGGATTGCTGGTCAGATTGGGGTTTCTAATCTTGCTTGAGTGTAATAGGTCATCAATTCATCACTGTGAAAGGGTGAACACACATTTAACAAGTAATAAAATTTTCAACCATGCCAGGAATCAAATCTGGGACTCTTAACTCAGTGTACAGTCACACTACCGATTTAGCTACGATGTCAGACAACAATAATGTATATATGCAGACACAAAATGTGTGGTAAGACGTGGTGCAAAATATATATATTATGATTTAAAAAATATACTTGTATTTTCATTTACCATGCATTTAATTTTTATTAACTTTCATTTTGATTACAATATTGTATTAATTTTTAGCAGCATGTTGGGAGATAGACACCACAGTTACATATACAAATTTAGTTAAAAATGAACAATCTGAAAGAGGAATTAACACTAAAAATAAATGTCTCGGTTTGAAATATAACTTAGGCTTCTTGAACTAAAGCCAACTACATAAGGTTAAAACAACCCTTTCAGTACCTGGGTATTTTGTTATTGTTAACTATCTGATACAAGGTTAAAAGAACCCTCTCAGTACCTCAGTATTTTATTATTGTTAACTATCTGGTACAGGTAAGGTTGGTGGTGTTGAGGTAGGCCATTATGTGGAAAAATTAATACCAGCCAACCATACCAGGCGACAAAAGGTCACGCTAACTGAAAGCAGCCAACAAGCGAGGAAATTGACTTAACATTTTCTACTTTGCCAATGCATAACAAATTTGAAACAAAGAAGGCAGCATGGAATATCAGTACTAATGAGAAATATTTAAGAACAAATTGCTTATTTATGTAAGGGAGTTATGGGGATTTAAAGATCTTAGTATGTTAATGGGTAAGACTGGAAAAAAAATACTTTGTTGTTGTTAATGTATTTGTGATGGTTGTTATAATAATAATAATAATAATAATAATAATAATAATAATAATAATAATGGTTTACAAGCATTTATATGCATGTTGCTCTGTAACAATTATGTTTGTATACTTTAGAAAATGTAAAATTAATCATAAAAAATATAGATACTCAACCTTTTTAGCAGGTTAAACCCAGATAGGTTATGATAAATTAAGATAATTTGGTTGTGTAAAGGATGAGATCAATGTATAGCTTACCTGATTTTCAAGTCTGAGAATCAGCTTAACAAGATAGAACTTTATATGCAAAACTATTATTTCAGGGTTATGAATCTGAGCTCCCTCAATGTGAAGGAGCTTTAAACTGTAGTTCAAATCTACTCCCCTACCCCTATGCTCTTATTAAATTGTCCAATAATAGAAGATTTAGGATTAGAAAGCCTCAGGTTCAAATCGGCCAAAAGGTGATTCCAGAAGCCACACATATTTATGACCAAAATGCTGTTTCTAGGCAGTGTTCACATAGAATGAACTCCACTAAATATATTAATGTTTTGCAAGAAGGCATTCTGCTGTAACGCTGTGTTAAGTGTTGATAGTTTAGATAGTGAATAAAACCCCTAATTAAATTCACAAACCAAATTGTATTGGATTTTTTATTCTTCTTTTAGTTTGTATCAATCTTTACTTTATCAGTTTTCTCAATAAAAACTATATAGTTGAAATATAAACTGTGCAAGTGACTCAAAATATTACTTAAAATACTGAAATAATTGAGATAAAATACTAAAAAAAACAACACAAACACATTTATAGGGACAAGCTTTCATTGTTATATACAGCTTCTTCAGGTCCTCAAAAATGTATTGTTTTTTTTAGTGTTTTATCTAATCAATTTCTACTCCAATAAGTGTGTGGGCTATTCTTCTTAATTTAAACCATGTTTTTATTTAGCTTACTGCTCTATTCCAAATAACCTTAACGTATTTGAAGCAATTATATTAATTAAATTTAATAATTTCAGCTTAACAGTTGATAGAAAGAATACCAAAAATGTTACTTTAATTTAACTAACTTATTTAAAACTGACTTGAGTGAAATCAATTAATTTCTTAACAATCTTTTAAAAATTACTTGATATTAATAAGCATAGGTGTCCTACCTAAAACAAGAAAACTTATTTGGATAATCAATTTGAGTCATTAACATAGCTTTTCATAATTTTGTTGTGTCACTGAAGGCTTTGATGAGACAAGTCCTAATAGATGGAACTACAGTGACTACAACACACACCTTTAAATTCTCAACCTATGTTCCTCATCAATCATAATTATGAGTGGTCGTTGGTGAGTTGTCAGGTTAAATCAGGCTTGACAAAACTATACTAGATAAACTGTTTTTAACCTTATTATATAGTTAATACACATAATAGTGAAATGAGAAAACATGTGTGCATTGGTTTTAATGGTCAAATTTGATCCTAAATAGTAAGCATGACCACCTGGAAACATCCTTAAGCAGTTAAATGATATTAGTGATGGTAAAAATAGTAAACATAGATAATAAATTAACAAATGGTAGTATTGTACAGTGGTATTAAACCTGGGGAATGTGTCCCCCGGGGTTACACAAATATATTTCATGGGTACATACAATTTGAAACTTATTATTTAGTATAGAGGTTCCCAATCGGTGGTCTGCGGACCTCAGGATGTCCGCGTAACCCAACCAGAAGGTCCGTGGCACCATTCATAAAAAACAAACATGTTCTCCACACTTTCACATACATTTATTCAAAAATATTAGAGTAAAAAAACATGTCTTTACTTTTTCTGCAACTGTTTTTATCTTATTTGTTTTTTTCATTTTGCTTTCCATTCAACACAAACACTGATGGACAAGCGTAGACTGATTTAAGAGGCTTGGCTCTTCTTCCTCCCCTCTCACCCCCGATTAATTAGCTATGCAAGGTCCTCCGCTTATTAAAGTTGGATTTGCACACCCACATCTGATTGAATGACAGCAGCTAAATCTGACCTTGCCATTATATTGGCTGGTGTTGTATAAATTTCTAATCTAGCCGCCCGACAGGCAGAGAGTGCTTTGAGATTTGTGAAAATCATCTGAAGTTTTGAAAATGTGTTTGATCTAACCATATAAGGATAATGGTTTTAACTGACGGAGGTAGTCCAACCAGTAAAAAATGAAAGCTTGGTTAGAGACAAGACCTTTGAAAAGACCAAGAAATGATAAAGAAGATGAATTAAAAGACTCAGGTGGTGTCATATGTTAGTACTGTTATTCTGAGGCTAGTTGCTTGTGAAGTTATATGCAAACGAGGACTTGGCGAGTCGGTGGTGTACCGAGTTACATGTTACAAGTACAAATAAATGGGATAGCACTTACTCTCTGCCCTGTTGAACTCGAACTCTGGCGATCGTAAGCACTGACCTCCTCTCTCCAACACACAGTTCCATAGACTAAATGGAGCCGTCTTTCTACAGCCGGCTCGGGAAGAAAGCCACGGTCGAAAAAAACAAACTGAAAGATGCTTGGCGTGCATAGCTGCCACCAGCAGAGTCCCTGCTCCGTCCCTTCTTCTCTTCCTCCTATCCTCCTATCTGTGGACATGGCTGTCCATTTAGTTGCTATATATTGGGATGTTTTGCTGTTATTGTCACTCATTTGCCCCATTAACTTGGAAAAGGTGAGAGCAGCGTATTAAATTTAGGGTTTATTAAAGTTGTCAAAATTCGTTTTTGAATAATCGGGGAGGGGGGGTAATCTCTTCATAATTACTATTTCAGACTTCCGAATTGAAATTTGTTATTACGAGTAGAGTTTGTACACTATTTTAGGGGATATGCTGTTATCACATATTAATATAATTTAACTTTATGGAGAACCTTGCTAGTTGTTCTCGTCAAAACTTGATCTCAATTTTTGCTCCAGGTGTCTGACCTTTGGGTTTAATACTAACCGCCACTCTGATCAATTTCATTTGGGTTTTTGAGCAGAGGCTTGCAGGCTTTATTGTTGGCGTGCGTCGGCCTTAAAGTAATTATATGGGAAATTTAACTGCCACTAAGTGTATGGTTAAACACGGTAGTTCCACTTATTGTTGTTCCATTTTCTTAATGTCGTACGTCAATCATGGTAATTATGAGGTATTATGTTAATGTTTCAAATTCTAATCTTTCTAGTCAATTTCAGCGTAAGTGAAATAAAATGTTGAATCATGTCAATGTTTCAAATTCTAATCTTTCAGTTTCTTTCACCTTTAGTGAATTTTGTTATTCTACCTTTAGTGAATTTCTATGTCGACTCATGAAAGTTTTTCTAATTTAAACATGATGGACCAAATCATTTCTCATGAATAGTTATGGGTGATAATGTTTGAGATATGGGTAACCTACTCTAGTGATGTGTTATGATACATATCAATACCTATACCTTTTTAAGTCATATCATACATATGTGATTATTTTGGTAATCGATCATTGTACTTCTATATTTGAATCAAATAGAATACTGTTATACTCTTGTAACCTCCCTAACTACTATTTCTGGGACTTAAAGGTGGTAACAAGAGAAAAGTGGTAGCAGAGCGTAGTTCATGGTTCCATGGTTTAATGGGTTTTGGAGGTAGTTGCGGAGTAACCACATATTATTTTTCATTATTGTATATAGTGTGCTAATATCTGCTTGTTGTTCTGTTGCATGCAGTCCGTGACCATGGTGTATCCATCGAAACCCGACGCCAAGTCTTAAACCAAGATGAGGAAAACTGATGTTTACAAGCTTAACCGCAACCAACTTCTGTCTGAGCTCAAGGCTTGGGATGTTCCTGTCCCACCCAACATTACGTTGGATGAATTGTGGTCCCTTCTATGTGAGCTGGTGAGCAAGGTTGGGGAGGCTTCGGCGAACCGTCGTATGGTCAAGGATGCGAGTGGTGAACTTGTTCCTCCCCCCCCCCCCCTTGCTATCCCCTTCGTGCCTGTAGTGTATCCGAAGTACCAGCGTAAAGTTTTAACAGAAATACTAGGCCAATGTCCCGGGGTTTTTTTGTTCCCAGGGGGTAAAGGTGAATTTATCCCTAAGGGCTGTGATAGACCTAATATTGAAAGCGTTGTTACCTAACAGGGTTAAACAGAATTTGTGTAGGGAGGTAGTTCATAGGTTTCAGTCCCCCCATGAGTCGCTTAAGAACTTTGTGTTATCCATCACTGAAACAGCTCGTGTACTTAACACCGAGTTAGTCGATATTATCCTTGAAAATGTATCACCCTGACTAAGCGCCATTTTGTTTTTTCTGATATGCATACTCCCATCCAAGATCTCTATTCCTTGGCGTCTCTCATTGAGGGGACACTACTCTCAAAAAAGGTATACCTGCACATGTATGCGCATGTGGGGTGGGAAATGGTGTGGGAACAGGTTCGAATCCTGGGCCGGCGAGTACAGCACTATCTTTCAGCCCTTCCCTACCAGTTAGACGTAATAGATCTGCCAGTGGCAACAACCCCGTGGCTTCAAATACCGGGAACCGAGCACCCCGTGACTTCTATAGAGCTAGGTGTTACTGCTGTAACAGATTAGGGTATGTTCAAAGGCACTGCAGAGAGGGAAACTTTTAAGGCGCACTCGAGGCCGTGGGGCGGTTGCGCCTATTCACTCTAAGCCACATGTTCCGAGTCTCATTGTCTCTGTGATAAGTTTGTTGGCATAATTAAAAATAAAGTTAATATTGTATAAGAATCTATCGCTCCTAAGGCATATGCCGTGGTGAATGGGCAATGTTTAGTGGTAGGCCGTATGGTCAAATTTCTGTTAAAATTGGGTGGTTCTCTTGGAAACACTCCTTTTATGTTGTGCTGAACCTCCCATTTGACATAATTCTGGGGAATGACTTCTTATTTGAAACTAAGGCCAAATTGAATCTGGGTAATAAGGAAGTGTCCTTTGGTTTCGCGCCTGGAGAATGTAACTCTTTTGCTGCCTGTAACACGCCTCTAGGTGTATTTTCTGTGGATAGCAATAGTGAGGCTATAAATGGTGTGGTCAGTCAAATCTCAGATGCTATCTATCAGTGGTAGATGGGGTAAATGTGATATTCTGCCGTATGACATCATTTGCAGGACAAAGTTACTGTGCGCACAGATCCAGATTCTTGTGCGCCTCCCAAAATGGAGATTTTCAGAAATTTAGTAGTAATAATAATAATAATAATAATAATACTTAGCACCGCGTCTTACTACCCGTTCAGGTTATACGCTTTAAGTACTAATTACTATAATGGATTAGGAATTGGGAAGGTTTAATTAGAGGAAGTGAACCCACATTTGCGTGGAGGTAGAATGGAAAACCATTTAGGAAAAACCACCCCCAGTTCACCCGACCGAGATTCGAACCTCGATCTCGCCGTCCTCAGCAGTCGGGCTCAACGTTGCAAGCGCGTTAAGCCAACTATGCCACAGAGGCGGGTCAGAAATTTAGTCTTTTATCTTGAAACGAAAGGGGTTATTCGCCCATCTGAATTCCCTTATGCGAGTCCCGCTTTCATTATCCCTCGCAAAGGTCAAGGGTATCGCCCGATAGTCGATTATAGGAAGCTCAATAATAAAAATGGTGTTTAACCCGTACCTGATGCCTAGTATTGAATAAGCCTTCCAACATCTTGGTGGAGCTAAATACTATAGTCTGGTTGATCTTAACGCAAGTATTCTTCAGTGTGTGCTCTTGGAGCCTTCCAAGAAATTCACTGCTTTCATTACTCTATGGCAGGTTTATGAGTTTAATCATGTTCGATCGAGGTTGTGGGGGGAGGGGGGAGAAGAGGGGGTAAGCGTTGAACAGGGTGTTGGATCATATCCTTGCCGACTTAAAATTCAAATTTGTCTTTAATTATCTTGACGATATCTCTATCTATAGCAACTCCCTTGATGATCATTTGCGTCACGTAGAAACTATTTTGAGTCGCCTGCCCGTGGCGGGTCTTACTGTCAATCCGGATAAGGTCACTTGGGCAAAGAAATTGATCCCTTACCTAGGGTATATTATCTCGGAAGGGAATCTTCTCGTTGACCCTGAGCACGTTAAACCCACTCTCAACTTTCCGGCCCCAAAAAAACATTAAGAATGTGTTGCGATTTTTGGGTATGTGCGCGTATTAGGCCAGATATGTCCCCATGTTCCTTGAAGTCGCCTGCCCCTGAACTTCCTTAAGAAAAAAGGGCGACCTTTGTATGGGGACAAGAGCAGAATGACGCCTTTTTCACTCTCAAGTGCCATCTTGTTTCTCCTGTGTTACGCATGCCTGATTTCTCTCTTCCTTTCCAACTGCATGTAGACGCTTCTTCGGTAGTGCTCGGCACTGTTCTCTCTCAGCAGACCTTTGAGGGTAGTAGACCGGTAGCGTTTGCCAGTAGAACTTTAAATGCGGCAGAGAAGAAATATGGTATTAATGAAAAGGAATGCCTCGGGTGCGTATTTGCTGTCGAGATGTTCTCTGACTACCTTGAACTTAGGAAGTGTGACCTGTTCACCGATAATATGGCGCTGGCCTGGATGTGGAACCACCCCTAAACAATTAGGCAAGATAGGGTGATGGATTTGGAGGGACTCCAGGTATAATTTCACGACCTATCATATTGCTGGGAAAATAAATGTCGTAGTGGATGTGTTATCTTGTATGTCTGAGGATCTAATCCTGTTGAGGAGTTCCCCAAAGCCGACCCCCTGTGTGTCATTCATACCATCCCCGTATCCTTTATCTTGATTGGTACTCACCAGTCCGAGGACGATTTTTGTAGGCGGGTAGTCGTGAGGATCAAAGCTGGAGAGGTATTAGGAAACTATTGTATCCGTAAAGGCCACTTGGTAGCCAATTTTAGGGGGAGAGCCAGGTATTACATTTTCGAAAAGCTTAGGCCCATGTTCCTCAAATATTTTCACGACTCTTTGTTTGGTGGGCACTGTGGTATACTCAAAACTGAGTGTAAAAGTCCCTAAAGAGTTCTTCTGGACTAATTTATCTAGGGACGTTAGGGATTGGGTGCATAGGTGCAAGCCATGTCAAAAGGCCAAAACCTCCCAGAACTCTAAGATTGGACTTCATTCTGCCGATATTGCTACACGTCCCTGGTAAAAGGTTTTAGTTGACTACGTCGGGCCTCTCACTCGCTCTTCCTTGGGTAACACCGCGATCTTTATTTCCATGGATGTGTTTTCTAAATTTGTGTTACTGATCCCTCTTAGGAACATGAAGGCGTCAACAACAGTGAACGCCCTATCTAGGCGGGTTTGGGCTCTGCAAGGGACCCCTAGGCTTATTGTAAGTGATAATGGGCCATGTTTTAAGCCTAAGGCATTCGGGGACATTTGCTTTTCTTGAGGTATCAGGCAAGTGACAACCAGTCCTTACAATCCTTCCCTGAACCACGTGGAACATTTTAAGTGTAATCTGAATATAGCACTTACCATCTTCCACAACCATGGCCACTCCCACTGGGATAAACACCTAGACTTCTTGAATGTTGCGTTCAAATCGGCATTCCATGTGTCTGTAAAAACCACCAGGTTTCAATCTTCCTGAATAGGGATTTGAACCATCCCCTTCTTGCCACTTAGGATGTAGACCCACTTTTGTCCAAGCCCGGTGACCACCCTTTTGCTGAGAAGTGTGAGCTAGCCTTTAAGAATCTGCAGAAATCGCAGAGGAAGGTAGCTTCGATTTATAATCCGGGGAGAGTCCCCATCCCATTTAAGGTTGGGGATAGTGTTGTTTGTAAACGTTTCCCCCTGAGCACAGGAGTGGATAAGTTGTCGGCTAAGCTGGCGTACAAATGGAGTGGACCATGGTTTATTGACAGATTCTTAACCCCTGTCTCTGTGCTGCAAAGAGAGATGGCAGATCTGTCCCTAACTCGTCGAGTTCATGTGAGCCATCTCAAAACTGCAGTGCAATGAGTCATTGCCCTACCTTCGTCTTTATGGTTAGCGTTAAGTTAATGTTTAGTTAAGTGTTATATGTGTTGGCATTAAATTTATTCTATGTTCTTACATAATAATTAATTGGATTGGGGAGCGGGGGAGGGGCGGCACAACTCCAATATGAAGAAAAGAAAATGTGATAATTGATGTTATATAGTTCTATTTATAACGACAAGGACTTGTGCCAGATTGTGTGCATAGGTCCAATCAAAAGACACCATAAAGTATGTAATTTCTCTGTAAAGACGTCGCCTGGAAGCAATATTTATAGGGTGGCAATCTTCAAGGACTGTGTGCCCAAGTTACCGAGATTGGGTGAACCCGATTGGACTCCTCTAGTACCATGTCGTGCAAGGCGATTTATGAACTCTGTATTATAGGATAAGGTTTATACTGTCTGATTTCGTTCTCAGAGAGGCCTCCCTCTTCCTGTGGCCCCCCGCCTTATTTTTCCTGTCTTCCGGGACCAAGTACTGGACTGTCCCACAGCTCGAGGAATGAAGTCAGCTACCGACTAGGCAGATGAACCCTGCTGTCTGAAATGACAGGGACAGAACTGTATGGATCTGGTCGCCAGAGATGGTAGAAGTGTCAAGTTCCAGGGCCAACGCGCTCCTGCAAGAGCTGTTCAAGAATCGGTGAGCGACTGTAGATATTGCTGCAGGAAAGACCGGTGACCTACCGATGGAGGCCACTATCAGAAGACCTTTGGGTGAGAGCTATATCTCCTCCTCTTCAAGGCCAGCTACAAATGGTAGGGATGGCGCCTTCCTGTCGTTTCCACTAAGCTCGGGTCGCATCTCCTTCTCCTTTTAAAAGGGGGATGATGTAACGAGTTAAATGTTACAAGTACAAACAAATGGGGTAACACTTATCCTCTGCCCTGTTAGACTCGAACTCTGGCGATTGTAAGCAATGACCTCCTATTTCCAACACACAGTTCCATAGACTAAACGGAGCTATATTTCTACAACTGGCTTGGGAAGAAAGCCATGCCTGAGAAAAAACAACTGAAGTCGGCTCGGCGCGCGTAGTTGCCACTTCCTTCACCTGGGCTATTCTCGAAGCTTTTTATAGTTCTATGAGTGACCGCCAAAGTCCCCGTTCCTTCCCTCCTTCTCCCCCCTTTCTCCCTTCTATCCTTCCCACACACTATGTGGACAAGGCTGTCCGTTTGGTTGCTACATATTGGGATGTTTTGTTATTATTGTCACTCATTTTCACCGTTGACTTGGAAAAGGTGAGAGCGACATATTAAATTAAGGGTGTATTAAAGTCGTCAAAATTCTCTTTAATAGGGGAGGGAAGGGGGGGGGGGGGAATCTCTTCAAAATTACTATTTCGGACTTCCGAATTTATATTTGTTATTATGGGTAGAGTTTGTATACTATTTTAGGGCATATGCTGTTATCATGTATTAATATAATTTAATGTTATGGGGAACCTTGCTAATTTTTCTCATCAGAACTTGATCTCTAGTTTTGCTCCAGGTTTCTGACCTTTGGGTTTAATACTAACTGCCGTTCTGATCAATTTAATTTGGGTTTTTGGAGAATATTAGCCTTTATGACAGATATGGTGTCCCCTTTTTTGAGCAGAGGCTTGCACACTTGATTGCTGGCATGCGTCACCCCTATACCATATGTGATTATTTTGCTAATCAATCATTGTACTTTTTCTATATTTGAATCAAATAAAATACTGTTATTCTCTTGTAACCTTCTTGACTATTATTTCTGGGACTTAAAGGAGGTTACAGTGGCTAGGGAAATCAAAACAGCATTTCTTTCGAACAACATTGTAAAATGAAGAATATGTGCTATGTATGGTGATATATTATTATTATTATTATTATTATTATTAGCACCGCGTCTTACTACCCATTCGGGTTATACACACTTACACTAATGTGTAATGGTAGGGTGATTGTGAGATGAAATGAAGGACCTACAGTTTAACGTGGAATCCGAACCACGGTGGAGGCCTGGCATTCCCCACATTCACAAGATATCTTGTCAGAGGTGAAGGAAGGGTTTGGAACTGATGATATAAAACAGACTCTCATTTTATGGTTCCAGACATGAAACTTCTTTTCTTTGCAAATTGACAAAACCACTGATATTACAATCAAAGCTATCATGCTTGTCTTTGTACACTATGTATGAGAAAAAAAACACTATTGAGGATTTTTTATTTTCAAGTGAACTTTTACACACTACAGTAGAGTTCATCTTTAAATCCTTGAGTTTTTTTTTCTTCTGAGAACAACATTTCACGCGAGAAATGTGTGGGGGTGACAACAGATGGTGCTTGTGCTATGTCAGGGAAAATCAGTGAACTTGTTGCTCGGATAGAGAATGTAGCACTTAGTGAAATGGACCCACGGCTGCGTTCATCGAGAAGCTTTGGCTACAAAGAAGATGTCAAACTTATTAAAAAAAGGTACTTGATGAAGTTGTAAAGAATATGCTCATAGATTAATTCTCTGCACCAAATCCTAAAAGCACATGGATAAAAAATCCTTTTAAATGTGGTGATATACAATTCACAATTCTATCTGCAAAAGAGCAATATTAATTTGTTGATGTGACTTGTGATGGTTAAATTAAATAATTTCTCAAAGAATGTAGACTGAACCAATTCTGGGTGAAGGTTTACCCTGATTATAAGAAGTTAGGTGAAAAAGCTTCGAAACATCTACGTAATTCCCCTTTGTTCCACAAATCTTTGTGAATAAACTTTTTTGAAATTTTGTTACATGAAGAACAAGCATAGAAATCAGCTCGATGTTGATCCAGATTTAAGATTAAATTAGGAAATATTGAACTGAATGTGGAAGGGATTGTTCGAGACAAAATGTGGCATGATTTCTCCTATTACATTTAGGTTTAGTAGCTGTTAGACATGTAATAATTTTTCACTTGTAAAAGACATTTCTAAAATTAAATTAGTCTTTTTTTCCTTAATTAAATTATTATAATATTTGCGTGGTGATATAACAAAGTTTATGGTAAATTATTTAGTATACGTACCTAAAATCCTTTGCTCACTAGGGACTAACCCATATTTTCCACCCCCAAAATTACTTCACACCATACCTACCATAGAGATATCAAAATTTTCAAAAGTAGGGGGTCCATGACTTGGCCTTTGAAAAACAAGGGGTCCACAGTAGAGAGCTAATTGGGAAATAATGATTTGGTACATTATTTTGGATTAACTAATGTAATTTATTTTAGGTGAAGAATACAGAATATGTAGTATAACTTGCATTATGCATCAACAAGTTATGCGGTATAAAGGTAAAGAGAAATTACCGTATTTACCCGAATCCAAGACAACCCCCAATTTTTTAGTGGTTCTGGATAGATTTTTTGTAAGTGCTATTTATTTGATCATGAATAAAGAAAATAATAATTATGGTAATCTTATTTTGTAATGTTAACAAATGGTTTTTTATTTACAAAACAAAACACCTATGTTGACTTAGAAATCTGATTAGATTTGCAGAATCGCAAATGAATTTATTTACAGTCACAAATATTGGTGTTGCATAATCAGGTTAACTTTGAAAAAGTTTCATAAAAACAATGATATGTTAATTCTTATTATAACAAATGATAATCATTAGTAAAAATCTGAGTTTCATACATACCCTACTCCCCATGCTAGTTTATAAAATGTGACTTACACTTTCAAAATGATATACAGAAAATAAAATAATATAAAGTTAAGAGATATAGGATGAAATCAAAGGACAAATATAAAGCAAACTTTTGCGTTTATAAAGAAAAGATAAACACATTTCACACGTTACAAAAACTCTAACCAATAAACACGTCTGTTATGAATTACCGTAAAAGTCAACCACCATGAGAGCCAAGTGTAAAAAAATAGTGATAGTTAAACAAGCATCTTTATTATTATTATTTCAAAACCGATGATCTAGGAACATCTAATCAAAGATAATATATTACTTGATTATATTCAAAGGCTAGATAATTTGTGAAGTTTCACTAATTAAAACTCAAATTTGGCATCACTTAAATTGTCGAGTAAATTCTAAGTATTATCGATTCTTTGTTTAAAATCGATTCGAGTTTTCTCATCCTGTCTTACTTGACAAGTGCTTGCTATGTAGGCAAAGTTTTAAGACTTAATTATGTAACAATTTGATAATTCATTATTTGTTTTTAAATCTATTTTGATCATTGTGAATGGCTGAATTTTTAATATTGTAGTGAAGTAATTGTAGAAGTAATCAAAAACAACACAATGAAATATAATTCAATTCAATTATGCCCATCAGTAGCCCCAACCCATTTGAGAAGTTAGCTTGAATACTAAAGAGTGGTATCGATATTTTTAGCGTAAAGTATCGATTATTACGATACCAGTCGATGCTGTTGTTATAGAGTATCGTATCGGGTAACAAATAGGAATTTATTTTAAATGATAACCTAAAAAATAGCCTAAAAATCCGTGAAAATATAAAAATATCCTGTGATGTGTTATTCCTTTAAAATCCGCGAAAAATGATAAAATCGCTAAAAAAGACAGCCCTGCACTATTGTATTAATATTAAATAACTATGTAAAATGTTACCTTTTGATGTAACCCATTCCTTAGTCTGTGATTTTAAGACCCCCCTTGATTTTGAAGCTACAAATTTGGGGAAAAAAAAACTCGACCTAGATTCAGATAAATACAGTATATCTGGGGCACGAACAAGAAAGTTTGAATACCATTGATGTAGTAGAATGAGCTAAGAATATTGATAATACTATTTATAAATTGTGGATTGAATCTGCCCATTGACACAATTATATATGATTTACACCTCAAGTAATTAGTTATTATAATTAGCACTGCGTCTTACTACCCGTTCGGGTTATATGCACTTATGCTAATGTGTATTGGTAGGGTGATTGTGAGATGAAATGAAGGACCTACAGTTTAATGTGGAATCCGAACCACGGTGGAGGCCTGGCATTCTTCACATTCACAAGTTGTGATTAATACACGTCTTGTCAGAGGTGAAGGAAGGGTTTGGTAATCAGATAAATCTTTGCCGGGACACAGGATTGAACCTCGGACCCCAACATAGAAGTCAGACACCTTACCCCTAGACCACCAGGTCACCAGGTAATTAGCTGAACAAAAGGAAAATCTATAGTTACTTAAAGGAAAACTTGTTCAATTTAAATGGAAATGATGGTATGCAGAGCAAAAACATTAAAAAAAATCTTCATAATAAATGATGCCACAACCTGACTTCCAACATTATCTATGGAATTCAAAAGTTTGTTAAAAACAATCGAACCAGTGTGAATATTTTGTGTATGAAAAATAATAATTTAAAAATCAAATTCAACTCAATATAAACATAAATTTTATGCCACTGGCTAGCAACAATTCTAGTTATTTGTTTCAACTAGGAAAAAGAAATAATAAAAATGAGCAAGGATAGCATACTTTGAGGTCCTTAGCACGGCGAAAAGCCTTTCCACATGTTGCACACTGATACGCTTTTGTATCTCTATGAACTACAAGATGCATCCGTAAGGTACGTCTTGTGTTAAGCTGCAGTGGACACACTGGGCATTGGTATGGTGTCTCTCGATGTGTATCTGCATGAATTTTCAATCGATATTTTGTCTTAAAGCTGAAAGAAAAAACTTATATTATTTTTAATTTTGGTATTATTACAGAAATGGAAAATAAATATTTAAAAGCGAAGGGGAGATTTAAAAGGCCTCTATTATAGTTCTGGCCAACATTCATAAAACCTATAACAAGCTGGCACTGAAAAGTACACAAGTGCCAGACATATAAGCATAAATACATAATAAAGTAAAATAAACAATAATAGCCAAGTAATGATACATACAAATAAATAAATATAGTAATTAATAGATATGGAAAATAATAATAAACAAGATAATAAAGAATGGTAGTGGAAATAAACATCGATATCATTTAAAAGACATAAAGCAGTAAGCTTTATAATGCAAATTTGAGTATTCAAGGTAGAACACGAGATGGGTAAATTAATGACAGGGGAGTTCTTTAACCCTCCAAGACACGTGTAGTGGAGTGTGAGTCAGCATTATTGTAGTTAAGTTGCCTTCCACTAGTAAAACCAATTTGAGAGCTGTGTTGCCTGGTAGTTTACCCTACTGCCTTTCTGGGCCTCGTATTAATCTGCTATTAGCAGTGATACTTTGTTTTGTACCATGGATTGTTACTCCGCATGCGTGCATTTGACATTTGATTATTGGGACTGTGAATCCCCACGTGTGAATGTACACTTCAAGTATGTTTTATTAATTTTATTATATTATCATTTTAAACTTATTTTTATGAATACTATATTTTCTTATTTCTCGAAAGGTTTTAATTCAATTTTCACTTAATTATCAGCAGATTTTGAAAATATACCCCCTCAAATTGTAGGTGTTTTGAATAAGTTCCATACATTTACTATTAAAGGGTTTTGTATGCAGTGTATGTATGTGTGTGTGCAAATGCACTCATGAGTGTTTGTGAGTGCGTGCATGCTTTGTGTTGTGTTTGGTTTTGTTAGTGCTTTCACACTTGTACACTTTTAGTTACAGGAAAATGTCTGAACCTAATTACAAAGATATACTATGCTGGCTTGACAAAGACAAATTCGGTGTTTTCGATGAGAGTTAGGAAGATACAATTGAAGATATAGATGGTTCTGAAGTTCATAAACCCAAAATTATCACGTTTCATAATGAAACAGATATGGGTGTTGGTGGATGAAATGAAGTGTGCTTATTCTTTAGCAAGAAGATGGACTTTAGGAGTATTCTTTTCATTTATGAATATTGTAGGGATAAATTCCAATATAATTTACGAGGGTATTAATACATCCAACGTGGCATGGGTAGACTTTTTGAAAATATTTGCTAAGGAGCGTTTGAACGATCATTTGTGTTTTAGAGCCAAGCAGCAGAACTTGTTTACAAAAATAAAGCTGTGTCTTACAAAGATCTTGGTGATTTGTAAAGTTAAGCCCAAAGTCAGATTAGTCACAGAGGTAACCCGAGGAAGGTGCTATTTTTGCAACCCGATGCAAGTGCAAAGGTTGTGACAAGTATGTATGTCTGAGACACGTTTTTGTGCTCTGAATGTAACAACAATATGCAAATTATGAACCTAAATGAAAATGATTTTGACAGTGACTAGGTAATTGGTGCGTTGCAAAGAATCTAACTAGTTTATCTTTGCAATTTTAGTTTTATTTTAATTAAAACTCTTTTTGTCATTGATCTATTCCTTTTGTATTGTATTCTATGTATAAAAATGTTTTGTAATCTCAAGCTAGTTCATAAGTAGAGTTATAAGTTATATAAATGTAAAAATTGTATTATGTATGTAAATTGTATTGTATTCTACTGAATAAAAAGAGATAAAAAATGCTAGAAAATTAAAATCGGAAAAGGTTTTTTATTTTTAAATATTTATACTAATAACTTTGAATTGAAACTTAAGGTTCTTAAATGTTTCAAAATTACCAATAATTGAGTGAAATCCAACTGAAAAATGTAGTAAAACAGAAGCATACTAACAGTCCACACATGTGTATATCAATTGTGGGTAGCCACACGTGCACTGAAGGGTTAAATAACTGAATTTGGCTTTTTTATGCAGTAAAAGTCGGATTCGACAAATCCAGAATTGGCACTATGGATACAATAGTCAACAGAGATGACCTTGTAAGAGTTGAGAAAAATCATTTAGGGTTAAGAGAGGCCCGAGAAGGGATATGAATACCTAGATGATCCAGGGCAAATTTACAGGAAATTGTGCTGTTGAAAATATTAAGAACAAATAGGGCATCACAATAAAGTCAATACAAAAAGAGAGTATGGCGACCTAAAAGGTTTCAAATTCTGTAGTGTCATAATATTAATAAATTTGGTTAAGAAAGAATTTATCATAGAAAATAGCAACAAATTTACACTCAAAGTTTTCCAACATGAGAGAGCCAATTAAGGTAATGGAATTTCAGGCAACACTAGAATACTCTAGCTTTGATATAACCAAGGCACAGTACGGTGTTAAAATAATGTCAACTTTATTGAATGAGGAGGTAATAAATTTACTAAGTTCAAGTAATTTCAACGAGTGGAATATTATATGGTCTATATGAAAGTGAAAGTAGAGTTGTGTATTCAAGAGAACACCTAAATCAAACAATGCAAACTATCATGTTCTTTAAATTAAAAAATGACACCTGGACACAAGAATTGAACTTGAGGCCCCCATTAAAGGTATAATTTTTAAATTCAAAGAACATGATATCTAGATATGGCTATAATCTTAATTAACAAAAATAGCCTTGCTATTTAAATCATGATGAAAATTATATTTATCATTGACCAGTTTATAAGCACAAAATTAGGATTTGCTTAACTTGTAAAATATATGGATTTGCTCTTTAATTTGTTAGTGGACATTCCATTTTCAGTAAACCAATGAAGAATAACATTGTCGTTTTCAATCTATACATTCTGATAATTGATTTGATAATTTTAAATAGTTTGAGATCATCCGCAAAGAATAACTAGATGAGTTTATGTATTTACTAATATCATGAATGAAAACATTGAACATAGGGGTCCTAAATTAGACGCCAAAGAACATTATGGAAATGAAGTATGTAGGAAAAAGACTGCAAGGTAGGCTAAGAAAGAGAAAGGGGGAAAAAATAATAGAAAGTGTGCAAGTGAGAGAAGAATGGAAGCAATTAAAGGAGGAAGATGGAGGCATTTTACTAAACTGACCCTGCTATAGCCTGAGAACAGTTTATGATGATGATGATGATTATGATACCAAAAGGTGCTAAAAATGTATTTGAGGTTAGTGAATATATTTTAAAAGCGAATGATATATTCTGCAAATAGCTATGGAACCAATTAATACAAGTGTGAGATAGCCATAATTACTGCGTTTCAAGAGAGTAATACTATGTTGACATAAATCAAAAGCTTTACTTTGATCAACATAAATTGCAGTTCCCTGACCTTGTGTTGAGACTTGAGGGGCAGCATGCCCCAGAAGCTATAACAAGTTAGTGATAGCAGATCTATTTTTTTTACAAAGCTATGTTGATTTATATGAGTTTTTTTTAAATGGTGAAATAATAATAGTAAATATATTATTTGGTCAGCGTTCTATAGTATATTTACATTCCTTAAATAGGAGAGTTAATCCATCTCATGATTTCTCTAGTCTTAGGTTCCCCTAGATTTCAAAATGATAACTATAATGGTCATTTTTGTAGTGTGCACAGATGATCTACCAAATATGTCAGTTACATACCATGCAGTCCAAATTCAGTGAGAGGAAAGAAACACAGAAAGAGAAATGAGGGCTAAAGGTCAGTGGAAAGGCTTATGGCAAATAAATTATACCATTTATTAAAAAAATTATTAGTGTTGAGTTGATGTATAATACTTCACTTTATTTAATACACATTAAGGAGTAAATAGAAGAAACAAAGTAAAATTAATTTAAACTGTATACATAAAGATTAACTTTTTGTTGTTATGTACTTAAGAATAATTATGTCAGAATCCTAAGAGGAGTCAACAAAGTAAATATCTAATCATCAAAGGTCAAAAATGTATATTGTGAGGTTTATTTTATTGAATTAAATTAGATGGTACCTTAAGGAAATATTAAATTAAGATAAGTCACTAAACCCACATAAATGGATATTAAATGCAGATAGAAAGTAAAAGAAGCTACATAGATCATCCATAAGAAACGTATCTATATTAATAATTAGAAAGGTAGCCGATTTAAATTCTTAATTTTTAAGATACCAGTGAAGCCAACAAAATTAGATAGGTGTTGATATGTTTGATTATGATAAGACAAAATGTAAAATTAGATTAACTATATTTAAAAATATAAATCCCATTTACCTTTAAAGGTACAGTTCTACCTTGACTGATCATACTATGGCCCTATCTTAGAAACCATATCATAGTAAGGTAAGGAAGGCTTACTACTTTTCAAAGTAAACAAAGGGTATTAGATTGTTTTAGTCAGGCCAAAGTATTTAAAATACTATATAGACTATTTAACACTCTTATACTTAGGGATCAGTAACAATTGTATTAAAATTCTTTTCCAAGTAAGTCTATCCAGCGTAAGAGTGGTGGTAACTGACAGCTAGCAAAAGATTTTTATTGAAAGCATTGCTTGAAAATCACTAGTGTTAACCTATGTGAAGATAATAATTAATTTTATAGTAATACTTTATTATCAATGAAAAGAGTTAATCAAACACTCATTAATAATAATAATAATAATAATAATAAACTAAGGATAAATGTGTTATTTATTTGTAATTACTTGAAAGAACAATTTTTTAAATAAAACCATTAGGCTTTTCATTTCTCGGTTGTGGGAAAAAGAGATATTATAGTACATGAAATAATAAATTGAAATTATTATATTCACACTTGTGTCTTCTTCTTTATTATTATTATTATTAAGAAAAAAAAGAGCCATACAAAATATTAGTTTCGAAACAAAAGGTTTTTATTTTGTGAAGATATGCACATAAACACAATCAATCACCCTGATTTTGTCTAGTATGCCTTATTAATGAAGAGAATGCAGCCTTTAAGAATCTCTCATTTATCATGCATTTTAAATTAATCATAGACCACAAAAAAGAAACATCCCATGGTTATTTCATAAATTTGTGTTTCAATAATGTAAAAATGAGGTAAAAGAATAAAAATAATTAAAAAACAAATATATGCTGTAAAAGTTTTGACTGCCACAAGAGACAGAAACTCAACATATTATGGTATTGCATATCATATGGTTTGGTGAATGGATAAATAAGAGTAGAACTGATAACTTTTACTAGCTGTCACTTAACACCACTCATATGCTGGATGGACCCAATCCATTTACTTAAAAAGGTAGCAAGATTATGGTGAAGCTTATTAGATAGGGCCACAAGGTAATCTCTCGGTACCTTCCAGTGTAAATGGAATGTACATATTTAGAATTATAAAAAATTGTATATTACACAAGAAGATATAATTAATTTTATTTATTTAAATTTCTATGCTCTATGCTCAATTCTCTTCTAATTATTTTAACAATTAGCAAATTTTAACTACTTAGTAAAATAAGAATGGTATAGTTTTAAATAATAAACAAAGAAATTAAACTAATCCTCCTTCTGACCCTAAAAATAAAGATTTGAATCCTTCTTAGCTACCAGACCCTAATGCATTTATATTACTAATTAATAGTGATGGATCTAGGCATAAGAATATACCCGCCTCTTTCTGCACTGGCTGCACTTAAAAGGAGTATCATCACTATGTATGGTAAGATGCTCTTGCAAGATGCCTTTTGATGTGAAGCTATGACCACATTGATCACATACAAATGGACGTTCCCCAAAATGAACTGCCTTCAAATGTGCTGAGACTGCTGATTTACTGCTAAACCTGTAAATAATAAATAAAATTATAGATGCCTTTATTGTCATTAGCAAAGGTAAAAATGATAGATATTGTTCACTTGGAACAGCATAACTAATGTCATATGAGAATTTTAATAGATAGCCAAATTCCAAAATTAAAGATGGAAAAATTATATGAAAACAAAGTCAAAAACTAAAGCTGTTAGAAATTATTTTAACAATCAAGCTTTTAGTTTGTAGTGATAATCGCATTTGCATATTAAATATATATTAGAGGTATTTCTCTTTTTCTTTTCTTTTATCCACCAAATAAAACTCTTGCTGTGCATTGTAAAAAGCAAAATTTATATCTGTTAATGTAAACCACGTATATTATAAATTTTGGTTGGGAGTTAGTTTGAATATGTTTATTGAGGACAAATAGGTAGAATTTGTGAAGAAATATTAAACCAAATATTTATCAATATTTACATAAAACAAGGTTATTTAATAAAATTACATAAAAAAACATTTCAGGAAGTTGCTATCTGGTCAAGAGGATAAACACACAAACAAAATGTAAATTATCTTGTCCTGGCCTGAAGTAGGGTAGTTCTGATTAAAATCTATCTTAGCTTTCTAATAAGCTATTAAGTCAAGCTCTATTACCAACAATGTGAATGATTAATATTAGCAACAGCTTAAAAATGGCAGATAGCTATTATTAACAGTCTAAATACTAAGAATAATTAAAATAGGGTAAAAAAATATATTTCAAGCTTAGAAGAGCGCAATTAACCTGAGATAAACTAGAAAAATTGAAAGCTTATTTAAAAATTGGAGATCATACCTTCGAATTCTTGAGTCTTAAAGATATTTAAAATTCAAAAAGTTAAAGATTTACAATTAAGAATAGCAATTTGTTTTAAAGCTCTTATATTACTTCTTGGTAGTTTATCTAAACATATTTATAGTACAGCCAGACCCAAAATTATTAGTTTACCACTTAACAGTGTTTACACTTATAGTGAATACACTAACCCTTTTAGTGCCATGAGCAGGTCTGATTGGCTCCGCCTACTATCATTAAAAGTGCCAGAGCCGATGAGGAAGGGTTTCCAGATTTGAGCTAGTTCTCGCTTTATCTGATAGAGAGTGTAGTAGTGTCATATATCACTGGGAAGAGAACCTTTCCCTCATTTATTTTATATAAGGTTGGCAACAAAAATCAACCGTAAATAAATGTTATTGGAACTGGGAGTTTAATACATTTACAATGGTATAGTCACTTACTCAATGTGCTAATTGCAACGCAAATTTACGTACAAGCTGCATGGAGAAACATAAGTGTGGCTCACATTCATACTGATGTAAGTTGTTTCGTAAACAGTTTTAAAATGTACGGGTTAAATTATTATGAGATTAGAAAAATATACTATTTATATTTTTATGTTATGTAGTGTGAATTAAAAGATTTATTTACCAATATAAGTAAATAGGTGTAAAGACTTTATAAATGTTTATAATATCTAAAAAATATATAAACTTATTCATTATAAAAGGTTTTTTGAAAAATGCATTCATTATGTGCAAGCTTAATATTCATTCATAAGGTAGCAATATAATAAATCTTGCTGTAAGTTAAGCAATAACGGCCCAAAACTATATAATGTAGGATATAAGAAAATAATTTCTGTAATTATTATTTATAATCATATATATTCAAATCTTTATTTTCATGTATAAAACTAAATGCACTACAAAAAATAATATTGAAATGTATATTTAATATTTTTAAAATATGTTAGTTAGCATTAGTTTTGAAAAAAAAAAATTGAAATTTAGAGATTAAATAATTTTAATTATATTGTATCAATTTATTATTATTAAAGAACAGTCAGTATATATGGATTAAAACGATAGAAAAATCAAAATATTCGCTTCACAAATAAAGGTTTGGGGAATTTTCTTGTAAACCCTTAAAAAAATTATGAAATAGCTGTGGCATTCTTTGCACACAAAACCCAACAGACCTCTGGCCTTCTATGAGCACGAATTCTGGAATAGACGCACTGAAAGGGTTAAATATAAAAATGTCAACATTTGGGTACTGTTTAAATTTTCTGCAGCTTCTTAATAAATAAGGTAGTTTAGTGTTTACCATATTTTCTAAAATTTGAATTCGGGATTCATAGAAAAATGAAGATTTGTATTTATATAATAGTGGATTCTACATTATATATATTTAATGCATCAAACTCTAACTAGGTCAAATTATAGCTCAAATAAATAAAATGTTTAATTAAATTTGTATCAATTAATCAATCCAATATGAAAATGAATAATTTCTATTTAACAGTGCATTATCATAATGATATATTTTTCTTTGAACAAACTTTCAAAATTTGATAATTAGTTTACTTAAAAATACACTTCATTATAACAGAATTACTCATTTGCAAAAGTGTTAGATTTAAAAAAAGCTAGAGAAAAGATGGTTAGAAACATTTAAAATGGAATGACCATAATAACTCATAAAGCAGGGGGAGGGTAGGTGGGTAATCCCGGTAGATATTTAATTGCAATAGTGTTTAGTTTAAAAAGCTATTTCTTTATAACATTTTAGAAAATGTTCTAAAAAAATTGGTAAAGAGCGTGGTTTAATATAATATAAGTCTTGAATTTTAAAAGTAATGCTTATTAATTATTTGAATAATATACATTTTTAATTGGTATTGACATAAATTCTCCAAAAACCGATATTGAACAAATTATAAGACATAGTAAAATTACATAAAAATTAAATATTACAAATACAATTTAAAGGTTATAAAACCAAATAAGTAACTAATTTGGTTGACATTGTTTAAATGACATGAAAACCAATTAAACTAAAGTAGAAGAGTCTTCATTCCATCTGGATATATTTTTGTACTTTAAGCTATTGAGTTTGTAACAAATCCAAAACTGAAGACTATTCTGATAAAATTCACAAAATATTAGATTTGGTATATTACTTGAATTAAAATGAGTCAATATAAACAAACATTTAAATGCAGTGAAAGGATATTATTGATTAAAAAATGATCAATATGGTTTGTATATCCAAAGTAATGATTGATGTTCAAAAAATCCCTTGTTCCTTTGGTGTGGAGAAATTTATATGTCTGACTGGACAAATTAGCTTCAACAAGTTTCGGCAACTAAATGCCATCATCGGGATAAACTATAATAACTTACTTAACTTAACTTCTAAGGCATTAGGACCTCGAAACTGCATTTCCACACTTACTCTCTATCTCTATCTTGAGCTAGTTTTATCCAATCCACTCATTATACCCTTTTTCTAATCCAATCTAATCTTTTAAATTATTAGGTCTTCCCAATAATCTCTTCTCTTTGGGTTTGCCAGGCAGTAGCCTTAACAAGGTTTTAGAATCTCCCATTCATGCATGTTCTGCCCACTATAATCTATGAGACTTGATTATTCTAAAAATGTCCTGTGATGAGTACAGGGTATGTGACTCATCATTATGAAACCTCCTCCACTCCCTAGTAGCTTCACCACTTTTTGGACCAAATATTGTCCTAAGCACCTTTTTTTAAATACTTTAATTTGATTTTGTCATGTACGGTAAGAGGCCACGTTACACACCCATAGAGAAAAACCGGTATAATTATGGTTTTGTATATTCAAAGCTTTACATTCCTTGAAAAGGTGAGATGTCAACAACCTACTGATCGAGTGATAGCATACATTTTCCGACTCTTCTTTTCTTAATTTCCAATATAATATCATTATTGGTAGTTAAAATTGTTCCTAAATATTTATACTCCTTAACCATGTCAAACGATCAACACCAATCTGTATTATCTGTGTGATCATATACTTAATAATTTCAGAGTTCACATCTAAACCTATTTACTTACTAGCTCTAGTAAAATTTATCCAATTCATGCAACAGCTTCCTTAATGTTGCTCGGCAAAGTTAAATACTCTGCATATTACAATAGTTGTATTGTGCTGTTTAATGTCAACCCTTGCCTACTCTCTTGCATCTTGCATTAACATAATAGCATACTCTGAGGCTAGATTAAAAAGTAATGTGTAAAGTGCATCTTCTTGTTTCAACCCATTATTGATTTTGAAAGTACCGGTATCTGATAAGTGACGCCCAATCCATACCCTTCCACACATATCAGTCAAATATACCTCAATTAGCTTGACAAGTTTTTTGTGTACCCAAAATTGGCTAAAATTTCGTATAATTTATTTCATTTAACTGAAGCATAGGCTTTTTTAAAATATATGTATAAATGATGAACCGTCATTTTGTATTCTTAATTTTTTTTTTATAATTGCTGAATAGTAAAAAACTAACCCTTTGTTGATCTATTTCATCAAAATCTACACTGATGATACCCGCCTCGGTGGCGTAGTTGGCTAACACGCTTGTCGTGTTGAGCTTGACTACTGAGGATTGGGAGATCAAGGTTCGAATCTCGTTCAGGTGAACAAGGAGTGGTTTTTCCTAAATGGTTTTCCACTCACCCTCCACGCAAATGCGGGTTCACTTCCTCTAATTAAACCTTCCCAATTCCTAATCCATTAGTGTAATTAGTACTTAAAGCGTATAACCCAAACGGGTAGTAAGACGCGGTGCTAAATATTATATTATTACACTGATGATCCCCAATTTTTCTCAATCTCATTAAAATTATTTCTTATAAAATTTTATACTATGTTGGTGATAGTTATTACACACTGTTTTATCTCCCTTTTTGAATATTAATATTATAATAACCTTCTTCCATTCTTGTGGTAGTACCTCATAGTTCCATATGTAACATGGCAATTTATGAATTTCTGTTACTAGCTTTTCATAACTTGCCTTTAATAACTTTGATGGAATTGAATTTATACCTGTAAATTTAGAGTTCTTTAACTTCTTAATACATTCTTTGACTTCACTAATACTTGGGTATGGTGGTTCAGCAGTATGGATAACTCGGACCTTTTAACTGTTCCCAAAGAGCAAGGTATTTTCTAAGAGATAAGACTTTGGAACATAAATCATTACAATAAATATTCTATACAAACCATAAAAATAATTATTTAACCCATTTGATCTTATCAATTCATTCCAACGCTTGTTTATATTGACATATTTTAATTCAAGTAATGTAGAAAATAGTGTGATACTACTTTAAAGTAATCTGAACCCTATATTACCTGAAGTTTTTTAAAATATTAAATATATTTTTATCAGGGTGTCTACTCAGAGGAACAAAAATTCGTGACTTTTTGACCACAAAACACCTTCGGTAAACGGTCGGACATTATATTGTACATCGGGCCTAGATAAAATAATAACAAACACAAGTAAAAACTATTACTATAATCATACCAACAAGAAAACTTACTTTTAATTAAAGATGTTTGAAGCTCCCAGAAGCTTAAGTCCCTCAACAAACATAAAAATCTAATATTGTTCAAATTTGTCACCTAATATTTAGTTTATACACAAAATTACAACATACAGGAATTACATCTGCCTCAGTCGTTTCTTCTCCAAGTCGATTTCAGTTTGAAGTGCTGAAGCCTCTTCTTCAGCCTGTTGGAGAAGTTTTCTTTTCTTTGACTCAAGTTTATTTACAGTTTCCAATGTTGTTTTTGATTTGTTAGCTTCTTCACTTTATTTCTTCTTCATTTCTTCAATTGCTTCCCTCCTTTTGGAACTTGCTCGCCTAGCTGCATGCAGCATCCCACTTGTAAATTCCACATTCTTTATGCCACCTACCAACTGAACCATTGAATATATGTTGTGTTGGGAGATTAGAGAACGCTCTTTCATATTTTCAACCAAACATTCCTTGTTTACTGAAAAACCTCTTTCAACAGCACTGTTTCCATGGAACATTGTAAATATCATCGTACAAAATGACAGCAATGCCTTGCAAGCTTTTGCATTAATGATGATGTTGGATAGAAAAGAATCTAGTTTGGTTTCATTGAAATCAAATGTCTTCACCTCTTCTTGAACAGAAGACTGCTCACAGATTTCAAGGTAGTTTTTTCCTATATGTTCAGCTTCAATGTATGCAATATGGTTGTTTGAAGTGAGTTGTTCGAGTGATATGTTAAACCGTTGTACTCGTAGAGTGCCACTAGTCATTACTGCTGTTGAAAGGCATGAAGCACCTTTCACCATGCACTTTCGTAATGGAGACCTAGGCCCAGTCAGTTTTTGAAACATTTCCACTAAGAAGTGACTGCAATCTTTTCTAAAGAGCTTTACATCAAGTTCTTTAACATTTTTACAAAATTTCTTCGCACCAAAGCCTATGTCCACGTCCGAAAAGCTCAATAGGTTTTCATTTTTGACATCAATTGCCAAGAGCTGTCCTGAGTTTTTTACATTGCTTATAACCTTTGCCTTAAGGATGCGCTGCAATGCTACATGCTATCGAATAAAGTTCGGCATGTACAAAGGCCAACATTGGATTGTCATTTTTAAATATTTTAAGATATGGTTCCACTTCTCCTACTACTGACTGTAAGAAAAAGAGTTTTGCTTCAAGCAGGTTATCTTTTAGGAAGTCTCGTACAACACCAAAATTCTTTGTTTCAGGTGGTTTGGAACACACAAAAGCCACATATTGCTTTAAATGCGGAATCATTTTCAAGGCTCTTTCAATTACTTTTAAGTTTACCACCCATCTGATGGAACACATTTTAAGTGGAAAGAGGTCTGATCCACTTGAGAGGATGTAATCAGATCTTTGAGATGGAAAATTTTTAAACAGATAATACAACGAACGCAGAAAATTATGAACTTTTCATTCACATTTATTATGAGCTGTCTTATAAGCCCCATGAACTGTATGAAGAGAGCATGTGCCAACATCAATAGGTTTCTGGTCTTCAGAGTTATCTAAATTTTTTCCCATCATTTGATTGAGGTCCTTAAGGAATTTTAAATTTACATTAGGTCATCAACAGCAATTTGTAGAACATTCTTTAAGGGCAGTCCTAATTCAGACATACCTGATGTAAAGGAATCAAGGAGGTCAGCTGCAGTAGAATGCCCTAAAAACACAGAGTTCAAGTATCGGGTTGAAACCACATTTAAACTTGAGTTCCAATAACAGACAATGATGTCCATTTGTCCTTTTTGGGCAATTCTATTGAGACTTTCGTCAAGTGAAACTGCAAAAAATGCAATCTTCTTTAACTCCGAGAGTTTTTCTTGGAAGAAGGGGCCAAGACCAAAGGTTGTCAAATAGCCTAGTTAGTCTTTTTGCATTTTGAACTTCTGTGCTATTACACTGTCAGGCAAAATGATTGAGAAAAGATCATTGGAAATACATGAACCTCTGTCAGCAGTATGAGTCATAACCTTATTCATGGACCACAGAATTTCTGCTTTCAAGGTATCATCATTTACACAAAATTTACTCAAAGGTCCTCCAAGAGACGAGGAAGATGAAACAACAAATGGAGACGAAGCTGCGACCAAATATACTTCATTTTCAGAAGTAGGCCTACTTGTGGAAGGTAATAATTCTTTTGACGGTTCTGGCTGTTTACATCCTACTTTTTCAAAAGATATAAAGCTAAGCGTTTTTTGCTTACCTTGGAGTAGGGCAGAGGTTAGTTCCAAATGCTTCTTACCTTTTCCATGAATTTTCACTCCATTCAACGCACTGTGGCATATCAAATTCCGATTTGAAAAATGTACAATAAGCCTTATACTTGGTCATCTTCAACCGGTCGCAACCACTTTGAGTATTTATTTTCTTCAACAGTCAGCCAAAACTCTTTGAACAAACATTTACCAGGGATCTTTTAACAGATTAGCCTAAACTTCACACATAAAATCTTTGAATGCCCCCCCCCCAAAAAATTATTGAATTTTTTCGCAACACACAATTAAAAAATAATTTAGGTTTAATATTTTATGTACCTATAAGACAACGAAAATTATTTTAAAAATTGGTAAATTTCAACTGTTTTGAATGAATGGTCTTAAAAATTAAATGAATTACGTCAAGGATCAAATATTAACACAATAGTATTATTTTATATTTTATAAAAAATACACCGTATTTCACTGCGAAAACGATTGCTATTTGCTGCCAACGTTAATTTGAAAATATAATATACATTTTACACCGCCTTCAAATTGCAGTCGGATAACTGAAAGCGTAAAAAATATATAATTGCCGCCAACATCTTGATCCAGATCCACAACACAGATGAACGCACGGTTTGTGTAGAAAATGTCCTGGTATTTTCCTGTATCATCTACAAAACCTGAATTCCAATTCATTCACTCGAAAACCATAATTTGTAGACACACCCCACGAGACAAGTAGCACGCCACATTCAAATTTAATACAAGATGGCGAACGTTAACCTTGTCATTGGAATCACAAACAAAACAATCAGGCAACTTCCGAGTGGCGCGTGCCATCACGTGTAGTGGATAGCGCTATCTTTGAAGCATTCACCTTGTTACGATGTGCAGGAAATTCAAACTAAAATTATTTTCGTAACTTTATGACCAAGATATTAAAAATTCGTGACTTTTGTGCAATTAGTGACTTTCGTGACCCAGTAGACACCCTGTTTATTAACAAATTCCTAAATTGACAATTTTTTATCAGTTCGTCCTAGGCTTAGCCAGCGTTAGTTAATAAAATATACTTTGAATTGAATTATTTATATTATAGCCTCTCTCATTGTCCAGAGATTTTTTAGTTTGTTTTCAAGTCATTTATACACCTTCAACCAAAATATTTTTGCAACCAATTAATAACATCACATCTTTAATAGTTTTTTTATAAAACTTAAACATTTATAATTATTTAACAATTATTTAATAATTGTACTATACTTTAACATTTAACATAACAGGTATATTATAAAGCTAAATACTCCTTTTTTCACAACTTTATAGTTATTCATATACATCGTATTTGTACATTTTAATTTGTATATGTTACTTTACTGTGTCATCACCATTATATCTCTTCATTATAACTTTTTATAGAATTATTATCAATACTGATTAAAGATTTATATTAACCTAATAATTAATTAACAAACATTACTTTTCCAATCCAAGTCTTATTTAATATTATTTCTTTATAGTCTTTAATGAAAAATATATAAATTGGGTATCATTTTAAAGGTTAATTGCAAATTTATTCACAGAAAATTGTCTACAGTCTGGATTTAGTAGGAAAAATTAATGATTTACAATTTAGAAGAAGACATTATTAAAGAGCTGTTCTTTAAAGAATAGACTTTTAAATTTAATTTATCAATAGAAACCTGGAGAATCGCCAAAATCAGATTGGAAAAAATCCTGAATTTAGTTATAAAAACTTGATATTAGAATACATAGAAATGTGTTTAGCTAAGAAAGATAACATAAGATATTTATCAAAGATATCAAATTCTATAATCTGGAAGTATGATGCTAGAACAAAATGGAAAACTGATTTAGTAATAGCGTAATATTTGAATGTGGACAAATCAACATTTAGAATGTAAACAATTTTGAATTTAGTTATAGCCATAAATACTAACTTAAAAATGTTGTAAGGTATTTAAAAGGAATCCATTCTGGATTTTTACTTGAAATAAAAAACCTCACTTCAAGATATAAAAAACATTCACAAATTTAATAAACCATTATAATGAGAATTGAGATAATTCCGGATAAAGTCTTGACTATTCAAAATTAGTAATACTGCGTTCAGAAAGGAGACCATTGCAGATTTGTCAAGACATGATGAGAATCTTGAGAGATGTTTAAAACCTAAAAAGGACATAATGTCAGTTTATTAAGCCATTTCACGGCTTATTTGTAATAATTGCTCTGTGTTTTAAAGTCCAAATGTATATCCAGATGGAATGAAGACTGTTCTATCTTAGATAGCAAGGCAATATTTATAAAAAGTTAGACAGTAATTTACAATTTAAATTAAGGACCATTATTTAGTTTTTTATCACAATGACCTAACTAATTGGGTTTGAAAAAACCACCTCAGTAGACCTTACTAGGATTAGAACGGCGATCTCCACATCAACAGCAGGCCAGTGTTACACTAGAGTGCTGGCTTAAACCAAATGACACTAAGGCGAGTTGTATTTAATTGTCAACACATATTAATATAAAATCCAGAATATTCACACCCTTGATAGAGACCATTATATCCTCTTATAAAAAAATGTAAATGTAGCTTCATGAATTATATATTCACAGCCCAAAGAGAAATCATTTTGAATTTGTTACCAATATCAAAGTTACCAATAAGGAAATAATAACTATCTTTAGCTGTTTTTAGATGTTTTACAATTATGTCATGAAGATCATATCAAAATATATATAATCAGTAACAATGAAATTTACAAATTTAATTGATGGTTCTTTGTTTGAAAATCTAAAAGCTAGCTTAGTGCTAAATTTGAAGCTAGCTCTGTGCTAAATTTGAAATTAACTATAAGAATAAAAACTACAAGTAAAAGGTATAATTTATTGGGTAAAAAAGTTTTTAAAAGGTGGAGGAGGAAATTGAGAAAGAATATCAAACTATTATTTAAAATATATTATTCCCGATTAAACAATACTTACTCTTAAGCCCGGATATTGTGAGTTTGGATTGGTGGTGGTTATGGATATATTAATTTTAGGATGACGGTGAGGGATCACATGGTTTTAAAGTGGTGAACTCCATTCTTTTTAAACATTTGTAAAACGAAAAACACTAAACAGCACAAAATCTGGGCCTACATCACAAAATGCATACACCTAGAAAAAATGTTGGTACAATGAGGTTTAATTGTCTGTGTGAGCTTAGTAGCTGCAGGCACTTCATAAACATAATATAATGTAAAAGTTTTACAATTTTCCAAAAGAGTGAAAATTTTACAAATAAATTGTACAATTGCTAGGAATAAAACCTATAATGTTGTTTAAGTTCTTGACAGTTTTACAATGATGTCAGATTCATTTCAAGAGAAAAATAAGATGCATGATGAAATATTTTATCACATACCTATGATAAACATTAGGTAATCAAATCTTTTGTAACCTAAGTTTATTTCAGTACTAATAATATGTGGGTTGGTGATATTTTCTTTTGGTTCCAAGTTAAAAAAAACTCCATAAATAATAAACTACTATTCTTGAGCTTTCCCTGTTGACAACTCTGTTACACAATTTATATAAAGAGCACAATATTACGAGTGTGAAAGTAATGATATTATACCTTCCATTAACCTTAATATATTCATTCAAATTAGCATCTTTGAAAATGGACACAACAACTTAGTTAGGAATCCATTTGCGTACCCCTGCTATTATGATAGTATTAATTTATTAAAATTTGAAAACATCATTTGTTTATTTTAATTTGGTCTGTATTGACAGCCAGTTTTAGTGTTATCCACCTTAGAACTAGAGTTAGATCAAGTTGTAAAATTGTGCCAAATTGACAGAAAAAATAAATAAAAAATGCATAGTTTAAATTGAAACCATATCTCAGAAAAACCTATATATTTTACAAAGCAATGATGAATAGCATGTTAAGTTTTTATTTCCTTAAAGAGTGACACGTTCAAGTTTTTTCAAGTATTTAATATATTCGATCTGTGAAATAAAACTTTTTCATATAACTACAATTTGTAAAATTACATCATACAAATAAATTCACAGGAATTAAGTGGCCCAGTGGAAGTCATGCTTAAGCACTTAATAAATTAGTTGTAAGGTTAATTTACAATAATATAAAACAAGCTTGGATACTTATTAATTTTGTATAGATATTCTTGATGACAGAAGATAAAGGATTGTTAAGTTTGTTGGCACAAGGAAGAGGCAATAGAGCTCATTAACGAGTAGAAGGGCTTGTGACAAGTCTTTGCAGTTAGACTCTTATCACTAAAGAGCTAAACAAACTTTCATCAATAACAATATCTATTAGTTAAGTATTAAAAGGTTACAAGGTATATAGCTACACTTGCTGAAATTAATCCCGTTTGCCCTACTTTACTTGGTATTGTGCATGTCTAGGAAGCCAAAACTAAAGTGGAGATGTCAATGGTTTAAAACAATAGCAATCACTGTGTACTATTGCTCATGATACCATGATTGTGGAAACATTTTATAATTGGTCATTCATTTTATGTAATTTTGGATTTTTAGGCCATATTTACTTGGTTTCTGTCCGTTTAAGGGTATTTTTAGGCATTTTTGTTGAATAAAATTATGTTTAAATACCATCAATGTTTTATCAATGCAGCAATACTCAATAATACATTTTTGACCACAATATAGTTGGAAAGAAAATATAATGTAGTCAATTAACTTTTTATCTTCTTTGTTTGTATGGTTGGAAAATACACATTCCTAGTGAAATAATGCAATAAGCTGGAAAGGATTGTGTGTGTGTGTGTGTGCACACGCGCGTGCGCACACACTCAAGATGTTAGTTTTTTTTTACCTGAAGCAGATATTTGTTAATGAATTTTGTATTTAGAAGTATGCATAAGTTTAATTGTTAAAGGATTTTCATTTAATATATGTATATATTTTTAGTTTGCCTTTGTTACGGAAATTTTTTATTTTGTCGTATGTATTGATTAAGAGTTTTTGTTTTATCTTTTACGATAACTTTTGAAAATTTTAAGTCATTTTTTAAAAATTGTAACGTTATTTTGTCAAGTCATTTTAAAATATTTTTAGCTAATCCAAGTCCGGGCGCTGTGGATGACATATTTCAAGATATGAACCCTATTGTTTAGAAGTACAATTTTTAAAACCAAACCAATATAATTTACATTTTAGTTATATATTTGAGTGCTTTGTGATTGTCTCTCTTCTTGCTATGGCTATATTTCAACATTTTTAATGTTGGTGTTTTGAAAAGGTGCAAGCAAAGGAGATCATTTTGGTTGAAGATACTTTTATAGATTTTAATAATAATAATATTTAGAATAGAGAATCAAAAAATTGTCCCCCTTTCAGTTGTGGATGAATTTATGATGTTTATAATAATTAGTGAAAGTTACCATGTATTTTCAATTCTGGACTTGGTATTATCCTGGATTCTATGGGATCTTTAACCCATTATGCCAAAGATTCCTTTAAATTGTGTTCAGTTGACACTTTTTCCGCCAAAATATTTAAATTATTTTTGTGACTAGCCCATTACCAGAACCATGTATTTATTAAAATAGAAGTTTTGTTATTTTATCCAAAATCCAAAATGGTTCTTTTATAGATTTTACAAATACTGGGTGTGTATATTTGTAAGACTCTTGGTGATCTCCATCCCATTTGTGGATTTTTGACTTCCATGTTTGTGACATATCTAAAATTGTTTCTATTCTGGATTGGGTGGTCTTAAAAATAATAACTATTTAGTGTTTCCTAAGCCCAAAAGAAAGAAAGAAAGAAAGAAGGAATAGTTTGGGTAGACAGCTTTTTGTTTTGGATACTTTTACAGATCTAAAATACAACACTTTTGGTTAAAATTTAATCACAGTTATTGCATATGTGGATTTGATTTAAATGATCTAAAATCAAGGAGAGAAGGTATTCTTTCTTTTTTAATACAATTTGGCTCTATTTTAAAATGTTAAATTTTTCCTTTTCTGAATTTCCATACTTCAAAGCTAAGAGATCAAAGATTTATGTATGAACTTCAAAACAGATTATTGTGATATTCAATATTCCATTTTCTTATGCAATGATATCTATACTTATATATTGCTACTAAATGTCAGTGATATTTATCTTTTGTGGTAGCTTTCAAGCTATGTTGTTCATAATAATAATGTGGCTAAACCATGGAAAATGAAGTAGATATAAGCAAAACATAGAACAATTAAATGTAAATACAATCTAGTTCACTCTCAATTTGTTAAAGGAATATTTTTGGAGCTTTCGAAATATTTGGTAGAGTTACAAGATTTTTTATTGCTAGTATAATTGACAGTAATTATTTGAGACATACAAACTGTTTGGAAGCAAGACACATTTGAAATTTGTTCAAACCAAGTGTCATCTAAATTTACCTGATAATTATAAATTAATAGATGTGATATATTTGTCCTATTTTATTTATGTATTTTATTCATTATTTTATTTTCAATATAGATATAGTTAAATACTATTAAAATGTATGAGTTTGCTTTAATATTGCCTTATTCATATGAACAAAGTTGTTCTTCAACAATAAATTCATGAGAATTAGTGACTAATAGTATTAAAGGATGATACTTTTCATTTAATATTTTCCATTTAGCATTCATATTGCTTGCCTTGTAAGTTATAAGAATATGTTTAAAATAGGGACCAGCTTTGCAATCAAAATATTATATAGTGGGTTATAAGATGATGTTAGCTTATATTTTTGACAAATTTGTTTACAACATGCCTCACCATATTGATTTTAAATAATGGAAAGAAACCTACCAAGTGAACATATATAGCTTGAGCTAGAGAATCTTCTGAGTTTTCCTTGGTTTATAAAATATGGTTTTTCAAAGCTTACTAAAACTATTGTTTGTGTCTTGAAAAACTACTCACATATTAAACATATTGTGAAATAGAGAATCTTCGTTTCTCTTGTCCCCAAAAAGCTGGTATGTATCGTATTTCAATATCTCCATTTTCCATGTATGGTGAATAAACTGTTTCAATTATGCAACTTTCATCATATTTCTGTAACCAAAGATGGTTTTAAATGTGATTGTTCAAATGACTCGAAAAGGGAAAACCCTACAGTATGTTTAGCACAAATATTGTGCTTATATTGGAAGAATGGAAGTGAAAAGAGATGAATTTCACTTAAACAAATTAAATAATTATCATCTTTATCTCTCTATATCTGCTTTGGATGAAATCTATTTAATAATTTTGCAATAAAGCATCATTTGTTAAAAAAAAATTAGGTTAAGTAAACTTAAGTAAATTAACACAACGATTCTTTAAAAAAAAAACCATAACATATTTACACTTTGGTTCAGCTTTATATATGTATATTATGTATCTTCTGCCAAGCTAACATTTAAGAGTGAAAGGATATTCTAACAACATTTGTTTAGGTTATAGTTAATGTTAAAAAACAACAACATAGAACTAGGGGTCTGCGCGCTTGGGTTTTTTCATTTGAGTTGAGTATTTCGAGAAACTCCCAAGTTCTAGTATATTCATAATTTTTAAAATTTTGATGAGTACGTATTTGTATGAGGGGGGAGAGGGGAGGAAGAGTAAGTATAGAAACAACTACAAGAATTGAATGAGGAAGTGAAAGGGTGGAATGAAATTTAGCATAGCAAAGTGTGAAGTGATGGTAATGACAAGGAAGATAGTAAGGCCAAATATAGCTATAAGGTTGGATGGAGTCAAGTTGAGAAAAGTACAGAATGTGATATCTTGGAAATGTGATTTTGGAGAAAGGTGGAAGTAGAGAGGATTTAATGAAAAGTGGACATCATGGAGAGATGCTCTATAGGTGCATAAGAGACCTGCTATGGAGAAGGGAATTCCCCTTGAAGTGCAAGAAGTGTTGAACAGGGCGTACACAACGGTGATTTTAATTCCATTTCTTTATGCGTAGTTAGTTGTGTATGCGCCTTAGATGGGCTTTCACTAAAAATTTACTTAATATTAAATTTATTTCAATTCAATTTTTAATGTGTATAAAATTGATGTTCATAATTTAAAATAAAAAATAAAATGGTTAAAATAATATTTCCAGTAGATTATTATTATTATTATTATTATTATTTGTTCTGTTTTACAACAGTTCCATTCCTTCATTCCTTGGTAAATGAACTGTCCTCTGCCTCCTTCCTCAGCTCCCAAAATGTTCTTTTTTCCTTCAAGTCATCTAGTATTTGAATCCTCCCCTGTAACTTCTTCTTGTTGAAAGCTTCCATAGCCATTGCAATCCTCGACCTAATTTCTTTTGTGCAGTATGCATCCTTTGTCAGAAGACATCCTAGTTACATGAAATGCTCTATATTTTCCAACTCCTGGTTTCCAATTTTGATTTCCAGCGGCTCTTCATTTTTTGAAATCATCATTACTTTTGACTTCTCAATTTTGACCTTCGTGCCATATCTTCTCCCTATCTCCATTAACCGGTTAATCATTTCCTCCAACTCCTCTTTATTTCTGGCAAGCAATGCTATATCATCAGCATATTTTATTGTATTGATGACACATCCTTCTACCCTGAAATTGTAATGTCCCTCTAGGGTTTCCCTGACCAGCTACTCACCATACAAGTTGAACAGGCTAGGTGACAAACAGCATCTATGTCTAACTACTATTCCTATCTCTACCCTGTTGGTCTCGCCATCATTCAACCTCACCTTCACTAGCTGTCCTAGGTACAGGTTTGTAATCAGCCTTCTGTCCTTCCAGTTGATGCCAATCGTTTTGAGTATTTCCATCAGTTTCTTCCATTTCACTCTATCAAACGCCTTTTTCAAGTCAATGAAACCAATGTAGACTTCTTCCTTGACTTCCAGCACTCTTTCTGAAATTATTCTCAGGGTATCAATAGTATTTCTTGTTCCTTTACTGAATTCAAGTTGGTCTTCTGCCATCTCACTTTATATTTTCAATTCCAGTCACTTGTTGAGTATTCTTGTCATGATCTTCCCCACATAAGAGATGAGGCTGATGGTCCTGTGGTCATTGTTTTTATTAGCTTGCTTCTTCTTCTTTAGAGCCACCATGGGTTACGTCTAGAAAGTCCTTGGCCATTCTCCTGTTTCGTAAATCCTATTTATAAGTTTTGTCAGATACATTAATCTGTTGTTTCCCAGTTTCTTAAGAAGGTCAGGTGGTATGTCGTCATCTATAGAAGCTTTTCTACTTTGCATATCCTTTATGGTTATCTCTACTTGAAGCTTTAAAATGCTGGGTCATTTTTGGTCTTCCTCTACCTCTTATGCTGCTTCAATCTCTAGGTTCCTTGGTCAATTTTCCTTGATGTACAGTTCTTCTATATAGCTTTCCCAAATCATAAGAACCCCTTTATGATCCGTCACCATCTGACTTTTGGGTTTTTTGTGCCTATTGTTCGCACACCTTTGTTTTCATACACTCCCAGTTTCTTTGCTTTCTGGAACATGAGGTCATACCTTCCTTTTCTTTGTATTTCAATAATCTCACAGCACATATTCTATATATAGTCTTTCCTCGCTTTGTCTGTTTCTATCGAGGGTTTTCGTGGAATCCTCTTCACTTTTACAACAATGTCATTTAGCACCTTCAAAAAAATATTCTTAGTAATAATATTCCACTTCCCTTCCGCACTTATAATCTCTTCTGTCACCTCACTTAACTTATGTTCAATTGAATTTCTCACAAATTCACACTGGCTTCTTAATTTTTTTTAAATCCCACCTCGGTCTTCTCTTGCTCATTTTCCTCATCTTTTTCAGTCTTGTTTCAACTGATGCCACATGAAGGTTGTGGTCCGAATTGATGTCGCCACCTGGCAATGTCTTTATATCCTTCACAAGACAATATGAAATAGTAAATGTGTTAAGTTTGTTAAAATATCTTTTGCAATGTTGATCAACAATGATTTTAAACAGAATGCCAACATAATTATTTAACTAAATAATAACTAAGACTAGTTTTGTAGTCAAACGTATTATATAAATTTTAAATATCTTAAGTTTTAAAACAATCAATATATATACCCAATGTTAAATTTTTAATTAAACTTAAACTATAATTTTAGAAAAGGACCATGTTAAATTGTAAAAATAATGATTATTCAATTGTTTAGTGGTTAATTTAGCTTCCCCCCCCCCCCCCATTGCCTTATCATGTCAATGCAACCTTTATTAAGGATAATTCAATATGGATGACAATATTAAATAAGTTTACTGGTCGAAAGTAGTTTTAGAGTTCTATTACCTTTATAATATGAAATTTGATATTAATTCTACCAATCTGTTAGTTAAAAGTGAAATTGCTGATATAATCTAAACTAAATAGTGTATAATTACCATTGCGTTTTTAAAATGGATTTGTACATGCACCGAAAGAAAGCTCGAAAATGACAAGCCTACAAAACTTTTGATTTCAATCTTTAATGACAAGCTCGGTTCAAAGCTCTAAATCCAAGTATTCACAGAGCCCTATATAAAACATTGCCATGCATTCAAAATACAACAAAATCAAGATTCAACTATGGTCAGATATAGTGTTTACAATGTACTAGAGGTGTGAGAAGCTTTGAAAACTTCGACTTGGCTTCAAAATAAATATCGGCTTCGACTTGGCTATGAAAAAGAATTCTTCAATAAAAACAAAACATTGACAGTTAAATTTCTCTATTTATGGTCAATTATTGCCATTCTGAGCTAATATTTGTATTACAAATTAATATTCGAGTGAATTAATTTGAAATAATTGAATTGTAAGTTGTGATGATAACTTGATTTATCAGAATAAAACAAAATACTATAAGCTATTGTACAATAACATTTCCCACATAACTTCGGTGTCTAAGTTACATAAATAACCAAAACATAATTATTTTTTTTTCAATCAGAGAACCACTAACAAAAATTAATCAAATGTTGATTCGACATCGAGAATATTTCATATATTCGATTCAAGTTCGCTTAGAGTTAAAAAAGTGGTCTTCTCACACCCCTACAATGCACCCTCTGGTATGGGCTTGAGTAAATTGTTAATATCATTTATCCATCTCAGTTTTACTTATGGCTCTGACAAATATGAAATTGGCAGAAATATGAATGATACTAGTAATAACATTCAATATATAGCCAATCTTTGTGATGGATGTAGTGAAGGTGTCACGTGAAGGGTCAGTTGGTGCATATATTTCGGTGTTGTTTGCAGATTGATGTGAAATAGTACCTTCTGGCTCAGTGAGGAAAGCAACAGGAAAATACCTAACTGCTAATTTCCACAGTACGCCTCTTTAGTGCTGCCTGGTTTTTATAGCTGATGGTGGAACTATTGAGGATTCAACTAATCTTCGGGTTTAGTGTGCTAATCATACATCATACATATAAAACACAAGATTTATACTGAAGTAAATTATTTTGAAAAAATAAAAAAACTTCAAATATCCAATTATTGAAATATTTAAACAATAATTATAATTAATTTTGACCAAACCTCTTATATCAAAAAAAGCTTCATTAGTACATGATAAATATATTCACTCATTGTAGATCATGATTCTGCCAATATAAAAATTAAGAAGAATACTTTGGTAATGTTTAGACCATAAATGGATCGCAAATTCATAAGCAATGCATACAAATTTTGATAGTAATTTTAATATACACAAGATAATTTGAAAAGTAAATATCATTTGAGATTAATTGTATTGGAAAAAAGTCTAACTAAACTTAGCACAAGCATTTATAAACTCAATGTGTATAAAGTCAAATAAAACATTAGATAAGATATATAACATACAATTTTAGTTGAAGTATAGCAATATATACTATTTTTAATGAGTTTCAAGTTACATCCTTATAAACTTTTTTTTAAGACATTGTAGATTGAGTGATAGGACTTTTATGTCATATATTAAAAACTCACTTAGGGATAAGTTAAAGGATACATAGTTTGCAATTACTGGAATACTTGGCATTGTTAATCATTTAAATTCTACTTAGTTAACTGTAAAAAAATAATTACTCATCAATTAAAGTTAGACTAAAGAATAAGATGTATCAATTAACTAGTGCAATACAATTCTACTTCTATTACAGGGCTTCAAGTGATTTGTATTATTGATAGAATATTTTATTAGATTATACTTATTACTTATTAGGTTAAGAGTGTACGCTTAGGGACAAATGTTTATATTGTTTATTATATAGGATTTTTGTTGTTAACAATTACCAAAATTGATATTTTTTCTCAATTGTGACACTTTTAAGCATGTAGATTATTTAAATATGATAAATATGATAAGTTTAACGTGAAAATGTATTATTAATTTAAAACCAATAAACACATATTTTTCTGTCCTAATAAATATGGTACATCTACTTTGGTGGTTGTACGCATGATCTAAAGTGTCACTTTCGCAATAGAATGGATTATAAACGACAGGTAATCCAAGATTTTACTCTTATTCAGCTGTATTGAGTGTTCTTTCTCAAATGGTTTTCCACCTTCCCTCAATGCAAATAAGAGAGCATGTACTCAAAATTTAACCTTTTTCTTCCCTACCCTATTAATGTAAATATGTTGATAGTTCCAACAGCTAATAAGTTGCAAAGCAAAAATATATATATAAAATTATGAGGCTAAGATTTTAATCTTTGCAAGGGGAAACGTACAAGAAAATATCAGGTGCTGAGTGAAATCTGTTCAAAAAATTTAATTAGTTTTTATATTTTTGTGGTTGCATAAGATTTCAAGTTTTTGGAAGATACAATTTTTTTTATCTAATCTCTTGCCTATTTTGTTTTTCTTTTTACTGTTAATTTAATATTTATTAATTGAAGAAAAAAATCACAATTAGTTTATTTTTTGTTTAAATATTAAATTAACAACAAACGGTAATGTGTTATTAATGAATTTGCCTTTAAAACAACTTTTCCCTGTTAATGAATGTTAAATAAACAGGTTTTTGAATTTTTATAAAAATTAGGCAAATAAAATTGATAAACACTAAATGCAGATAGAACTTATTTGAAGCTAATTTTTTTGGTAATTAAGGATAGGAATTAAATTTATTAATTGCTCTACACTTGTTTAGTATTCAAAGACGTATATAGTGCCTCCTCCCACCTAGTATGAACATTTAAAGTGAGCACTTATTAAATATAGGCATACCAAGTGGCAACAGAACATGGGAAGTGGAGTTTCAAGGGGAGATAATCCAAATAGCTTCTAAATCCATAGGAATTTAATTATTATTAGCACCACGTCTTACTACCCGTTCGGGTTATATGCACTTACGCTAATGTGTAATGGTAGGGCGATTGTGAGATGAAATGAAGGACCTACAGTTTAGCGTGGAATCCGAACCATGGTGGCGGCCTGGCATTCGGGGGATTTTAATTAATATTTAAGAAATCGAGTGAGGATCATTCTAAATATATCTTAGGGGGATCAAAATAAAAAATAAATAAAAAAAAATTATGAAGGAGACCACTCAAAATAAGTTATAAAGAAGTATAATTTTTCAAAAAGATTCAAGGACCATCCCAATCACTTAAAGGTATCAACTTGTCAAAAATTTGCTGGGGTCGGCCCCCTGAACTATTTAAACTGAAGAAGGGGGGACAAGTTCCCCAAAATCCCATTTGATTAATTTCCCATACCCCCTACACAGATAAGGTTCTGCTGTCACTGACCCAACATGAGTAGTTTTAGAAATTATTTTTTTTCTTGAATACATTTGGCGGTTTAAAAAATTTGAGCTTGAATCCAAAGTTGTACACTTCTCAAATAAAGGTGTTTCCAACTTGCCCTAATGTGTTGAATACTTTGACCCATATTTAACTGTAAGCTGTTAGGGGATTGATATCTGAAATCCCCTCCCTATTATTCTATTCTTGCCTTTAATTCTTCTTTCTTTGCATACTTATTTGCGACGTGTTTTCAGAACTATCATTCAAATAGTTTCAAGTTGAAAGGTTTTGTTGTTTCCAAATATTTAAGATTTACACACGTTCACAGTTCTCCCATCATTCACTAATACTTCCTATGTCCTCTGCCAATTGTCAATATTTAGTTATAGTCTACCAGCTCTTTGTTGCCTGAATAATGAAAACAACCATTTAAAAAAATTGTACTTAAACAAATATTCTTGTTTTGTTTAAATCATAAATAAGGCATTATTAATTTTTTTATTGTCATCCTTTAGGGGGAAGTGGTGGGGTTAAGGGGGTGCTGGGGGCATTAAACCCCCAAGTCCCATACCTCAGGTTTGGCCCTGATTACTCTCTCAATCCAATGGTTCCCAAATGGTGGAAATTAGAAAGCTAAAAAATAGAAGCCAAATGTGTTTTGGTGGACACCTATGCATGGGCCCAGTTTTTTTGAAATCTATAATTTATTTAAAAATTAACTTTTGGCTGAATTTGGACATCATTTTTTTATTACTATTCAAGATATGTTTGTCCAGGTAAAATTTTGCTCACAAATAAAAGTATGTTAACATAAATAAATTTAGCTAAATCTTTTATATTATTTTATTGGTTACTATGTTGACTTTGGACATCTTTAAATTCAATATATGTGACTGGAAGATGAAGTTACGACAGGCCTAGCAAGCCCAGTAATGAAAAATATATAGCTTGAATAAGAAACTGACCCAAGCCACAAGCTGTAAACAGTAATGGATGTAAAAAATATTGGACTGGAAGAATATAAATAGCTTTACAAAAAGATGTTATGGATGGTATTTAAGTTAAGCCAGTGCAAACCTTCAAAGTTTCAAATCATAATCTGAATCTTACTAGGATTTGTATTCAATGCAAAGTTTCAAATCTTTCTATTGGAAAGATTCAGATTCTGTGGGCTTAGTTCAACATTAAAATCTATAAGTCATAGTTGATCAACAAATTAATATAATCTGACCAAAAACAAGTTGCATGGTAGAGTGAATAGAGAAAATAACTTGAGTTCTAGGTCGTAAAGGAATCATGTGGAGGACAGTTGTTTGTGGCAATGAATATCATGTATTTAAAAAAGTATCCACCTTTTTGTGAATATTAAAAAAACCTTTGCACTATGATTAAATAAGAAGTGTGATTTTTATTTGATGTTTCACCTTGTGAATATAATGTTCGTGATAAGATTATTTTTATAGTGACTCTAAAAATGTTTATGGAGTAACTATCAATTTAAAAAACATTTTTTTAATTATTGGATTGGAGGGTACATTCAACACAAATCCGATTTAAAACACTATCATAGTAAGCCTAAATTAAATAATTTATTTGAACTTGTTAAAAAAAAATTTTATCTAAATTTTTCTAAGTATCAGAATCAATTTGAGAAAAATAAAAATTAGTATAAGATTCAATTCAAATACACTCTAATCTTTTCTTTTAAAGCATGAGATTTAATTTAGATTCAAATAAAAACTTCTTAAGTAAGAGATTTGAGTCAACCATGATTCAAATCAGATTCAAAATTGAAAATCTAGGAATTACAGAGGCTTAATTTAATTTAGGTTTTTTTTTGCATAGCATATTACTACCCTCCTGGGCTATATGCATTTAATCAAATGAGAGCAAAAGGGAGGATTAAGGTAAAGTTTGTATGAAATGTACATTAATTTGCATGCACCTCTGCCTCCCAATCACTAGCATTATAGTTTATTGCAAGAGTGATGCTTTGGACCCTGTAACCACTGAAGTAGCAGCTAAGTTTAGTCAAGATATGTTTATTGAACAATATAAAATTAAAAGCGGAAAAATACAGATGTTGACACAATATTGGTCATTAAATATAATAAGTGAAAATATTAATCATTCAAGTTATATATTTGGGGTTAAATGACCATATTAATCAGAACTAGCTTAACAGTTTAATTTTAATGCTGTTTAGTAATCATATATTTCTAAATATTAGTGTGTTAAAATCATCATTAATTGTTGTATATTATAAAATGTTAAACATATAAATGATATATTTGACTAGAGTAGTTGAGTTACATGACTAGAGCAGTTATGAAATATTGTGAGTGATATCTATGAGTGCAGAGAAGGAGAAGAGGCTTTTTGGTGTTAATAAAATAATAATAATAATATTATTATTTAGCACCGTGTCTTACTACCCGTTCGGGTTATACGCTTTAAGTGCTAATTACGCTAATGGATTAAGAATTGGGAAAGTTTAATGAGAGGAAGTAAACCCGCATTTGCGTTGAGGGGAGAGTAGAAAACCATTTTAGGAAAAACCACCCCAGTTCACCCGACCGAGATTCGAACCTCAATCTCCCCGTCCTCAGCAGTCGAGCTCAACACGACAAGCGCGTTAGCCAACTACACCACTGAGGCGGGTCTTTTTGATAATCAAGTGTGTATTGTGTACCTTATATACAAATAAAAATAATAAAACACAAATATAACATTAATAAAATACATGTTTTGAAGTAAAGTATATTTATATGCTAATTCAACCATGTGACATATTTTAATTATTTAGACATTTTTCATATACCTAGAGTAAGAAAAAAAACCCATCACAAATCTTCTTAATGAAAGATTATACAAAATATACCAAACATGTTCACAAGCCATACTTTTCCTATCATAAATGTTGTGTTTAGAAGGTCCAAGCAGTGTTTTCAATAGCCCCAACTCAAGGAGTACAAAAGCAATTATAAACAAAAATATGTTATGTTAAAAACATTTGTTCCCAGTTATCAACACAACTGCCACACTACTGGCAAATAAATTTATTAATAAAAGTCCTTATATTACAAGAGCAAGTAAAATATTTTATTTCAAGAAAACTATTAATGATAGATCCACTAAATTTTCACAGTTTACAAATGTCTAATGTGGATACATATACGGGTAAACTAATAAATCACCTATTTCTTATTCATATAAACTTCTTTCACTAAACATTCTACACTTTTTAATTTCACTACTCATATGATCCCTTTTTCTCTTCGCTATGTTGGCAAAGTAGCAGGATTGTAATTTTTGTGAAAGATTTTTATTTATTAATTTGAGGTATTTAATGTGCATTTTCTGAATTAACATAATGTATCAGAACACAAAACTTTCTATAAGCGAGAGCGAAAGGGCTTACCAATTTTGTTGGAAAAGGTATTTTTATATATCTTTCAGGGTTCTTTTACATGTCACAATCGACCTGGGACCGAAAACTATATTTCCCCTTTGAATGAAGCTGTGCTATAGATTTTTATCACTCAAGAAAAATCCTTCGTCCCTGGCTGGGTTTGAACCCACAAACATCAAGTCCTGGGGTGAGCACCCCAAGACCACTAAGGTCGACTTTTTTGAAAAAGAACAAACAGAAAAATCATCTGTAATTTGTGAAAACAAACTAATCTGATACCAAAATAAAGATTCAAGTGTGATCAAACAAAAGCACTAAGAGCTATGTAGTAGAACCGCATTCAGAAATGTTTAGTGTAGTTTGTTTTGATCGGTTTTGTTAATCAACCATAGTCTACCAGGGGCATTTAGACACAGCAGCTTTAAACTACTCAAGTCATTTATGGGCTAGAATATTTTAATATATTTATAAAATAGTACCTAGTTGATAACTAAATAAATATGTTTTATATTATCTTAGCTATCAATTTATAAAAATGTTCATAGAAAAATCACATCTATAAGACATAAGATAATTAATCAGTCCTATTTAATTTCAAGAAAATAACCTTATAAATATATATGCCTCAAATATAATAAGCGATACAATCTATATAGATAACTTATGTTAAAAAAGTGTGCTACTGTTTAATTGCTTGGAAATTAACATTCAATAAATCAAAGTTATTATATTTTACAAATCATGTCACAAAACCAGTTAAATCTGTGAAATATGTACCAAATAATTAAATAAATTAATGTTATGTGTGTTGTTATTTTTTTATTCCCTTCTCTTTATTTGAAACTTAGTCTTCTATGACGACATGTTTCGGTGTTAAATGTTACAACATCGTCAATTCTGAGTAAAAAAAAAAAAAATTATATGTTGAGAAAATTTAATAGTTATGACTTAGAATACATAAATGTTTACCAAAAATGAGCATTAAACTCTTGGCGTACAACCCGGACAGACAGTAAGATGCGGTGCTAAGTATTACATTAAACTCTTGGATAAAAATGTATACTCATTATATTAGTCATGAACAGATATGTTAGATTAATTTAATTAATATGCATTTTATTTACTAATAAAATCTCATTTAATCTATTAAAAGCCATTTTATACTGTTATATATATATTTTATAAAATATATGATAAAAGAGATAACACCTAGGATAAATTGGGTGTTATTACTTTAAACTACATTTTCTTTTAAGTTCTTACAACATACTTGATTAAAAAAATTAGCGTCAAACACGTAAAACATATTTACAAGTGAACCATGAAAATTTTAAAAATGCAGTCACCAAGCCGATTTATATATTAAAAAAAAACTTCTGCTATAAACTAAGAGTGAAGTTTATGTCTTCATGTTGTACAATTAAATTATTAAATGCTTTGCATGAAGAGGTTAATCTCTCAGAGTTCACCATTTTCTTTGATAGAAGCCTAGAACATGTTACAATGTAAATCTTTTATAAAAGATTTGTAAAATAAATTCTTTTATAAAATATATTTGATGTTTAAGTTACATAATATATCTTTTATCAAAGAAACTTTACGAAAGAATTGTAACAGTGAAGTACCACCCTAAGTAGTATTAGGAGAACCGGTTATAGTCCAAACAGATCAAATTATTTAGAAAATAAGAAAATTTTTAACATTTTTAATTTACTTAGTTAGAGTTTAGAACAATTAATGTTTATTCAATTAAAATTTACTGTAGGTGACTTTTTTTTATCATCCCAGCTTACGGTATTATCCATGCAAAAATGGGCCCGACCATTGAATTTTAAATATTACTATTACTATTTATAATTTTAGGTAAAGAAACAACTGTATTCCACAGTTTTTGACAAAAAAAATTGTTTGTGATTTTTTGTAATTTGATTTTTTGTTGTAATGTTGACATGTTCATATGCATGCAGATTTGGTAAAAATAATATTGTTTTTTTGGTACCCTTTATTAGTCATCTATGTTATTTTTCATTGTTGTAAGACAAAGTACAGATGTGGTGTTATTTCTATTATTAGAAACAGAAGAGATATTCTTAAAAGGTAAGCTGATTATTACTAACAAAATTGTTTTCTATCATATGCACCGGTCACATCTGGAACATAAGCTACACATATTTTTAGTTAAAGAGGAAAGTAAATAATAGACTATAAAATAGTAGGCCTACTAAAGAAAGTAAGGTTACATAATACATCATTATAAGGTTCAACCTAATTTATTTTTAAATTACATTTCAAAAATAAAAGGCGAGAAAAATCTGTCACACCCCCAACAGAGATTACATAAAGTGTATAGTGGCTGTAACATAACCTCAAATGTTGTAGTAGTTGGTTTTAGGTACATAATGTACATGAACCTGATTTACAAGATAAGTAAGGTTATTTTGTTAAGGTGCGGCAGAAGGGAGTGCGAGTAATTTTACAGTTTGTATAGCATTAGGTTTTTATTGGCTAAAATAAATCAAATATTTCTCCAGTAGCAACATAGAATTTAATTTTCTGCACATGATAATATCAACAGATCTTGAATATATGTCAGTGTCCTGGAATTTTGTTAAAACTTTTGACAAAATTCCAGGACACCCTTGACATATATTCAAGATCTGTTGATATTAACATGTGCAGAACACTAAACACTGTGTTGCTACTGGAGAAATATTTAATTTATTTTGGTCAAAAGATTTTAATTTCATAAAAACTGTAAAAACACTTGCGCTCCCTTCTGCCGCACCTTAAATGTGGAGCAGACAAAGAGAAAACCAAGTATATATTGTCAAACCTTTAATAGTTTACATAATTTGTTAAGAAAGTACTGCAAAACAATGTTTTTATTTTACAGATGGAGAGAAACACAAGCAAGAGAAGGATTTGTAATTGGAGACAAATTTTTTTAAAGATGATCCTGAAAAACTACAGGCTCATTTATTGAAATAGAGGGAAAAAGACAAGAAGTAAAGAGAGAAACAAAAGAAAAAATATTCAATAGTCACAGTAAATTGAAGTTGAAAAGAGTGAAAGATGCAGAACGGCTAGAAAAAGAAGAAAGAAGAGAAAAGAACACCTGACAAGTAATGGAGTGGTACATCAAGTCAACTTGGATCCTACAAATGTCCTCAATCATTGGGGAAAGCGGTGAATCAAGTGAAAAGACATTTGCCTATAAGTCCTATGAAAATAATAGCTGTAGTGAATAAACTTACTTGTGACACAATTTCTGGCTTTTCAAAACCGATGCACTCATACACCAGTGAAATGGAGTCAGGATCAAAACCTTGGAATGCAATCGATAAAGAAATTAGAAATAAAGTTTATCAGTTCTATCAAAGAGATGACATTAGTCATCAAGCACCATGAAGGCGGGATGTTAAAGCATTGAAAGACCCAGTTACAAAGAAAACGTGAAACCAAACAGAAGAAACACATGGTAATGACCATAAAAGAAGCCTTTGACATATTTATGTCAGAAAATCCTGATATGAAACTTGGTAAGTCAAAATTCTTTGAACTCAGACTACCACATGTGCTTCAGTCATCAAACCTTCCTCATAATGTTTGTGTATGTCGCTATCATGCAATTTCGGGTTTCTTCTTGAATCGTTGAATAAAGCAAATGAAAACTTCCTCGCAAAAAGTAAAAGACTTGCTCCAGCAAATAAGCTGTGACATAACAAATGAAAAGTGTACGACTGGCATGTGCCATATGTGTACATGCAACATTAAATATGTTTTGCCTCTCGCCTTTAACATGGATAAGTTAAATCGTATGCAAACAAAGGAAATACATTGATGGTCGACAAAAAGTTGTAGATATAGCGAGGTCAATTGAAGATGCATTAAGTGAACTTGAAATGCAACTGCCTAATTTCAAAATTCATTATTTGTTTATGGAATTCAGGCAACAATTTTCCAACAAAAAAGAGCCAGCGTTGCAAACGGTGTAACTGTATTTTAAATTGATTTTGCTGAAAATTATGCAGCAGTTTATCAATATGAGATACAAAGTGCGCACTGGAGTCTAGAACAGGTGACCAATATCACATGCTGTGCGTGGGTTAAAGACGGTGTCATACGATCTTTTGCCATTATAAGCAATTACCTATCTTACAGAAAGGTAGCAGTGTGGGCAATGCTGAAGAACATCATTAAAACCCTAAGAAAGGAATTCCATAAAATAAAGAACAAATACACTCTGTATAATCTGTGCTTTTGGGGAGATCATTTTGGTGTGTGCGGATAATGGTACTTCTTTGCAACATCCCATGGAAAGGGTGCTGTTGATGGAGTTGGTGGAATGCTGAAGCACAAAGAATGGAATGAAGTTAAGTCAGAAGGGCAACAGTGAATACAGCTCAACAGTTCTTCGACTGTGCTTCAAGAGTGATCAGTGGTGTAAATATATTGTATGTGTCGCATGACATGATTTTATGTGACGAAGAAATGCTGATCTTAAGGTGGAGTTAGGTGAATGCCATTCCTCTTATGCAGTCAAAATATTGCAGTTGCAGATAAATGTAGTCTCCTCACTGCTCACACAGCATTGTCAGAGCTTCAGAAATGCTGTCTCTTTGGCTCAAGAAAATCTCTTTGCTATGAAGATGTGTACAGTGATGAGTCTACCAATTCATATGTAAGCAATTACAAAGAAGAATCTGAAGTGGCAGATGCCAGCATCATATCAGTTGCTGAAGAACAAAATTTGAAACCCGGAACATATGAATTGATGAAATTTGATGGACTTGGGGGAGGGGGGGAATCAAACTCATAAGTATGTGGGTATCTGTCAAAGTAGTGTGGATGAGGAGGGTGAAATAAAAATTATGTTTTTAAAAAAATGTGATGGGGAAAAATACTTTCAGACTGAACGATGAAGACACTTCTTATGTGCCACTGCATAAAATAACAGGGATTCTGTCAAATCCATGTTTAAAAGCTGTGAGGGACAGCATTTTTTACATGTTTTCTTCAGAGATAAACATTGAATGACAAGTAAACATAATTTTGATTCATTTTCTGAGAAGTGTGTGTGTTTTAAATAGGTGTGTATGTGTTTACAGATTTATACAAACTAAACATACATTAGGAGTATTATTTTAAATCATAGTGCAGTTTGTGCAGTATAGCTTACATATAATTTCTGGAAAGAAAAAAAAAAGTTTTAGTAAAATAATTTATTAGAAGCAAAATGAATATGTTACTTAGATTGACCTAGCATATTAAATGCAAGAACATTATTACATATTTATAATAGTAATTTCATTTTAATATATATTACACAATGAGTCACACCTGTAACATCTGTCACACCTGTAGCTAGGTATAATTTTTTTATATTAATTAAATATGCTTTTTATCTTCATGTGTTTGAGCTCTCTACACAGCATTTTAAGTATAATTTATAAAATTAGCATTACATTTTTTTAATTCACAGAATTTAAATAGAAAATAGGTGTACAAATATTACTTTGTCCAAAATTTGTCACACCCATAGCACAAGTTTAAGAATTTATAACATTACAATCTAATTATATATTATCATTTTGAATAAAGCATAAAATATGAGATTTTTTAAACAATAGATTTTTCTTTTTAAAAATTAGTGAGGGAATTTTTTAATGAAAAAGAATTAAAATTTGATGTCACACTGTCATTCAAATGTCACACACCGTGCCCACGGAATGGCCCTTAAGCTTTGTGTTTGAATTATACGCCTATGTACTAATTATGCTAATGGGGAAGGTTAAATATAAAGGAAGTGTACCCACATTTGTGTGAAGAGAGAGGGGAAAACCATTAAGGGAAAACAACCCTCTGTAAACCTGACTAAGATTGAACCACAATCTACATAATCAGCAGTTTAGTTTATTGCTAAAGTGTCGCCTTAGACTATGCGGCCACCGAAGCAGGCCAGTTGAAATTGAACTGGAGATTAATGGTGCTGCCTCCACTCAACTATGCTGTGCGCTAGGCACCTGCACATGTATAATGCAGTGCCAGAGGGATTAATGTAATATTACACAACTTGATTTAAAATGTATTTAAAATGTTTTGTACATTTTGTAAAAAAAAACAACCAACACATGATTAGTCTTTATTGAATAGCCCTTATGCTAAAGCCCATTTAGGTAGTAGGGAGGTAGTAGAGTAGCAAAACTCTTATAGAGCTAGGTTTCTATTGTAGTCTGTAAATCTATAATATTATAGTGTGTTCCCTAGGTTTCACAATACAAATACAAACTAGGGTATTTAACTTCCCAATACGACTATTACTTTCTATAAAGTGATATATAGAATACTAACAGTACAATGCTATTTTGTTTAATAATATTACATTTTAGTTAGTGTTTGTGTATTTTCATGAATATTAAGAAAAAGAAAATGTTAATACATTTGATAGTAAGAAAAAAAGTGTTTTATGGCAAGTGTTACAAGGAGCCATGAAAACTAAAAGCTAATATTGTGTCTCATTCTAGATCACAAGTGTCAATAGGTGAGAAGTAAATTGATTTAAAGTTTGTTTCATAGTATATTTTAGTTTGCTTCTATTGATACACACAAAAGAAAAGGAGTGAGATTAAAGGTGTTGAATGGATTGGCCAAAATTCTAATCTTTCAATTTAAATAAATGGTATGGTTCACTGTAGACTTTCTCTTGCTTAATCTTAAAATAGAGCGATTTACTTAAAGTCTGTAGGATATGTGAAACGAGATAATATACATCATTGCAGAAACCCTCCACCAAAGAGCATAGATTAAATTATGAATATTGTTACAGAAACTTTGAGAAAAGAGGAACATCTCTATTCACCAAAGAGCATAATAATAAATTTCAATTGTTGAAAGATCCATGATATATATATATATACTAATAGCTCCAGAAACCATTGTATTTACTTTTAATAGTATTACAACTTTACGCTAATACGTTATTTATATCTCAAATAGTTCTGGAGATATGATAAAATTGGAAATTTTTGCTTATGTAAAGCACATTTAAAGTCATTTTGGTAGGAAAATGAAAATTGCCATTTTGTTTGTAGTGTGAATACAAAATTTAATCTAAATTTGAGTGGATTTTGAGAGATTACATTTTTTCTCTTTTTGCCCTTCAGTAAACTACCCTTAGTTTTAGGGTTGGATATCTAATGCCAAAAATCCCAAGGGCAAACCCTTTGAAAACCCTAGATACCAAGTTTTAGCCCAATAGGTAAAATGGTTTAGGCTCTAGGCTGAGATACAGACACAAAGATGGACGAAAACAACCTTTTCAGTTTCAGGAGGTCGTGAAACATCGACATTTATTAAAATCTTGCGCTCGATTTTTTTTTAGTGATCTGGCTTTGAGGAGTTGAAAGTAAAAAATTGTAAGCTGAAAAGAGATCTTAGTATATTTGGTTAGTAGAACTTACTAGCGTATTAATATTTGGAATACAATTTATTATTTTTAATAAAAATAGTACCAATATTAGTATATCTTCAAAACGTTAAGTAAACAAGATTTATTTAAAATTTGCATTTTGATTTGATATTTGTATCCTAAGTAATATTACAGATATATAATTTATATACATATGATCAAATTAATCAATATGACAACTTTTACAGTTAAGCTAGTAATGCTGTCAATTTATAAATGTAACCCTTATTTGTGCCTTCTGAAGACCTGAGTCCACCAGTGACCCAAACATATTTTCTAAGTTTTCAAGTAATTGCTTTTTTATTTTAAGGTTTAAAAATTATTACTTCTTATTTGTTGTGTTTACATCCCAGTAAATGTTTAAACTGGGTGAGAAATTTTAGGCAAGCTTAGCTCAATATTACCACACAATAATCAACCAATAAGTGTTTAAATAGAGTTGATAGTACTTTCCCACCCATCTCCAACTCACTAACTAAATATATTCTCTCAGGGACCTAGGTAACAGATCATCTAGAGAAGTATTGGACCAACATCAGATTAATGATGATCTTATGATTTATTTAAGGGTCAGCTGTACTATACCACAATGAGGAAAGAAATTAGTATTTGTAATGCTCGAGCATCCGCAGATCATAGGTTCGAAAAGATGAATTCCCATAAATTGGATAAAAATCTAAGCAGAATCAAGATCCGGGATATATAATTGTTTAAAATTTAGTGTGTATTGTGTGCAAATAGTCTTAAAAAAGGCCACAATTTTCTTTCACAAAATGATTTTACACACTTTTTTTAAACACCATAAATCTTATTTAAGGATAGTGTTTAATTATGTTGGTATACATTATAGTGAAAGGTGTTTTATTTTTTAAAGTCAATAAGTGGTCAATTTTTTATTTTGCACTGTGTCCTGCTACCCATCGGGTTATACACTAAGTGGCGTCAAAGTGGATAATTAAATAGGTGGTTCTTCAACCACAGTGAACCCAAACATAGTCAGTGACTAAGATGTGTGTGAGAGTGGACTGTACTAGGAACAACCAGTCAACTACAGACTTTGTGAGGTGCAGCTCTCAGCTTCGATACACAAAGCTTATGTTGGAACAATTTTGACAAAATCATATCTGATGGTCTTTTTCCTTAACTGTCATACACATCCATTAGCACTTCTATTCTTTGGCAGATAATATGCAATTATTTCTAAAATTGTACTTTTCTTTTCATCATTTATATTTACCCTGGTATGTATATGACATTCAAGAAAAAGTAGGTGTAAGCAAAATTTTTTATAATCGACCCGTTTTGTTATGCTAGTCATATTAGTAATATCAAAGTAGTTTCTCTAAAGGATGGGAAGGGAAGAGGTCAACAATAGATTTAATTTTTGCAATTAAATAGCTAATTGAGAAAATAATTAATATGAGAAGGACCTGGTAATGGCATTTAAGCACGTGGAACAGACATATGAGATAGTGTGGATAGAAGGAAAGCCTGAAAAGCAATGGAGAAGGCTACAGCAGAAAGAGGAGTGGCAATGAGATTAATGAGTATGTAAGATACCAGCGTAAGTTTTGTAAAGCCGGGGAAAGGATGTAAGTGCAATTGAGGAGAAGGGTGGAAACAAAGTAGGTTTTTTAAAAAAAAGAGAGATCAGCAGGGAGAGGTGTTATATAGGTCTGTAAGAAACCTACAATGGAAAACAGAAATGCCCCTTAAGTGTAAGGAAGTGTTATGTAGGGCGTACTTTGTACTCATAGTTCTGTGTATGCCACAGAAACATGAACATTGGATAAGAAAGAAACCAGGAATGTGGAGGGAATTATATTGATATTTTTGAGGAGTGTGCTAGCTGTGAGCAAATTAAATAGGATTATGAATGAAGATGTTCAGAAAAGAGGTTACATGAGATAGTGGAGGAAGGTGAGGTGATACGGTATGGACACGTAATAAGGATGCGAAAGGAAAGGACTCTAAAGAGAAACGTAGCTGAAGTAGATAGGACAACAAAGGAGAGCAAAACAGATATATGAAGGGCACATAATAAATAGTAATAATGCGAATAATAAGAAATGAGTGGTGAAAGGACAGAAAATGTAGGCATTTTACGAAGCTGACCCGGCTACATGCAGGAATGCAGGAAGCATTACATAATGATGATTATGAGTTTATAAAAGAATTAAATACAATAAAATATTAGTAAAAAATCAATTAACAGACTTGCAATAAACAACGCAAAAAAACTTCTCTTCAATATAATTAATTAATATAATGGTAACAAAACTTATTTATATATTAGAGTTTTTATATCTGAATTATTATTTAAAGTGTTAGGTACGTAAATGTATTAGACCTACTTCTTTCCACACATATCACATGGATTTATGAGTCGTTCTTCTTTGGGTAAATGGACACGTTCATGTTGACGTAAAAGTGCTTCACAATGAAATCTCCGTGCACATTTACAACACACAAATGGTTGTTCTTCTTTAGGAACATGAGAAAGAAGATGAATATCAAACAAGGCTCGCCGATGAAATGATTTTTCACATTTGTCACACCTGTAAACAAACCCTAAGATATGATTTTGCTTGCAAATTCATTATTAAAGATTTATACAACAATTTGGACATCAAAATATCTTTAAAAATAAAGAAGTATTATGTGTGTTTAAATGTAAAATTTTCACCCTACTCAAGAAACAAATGCAAAAAAAAAAATCTTATGAATTATAAGGGTATAAAGTAACAATATTTAGAAGCGAAATGTATAATACTTTGGTATTCTTATATGGTTTACAGAAGGGATAAGAATTAAACGGGAACAGGATAGAAGTTGTTAGACTTTATAGTCTATTCCAATTCAAACCAACCAGGTCTTATGACTTGTTATTTACCTTAAATACAATTATTCAAGATTGAATTAAAAAACAATCAACTTTGGTTTTAGTGAACATTTGGCTACAGTGAACCTAATTCAATGGTCTCAACGATATACATTTTAATGTGTGTTAAAAATTTTGTTTATGATTAACCCTCAACTTTGGTTTTAGTTGACACAAAAACTGAAACTTTCAATAGAAATGTCATTCTAACATCATAATCCTTTAAAAACATAACCTTTTGGTTGCTAAAACTTGAAGATACCGATTCTCTACACAATTTCTTGTTTTGGAAGCACAAAGCATGGCAGAGTATGTAATGTGGACAAAGACAGATGCAGGAGGAAGGTGGGGAAAGGGTGGAAGAGTAAAAGAGGGCTGAGCTTAACCAGGCACTGCTCCCCATTGACCTAGCTCAAGTTTTATTACCTTTGTCACATCAAGTAAAGAAAAATAGTCTTGTGAGCTGTATTGATACAACAGGAGTTAAAGGACAATGAATGACAATCAGAGGCCATTTGGTAATGTTTTTCACTAATCCCTTTCTTTGAAAGGATATATGAAAGCATAAAGTGTTTTCTTTGGAAAATAAGGCAAACACTATCAGTGACAGTGAGCGTGGAGTTTCTCAAGCGGATGTATGCAAGAAGTATGGTTTAAGTAAATCAACATTGAGTAATGTATCGAAAAAAAACAAGGACAACATTTTTAGTGCCTTGGATACAAACAAGTCTCAAACAAAGAAATTACAGCCAGATAATTGAGAGGACATCGACAAAGCTTTGTTAAAATAGTTCACTGTTCACATGTCTTCAGGAGTTGCTCTCAATAGACTGGTGCTGAAGAACAAATCTGAGCAGCTGGCTAAGTTGCTGGACAACAATCAAGAGTTAATCTATTTGGAGGGGTGACTGGACAGGCGGAAGGAGAGCCACAGTATTACGGCTGGTAAGGTAAGCAGGGAAGCGAATTCAGTGAATTGACAAACATTGGACTGGCTGAATTTGGAGTGACTTAAAATTTGTGATGATTATTTGCCTGAAGAGATTTTTAATGATAATGAGACCTATTTTATCAATTGACACAAGACAAAACACCTTAATTTAAAGGGGGGGAAAGTGTTGGTGGTAAACTACCAAAAGCCAAGTGACGCTGTGGAAATGGGCCAACATGTTAGGGTCAGAGAAGATGCAACTGCTTCTGAATGGGAGGTCTAAGAACCCAAGGTGCCTCAAAAACATCAAGTGACTTCCAGTGAACTTCAAGTTAAATACCAAGGCCTGGGTGACGTCAAATTTTAAAAAGAACTTTGAAGGTGGGATATCTGATTCTTGAAGACAAGTGTCCAGCTAATCCTCATGTTGAAAACCTCAGCCATGTCAAGTTGATGTTCCTGCCTTCCAATAACATGTTAGTCCTCCACCCCATGGACCAAAGAGTAATATGAAACTTCAAAACCTATTACAGGAAGGAAGTAGGTGACCTGGTGGTCTAGGGGTAAGGTGTCAGACTTCTGTGCTGGCGGCCGGGGTTCAATCCTCGGTCCCGGCACAGATTTATCTGATTTCCAAACCCTTCCTTCACCTCTGACAAGATATCTTGTGAATGTGGGGAATGCCAGGCCTCCACCGTGGTTCGGATTCCACGTTAAACTGTAGGTCCTTCATTTCATCTCACAATCACCCTACCATTACACATTAGCGTAAGTGCGTATAACCCGAACGGGTAGTAAGACGCGGTGCTAATAATAATAATAATTATAATACAGGAAGGAAGTGATGGTGTATACAATCCAAGCATTGGAATCGGAGCAGAACATACCAATCAACGTTCTGAATGCTATACATTTTGCTGAAAAAGCACGGAGGAGAGTGTCAAAGGTCACAATACAGAACTGCTTCCGGCATGCTGGTCTAACTATTGGATGTGTGGCGTTTAAGGTAGATGATGATCTGCCTCTCAAGGAACTTCAATTCCTCAATGGCAATTCCAGTTAAATTAAAGACTTTATTGATATAGATTGTGAAGTTATGACAAATGAAATCTCATTGGAGGATGCTATCGTTGAGGTTGTAAAAGACGGTTGGTTCTAGCACACAAGAAAGTGTATAAAAATGATGAGAATGAAGAAAGTGTCCTGACAGTGAAGGAGGTGTTGGAGGGTATCAAAAAAGTTATAAGATTTTTATGAATGCATAACTGGTGTAGAATCAAGTGTGGGAAAAGCAGAGACTCTAGAGAAGGATCTAGAAAAAATATCAATCAAAACCGTTTAAAGCAAACAGCAGCATATAACTGATTATTTTAAGATTATTTAATAGATTTCAATTAAGGGTGATTGTTTTGATCTCTTATTTTGTACGTCACTAACCCACTACTTTCAGTGAACTTTGGACAAAGTGAACAAAATAACTAAGTTGATATAGGTTCATCATAACCAGAGTTGACTGTAATTGAAATTTAACTAAGAATGTCAACAATACTCTAATTTATCTGGTTTTCACATGTCTGAATAGTCTTATAATTAGAGAATATGTTAACATACTTGGGTATATATGGGAAGTATTTAAAATTATATTTTAAGTAATATATCAATCTTGCCTCACAATCTTCTTTATCAGTCAGTTTAATAACTATTTCATGACTTTCATGGCTTCTAGTCTATTTTAAATGCTCAGTGACACATTTGTACTCTTTGATAAAAAGTGGGTGATGTTTATTTGAAAGATGTGGAGTTCTTATTCTAAGTAATTTTTAAAAAAACCTTCAAAATAAATGCTTGGATGTGCTGCCCAGTGGTGTTCCTGCCTTCCAACAATACGTCAGTCCTCCACCCCATGGAAGAATAATCCGAAACTACAAAAACCTTTATTGGAATAAAGTGATGGTGTACACATTCCAAGCATTGGAATCAAAGCAGAATGTAGCAATCAAAACGTTCTGAATGCTATAAATTTTGCTGACAAGACAAACCTCAATAATGAGAAATCTAAAATAAGTCTTTTAATGAAGTTGCATCCTCACTATTATTGTTTTCGTTCAGGTCATTAGAGCAGTATGTGGTTACTAACAAATATGATACAACTTTATTTTGTTTGCATTCCTAACAAGATAGTGTGAGGGCATTTAAAAACAGCGTGAATAAAATGTTATAGAGTTTGTATTTAAATTAATATTAAGCTTGTGAATTAGACAACAATAAACATCTTAGAGTTGACTTAGTTCATAAATATTTTTCACAACAGAGTTCAAAGTTACTAATTGGCATATTTATTGAAATTATATAATAAATAAATCATTTAGTCATTACAAGTAATATATAAAACTAACATAAGGTTAAATTGATTAAATGCTAAAAACTAATTATTTAACACTAATTGGAAGAGGGACAAAAACTTCCTGCAGCTGTTACCAAATTATTGACAAACAATAAAACCATGTTTTGTAATGCTAGAAGAAAGTAAGTAATGAGATAAATGCTGATTATTACCTTACCGCTTTTTAGTATCTGATAAAAGCGGTTGCTGCTTTTTACCTATATGAAAACCAAATAAACCAAATTGCACCTGAGTGTTTTAAGTTATTTTGCCCTCTTTTTGCAACTAAAATGGTTGCTTACTGCATATTAAGATTAAATAATAATAAAGGAAATTAAGACAAACCAAACAATATCAAATATGAAATACTAAAAAGTATTATTTGACTTATTCTTAATCACGGCAGTATAGGCATGGCTACTTACATCAAAATAATCTAAATACAATTATATAGTATGAACAGCTGTATCTTCCATTATACTTCTGAATTATGTCTGGTACCACAACATAAATGTTTGATTTAAGAAAATTTAAAGAACAGAGACATATATTTTTAATTTCTTTTCACTGCATATTGCAATATGTGTGAAGTATTCACATATTTACACTAATAGGGGTAAAATGAGGTGGCATTTAAAGGCAATGTAAATGTATTTGGATGGAGGGAGAGTGGAAAACCTGTCAAGAAAAAACACCTCAGTACACTGGGCCAGGATTAGAACCCTAACAGTGACACTGCACACCAGATCAGACAAGACTGATGCTTTTGTCCACTTGCTCAGTGGTGCGAGTATTTTGATAGAGTAAGCCCATGTTAATTCAGTTCTAGTGACTGAACCATGATGTCAGATAATCTGAATTGAAAATATATCCCATAAGGATGCTAAAACAAAGTTTTTAACTTTCCCACCAAATACAAATGCCTTAATACAATCTATTAACCAAGGCATCAATATGGCCTGCAAAAAAGTCTACAAGTGCAAGTTCCTTATGTAGGTGATGGCAATGTTGCAAGACAGAATAGATGAAGATAACATTACACGAGGAAGAAGAACACTGGAAAATATAATTTCATACAAATCAAGACTGCTATCTTTCAAATGAATCAATGCATGGAAGGATAATAAAAAGGAAACTTTAGTGAATGGTTGGATAAAACTCTTGCAAAATACAGATGGTGATTTTGGGCCAGTATCATCGTAATACTGCGTACGCCACAAGTTAAATCCTATATTAAATAAAAATGACACCCACATAAACACAAATAGAATGGGCCAGTTTCTGATAGAGGCCAGTTTCTGCAGATGTTATTAAAAATTCTTCTATGGAAGAAGAATTCAGATAATGAACTAGATAAATTACTAACAAATTGTTTAGCTAATGAGTGACCTAACAGTTTCATGTCTTACTTCACAAGCAGTGAATGAGTATCATAAATCTGTGCTTTTATATGAATCCTATAGGTCATAACCTGCTTGTTAATTACATCAAGAAATGGTGACACGAGTTTTAAAAATTTATTGAGTGTGCTTACTCTAGAGTGTGTGTGGGAAAAAAATAATTAAATGTGTAGTGTAATGTGTTTATTATCATTAAAATCTTGGCTAAACTTACTGAGAAATTGAAGCCATCTCATTAAGACAATGATTCATGTGAAAGATTCTTAGTACTAAGTAAAACTTCAGGTTTTTTTAAAAAAATCTGGTGTTCTAGATAAATATTATATTTAATAAGAGAAGTTATTCAGGGAATAGAACTTGAATTAATCTTTAAGACCTTGCATTTAAGAATGAATTTGTTCAGTATACTTAAAACAAAAATGTGACCAAATATAAAGTACAATCCTTTTCCATGGAAGGTAGCAGTCTTACCTTGTTGGATTACATTATGGTGTAGTGTATAAGAAAAGTCATAGTGTACACATCAAGGTAAGCTCGTTACTTTTCAAAGTAAACAAAATGTACATTAGATAATTTGGATTACTTTCATTTTGTTATTCTTACAGGGCCACATAGAAAATCATTTTAAATATAGCTGTGCCAGTAAAAGTTTACAAATATGGAAACCTTTTACCAAATCCGTCCCTTAGATTTTTAATGTATTATTAAAAATGTTTATGATTGTACTCACTTATATTTGAAACCATTTGTGTGCTTAAGACGGTGTTTGATTATTGAGGCTCGACTTGCCAGCACTTTGGCACAGAGACACACTACATGTGCTGGCTCCTGATGGGCACGCCGGCAATGAATTGAAAGCGAATTCCAATTTGGGCACACCTGGTTGCATACATGGCATTCCCATCTGTATTTATGTACAAAATATGGTAGTAAATGATAAAAAAAATAATGGGAATATTAAAAATTACTTCAAGATAAAAGTTATAGGGTACACTCGTAAATAAAGTATTTATATCCTAAAGTGTTATGATTAATTAAGTTTACATATTCTATTTAAATATTTTTAATTTACCTTTGATAATAACATTAGTAAAGAATAATGCACATATGGACATTAAATAGTTGTCTTAAAGCTAAGTGCAATTAAGAGAAAATGTTGATCTCTTCAAATACAAGTTAGAGCAACTTACTCTCTTACTATATCCCATTAGAAACTGAAAAGTTCATTGTCGCACTTACAAAAGTATACCACCTATTCATAACTTGGACTAGTTTTATCAAGTCCACCTCATTACACCCTATCTCTTTTAGGTCCATTCTAAAGTTGTCCTTCCATCTGCGTCTAGCTCTTCCCAATGGTCTCTTCCCATTAGATTTGCCACTCAATACATTGAACATAGTTCTAGAGTCTTCCATCCACGCTGCATGTCCTGCCCACCATAGTCTGCGAGATTTGATTATCCTAAGAATGCCTTGTGATGAGTCTAAGAAATAAAACATTTTAAAATTTTAAATAGGAAATGTAGCTCATCATTATGTAGCCCCCTCCACTCTCCAATATCTTCATGGGACAAATATTTTCTTAAGCACCTTGTTTCCAAACACCCTACATTTCTTTTCATCATATAAGGTAAGAGACCATGTTTCACAATCATAGAAAACCGCTAAAACTATTGTTTTGTATATTACGAGTTTTACAATCCTTTAAAGCAGGAAAGATGTTAACAACTTACTAACCAAATAAAATCATGCATTTGCCAACTGTATTTTTTTTCTAATTTCCACTCTAATATTACCATTGTTAGTTAAAATTGTTCCTAAATATTTAGTTAACCAAGTCAAATTATATGTTGTTCACAGTAGTCTCTAAATGATTAACGACAATCTTTGTTTTCTGTGTATTCATGATATATGACTTATATTTTAAAAAAAAGATAGATAAATTACATATTATTAGGAAGATATCATCAATGGAAATATTTAAATAGTCTTATTAATTGGGAAGTTTTATTTCTAAGCACATTAATTAGAAACTAATTTAATGTAAAAAATGTACATTATAATTAAATGTATATTCTATTTCCATACATTAAATAAACTTTATTCTGTTAAATGTATAGTTTATTGTTTGGTAATTTAAAAACATAAATAAAATATTAATAGTAATGTTTTTAACAGGGACTGGAATCAAACTAAAGCCTGCTTAGCTTACAGTTAATTACCCTACAAATAAAAATGAGTGGTTAGTATGGTTTGTTATTTCTTCCTAAAATTGAAACAAAGAATAAAAAATACATGAATCCAGCATTTTATTGTCAGCATCAAATGAACTTATTGTAAGGGTCTCAACTTAATAGTGTAGTGCTCCCAATTTATGACATGTTTACTAGTTTAGTAATATAAGACGTGATGTGCAGCAAGCTACTACGGTATGAATTAAATAAATTCCTGCAACCAAGCATGATTCGGTGGAGAACTAGGAAGAAGTCGACACTCAATTCCACTTGTACGCGTTGGTTTGACAGTATCTCACTCCATATTGGGTGAGGGGTCCAGCTCCCTGATTGGTTCAGGTGAATGATAGGATCATGAGAGGGGATCCACAGCCAAGGTGGTGCAAGGAAGCAATGGAGAGTCTGCTGGAAGCTGCCGAGTGAGAGATTATTCTAGGTGCGGCGCGGGAGCCCATGGTTCAAGGCCGGTTAGTCCCACCTCGGATACCGCTTAACGGAGAGCCATACTGCCAGCACCAGTTGTGAGATCACTTAACGAACAGCCATACCACCAGCAATGGGCATATACTAGGACAAGCACAAGACAGTAGAGAGTTGAGTGACCAGATTGGTCTACTGGTAACCAGCAGCCCAGTAGATCTAGTATGAATTTTGTAGCCCGCTACACTTCCCTGTCCCTTCCTATCTGTTACCTAAGACCTGTCATATCAATGTTAACTTCACCTTTTACTTAATAAAACATTCTGTTAAAACCCCAACATATGTGTCATATTGTGACTGATTCACCCTCCTACCTCCCCAAGCCAACTCACTTGGGCATTGTAGGAGAGTGGCGATCACATAATGCAAATATTACATCCTCAGTGCTCCAGATAGAGATAAGGCTAGCAACTTAATCTAAGATTCAGAGTTTAGGAAGATAACTAAGAAAAAATATACATTTATTCACCTAGAATCAAATAGTAGAATAAATATCCCAAGTGCAGCCGGTTGAGATTTAATCCCAAGGTCAGGCATACTCTTTCCAACTATACATGCCAAGTGGAAAATGAAGGAGCACTAGGTGGACATTTGTGGAAAAACTAGTGAAGCAGTGATGTTTGCTCTCGCCAATTCTATTCCTGATGGTCTGGGATCTGGTGATGAAAGCAACAAACAAGCAAAGAGGCATTTAGTGGACATCCAACAAATGCTTGGAAGATCTGCGTTACACAGATGACTTATGTCTGCTTGCTCACAGTTTCTAGGTCATGGAAGCAAAGCTCAATTATCTATCTGCCAAAGAGTGACAAGATGGCTTAACGATCAAAGCCAAGAAGATTAAAGTGATGAGACTCGATAACCACAATACTATGCAAGTTAGCATTTGGCAATCAGATCAGTGAGGTATACAAGTTCTGCTATATGGGGAGCATTATCACTGTAGAGGGAGGGACAGAGCTTTCTCTGCACAAAATTAATAAGAATAGAAGGGCTTTTATTGCCTTGAGACCAATCTGGAGATCCGGAGAATTAAGAATTAAAACAAAACTGCAGATTTTTCAGAGACGTGTGAAGTTGGTTCTTCTATATGGATGTGATATATGGAAAACAACTAAACTCTTAACCCAGAGATTGCAGTGTTCACTAAGCGATGGAATCAATTTATTCTTACCTAAGCGAGAATTATGATGAATGTGAATTCTCTTGCAACAATTTAATCAATAAAATTGAAGGGGATTATCACCCTGGTATCAGAATAATCAAAACACCCTAGTTAAAGAAGTATGGCAACAACATTCTTCTTGTTGAAACAGTGAATAAACCTTCAATTGTCTGCTTCCATAATACTCAAAATAAAATAGTGATGGCCACCTGGTATGAGGAGAAAAAATCCGACAGACATTAAGCAAGACTGTGACTTGTTTGAGCCGCAGCTGCCATCATCTTGAAAGACATACAATCACAAGTATACAATATAGAAAAATATCCCCTTTTGGATAATTTTATGCAACACATCATCACACAGCCACAGATTCTGACTCTGAAGAAGAATACAAATAAAACAAAAAGTATCAGCTTGACATTATCTTGTGTGAAGACAACAAAGATTTGGAACTGAGTAATAACAGAAGCGGCGAAGAAATTAGACCTGAACCATCAAAACAGAGAAGGTTAAAATGATTGTAAGATGGAATGTAGCTGTGAATGCTGAGAATACCACATAAAAAAGCACCAGTAGCTATTTCTTATGGTGGTGTTGATTTGGGTTGTAAAGAGTCATTGGACAGTAATTAATCGATTTTTTTAAATCTGGTAGAAATGAGACTTTTCGAAAATTCGTGGAATTATCTCTAACTGTTCTTCACACCATATGAGTTTGGAAACAATTCAACCATAAAAAAAAGTGTATACAATGGTTGTAGGGAAGTCTCTTTTATAATACCGATAATAGCTATCCTGATTGTAAAAGTGACTGGAAAGGAAATATTAAAAAAAAAACTATTTTTGCTGCCATTTTGTCAAGATACCAGTGCAAGTAGTGGCGCTCCAAGGTCAAAAACTCAGATAATCATTCAGGATTCAGTACTATGTGACCTATTCAAATATCAAACTCTGTGACATTGTGTAAGCAAATTGCCTTTTTTTAGTCTCTAATGACTGGGCTACACCCTCTCCTCAAAATTGGATTCTAGATATGTGCTTAGCACTCAATGAAATCACTGAGCTGGATGAGGAAGTTTTGACCTTATATGACATACTATAAATATATACAATCAAGCCTAAGAAATAGAATGCAACAAAGTATGTATTCAAACAAAATTTCCTTGAATAGTTTATTACAATAAAATAAATTGATTTTCCATTAATATTGTGAAATTCAATCAAACATTGATAAAATAAATGAAACATTCGATATTAGACAAACCTGAAAATAGATGGTAATTTAGTGCACATAGATTTAGCAAATTTCCTCAGACCATGTTTACTTTGCTCATCACACTCTTCATTATCTTCACCTTCATCAACATCATATTCATCATCACTGTCATCGTTAAAATCATACTTCTCTTCAAAAATATCAGCATTTTCATCCTCAATAGTTTTGTCGTTGGTGTTATCTTGTTCATCCGTATCCAAATCAGTAAATGGTGTTTGCTTGATTATTGATTCATCTTCATCCTCAACATCTTTAGGTTTAACATTGCGAGGAACTTTTGCCTTTCTTTTTGCTGCACCCACTAAAGTTTTGGGTGGGCGTCCACCTTCAATAGACAATAAATGACCACATGAAAAAATCTTTTGTATCTATACATTCTATTATAATGATATGAATTTACCTATAGAAACCTGTACACTTCGTTTACCTTGAACGGTACCTTGACGAGTTAAACTATGGTGTAGCTTATAAGATAGGGCCATACTGCAAATGGCCAATGTAAACAGAGGGCAAATAAGAAAAATTTCACTACACATTTCATAATGAAAATGAATATCAAAATCTTCATATACAAATATTAGACAATGATTGCTAATCTTTATATAGCTAAGGATTACAGAAATTTAATTTAATGAAACTGTTGCTTAACAATCAAGAAATCAATCACCACTGTGTTTATTTTATTTGTTGCAAAATCACAATTTTCTTATAATAAGGAAGAAAAGGTGGTTGCCAAACAAGTTTAATCAAACGCTAAGTTAAATGAAGATAAAAAGTGGATTTATTAAGTGTCTTCCTGTAGAGAGTAAAGTGCCTTACACTTAAGAATAGCTATATATATTTTGATTACATATTATGTTAATTTATAACATCTCTTTATAAGTTGGATTAAAACATTGTCCTCAAATAATAAAGTGGTTTTTTTTCTAATAATGCTTCTTTGAGGTTATTATTGTAACATCTCAACAACTTTATATTTTAACCAATTTGAAAGGCATTTTATAAGTAGATATTTGTCCTTTTCAAGACATTACACTTTAATCTTAGAACAATTTCTAGAATCAAGTATAATTTTAGTTGTTTCATTACAACTAAAATTTCCCCCCAAATTGTTGTAATTTGTATAACATTTTACCAACATATAAACATCAAAATTTGAAAAATCTATGGAACAAACACATTTCGACAACAGTAGACTTCTCAGCACATATCTGGTCAGACAGGGTTAAATAAATATATCGACCCTGAAATCTAAAAAAAAACTAGCACACATGAAAAAAAACCAATTAAAATAGATTAAAGCATAACTACAGCTTTTGAAATAATGGCAAATTTCATATAAAAAACACTACAACCCCAAGAACCTGCAGATACTTACTATAAATATCAATTAAAACACAATGTGTGTAAAAACAAAAATTTAATTTCAAATGAATACCCCCCAACCCTGCTTTTGTTTCTGAACATCTAATTTCAATCAAACATCCTGTTGAATAACTTGGCAAAATATGGTTGCTACTATTTTGTAATATATCAGACAGAATTTCCATAATTCAGAAACTTTGAATTAAAGTATTTAGAAATGAACTTTAGATTTAAATAAAAAGTATAGTGTGAGGTTATTATTATTATTGTCACCACATTTTACTACTCGTTCAGGTTGTACGCACTTACGCTAATGTTTAATGGTAGGGTGATTGTGAGATGAAAAGGAGGACCTACAGTTTAACGTGGGATCCAAACCACGGTGGAGGCCTGGCATTCCACACATTCACAAGTTGTGATTATTACATGTCTTGTCAGAGGTGAAGGAAGGGTTTGGCAATCAGATAAATCTGTGCCAGGTCTGGGGATTGAGCTCCGGAACCCCAGCACAGAAGTCTGACACCTTACCCCAAGAATGCCAGGTCACCGTATAGTGTGAAATTATGTCATTGGTATTTAAAAAAAAAAAGTTTGATCTTGATGGGTAAATATATGGTATGCATCATTATACAAAATAATATTTATGGGTAAGGAGTTGGTAAACAAAGAATAAGCACTTTTTTTATAGAGAACTGTGAAAAGAACTTGACATTCACTCAGAGGGAAAAAAAGTGTTAATATCAATTGTTGTATAGTATAACCTACAGGGATAGGACAGTAGCATTTTGGTGGAGAGTTATAGATAGTGGAAAACTACAGTTTAGCTTAAATGGACAGAAGAGCATTGGGGGTTTGGAGAGGGAGGGGGGGGGGGGATAAGTTGTAGTTTACCATAGAGCAATATAGTTTACCATACATCAGTAAGGGAAGACCGTTTAGATAAGGGTTTGAAAATGGAGGTAGATTATCCTACATGTAAATTCTCTTTTCAGTGAATGTTTCACGGTAACTGGTCCATCCTTTTCACTCACTGTAGACCTATTTGTCTGACTTGTCACTAATTCCATCTGAATTTTTTTTTAATCAAGTCTGATAAATTTAGCAAGAGAAACCAACAACTCGAATTGTTAAAATAAGTATATTTATTTTAATAGACCTATAGTGTTAACATTTATATTGTTTTTATATTTGTATGCAGGAGATCTCTAATGTTGCATAAGATTAAATTATCTATGAATTGTGAGATGAAATGGAGGACCTGTCCTAAATGTTTTAAAGTCATTTCCCTGTTCTAGATGAAAAATACTACTGCATTCAGGTGTTTTATCACCTTTCATTCTAAGGATGACCTTCTTCGGTGGCCAAATGGTCAAAGGCATCACTCTCATGTTAGACTAGAATGCCAAGGACAGGGAGTTCAGGGTTTGAATCCTGGTTGGCTGTAGTGAGGTTGGTTTTTTTCCAAAATGGTTTGACCCCATCCTTCTATGCAAATGTGGGTATACTTCCTCTAAATTCAATCTACCTCATCCCTGACTCATTAACGTAATTAGTACATGTGTGTATAATTCAAAAAGGTTGTAAGACACGGTGCTGAAAATCAAAATTAAAATAAATAAAAACTAGGGATGGACAGGAGAATGATACTTTTACTGTGGGATGGGAAATGAGTCAAAATATAGGGATCAGGACAAAGATGGAGATTATTGAAATTACGCTTTAGCCTAACTTTAGATTAAAAATATATGTTGATTTTTAAACTGATATGTGAAAATCTTTGATATTATTAAATGTAATATAAATAATATAATAATATCATAAAAACAATAATAAAGAAAGGGCGAGTGCGAATAGCATTTTGTAATAATCAGATGGCAAAATTTTGAACAAATATTCAATGATACAAATTGAATAGTTAGTACATTATTGATTGAAATGATTTTTATTAGTTAATATCTTTTGAAAATGTTGCTTTATATTTAACTAATGGAAGAGTGCCAAAAATCAAATTTTTACTTCTTCGGGTTTGAAACCTCTCTAATGTTCTTTAGGTCTAAACCCCTTTAAAAGGAAAGATATTGTGGTTTAAAAGTTTTATCAAAGAAGGGGAGAGTTTACCAAAAATTAATATTACCAAGAGCGTAGAAAGGGTCCAGAACCCCCTCCCCCCTATAATTATATGGTCCACTTAGGGGGGGGGGTATGTATAAAACCTTTATTGGCTAAAGGCATACTAATATTGTCTAGCAGACCCCCCCCCCAAGGAAAAATAGATTTTTACGCCCTTGACTGTAACATCAGTTGGTTAAAATGAATGGACTAAATATTTGTGAATCTTAAAAGGAGATATCTAATATCAATCAATATCAATCCTGGTTATTTATGATCCCTTCATTATAAAATTAATGTTGGAAACCAAATAGAGAAAATTTTAGTATTTCAAAATTGTATATAAGCTTGGCAAACAAATTTTAAATCAAAATCAATTCATAGAAATTTTGGACCTACCTGGTATGTTAAGCTATTTTTCTGCATTTCATTGTCTGGTAGTTTTTTTTTTTACTTTATTATCAATCCTCGGTCCCGGCACCGATTTATCTGATTGCTAAACCATTCCTTCCCTTCTGACAAGACATGTTTTAATCACAACTTGTGAATGTGTGGAATGCCAGGCCTCCACCGTGGTTCGGATAGAGGCTTTTGAATCACCAATTTGAGAAATGACATGAATCATAAAATCGCTATAGTAAGGAAATAAACACACTTATTTCTTAAGTATAAGAAATAAAATTTTGGATGTCTAACCCATTGGAGTTGACTTAAGGAACTGTTTGTTCAGTAAGATAAGAAAGTGGCCCAATGACCGACCTACGGAACTGTTCCATTCACTTCAAAGCCTACATGTTTTTTTTTCTGCATGCTCTGAAATGTATTTTTTCATACCAGTTTAATTTATACCATGGCCTGACATGAAGTAGGGCATGCCATTCTCATTTTTATATTGAACTTGTTTTATGGTGTCTACTCAACTTGACCAAAGAAATTCCCGACTTTTCCCCTGATCATTTCCTAAAATCCCAGACTCAAAAGTATGTCACATCCTTTTACCCCCCCCCCCCTTTTTTTTGTTAATATCTTTTATGAATAATAATAAAAATAAGTTTTAAAATATAAATAAACATGTTTTTTATTTGTATTAATCCATTTCGTGGCATCTGTTTAGCACATAGACCTACGCAGGACCATTTTTCTACTCCTATACTCTTATCCGAAACATATTTTAACTTATTTTCTCATGTTCATAGTATAGCATTTAACTCATAGCCCCATTTATAAACTTCAACATGAAGTATTCATACTGTTTAAAATTATAGTAGTTTATTAATAGATGGAATTACAATAACTTATTGCAATGAAATGTTGATTCGCGCCTGCAACAGGGAACGTTTGGCCAAATAAAGACATTATTCAATGCCTGCACCAGGGAATGGGTTAACATAGTTTACTAAGAATTATAAAATATATTACACAGCTACAAACAAAAAAATACAGTTTGATCACATTGTAATTTACTGATTTAATGATTATTATATTACATATTTAATTTTGAGTAAAACAACATTTTCCTTTTTTTTTTTTTTAATTTACCAAATTCCCAACTTATTCCCGTTTTTTCCCCAACCACTTCACATTCCTGGCTAATTCCAGTTTTACCCAGGTGGTAGACACCCTGGTTTATTATTGGGTTTGTTTTTAGTTAAGTTATCTTTGGATTCAATCCAGACAAACATGGACCATAAACGGGGGAAAAGTGATGTGCTAACAAAAGACATTGAAATTTTTTTTAGTAATTAGTAATTCAGAAATTGAATGGTATTGAAATGCAGGAAGCTAAAAAAAGGAGGGTTCGAGGTTGTGGTAAAGATGTAATCAAACCTAAGTGTGTGATTGACTATAAATAAAGAAATCTAGCTGCAATCTAGACAAACATGGACCATAATCGCGGGAAAAGTGTTTTTCTAACAAAAAATATTGAACATTTTTTAGTAATTAGTAATTCAGAAATTGAATGATATTGAAATGCAGCAAGCTAAAAAAAGGAGGGTTCGAGGTTGTGGTAAAGAAGATGTAATCAAACCTAAGTGTGTGATTGACTATAAATAAAGAAATCTAGCTGTTGATAGGCAAAATCAAGCACTGGCCTCCTTCCTAACTATGCGTATAACAGTGAAATAACAGTGAAATGATACAGAAAAATATCATTTTATCTTATGAACATGATTATGTTCCAATTACTATGTAGTTTTCAAAAAAGTTAACTAGAAGAAAATTCAATATACTCAGATTTTAGACTGGATGTCGTTGAAGGATTACTCAAAAATGTCAACTTTCCTGAATGTCGGACACCTGGATGACCTCCTTCCACAGATGATCCCTGAGGCTTCACTATAAAAACTGGGCCCACTTTCCCATGCAAATCCCTCCAACTATATATAAACAATTTTCATGGAGGCCATAAAAAGTTTGTAAGGCCCATAAGAAGAGATCAGAGGTCAGGCGGCTTTGCAAGAGGGATGTTTTAGGCTTATCATACACTAATGAACTATTAAAGTGGTTTTGTGTCCGTACGAGACATAATTTATTTTAATCAAATCTATAAAATAACACACACAATAGATGTAAATAAAAGTAAAAGCAAGAAAACCTTTATTTTGAAACATTGCAAAAATATTCTGTATTTACACGCATTAATTTAATCCCTGTCACTGTATACAGTTATTGAGAAAATATTATAACCTTATTGTTTTTTTTAAGCGTATGGCACCTATGACCAGGAGAGATATAGAATCCAGTTCAGTCGCCTGTGTGTTTAGACTTTTAACCACTTTGATGGTACAGAACATTGTCCACGGTACAGCTATGGAGATTGTCTTCACGTAATACCCACAATGAGATAATATGATAGTGATTTGAAGGTGTGGAGCGAGTAATCATCTTAAACCTATCTTACGCCTAATCAACCAAGCCTTGGTGATCGTTGGGATAGTTTATTATTATTATTATTAGCACCACATCTTATTACCCGTTTTGAGATAGTTCCCTTTTAGAAAAAATATCCATGGTACTAACCGGGAATCGAACCCGGGATCTCTAGGTTCATAGACACAGGGCCGGATATATGAATGGTATATAAAATATAAAGAGGTGTTGAAAATATGTATCTGTATTTAGAGGCATTTGAATTACAATAAAGACTTGAAATGTAATGTGTGGAAAACTTCTACCCACAGATATATTTGATTAATGACCTTTGTCAAATCAACTTCAAAACTATTGCACTTCGGCAACTATAAAGTATGATTTTAATACATAATTTGAGAACTATCCTCCTTTTTTATTGAAAACCTTTTCTAGATCAATACAATTTAGAAATAGTTGAAGAAAGAGTAGTAAAATCTAGCCATCACTAGTCATATTAATTGTCATTGAAATTGTTACAGAAATATTTTCAATAGTTGGTCACAGTTAAATAGCTTATAGTCATCAGTATGCATTACTTGTATATGTCATTCTTGATTCCAAAGTTTTTTGACATGGTCTTTATTTTTTAGAATTTACTCTAGAGTCTGAAAGTTATGGGTTTATTCTCCCGATGAAATTTAAGGAGATGAGCCTATGACTTATTTCTCCAACAATATAATAAAAGGTTTTTATGTTATCCCCACACCATGAGCGATAACATATTCAAACATCATATTTATGGATAACTTTTAAAAGTCTTGTAAATGTTCTTTCTAGTCTTCCCAGATACAAACATGTAATTGTTAAATAATAGAGCCAAAATTTTCTCAAGGTCTTTATTATATTCATACTCAATCATTTTTACCATCTCTATTTTAAACCTTTTCAAAGAACCATTAACTCTTCTTATGGAATACATATTTGGTAATATAATGTCAACATATTAATCACATAGCATACAAGTCCACAACACGAGAAATAATGCCTGGCCGAGTGGAATCTTCCATTACAATTAGGGCCCCAGCAGAATTACAACCTTCCAGCTCGTTTTCTGCCTTACTTACACATATATCAATTAAAAGTTTTAGCTCTGTCAATTAAACAGGTATTATTTCAGTTTGGGTATGTTCATTTAAAAACAAAATTTCATTGAAGGATATTTAAGAAGTGCAAAGAGCATTTTTAAGCAGTGTATAAAAATGTATTTGCACCTGATTAACAGTAATAAAACAGTGATTTCCTGTGCTGTAATTTGGAGGAAGAAGACTAACTACAATAAATCAAATGCTAAACCGATAGAATTGTCAATATCTTTTAATTCAGATGATACTTGGTTCCTTATCTGAGGTATTTTATGTAATATTAATTTAACAAAAGCATCAGCACTTTTGGTTGTCTAAAGACTTTTAATTTCAATATGAAGAGTATGTTTACTGTATAATAAGGGAGGCAGGATGTTGTTGTAAGTGTATTTGCATTAACCTGCCAGAGTGATATTTCCTTTGGTATTTTTTCTCTTGCTTATATATGGATCCCCCCCCCCCACCCTCACCAATTATAAAAGATGATATACTACAATTAATGTATTTCTACCAATTCCATGCAAGCTAAAAAATCTCTGCTTAATAAATACATTTTCAATTGTTTGACCATTCAAGATATGGCACTTTAAATCAGTAAATCTAGGTATCTGGTAATTAAGAGAAAACATTTTTTGACGGGAATAACCTCTAATGTAACTGGTAATAAAACTTACAGCAAGAAAATAAATCTCTGGCAGTTATTGAAGATGAAGGTTCTGCCAAGATCTTTTATTTTAAAAATGAGAATTTCTTCAATATGTATGTAGTATTCTCCTAGGTCAACTATTAAAAACATTTTCTATTGCCTCTGCTAAAAAGCTTTAAAATATTTAAAAGTCAAGTTTTCATGGATGCATTCATATGTACAACTTGTAATTGGATGATTAACTATAAAAGTAATCCTAATGAGTAATTAATATTATTTATGACAGGCATAGTTAGAGACTTTTTTTTGTTTTAGCAATAAAACCGATAAAAATTAAAAGTAATCAAAATAGGTTGTTTTAAATGTTCACATTTCATGTGATTTGGTTGAGTTTTCAAGGAGTTTTATATTCGTGATATAAAGCGATAAACAACTATTTCCCTGATAAATGCCTTTATGAGCGAAGAAACGATTTCTAATTAAAAAAAATATATATCTGTAAATTAGGACCATCAGTTAGACTTAACATTCTGTGATACTGGTCATGCTAAAAAAAACATTCGAAGCACTTGGGATTGGTATTTCTTGGTAGTTTCCCAGTGTAGGACCACGAGCCAATCACACGATAAAGTGCCAAAAATAGACCCACCCTGCAATACCCCTCACCCCCTCCCTCCACCTTCGAGCCCTCACAAGTGAGCTTGTGAGGGTGTCAAATGCCTAGCAAGGACAATAACTGCATTCTTCCGGTGGATATTTGATCATATATAGGCACATGCTCCCATCATGTTGTAGATGTCCTTTCCAAATCAATGATTAAGTAAGAGAAAAGGATCCATCTGAGATTGAGGTTGGGAGACTGGCGATGTTGTCACTTCCCCCCTTTCATGGGCCAGATCTGTCAGGATAGTTTGCGGGAAGGGTAGGGTCGGTTGCAAGGAGTTGGTTGGGTTCGAAATGATACTGGAGGTGTTGTATTTAGGTTTAATAGTAGCATTAAAAGACAATACAAAATGTGATGTTGAAGGAGTTATAAAAGAAATTTCAGTGTTCTCCTCGGGGCCTTTTTGGCCTGGCTGATTTCACTAACCGTCTGGCTAAAATTTTAGCAATTTGTGTGGTACCAATATTGTATTGCCCATTTATTTATGTCAATATTAAACTATAGACGTGTCATTCGTAAAGTGAATGAAAGACCCAGTTGTGTTTCATGTTTTCTTTCCCTCCCTTCATTTCACTCGTACACTATCTATCATCTCTTGTCTAATCGCCAGCGGAGGTAGCAATCAAAACGCGTCTAGACGAACACATTTTTCCTAACTTGACATCAAAGGTTTTATTTTAGGGTGCGGTTGTAAGCGTTTTAAATGCTAGTGTAGAATGGACCTAACTTATTTTCTCTCATTATCGTTTGTTTGTTCTTTAGGTAAATTAACAGCTGAGATGAAAGTCAGTCATTCACAGATCTTCTGTCTTTTCTGCTCATTCGTTCATATTTTAAATTGTGTTTTGCTAATAAATTATAATTTACCTCTAAATGTTTGACATTATGTTTGTAAGTAATAGTAATTACTAGTAAATAATAGCTTCCAAACAATAATGACATGTAGGAGACATACGTCTTCATAAGTCAAAGTATGACCAGGAGAGTTGGGAGAAGAAAAGGATGAGGGTTGGGCAGGGAAGGGGATGAGGGGTGGGTGGGGAAGGAATGATGGATAGGAAGGGAGAGGAAGGAGATTATTGTTAAAGTAGTGGCAAGTTGAGGATTATAATTCTGCAAGCTAGTGCACGACATAAAATTTTGTGAATGGTTATACACACATAGTTTGTCTTGGTCTCAATACCGATGCACAAATATAGTAATCTCAATAAAATAAAATCCTACAGTGAGTAAGAATTTAAAGCAGAAAACAACAGAGCAGGCTATTTCTTCTGAAAAGAACATTGTGAAGGTGGGTGCATCTCATGAAACAGTGACTGGTTTCAAACATTTATTTGGTTGGTGGTAAAAGAAAATATATGTTCCTCGTGTATTAAATACAGAAAGAAACGACCCATAAACAAGAAAGTGACTTGGATGACAATACCATGCAAAAGACTTTGAAAAGAAAGTTTAATTGACCATGAACAAAGTAAGTTACAAAATTATTCCTGTTCAGATTCAATTAAAGATTGTGTACTTGAAGACACCAGATTAGGTCAATTTCAGTTGTGAATAACTTGCAGTAAGATGCTTTTGTGGTGCTTTAGGATCAATGTCTTGGATGTAAAAAAAAAAAAAAAAAAAAATGTTCATTGCACTTTGGAAAGAGTAATGCAAGAATTAATTGACATTTTAGCTACGGAAATTATATGTGAACTATTAACAAATGTGCATTCAGCAGATTATTTCAGTGTTTTGTGTGATTAGATGACAGATATCTCAGTTTTGATACAGTCTATAATATGCATTAAATATGTTTATCAACTTAAAAAAAAAGAGATTAGTTTTAGTTGCATATCAACTTGTAATATCAGTGATGGCAAAGCTGAAACTATATAACTAACAATATTATTGAAACAATTAACAATATAGGGTTGAATACTTCTAACTTGGAGGGACTAGGATATGAAGGAGCAGCTGTGTTGATTGAAGCACAAAGGAGTAGAAAACTACTAAAAGATGAGATGGATGGACTCATGGCTAACTGCCACTGTATAAGCCATTGACTGGCCCTTGCTAGTGCTCAAGCAGCTGCTGAACTGCCTTATTTAGTAAAATTTAATTATATCTTAAGAAAACTGTTTTTCTACTTCCAAAATTCCTCTATTAGGATGGCTGGTTTAAATTAAATCCAAAAAATACTGAACAGTCTTCAGATTAATCTTAATATGGCTAGTGACACTAGGTAGCTGTCTGTTGAATTTGCTGTAGAATCCTTAAGAAAATCCTTATTGAGTGTCATTGCTGTCCTTGAAAGAGAGGCCATCAAAAGAAATGACATCACATCTGAAGGTTCAAGCAAATATATGAGGACATACAATTTTGTAGCTTCACTTATGATGCTTTCAGATCTACTACCTCATTTGTCTAAATTGTCTAACGTTTGGCAAAGGCAAGATGTTAATTGAACAGTAATAGACCCAATTTTATATGCCACAAAACTATGAATTATGTAATTAAAATCATTTTAAACGTCTTCATCTCTATCTTGCAGGTGGTCAGAATTTCGTATTGATTATTTAGATGCTAATTCTAACGATTTTAAGTCTAAAATCTATGATAAATACATACACACAGTTACTAACCACAGAGAGGCAAAATTTCCAGATATGCCAATCATTTTCTGTTTTTCATAAGTTTTCAATCCGAAGAGCCATGATCAAAATAAGGCTCATGACATTCTTTTTGCACATTATTCTAAAAAAGTGAGTCCTGCAATCTTAAACTATGAAAATTGTAAACTAGAATGAACAGTTGCATCAAAAATATTTAAATGACAATCATACAAAAATCTAAATTCAAAACAAATAATGCTTACAATTTCAACCACACCTGAACTGAAAAAATCTTTCCCAAATTTAGCAAAACTAGCTACCATTGGACTAGCTATACATGTAAGGAGAGCTGACTGTGAAAATGGATTTTCTACTCTAAAATGGATTAAAACCTGTTTAAGGAATTGCATGAAGTAGAACACACTAAACAACCTGATGCTGATTTCATTGGAGGGACTCGATCCAACTGACTATGAATATAGAAAAGCTGCACATACAACTGGGCATCTAAGAAGAAGCAACAATTAATGTATCAAATGTTAATCTTGAGTTAAAACAACATTTAAGAACTATTTTATTTTAATTGAATTCCAATATTTAAAAAAAAAATTGTTATTAAAACATTCTACTTTTTAAATACAAAGCAACTTTATTGTTAAATCTAATTTTTTTTATGAGTGTGTATTGAATATTTCAGTTTAAAAATAAAATATAGTAAAAATATTGCAAGGTGTTACACTGCCTTCACTTGGCTACTTCATAAGGCAAAATTTTATGGGAAAGCCCTGAATATATAAATTTGGGGTGTCTGTGCTCATGGAAGATCTGGCTTAGTCATGAATACTTAAAAACTGTTGGAACGACTGACACTACTTGCGACTCCCTAAAGACTAACTCAGTACCCTGGGCACAGCAGTCACCCTTTAGCACAAACACCATTGATGATTCGAAGTTCTAATCTGCTATGGTTTAGTAACGGACAGAGTAACTGCCTCCGAAATATATGATAATGTGTCAGCCTCGATAAAAATAAAACAAAGACTTTTATATCCTGATCTGGCCTCGTTACTTCAAAACTACAACAAGTTTGTTGTGAGAAGTCAGCATTCGGCTTCAATGTTTTCTAATTCATTACATCAAATTCGCTTAGCCAGTGCTTTCACTCACGTAGGTCCAACAAAGTTATGCAAATCAAAACAAACATCCCAATCTAGCTCAGGGGTGTGACAATATTATAATAATTAGTTATTCCCATATTTCTATATGTGATGTGATTGATGCCATACAAAGGCTCATGTGTTATGTGAATGTAAGAAAAGCAATCCATTATTACACCTTTGGTAAATAAATTAGCAAGTCTATCCGAGTAATGTTGTTTTAGCAAACATAATTATTTAGTTGACTTTTTTTTTTCAGAAACAATACATGATTTATAAAAAAAACACTAATTTGGATTTCAATTCTACATAATAATACTAAATTACCATTAATAACAGGCATTGTACAGTAAGTCACAGTTAAGATTTTCAAATCTTCTTTATGCAGATCTAATGTAATCAAATAGTTTTATTTCAATACACTCTAGAAATACTGTTTCCTAACCCAAAAATTTTGAGGTAAAATTTATATGGGGTAGAATCTGTAGAATCAGTTTATCTTTTTTTTAATTTGAGGTATTTAATATACACTTTTTGAACCGACTGATTATATCAGCAGATTACTTATAAGCTAACTTAAATTTATATGAGATATAACACCCAGGCTATGTAAAAGGGAAAACCTACAATTAACCAATGATAAATTTTTTGGCCATGCTGAAAATCGAGCCTGGGACATTAAGCTGAGTCGACAGACATGCTACTGACTGAGCTAAGGTGTTGAATTATAAATTTATCAATTAGTCAAATTAAAATTTATTCACATACCAAATAAGAAAGAACTATAATATGTTGATTTATGATTTTAAAAGAATAAGTGGAACTTTGCAATTACTACGCTTAATTGAACAAAATATATAATTATTATTATTATTATTATTAGCACCGCGTCTTACTACCCATTCGGGTTATACGCACTTACGCTAATGTGTAATGGTAGGGTGATTGTGAGATGAAATGAAGGACCTACAGTTTAACGTGGAATCCGAACCACGGTGGAGGCCTGCCATTCCCCACATTCACAAGATGTCTTGTCAGAGGTGAAGGAAGGGTTTGGTAATCAGATAAATTTGTGCCGGGACCGAGGATTGAACCCCGGCCGCCAGCATAGAAGTCTGACACCTTACCCCTAGACCACCAGGTCACCAAAATATATAATCTTTCCAAGATAATCTTGTTGAGTGTTTAGGAATTCTTGCCTTTTAGGTGTCGATCATTCATGCATATTTATTGAGTTAATTTATTCTTATGCAACTATTAATTTGTTTATATGCAAGTGTCACCATTTCTAATAGTAAAGAACATTTTAATATGTTTATACTTCTTTTTTGTCAGTAATATTAAAAAAAAACTCCACGGTGTGAGCCTGCAAGCAGCTATACTGACCGAGCGACCACTGGTGAGTGATAATTTCAACATATGCGCAGAGAGGGTGTCATGTGGTCAGCAGAACAAACCCTTTGGCCGTTTATCTGTTTTCTAGACCTGAGTTAATACTTAATGTATTCAAGTAGCTCCTCATGTGTCCTCATGAGGCAGAGTTTGACCCAGTTCGAGACAAATTTAGGAAGCGATGGGGATCAAATCCAGCACTTCTGGATCTGTAGCCAGGAACTCTGACCACTAAACCACAGAGGCAGTCCATTGTTTTTATAACACATCCTAAGTTCAATTGTGCTTTTGTTTATCAAGTTGGGCCTATTATGTTCTTCAAAGCCTTCAGCGTATTTTAGGCCTTGCCTAAGTCTATACATACCATAACTTAAATGTTTAGTTATAATAAAGTGTGGAGGTGAATCACAAATGCTAAGGAATATTTTGCAGGAATAATGAGTGCCAGCAAATTAGTGTCAAGACGCTAGACTTCCTATAGAAGAAGGTGGGGGGATTTATCATGGTGACATGATTTGAACACCAACATTCGGGTGTGAGTTACAGTGTCTTACAGACATATTGGTTTGCCTCCTGCTTTAAGTTTGTAAGCACAATTGGAAAGTTACGAGTAAAGAGGGGGGGGGGGGGGGCACCTTGATTAAACTTATTATTTATATGAATCAAATAGCCAAAGCTATTATTTATGTTTTTTAGTGAGGATTACGCCATCTAGATATCATTTTCTGAAAATGGGCATGGGACGAATCCTGAATAGCTCAGTGGTAAAAGCATTGGCATACTGAGCCAAACGTCCCGGGTTCAATTCCCGTGTCCAACTGTCATTTTTCAATTTTCAGAAAATTATTATTTATATGCTAAGAATGAAATCTTAGATCAATCAGTAGTGTGTATGCCTACTGAGCTAAGGGTCCCAGGTTTGATTTTTGGCATGGCTGAAAATTTGTCATTTATGAAAATATAGGTTTACCCTTTCACATTGATAAATTAACAGACGGGAATTGGATGTTGTGTCTGTCCTTACCATAAGATAGATCATAAGGCATATGAATCTACGATGGGCCTAGCCAGCCAGTAGTGGAAAAATATATTACTTGAATAAAAAATTGAACCAGGCCATAGGCTGGAAATAGTAAGAGCTGTAAAGTAAATTTATATTTTAAGAAGAAATTTTTTTATTTGCTGTGTGATCTTTTTTTCTTATTTTTCTTAATAAATCTTAATTCATAATCTGTCACTATTTAAGACTAGAGTAAATTACATTATTATTTTTATTATTATTTTATGGTTTAGAAAGAAATACATTAAATGACTAAGACATTTAACTAGACTTAAGTTATGAATTTAAACTTGAGTAACATAAAAAATATGATCATACGTTTTTTAGGCAGTGGCACTATCAGTTCAGCTTCTTCAATAACTTCTGAACTTTCTGAAGCAATTCTTGCTTGTTTTTTACTATGTTTAAGTGGTTTGTTATCTTCATCTTCATTACTTATCACATGGCTTTCTTCCAATTCATGCTTAACATTAAATTCTGAAGAATTCCCATGTTCCTTTTGTGTGTTTATGATCGCTTGAATTCGACTACTCAATCTGCCAAAACAAACAGATAAACAAGATACAGTTTTACTATCAATGTAACACATGGCAAAGTATGTTTGCATGAATAAATACAATTTTAAAATTTCCATACAGATATACCCAAATATCTTTTTTTTTATATAACAGTGGGAAATATTGCACATACATTCTATGACACATGTTAAAGTATAGAGTTTTGGATTTTAAAGTATTACCAATGCTAAATACTGTCAATATGTGATGAAACACACAAAATAATTACACTAGAAATACATTAAAACACACATCTAGGTATATTTATTGCAACTACAATGGTTTGAGTCTATGTTTTGAGTGTTATTATAGTTATGACAATATATCATTTATTAAAGTGTTATCTCAGGAAATAGTTATATGTTAGTATTATTTAGGTTTAAAATTATTAGTACCTTGGGTTGAATTGCGACCATAAGTTTATAAGAATCAAAGATATACTTACTGAAATAGGATTAAGTAAAACCATCATTACAGTATTTTCACTGCTATACCATTTATTGTTTAATTTGAAAATCAATGCCAAATCAATGATGCTAGTCTTAAAAAGCCTTTGTAACAGAATATCCGTTGTGAGAAACACAAGCTCGCTTTAGAACGGGCAGCAATAAACAAATTAGCTCAACAATTACTGTTCCAAAGTGCATCAACATCTAAATCCAAATCATCTCCTTTCAATGAAGAGTTGTACAAAGTGTTGTTGTAGACCAATATTCCGCTCGGAAAACTAAATCATCCTAAATTTTGTGAGTTCTTAAAAAGACACACAAATCATTCTATTCAGACGAATCTACTCTCCGTAAAAGCTATGGTAGCCTGTGCTATGAGAAAAATATAGATGAAATAAAAACCAGTGTAGGTGGGGGGAAAATATGGGTATATATTGGTTTTTAAATATATTATTGGATTTTTAAGAGCATCTTTTGAACTTTTGAAGAAATAAAAACACAGTTTTTAAGTGAATCTTTTTTGTTTAAAGTTTTTTTAATTTGTAGGAGCCTTAATACAAAATTTTTAAGTGCAATTTTTGTGTTTTAAGGGCACCAAATTTTGGGCCCTGCTGATTAGACACATTATTTTAAATATAATTTGAGCTTTAATTGCTATCCTAATTAGAAAAAAAGGTTGCTTTAAATGAATTTAGTTTTTTGCCCTGTTTTCCTTGTTTTTAATGAAATTGTTTATTTAAGAGAGAAAATAGGAAAAGTCTTTATGACCTCACAAACTTAATGAAAGGTTCTTGCATTGTTCAAAACGCATATCTTTGGGGCTCCCGTGTAATGATGGTAGTGAAGAGTATTTGGAAGAATAATGACTCAAAACATGATATTGTTAATAAATTAACCAAGTATTGATTTTATAGTTGTTAACTAATGCTAATACTATAGGTGTATTGAGAAGGACAATTATATCAAGAAAATACACTACACCAATTGTAATTCCAAAGTTTGACACCCTGAATAAATTTATATCAACTTAATTCAAATGTTAAATATTGTAATTAGAGTTTACAGGGATAAGAGAATAAGAGTAAGGAGAAGGAGTCCCACTCCTCTTGTTATATTATTATGCTGTTATAGTAAAGAGAAAACAAACAAAAATGCCAACTTTTGAGAAATGTGCTTTACAAAGTATTGTTTGTCAACAGTATATAAGATATGAGCGATATTTAAGAGGGTAGTAACACACCAAGGTTGTTAGAATAGAAGGTAGCCTCGATCAGGCGTTTTTGTGGGGCTGGTTCAGCAGGTGTGTTGGTGTCACTGGGTGACTGTCCGACTGCCTCCCCAGCCATACATCCAAGGGTTTGGTGGAGGTCAACTCTATGTGAAGTGGCAATGAAAAGTATGAAGGTTGGAAAGGCACCAGGAGGTAATGAAGTAAGTGTTGAAATGCTGAGAGCAGCAGGAGAGGAAGGACTACAGTGGCTGAATAGAGTGAGTTGAGCAATATGGAACAAGGGGACAGTCCAAGAAGATTAACAGAGAATAATAGTATCCATCTTAAAGAAAGGAGATAGGAAAAAGCGTGGGAACTACAGTGGTGTCACCTTGATGAGACACTGTGCAAAGGTTTATAAAAAAATATAGGAAAAAAGCATTAGAGGGATAGTAGGAGGAGAATTGAAAGTGGAGCAATATGGCTTCAGACCAGGAATGTCGACAGTGGATCTTATTTATGCTGTGAGACAGCTGCAAGAGCGACACTATGAGTATGTAAAATATCCAATTATGGTCTTCCTGGATAATGAAAAAGTGTATGAAGAAGAAGAGTATGGAAAACGATGGAGAAGAAAGGAGTGCAGGATGAGACAGTATCTACAGACACCCTATCTATGGTTGGAGAGTATGTAAGTGACAGCTAGAAGGTTCTTTATCGCAAGGATTGGCTGAAAGTGACTAATGTCAACCTATCCGGAAATGATTATTATTTTATTGGTGAATCAATCAGTGTGTAATGAAAATATATTGGAAATTAAAAAAATCACAAAGAGCTGTATCGCATATTAAATAAGTTTGGAAAATGTAGATAAAACATTAATGTTATATTAAAAAGAATGATAGTCGACAATTTTTAACATAAGAGCCTTTGTAATAATGGAGAAACATATTAGAATTGAGACATTTTATGCTTAAGATTATTATTATCATGAACAATGGTAAATAATTTGTTATTGTAAATACAATTTATGCTATTCATTCAATATTTTAATATATTCATCTCTGATAATGTATTTTATTTTATATAATTAATTAAAGAAAAAATGGCGCCAAAGGCTATATTAAATTAAACATTGAAAGGAGGATATAAGGGCAAGGCCTAAAAACTTACCAGAAAAATGTAGTTCACAGTTAAAGCGCAACAAAATGCATAATTATGTAATGTTTAGGGTGCATCCATCCCCTTCTTTGGAAGAAGAGAGTATAACACAGACTCGACTATAGCAGCATGGCAATAGGTTGATCATGGTCACTTAGATTCTGTTGTTGCCTGTTTCTTGAGTCAAAAAATGAATTCTGCAGTTTCCTGTTCAAACCTGTTTCTTTATTCTTTGTAGATGGATAGAATGTTGTATTTATATTATATTTAATTATCTACTTATTAAATTAAATTATATGTTATAATTATTATTTGTACTTTGTACATAAATTACTGACTGGTGTGAGTAGGCCTGCTTGGAAGGAAAGGAGAGAAAGTTATTGAAGGTAGAAAGAGACCAGGGCAGTGCCTGGATTTGGTAATGTATTGGTGAACACATTCCCATCTAAGAAGCAAAGAAACTATTGGGGAGGGCTCGTATAGCTCTAATACTATAGAATGAGTCAAAATGTGAATTATGTGTTTGGGCATGAAGTGCTGCTGGTTTGTCAAGGTTGTGGTATCAAAATGGTGACCATTCGAGTTTTCCTGTGGTAGTTGCATTGTAGCTAGTATATACGATTTTGTGTGGAGCAGTCATTGTGATCTTTCATGGGGTATGCCAAATAAAATACATCATCAGTGATGAATATTAAAATATTGAGAGAACAACATAAATTGAATTTACAATAACAAATTATTTTACCATTGTTCATGAGCCTTTTAATCTTAAATATAATGTTTCTTGATTTCAATGTTTTTTTCTATTGTTACAAAGGCTCGTGTTAAAAATTTTCAACAATCATTCTTTCTTATATAGAATTAATTATGTTTCATGTACAGTTTCCAAACTTGTTTAATATGTAATACAATGCTTGGTGATTTTTTTTAGATTTCTAATTTCTTTTCATTACACACTGATTGATTCACAAATAATATATTATCTCTCCTTACTAAAATTCAAAATGTGTTTCCAAAATTATTACTGCTAGTTTGTATATACTATATAAACAGTAAAAAGTACATGAAGTAATGAATTAAAAAGTATTACACTCACACTTTTATCATGTTATAACTGGGCACCAAAATAAATAAAAAAATTTTATAATGTCAAGAGAAATTCATACAAAATATTAGTTTCTAAATAGGAAGTGTTTAGTTTGTAAACAGTGCATGCACACAATATGAAGTCATCAACCACCCTTGTTTTGACTGTCTCGTCATCTTAATTTATGAAGAGATTGCGGCCTTTAAGAAGCTTACAGTTTTAATTCTTCTTAAGTGAAACATAGACGCCACTTCAACAAAAAGAAACATTCAAACAGTTATTTTAATAAGTTAATGTTTCAATAATGTAAAAACTGTTAAAAGCAAACTATAATAAAAACCAATTGTCTGTTGTTAAAGTTTTGGCCGACAAAAGTAATAAAAAGTGAGCATATGGCCTTGCAGGCTATATGGTTTGGCCAATGGGTACATGGTAACTTTTCCTAACCATCACTTAACAACACTCCCACTGTAGATTGAATTGTGTGTGTGTGTGTGTGTGTGTGTGTGTGTCAGTCTGAAAAGAAATTAAAGTGTATAGAGAGAAAAAGATAAGTCTTTATAAATGTGTGTATGTGTGCTATAAATAAAAACATTAATACAAGTTGGAAAGACCTGCGCTCTCCATCATGGTCTTTATTCTGCTCGTTTCTGGTTCGAAAAATTGTAGCCTTTTTAGCCCGTCTAGGTCTACAAGTAGACCGAGACTTTGCTGGTCGTTTACGTCTAATGCCACCATGTTTCTTAGATGATGGGGCACTGCCGTCTGATGGAATAAATGGGTCTACATCAATTGCCAGCATCTCTATGTCTTTCTTTATGTCTTCTACCTGGTAGAAACAAAAACAATACAATTTTAAGAAAATATTTGGTATACATACTACTGGTAAATATCAATTATAGGCAAGGTCTAATTTTCTGAACTTTATCAAATTTTAACAATTCGGTTCAGTTCTAATTTTGCCTTTATAGTATAAAATCTTTATTTTTCATTATGTTTAAGGGCTCAAATACAAATGACCAATAAATTTTAGATTACAAAATTAACAGGGAAATATGTTTAGGTCTTTGATCACTAATAAAAATCTAACCTAACACTAGATTTTATAAAAAATATTATGATTTCCAGAATGTCTTAGGGCTATATACATATAAATGAGATACAGATGTCAACCAATCTTTCATTTTGATTCAAAATAAAATATATTAAAAATTAAATTCAAAATGATAAAAGGACCAAATGAGGAACTCTACAAGAATGGGTCTCAAATAGGATTAAAGGGGTGTGCCTAGTGAATAAAACGAAAAATAAATATTTTCTGTTCTATAGCGTAGCACATACTTAAAATAAATAAAATCCTGAGTCAGTCATATAGAGGCATAGCTGCAACAGTCCACCAAAATATGGTATACACCAAAGTTAGCCATACACCATCATGTATACACCAAAGCTGGCCATACACTCTCAAATATATCTAAGTCTTAAATAATAAATCAAATCCACTTCTTACTTTCAACTTGTTAAGAATGTTTTCTAAAATCTTATAGTAATATTACTTTGGTTTTTCAAAACTTTCCTCACCTGTGCTAACCTTTTGACTAAGGCATTCTACCTGTGAGATTGTTTAAAATTTTATTTTGTATTTCTTCTTTTTTGAATGTTTTTGTGTCCTGTTTTTCAGACTTGATGCAATGTTCTTTCAAGACCTACAATACTTTTCTATTTCAATATTGATTAATTTTAACTTGTTGATGTATCTTCTGCTTAAAGTCATTTTATATTTCAATCTTTAATGTATTTCATAGTTCTTTTTTCAACTTTTAGGTGCTTTCTCAAATAATACTTTATTTTTTGACTCAGGGTTGCAACTATTTTCTTAATACAAAATTCCCTGTGTTTTCAAGGTTTTCAGGAAAGAATTCCCGTATGTCCAGACCATTTTTAGAGTAGGCTACTTAGTATAAACTGAAGGATAGTTTAATTTTTCATGACTATTGTGAAGTGATGACTTTGGTGTTAAGGATAGGATGATGTGACTTTGATGGAGAAATATATGCAGTTGTTATCCATCCCAATGTTTCAAGTAACCCACTTTGGTGGCCACATGGTCAAAGGCACTACTCTCACAGGTGTCAGTGACTGGGTGATCGAGGTTTGAGTCCCGGTCAGGTGTATTGAGAGTGGATTTTCCACAATAGTTTTCCATTCTCCCTCCATTCAAATGTGAGTACACTTCCTATAAATATAATCTTCCTCATCCCTAAAACCAAACCATCAGCATAATTAGTACCGAAGCGTATAAACTGAATGGGTAGTAAGACGCAGTTCTAAAAAAAAGGTTTAAGTATAAAAAAGGGGGCGAGCTCATTTTGTCAATTTAATTTTATTTTGTATGCAAGGGACTACTATTTAAGACATCCGGTAGTTTTATTTTTAGTTTTTTTTGTGAAATTCCCTGTTTTCCTGGGTTTTTTAGACACACAAAATATTCCTTGTCTTTCCCATGTGTGTAAACCATGTGACTACTTTTTGCAGTATTTTTCATATTTTCTTTTTGAATTTTCTTAGTTTCATTCATTCAGTCTATTTTCACATATTTTCTAAATGTCTAGTTAATGTTATTTTTTTATAGTTTTGTTAAAAATTGTAATTTACCCCCTTAATGTTGTCATTTTTTTGATAGCTTGTTTGATTTTGATAGGCCCATTTTCTGCTTTTTTACTGATTTCTCACTTGGATTCTTTTTTTCCTAAAAAATATTTTCATTGGTGTTATAGAGCATCTGTCATTTTAATTATTATTAATTTTAATTACTTACAACTATTTTTGTGTTTACCGTGTCTTACTAGCTATTTGGTCAATCCCTGTTTAATTAGACTTATTTGGTAGGGAAAGAAAAGGTCAAATTCAAAGGAAATGTAACTACATTTTAATGGAGAGTGGGAACCGTTCAAGAAAAACTATTCTCATTAAACCTGAGCAAGATTTGAGCCCTAATCTCCCTGTCACCAGCAGTCTAGTCTAGTCTAGTCTAGTGTGAGAGTGATGCCAGACATCAGCTGTCAGACCATTCAACCACCGATGAAGGTTTCTTCCACCTATTTACTGTATATAATGTATATACATGTTTGATTTTATACTATTCTTGCTAGTAATTTCCAAGGTCAGTCTTGCATTTTTACCCATGTATATGTATATAAACTAAACTTACAACTACACTTACACATTTTATCTTAAAGTATATGTATATATGTCTAACTCGGTGTATGGATGGATGTTGTTGAGTTAGGATGTATTAAGTATGGAGTTGCTGTTTTTGAGCTATATGCAGTTTCTTGCCTATTTTGTAAGGTAACGGCGTGATTATGTATGTATGTATGTATGTATGTATATAAATGGTTAAACCTCTTACAAAACTTGTAGATAGTAAGTACACATGTTACTCCTTGTATATTTCAGGAAGGAGTGTCGGAACAAATGTGGAGTTCCTCTGATGACTTTAACAAAGTGTGTTGGCAGGATCAATCTTCCTCTAGCTTTTGGATATGAACTCCTCCATTTGATAGATACCATGGCATTGCTCTAGCTCCACACATGTGAGAACACTATTTTACTTACACATTGCAAACCAAAATTGCTGACTTGTTTATTTTGTCATAGAAGTTTTTGGAGCTGAACTAGCTGGTGCATGGATAAGTGTGTGTGGCAGCCTGTGAGGGTAAACTTGCGACACAAGTCTGACTTCATAGATTAATATTGGGTATATTATTAAATACAATGAAATCTCCCTTTGTACCATGACAACTGTACAATGTAGTGATCAATCCCCGCCAAAAAACATTCCATGAACTTACCTCATTTCATTGTTACTTCTCACCGTCCAAGTCACGTCAACTTATGAAAAATAACCCGACTGAAGGAGGTGTACACAAAAACGTTTTGAACAAAGTGTGTAAAATGTCATAATATTCCACCAGGGTACAGTTTCCCCAGGGTTTAGACAACGCGCAAGTGTGTGAGTTTGGGGAAGAAAATAATAAGTTCTCCTGGCAGTCCTTCTAATGTGCATCTCCAGACAAACATTGCAGTGCACATGCGTCTGTATAATATTGCTTCATGAGTGGACGTTGATGACTGCATTAAGGATTATATCACATGTTCTCTACCCCTACCTGCTTTCCCCAGGTGAGAAGGACTGATAAAAAGCCAGTGATTATTATTGTGGTTTACTCTATGATATCTTGTGAGTTGTAGAGATTAACTTGTGCTGTATGTAAGGTAAAACTCATTTTCAGCCTGTTTATTTATTTTATATATTTTTTTATCAACATTTCATTTTTGGGTATAGCTATTTAAAATAATGCGAGGGAAAGTACTTATTACATTTTGGCTCTGTTTTATTTATATTTTTTACTTACTTTAAATTTTGGTCTGATTTGTATGCTAAATTTATGTCTGGGGTCAGTGAAGGATCAGACTTCTCATCCATGTGTATTCATCACATGTATGTAGCGTTTGATGCATTCTTTATTTTTCTAAAATCTATTCAATACGCCAGTATGAAGAGTAAGTCTGTATAACATGTTACTTTATGATTAATTTTAATTAGGTATAGCTTTACTAAATAACGTCTAAGACGATAATATTCTGTATGGTTGTCATAGTAGGAGTAGACTTTTCTGTTTGTGTAATTTAAATATATGTGTCTGGTATTGTGACTAGCCTGCTTTTCGGATAGTTAATGCCGCCTTTAGATGGAGTAATTGTAAGTATAGTTAAGGGCAGATTATATTTTCTTAATGATGTTTATTTTATAATGGTCTACTTTGGTATTGTAAAAGGTAAAGCTGTATAGTGTTAGAATGAGACCATATGTCATGTATTAGCCTCGATAGCCCATGTTAATATTTTGTTTTGTCTTTTTGTAATATTCATATTTCAATGATTAGAATTTCAAAGAATACTATAATTTTATGGGGTTTATGTGTATACCCGGTTATTGTAACTACGCTACTAATTTACTACATTTAAAAACTTGTTTGAGAATAATAGGCTTGTATAGCCGATTGACAATAATCATATGTCCTTTTTTTAAGACTTGCATATTATGATCCATTACTCTTTATCCGTTTAAGATCATTTTCGTTCTCTCCGCTACATTTACTGTATTTGTGGGGAAACCAACATGGGCTGGATATATAGTGATATTCATATCACGAATCCCTGTAGCCTATAATTATTTCCATTAGTTTCGCTTTTTGTATGACTATGTACACTGGCCAGATGATTGCACCTGCTATAGAAGTAGAGGCAGCCAGCCAAGCTGTTGGTACACCTTAACAGACATCTCTGAATAGCGAATTATTCTTTATAATGTACAGTTTAAATTTCACTTGCAAATAACATGGGCTCCTACAGCGAAACAATCTCGATTTAATGAACTTTTTTAGTAACGGAAACAAACACTTCTAAAGGTGCATATTTATGCATAACAATCTCTAAACAGCAGATAAAAATTGAAACATTAATAAACAAGGAAACAGTCCATTTATAGTATTTGACTGTAGGAATGTTATGGAATGTCAATGTCTCACACGAAGTGAGAGCAGTCCTGCCTTCCCCCTCTAGAGAAAGTTTATTAAATAGCCTATGTAGATTTTTTATTATTATTATTATTATTATTATTATTATTATTATTATTAGCACCGCGTCTTACTACCCATTCGGGTTATACGCACTTACGCTAATGTGTAATGGTAGGATGATTGTGAGATGAAATGAAGGACCTACAGTTTAACGTGGAATCCGAACCACGGTGGAGGCCTGGCATTCCCCTAGATTTTTTTAACCGTGTCTTATTACTAGGGGGCGGATTTTACCCTAAATGCCTTTTTTATTCCTATGCTTTGAAAAGTAGGCTTGCGAAGATAATCTGATAACTTTTATAGTGCCTATAAATGCCTATTTCAAATGGGAACCTTAAAGTGCCTTTTTCTATCTCTTTTCCTCCCACCCTCTTTTTTCTTTCTAAATACTTGCAGCTGCCCCGCACCCTCCTTCCCCCCCCCCCCCCCTCCTTCACTCCTTAGGTTACTCCACGTGGATACTCGTGATAGGTAGTAAAAACCCGTGTGTCCAGTGATCTGATAGAATCAGACTGTTCAGTCCGGCAACAAAGATTTTCTTCTAGCGCACAACAGTGTAAGTTCATTCAGTGGTTGTGTATATTATGCTGTTGTTAGATGTGCATATCTGTTCATTAATATTTCTTTGTATTGGACTCGGTGTAAATTATTGAACTAGTAGAAAATGCTTAAAGAGAAATCATGTAAAAGTGTATTATTCAAACAGTGGATTGGTGGTGATAGGAATTTCACAATGGATGACAAAATAATTTTTTGTCAGCCATGTTCCAAGGAGCTAAGTTATCTTTTCAAAAGGGGAAATGAAATTATTAATTTTGAAAGTCAAGGTTTTTATTAAATACTAGCTGACCCGGCAAACGTTGTTGAATGTGGTATATGCGTGAAATAGGCATGGAGCGCTGTGAACGATGAGGGAATATAAAAATAACAAAAGGCAAACATTATTTTTAAGTTATTATAATTTATTCCTTAAAATTATATATCATTAATTAATCAATTACGACAGTAACACTAACAAACAATATCAATCTCTTAATGCTATAGCGTGAACAATATTTTTTGTTAGTCCATCTTTAGCTAACACAAACAAACTGGATGGTTTACCCACTCGAGAGCATGCCACGTATAATTGTCCGTGTGAAAAACATGGTGTTCTCAAATCTAAGCCACAAATAGACATCGTTTGACCTTGGGATTTGTTGATAGTCATTGCAAATGCCAATCTAATCGGAAACTGAATACGTTTGAATTGAATTGGCACATCTGTAGGTATAATAGGAATCCGTGGTATTAATATATTTTCACCTCGGAACTTGCCATTTAAAATGCTGACTTCGATCACGTCTTTCATTAATTTTTGAATGACTAATCGCGTACCGTTGCACAGCCGGGGCGGGTTCAAATTACGAAGCAAGATAATCGCAGATCCAACCTTTAATTGTAAATTATGCGGTGGCATGCCTGGCAAATCCAGTGAGTTCAAAAACTCTAAAATGGCTATTAAAAAATAGGGGTTGGTAATAAAAGGGTAAAAATTTAGGGTTGTATGTATTTTTTAATGCGACATAATAAAAAAAATAAAGAAATTTAAAAAATGTCTAAAAATTAAAGAAAAATGTTAAGGGTGGACAACCCTTATCACTAAGGGGTATGAAAAATAGATGTTGGCCGATTCTCAGACCTACTCAATATGCTCACAAAATTTCATGAGAATCGGTCAAGCCGTTTCGGAGGAGTACGGGAACGAACATTGTGACACGAGAATTTTATATATAAGATATTGTCTACTGTTTAAAAGTAAATCACGATTGTTTGCTATTGTTTAAACTAGGTTTCATTTCTTATTGAAGGATTTCAACGACAAAGTGGAAATATTTGCCAAAGCATAACATTACGATCGAAAAAAAGAAGCAATCTTAGTTCTCTTGTTAGGTGATGCTTTGTTAATTTGTAGAATCACCATATATTAATGGGTGAAAATTTCCATTTTTAATATTTAGGTAAACGGCGAGAAGAAGTATCACCTAGAACAACACAAAAATACTGCAATACATATGAAGAATTCAGGAAAGAAAACAGGATCTCAACTATTTTTTCCTAAAGTTGATGATACTGATAAAATCTAAGAGCAATTTTCTGCTGACTTATGTTCTGCGATGGTAGCTGCAAATATTCCTTGGAAGAAGCTAGAGAATCCAGATTTCAATGCTTTTCTCAACAAATATACCAACATGAAGATACCAGACAAATTAACTCTGAGGAAACACTACTTGCATTCAACCTATTTATCCGTAAGTTTTTACAATAGCAGTTTTTTCTTTCTGACATTAAAAAATATTAACTGAATGGTATTGATTTAAACTATTTACAGTAAACATTCTTTTTATTTTGTTTAAGACAGTTGAGAAAATCCAAAAATATATTGGAGAATCATACATATAGGCTATTGTTGATGAAAACACTGACCGCTGTGGCAGATATGTTGCAAATGTTGTTGTTGGAAAACTAGACTCTACGGGTCCTGGGAAACCTCACTTGGTTGTTTCAAAGATGTTTGAGGCAATCAACAGCTCAACAATTGCCATAGTTTTTCGTGATGCTTTGTGTAAGCATATAATGTAATTGCACCAGATATACTGTGTTAATTTAATGATTCACAATGTTAGTCCTGTAAAAATTATAATTATAAGTTAATTTGTTTATATGAGGTGTCCTGTGGCCAACAGAAAACAACGACGAAAGGTTTTTGGTGTTGCTGACAGACAGTGCGGCCTACATGTTGAAAGAAGCTGCGAGCTTAAAAGTATTCTACACCAAGTTAATTCACGTGACTTGTCTGGCGCATGCTGTTCATAGGGTTGCAGAAAATATTAGATCACGTTTTCCAAATGTTAACACTATTATTTCCACATTCAAAAAAGTGTTTTTGAAGGCTCCATCACAAATCTTCTAGTTTAAGGCCACCCTGCCCAACAAACCTTTGCCACCACAACCAGTGTTAACGCGTTGGGGTACATGGCTTCATGCTGCGTTGTACTATGCAGATTACCTGGGTGACATTCGAAAGGTATTATACAATAAACTATCCTTAGGTGTGTTTCCAAATTAAAATTGCAGTGAGCGTTTACCACTAGCTTTATTGATTCCACCTGTCCGTCTACATTATTGGAAAAAAAAATAATTAATTTAATGGTTATACTTGTAGAACACAATATATTGAAAGAATGATGAGTTTTGCAATACCAACCGTTTTGCTTGTAGGTAGTCCAAACATTTGACGAGGAACAAGCTGTCGCCATTACAGAAGCAAATGCTGCCATCTCCTGCTCAAGTGTCAGTGCGGATCTGGCATATGTAAAAAAGCAATTTTGGAAATCTTACTGGAGCAATCACAGCTTTAGAGGCGAGGGATTTGCCTCTTGTGAAAGCTGTGAAGATAATGCGGGGAATAGAAGAAAACCTGAATCAGGCTTCTGGCTCAGTTGGCACAGCCATCGTCGACAAATTTAACAGAGTATTGCAGCAAAACCCTGGGTGGAAAGTGATGGCAAGTATTGCGGACATCTTAGAAGGACAAACTACATCACTCCCAGAAGTCAAGCTTAGCCTAGCTGAAATAGCTTGTCTGAAGTTTTGCCCAATGACTTCATGTGAAGTCAAGAGAAGTTTCTCACAGTATAAAAACATTTTGTCAGAAAACAGAACAAAATTTACACCTGAAAATCTTGAAAAGTATTTGATAATTAACTCTAATAGTAATTAATGTGTTTATGGAATGTGTATGCTTGATTTTAAGAGTTAATAATAAAAAATTTTGAGTGTTTTGGTGCCTTTTTTTTTTGCATTACTATGTCTATTTATTGCCTTTTTTACTTTATAATGCCTATTTATGTTCCTATTTTTGTGATTTTGTGCCTATTTGCCTGCCTTTTTTTAAAATTTTAGTGCCTATTTAGTAGGGGAGTATTTAAGAGTAGGGGAGCCCCTACTTATTACCTGTTCGGGTTATATGCTTTCATAAAATTAGCTACAGTACTCCAATGTAATATCTCGCACCCCTTCCGAGCCATCAGCAGGGGGTATGTTGCAGCAGTTGTCTGTACTTGTGCGCATAATACAGTACACACAGATTATTGTTTACATTTAATTCAATTTGTGTGTTGTTCTGTGTATTATGAAATCTGTACAGTAAGCTACTTACAATATGTATTCATTAGTAGTCAAAATTAACCAGCATATAAATACTGTATAAAGAAGTAATTAGATTGTTGTAGTTAATATCCAGAGTATATATGTTCATAGAGTATATATGTTCATATAAATTAAACTGTGTTCAAGAAGTGTGATTAAAAAAAAATGTTTTTCCAAATAACAAAAAATTCTAATGAAAGAAATTTTTATCTCGGTCGGTGCCCGCTATTAAGAGATTTCAATGTACTGAGATACCCTGACCCACCTAGCCTAATGTTAAAGAGTTTAATGTAAGATAAAGTGTATAACATGAATAAGTAGTAAGATAAGAATAAATGAGAATCTGATAGCTAAATTAAATGTAAGGGTTAATTTTATACAAGGGGTGAGTTTAAGAATATTGTTAAAACATACACTACTAGTAATGTAATAAGATTCACAAGATTTGGTATAAACTTTCACCTCATTTTCTTCAGTAGAAGCTGAGGTGGCTCCAGAAACTTCCTGTAGAAATTCCTCTCGTATAATTCCCACTTTTGAATCATTTTGACCAACTAAAGCCTCATACATGGTTTGTACTCTATGGCACTGCTCTGCATAGCAGTCAAATGATCCCAGTCGCTGGGAGCAAGACTCACACACTGACTGTGGCAAGTTGTCTTCATTATTCACCTATCAAATAACAGAGTGTATGATTGATTGTCATTCATAATATAAGCCTTGATTAAAATTAAAATTAAACAAAAATGTATGATTACTATTCATTATCCAATACACCTAAATAAAAACAAGAATACACTAATTTTATTATTGGTACATATTATATACATGCACCTGAATTAAAATCAAGCTGGAATGAGAGAGTTTATAATTGCTATGCATTATATACATTGATTAAAATTAAACTAATAGTTGCGAGATAACTTCAAGTATATTTACTAAAGACTTCACGCGCTTAAGGCAACTATTTTACACTTTTTTTAGTACCGCGTTTTACTACCTGTTCAGGTTATATACATTTTACAGTATTAAATAATTACGTTTACTTGTATAAAGAATAATAAATTTAAAGACTTTATTACATATCCCTAAGAAAAGTATAACTGTACATTCTTAATCAGATTTCCCCAATATTGAAAAACAAAAACGATGAATTCAAAAGGAATACTTTGTTTTTTTTTCATTTTTAAAAGAACTATTGAGGCATACACACACACACACAATGTTAAATATGCACTACAACACACAAAACAGGGTCTAGTTATTTCAAACATGCAGGTGAATCTCTTGTTGAGATTGTATTTATTTTCAAACTTATTAATTTATCAACTAATAACAAATTATGAAATTAAAGAGTAAATTTCAAATCAATAGCAATTTTACACACAACTTTTGTGAAAAATTGGAACTTAGTTTGCGTAAGACTTTCAACTAACTAACCACTCTTTATCTAAAAAGGTAGTAAATTTAACAAATACATAGCATATGTTGGCTTGAAGATCAGGCTAAATTTCAAAGAGAGAAAAACAAACTATCTGGCTTTAAGGAACTCTTTAAGTTCATGGCCACCCTAACATAAGCTTGTAATGATCCCGTTTTATTGAATTGATTTCTAGTACATTTAAATTTAGGTTGTGTCAATTTTATTTAGTCTGACTGTACTGTTGTTGTTTCACTTCCATACACGTGCAAGCAGTCTACAGTGAAGAACGTTCAGTTTGATTGTTTACAGGCCTCGCAATAATTAAAGAGAAAAAACCTCGCACTGTAGGTGCGAGAAAAAGAGCTATATGCTTCTTTGTAAATTATATTGTTTTTATGTTATTTTTCTAAAATAGTTTTACATGTGTCCGTAAGAGCTCAGCAGCTCCCGGGCACAGTCTGAGTTTGAAGCCTGATAATTAGTGTTTGTGTTTTGCTTTTACTGCACAGAGTTGTTAACTGTCGATTCGGGCTAAGACGTGCGTGTGCCAATATGGCAATTTCATTATGATATATATAAAGTGAATACAACTTTCAAGCATGTACTTTTTTTCGGCTGTTAAAATAATTTCTGTAATTTCTAAATAAAAATAATATCAAATAACATGTAAAAAAGTGTTTAAATTATAAAATATATAAATCGCAGATCGCAGGTACGTGTTGGAGATAACGCATCGCGACAAGATCACCATTTAACCACATACTGAGACAATTTCATCCTATCCTTATCCTGGCGCCCGACCTCCTTCAAATCTATTTTAACACTATCCTCCCGATTATGGACTTGGCCTTTCAAGGAATTTTGAAGCTCCAGGTTTTTCAAATAAAATTTTTGTACACACATGTTATCATCCATATGTGCCACAAGACCACTTCACCTCGGCCAGCATGTCATGAATATCCTTAATATGTTTGGGGATGCAGACAAGCCATGAAGTTCTTCATTGTGTAACTTTCTCCGTTCTCCTGTTTATTCATCCATCTCATAAGGGATTTTTCTAATGGCACTCTCCGCCCATTGATTAATGACTTACTCGGCTGAGCCACCAATTACAACTGCCAGGTGCTGCCTTCTATGCAGGGAGAATATGTGAAGTTTGTGAAGTTGGCACTCCAAAAAAGGTCAATCTTCATTCTACTTCATTCAGAGTTTACTTAATTAAATTAATTGTGTGGTTGTTCAGTTAGGGTGATTCATGTTTTAAGTTGGCAGTGAGAAATGAGGACAAAGATAATTTGCGAGGTGGCTAGTTTCAACGAGATACTTTACTTGGCATGGGGCGGTTGACAGCAAGATGTGCCGGTAATGCTTAGCTTTGTAGAACGTGTAGTAGATAAATATTACTTTGTGTAAAAGTTATGGTGAAAAGGAGCCCAAGAGTATCTGTGATTGGGAGTGATGCATTCACATAAGGACACAAATCCTTCCGGTACTTTGGAAGAAACTTGAAATAATCATGAGAGATATTAAGGATGGTAAAAAGTTATTCCACTAGACTACAGTGGGTGAAACTTGTCCCCGGCCCAGGTAGGACGGCAGTGAATAAATTTTGACACTTTGGTGGCCGTTCCACAGAATCCAAAGTGGGGATACTTCTCACCACGTCCCTTTTTTGGTCTTGGCACTTTCCATTCAAAGCACGAGATACTCCAATCCATATCGGATGAATTATTTAGACCTATTACAAAGTTAAGTAGTATACATGGGTTTCTTCTAGCCCGGCCACCATAACAACCTTTAGATGGCCATGAATTCAAAAGGAATATGTGAGATGTTAGGTGCGAATTTATGGTCATTAAATGTTTAGCGTAACCATTGGCAAGAGGACGTTAGGTTACCAGATAGTGAGAGTGAAATTTCAGAACACTTGTTTTAACCTAGTCTTTTTTTAACTTAAATGCCTCTATGTTGATAAATTTCCTTTATGAGCTCTTGTTTATGTCTAGCAATAGTTTGTTTTATATTGGTTTCTTGTTCATCATCATCATCCATTAGGGTAAAGGTTTGTTTTTTTGTGTTGTTATAAAATAAAATATGTTTGTGTATTAACTTTTAAAGCTAACAGTTTCCTGAGTTATTTGTATCCAGGTATGCAAAGTGTGAGATAGCATATATATATATATATATATATATATATATATATATATATATATATATATATATATGAGAGAGAGAGAGAGATATCCCCTAAAAAAACCACCCTACCTCGTTCTCCCCTTTGATAGATGGTTGCTCTTGTCTCACCTAGTGGTTCTGTAAAAAAGAACATTTATGTCCACCAATATTTTATTGAGCTATTCAAAAACTAAGGTGTACTCATGCCCACAGTGATATGATTTTCGGGGTAGTATCATCCCCCTCCTGCTTTCCCTCCTCTCTCTCTCTCTCTCTCTCTCTAGCGGCATACCACTGGATTCCAATACTGGCCGAGTAGCTGAACTAGGGGTTGCAGTGGTAGAAATATTGTGGTTAGGAGATTATGACGGAAGGTAAGGACAAATATCCTTACATATATATATTTCTCAACACTGTTTCCAAAAACTATCAATTTATTTTCTTGGTAAAAAATGAAAAAACAAGAGAAAAAGAAACAACTTAAAAATTTATTATTTGACTATATAAATGATGAAACATTTCAACCATTAAAATTCATACAATGAAAACATTGAAACTTTAAGCATAAATAGAGGTTTTAACGTTACTCTTATTTTAATAAGTAGAAAAAAAAGTTTTAATGGTCGAGAACTATTCCAATACTATTCTTACTTAATCTTGCAGGAGAAAAGAGTAATTACTATCTAAATCAATTATTGTACTAGACAGTAACTTTTATTGACACAAAAAAAACCTTTGATTGGCCAAGAAATGACGAAGCTTCATAAAAAGATTTCTCAAAAGTTTACTTTGATGAAATTTTTCTTTAGCACCATGTCTTATTACATGTTCAGGTTATACGCATATGTACTAATTATGCTAATGAGATAGGGATGAGGAAGGTTGAATTTAGAGGAAGTGTACCCTTTTTGTGTGGAAAGAATGAAAAACCATTTTGGAAAAACCATCCTCAATACACCCGACCAAGATTCGAGCTCTGATCTCCCTGTCATATTAAAGTGAAGCCTTTGACCATGAGGTCACCAAAGAAGGTTTTTATGAAGTTATTTGTTGATGTTGTCAATGTTTCACGAGTTGATTAAGTGGAAACCTAGTGTTTATGTAGCCAATTATATTATATTTTCATTGAAAACCTCGTATAGTATGGATTTTATACCACATGAATCATAACAATTTGTAAATATTCCAAAAGTAGATGTAGGTTGCCAATAATTTAATCCAAGATATATTTGAAATTAATTTATATTTCACCCTCCTTCGTTGGTTTTTTTCATTTTGCTAATATTGCTGTGTTTTCCAAAATTGTATTATAGAATAGAAATATATGAATACATTTAAATCTCAATAAACATGATGTTACTTTGAAACTAATACAAAATGTTAGTATGCATAATTTAATCAATTGGGTAATTTAATTTTATCACTAGACAGTGCAAATCTTCTATGAAAGAATTTTAAAAAATGGCACAAATTTACTCCCAAGATGCCGCTTGTTTATTTATTCTGCATCTGTATTCACTAAAGAAAGAATAAAACTGGTGGCAAGAACCACAATAGCAACAAAAACATGATCATCACTTGCATTTTCTTTGACCATTATGTTTGGAGGAATTTTAAGTTGATGTTTTCTTATTTTCAATCCCTACTGAAAATTATAGGAAATGCAAATATTCTTTAAATTATCTTTTATAACATTACAACAAAATCACACAAAGTAGTCTTAAATGATTACATTGTTAAAATATTTGTATAAGCCTTGAGACATTAAAAAATATATACTGATCAACTCATATTTAGTGACATCTTTAGATATATGAGAGCATTGGTTTTTATAAAATCTCTTTGGAATTTTGGAAATATACCACATTGGGTTGTTTTATTTTTAAAATAAGATATAGCTTTGTTACACCTAGAGTCTATTCTATTAACTCTAGAATAGAACAAAATGTATCCTTTCTACAGACATGCATTGAATTTTGTAGCACCCATCATTCAGTATTTTACCAAAATTCATATGACATCAAGGCTTAAATTATTTTAAGAATATAAAATTAGATTTTTTTTTCTGAGGAAATTATCAATTTTTCAGACACTTTATAATGAATCAAAGAGAAGTAAAATTTCCTTTTTTCAAACATTTTCTTGTAGTCTACATGAAGTAATTTGTAATGGTATTTATAAAATTTATAACACTATAACCATGCGGTCATTGAAGCAGGTGAATTAAGGTTCTTAACCAACTTAACCCACCATGAACTAATAAACTAAAATTTTGAATAATATTGATCAAATAAAAAATGTAATATGTAATAGGGAGATATGATGTCATACAACAACAAAAAGTAGACTCAAATCGCAAAGGATCTTAAGTCAAGACACAAGTGTGTCATATTTACATCTACACTTCGCTTTTGATTTTAGTTGTCAAAATATTAAAAATAATTATCAAACTTTATAAATGTTGGTATCATTTGATTTGTGTCTTAAGTGTAATAATAATATATTGATACATTGTAAAAAAAGAAGAATATTTTATATAAAGGTACTATTCCCAAGTTTCGTTATGTTGGGTTAGTTTGTAATTACTAATAGGCTACATTACTGTAAAATAAATGGATTATAGAGGTTAACTAAAACATCATTCCAAAAAATACGTACCGTGGAACGATGGTAAACCGTGGTGGCACATTAGGTGTGCAGTAAGGCTACAGCCCAGACCGCTATGCATCATCTGCATATCTTATTCATCCATACTAATCTGACAAAATCACAAGCTTTCGCATGACGTTAGTTATGGTTTACTCAAACAACTAAAGGTTCTAACAAAATGTTTCCAAATGCTAAGAAGAGAGCACAGGAAATTAACTTTTACCTTTAATCTTGGAACATTAAAAGTGTCTTAAGAAAAAAATTAGGTCGATACTTTCCTAATTGAGAAACTGAATTCTAAAACATGCTAACTCCAAAATAACAAAAATTGGAGAGAGGAAAAACACAATATCTTTTTTATGTCTTTTTTTTCTGTTGAATTTTTTTTAAAGGAAGGTACTAATCAAAATACATTATTTATAAGTATTGCATTTCTTAAAACAATTTATAAAGAGTGGAGTTATGTTTTAGCAGAAGACACTTACAAATATAATAATAAAGTCCCCATCCTCTAAGTTAGTTTTAAGGATAGTCTCATAAAACCTGTGGAGGATGAGGGAATAAGATGACAGCAATATTCTGGGGTAGGCATGCTTTATTTATTGCTTGTATTCGAATAGTACTAGTTTCTATCTAGCTTTACAAACTTGTTTATCATTAACACAAATAACTTTCTTGATTTGATTCAAACTTTGTTTTGATCATATACATGCTGTTGTATTATAATTTACTAGTCAAAGTCACTGCCGTACTGTGATGCATCATCATTACCACCATCTGGTTTTGATTTTAGGGATTCGTAAACCTTTCTGTCTTCTTCTGGAATAAAATTCACGAGTTTTTTTTTATGTCAACCAGTTTTACTGTCTTGATAGGTAGAAAATCATCCATCGTACATGCCCGTTTCTGGACAATGTATATAAAGGGTACAGGGAAAGAACATGTTCAGTAACATTTTTATAATTTTACAGGAGAGTGAATTAAAGGCTAGAAGATTGAATAAAAGTAAGGATTTTCACACTTTAACAATTTTTTTTACTAATCTTGAGCACTATAGTGTTTACAACAACTCTCTGTGCATTATATATAAAGTATATTTATATATTATTTGTTATATGTTTAATAATATGTGTTAACTACATGTTTGACAGGGAAAAAACATGTTAAGTCCAGGACTGAACATCTTCTTTCCCAGCAAAATAAAGAATTATGCCTATTCATAATTACTGATAATCAATATATATTTCCATCTAACCATGTACATGTAAATCAGAAAATTGTTTCCAAATAAAAATAACATTGTCAAAAATAATGATATTAAAGAAAACAAAGTTATAACACATGATTAAAATTCAAAATATTGGTGTTTTTCTGTTTCTGTGTCATGTTAATTGTGGAGTAACATTGAAAAGTAACCTTGTGCTTTTTGGCTACAAAATACCTTCAAACAATGAAGGTCATTTAACTTCTCGGCGGAAAGAGGAAGGGGACCTAAAGGAATAAGAATACATGCATGTGACATGATTAAAGTTTAAAACAGTGATAAGTTTGGCTATACAGTTATTGATGATTTGTTAATAAAATTATACAAAAAAATTCTAAAAGCTTTAGCTTATATAATCAGAAATAATGTTAAATAATTATGTATACATTTTTAATTTCAAATTACCTAAAAGATATAACTCTTGAGATAAGATGAACCCTCATTTGCGTGGAGGGAGAGTGGAAAACCATTTAGGGAAAACCACACCCAGTTCAGCCGAGCAAGATTCAAACCTCGATCTCCCCGTCCTCAGCAGTCTAGTTCAACATGAAACTAGCCCGTTAGCTAACTATGCCACCAAAGCAGGTAATAATTATTTTAAGACTTAGTTTGGGCTTTTAAATGTGTGACATCATCTAAGAGACGTTGTGGTTGTTATCGGTTTCTGGTTTAGTTCTTATGGATTCTTGTGAGTTTACATCGTGTAGGCTAGTTTGTAAATGTTTATTTAAACAAGATAAAAATAGACTAATTGTGTCTCATTTGCAAAAGATGTGTTTGCTATGAAAAAATAGAGAAATGTGCTCATTGTAGATTATTATAATGCATTTGTAAAAACAATAACTCTTTGAGATGGCATAAGTGATTTAGGTGTGCCACAGTTTTTCAAAAAAATGATGGATGATATGTTTTTAGGTGAGATAATTTGTTGTATTTTGCTAAAAAACATTATAGGCCTATTGTTTATGGTAGGTATTAGACCCAATATAATTGATTCGCTGTAATATATTGTTTGTAAAAATAATCATAGAATATTGAAATTTTGTCCATAGAAAAAACATTATCTTGGTCGTGTCTGAATAGTCTGTCTAAGCGCCATTAGAGCCAAATGCACTAAAAAGTTGCATTGGCGTCGACGTTTAAGGTCGGAAGTCATTTTTGATGGTGTCCAAATTCTCTTCCAAGTGTGATGATGCACCTTAGTTAGCGCACTTAACTCTAGGGCACATAATATGTGCCCTAGTTCACAAACTGGAGTTAAAATAATGTTGTTTATAAAAAGAAAAGTATTATTTTATATTCTGTGTAAATTGAATAAAAAATACACAAACTGTAAAATAAAACAAAAATGTTGTGTTCTTTGTTAATATAGATAAATTAATTGGCTAAATTTCTTTTTCAAGTGTGAAAATCCTTCTTAAAATAAAAGTATTTTCAGCCTTTTAAAGTTGAGAAGTAGTCTACAACTATTTAAGAATAAATATAAATTGATTGATATAGGCCCTAAGTGAATTAATGAGGGAAAACAATATTTATTATATATTATGATATATATTTAATAATACTTGCAAATAATATGTAGATATACTTTACAAGTAATTTGGTAGGCATGCGTTTTGGCAGACCTTTTGGCGTAAAGTTGTTTATAGTGTTGTGCAGTGATTGAATCAAGCAGAATGTTGAAACTATGACTAAACACAATCAAAATTCAATATAGTTTCCATGGAAACGCAGTTTCAAAAGTAGTCACCAGGCAGGTCTAGCTGTAATGTGCTGTCCATAAAGTATTATGCACCCTAGGCCCTATGAGCGTCAGAAACGTGATGATTCAAGCGTGCAGTAAAAAGTAGGCCTACACAAGGGTGTAAAGTGCAGACTATTCTAACACAACTCTTATATGCCTTTGTTGATGGCTATTATACCCAACCTTACCTTCAGCACATCAACCCAATGAAAGTTTGGTTAAATTTTGTTATTGTAATAATCAATATTTTAAAATAGTTATAAATTAAGTGATTTTTGATTGTGTAGTGTAACTTGTGACTCATGGCTCAAATATACATTTCATCTTTTAGTAGGCCTATCTTAATAATAGGCCCTAGTAAGCCTATTGTTTTTGTTGAAAAAGCACTGAACTCTATAGTTTAGTTTAACCCTAAAATCTAGATTTCTTTAAAAAAAACTAAAATATGTGAAATTAATTATTAATAAAATAAAGTATTGCTTGTTATGTGGGCATTTATGTTATTACAATTCAAATAGAATCTGGTCACCTGACTTTTGAGCTGTATTTCAATTATAAAAAATTATCAATACTCAAGATAATTAAAGGTGTAGACACATTGGAGTAGTTACAATGATGACCTTTCAAAATTGTGCACTAAACAAACTATGTGGGAGTTGCGTGTTGATCAACTGTAGCATCTACTCAATATAAAAATAAATATAAGCCCCCACCTCCACTACATGGCATTTTAAAATTGGACCTACGTTCAACTATTATGGTTTCTCAAAGTTAATCAACTCCACTCACCACAATTGAAAGATATTTAAGTATTTTCTCGGGTAGTAATAAATCCTTGCTGTCAAAAACGTGGAGTAAGTTTTCTTCTGAATTTGCACATAAACGGCACCAGCGTCTCCATTCTAAGCTCATTTCTAATCCACTCCTATTATTATCAACAATTCCTCACGAAACGGAATATTATTTTAAGTTAATGGTATTAATTAACTAGTCATTGACATAATACATATTTCAAAAATTAATCAAGTTTTGATAGTAACATAATAAACATTATCTTTGTTCATTCAATCATATGGCCAAATGTTGATATTTATTTCATAGCGAGCGTCTGTGGATAGATATGCATTCTGTGACTGTGCGCACACGCGGAAACTTGTCCAAATGAGCGGATACAGAATAAGAAACGAAATGAAACTTCTATTGTATGATTTTGTTAGGAAAAACAGTAGAAATAGTAACTAAAGTTACTGAAATAATTTTAATAGAATTATACGTCAGGTCATATTAACTCCAGCTGTCACTTTTGATAGATTATCAACACTTATTGAATAACGCAAATAATGTAGTAAAATGGTATCAGTGGTAGCCGCACAGAAATACGTTTGAATTTTCTCTACTATTCTTAAATCCAACATAAATGAGCTTATATCTGCGCATGCGCATTTTTGTTTTACCAAGCTCAGTGATCTCTGGTAAAACTCTAGTTAGATAACTACTTTTCTGCTTTAAGAAAATCAACGATGGCGCTAGTGGTTTTTTTAAGGTAGAAGTTTTATTACAGTTTAAATATACCAAACAGTATTTTAAAATTTTAATGTTAATATAACAATTACTTTATAAGTTAACAAACAAAATATCCGACCTTCCTGATCAGAGCTCTAAATGGATATCCTACAAATTTAATTAAGCAATTTTATTTAATGGCAGACGATGATTGAAATAGTTACAATATAAGACTGTTTGGTATTTGAGGATATTTTATTGTAAGAGAGGCTAATAAAGAAACAGTCAAAATGTACATTTATTAGATTTATGATTAAAAACCTCAAACCATGGTATAAGAGAAAGCTGGTTGCACTCCCTAAGCCTAAAACAAAACAGCTTGTGACGGTTTTTAGGTAGTTCCATGTCTCCCGGCAGAGGGCTATAAAAGGAAAGTCACAAAAGATGCTATATAAGTTTTAAAATTAGTAATTATATTGACTAATTATTATAAATATACATTATTGTATATGAATAGAAACATTTTTTGCAGAGAAGAATCAACAACCTCAATCTCATTAATCAAACACTGACTGGCTTTGGAAATTGTCATTTTTTGCAGACCATGTACCGGCCATGTGAATCAATTGAATCTAAACTGAAGTTAATTAATTGTGATCTATTCGCGCATGTAAAGGTATTGAATGTAAAAAAATTATGCTACTTGAAATACAGGTAAACGTTCATAGCTTGTTTTGTTTCCAGTGTTGTGAAAAATTTCATAAAGAACGCGAAGCAGAATTTCCTTCTTCATTTGCATTAAAATTAATTTCTGAGTTACAAAGACATTTTCGGGGGTGATCTTTTGATCTTAATGGAAAAAAATGATGAAATAAGGCTGCTTTAAAATCCATTTGAATGGGATGTTAAAACACTACCAAGTCAGTTTCAAATCTAAATTATTTTTCTTAACTCAAATGGCATGCTGAAACACAATTATAATGAAGAAAATATGGTAAAATTTTATAATACTTTGCAGCCCGGGCAGTTTCCGAATTTTAAGCTGTTTGCTTCTAGAGTTGTTTCTGGTTTTGGCTAAGCAACTTGTGTGAACAAAAATTCCCAAGAATGATGTAAGAAATATGTCAAGTCCAACAATCGAGAAAATTTATCTAATAACCATTTGTAATCCATTCTAATAATGGGCACCTCAATCTTGAAACCTCAAATTCACCAATTTTTGAAATTAAAAAAGAAGTTCAATCATTTCAATTGATCTTGTTGTGAAAAACTTCATGGTTTATTAGTTACGATTAAAATCTTCCATTGCTATCCAGTTTCTTGAAAATATGCATGACTGCTTCCTTTCTTTGCAATTGTTACCGTTCTCTTTCATTCTGATAATGTTGACTTCCCCAAACTTATGCAAATAAATGTTATTAATTAATTTATGAAAAAAAAATATTTTTTTGTTTGACCCGCGAAAATGTGTAAAATATATAATGTGGCCGACGTATTGAAAAAGTATGTAGACCCCCCGTCAGAGGCGTCATACTCGTGTTGGACTGGCCTGCTAATGATGGGATTATCGAATCCCGAACGGTTCTTTTGAGGGTGGTTTTTCCTAAATGGTTTCCCACTCTTCTTCCACCCAAATTCGGGTAGATTATCTCTAAATTGGTTCCTAGCTCAACGCTAGACATTAGAGGGATAACCATATATACGTTTATTCGTCATAATAGACGTGGTGGTAATAAAATGTGGCTGGAAATGATAGCACCAAGGGTTTTAGTATATATTGTACTAGTAATGTTTACTTTCTTTTTCAATTAAACCCTCTCGGATCAGAATTAAATTTCAATGTTACAAACAACATAACGTTATCTACGTGTGTTATATATATATATATATATATATATATATATATATATATATATATATATATATATATATATACACATATAGAACCACATCTTATTGCCTGTTTAAGTACTGATCAGGTTAATGTGTTGAGAATGAGGATGTTTATATTTATAAGGAATATACCCGCATTTGCGAGGAGGGAGTGGATAAAGCCATTTAGGAAAAGCAATACTTAGTACATCCGACGGAGATTCGGAGAGCGATTTACTTGTCATTTGCAGTCTAACATGTTGCGAAAGTGACGCGTTTAGACCATGCGACCACCGAGGAGAGTAAAGAATATCTAATTTCGGTTATGAATAAAAAAAACTATATTAAAACTAATATTTGCTATCATTGGGGTTTACAGATGCATATCGTTCTTAGGTTTTATAAGAAATTATCAAGAAATAGCAAATTCATTAGACTTATTGCATCGTACAGAGTAACCACATTAAAATAAAGTTCATCTAAACAAAAACGAAAATAGAGTTTGGATTTTTTATTCTACATATTTAAATAAATGCATATAAAATATATTTATAGACATCCCAGGAGCATCAACAGTTTTATATTTCTCTAGGTTTCGCTGTTTTAGCATTACCAGGATAATCGTATTTCTGCTTAATGAATTGAATTCTAAACCTTTCTGCGAACATCTCATGTTTACCTTCCATTCAATTAATCTACCCCTCTCACCCAAAATCAACTTTTATTTTCCATACAAAGTCTCGTCTTGCTAGCCAGTATAAGTCAAGTAAGAGAGATAGTGTTTACTTCTATCTACTACAATCTTTAACCTGACCTTTCCGATTAGAACCAAAATGACATAATGCAGTCTCTCCAAAAATGTTTGTCATTACTAGCTTGTCCTCAGCTTTAAAATATATACCTTATAATACTAATACCGGAATACTCTATAGGCACTGTACTTTGATGTATGTAGCACTTGGAGTGACAGAATCTTGAAACACATACATGAAGATGATTGCTGAAACACGTAACCAATACGCGAGTTTTCACGGTTGACCTGGTATCGATGTTTACGACCATCGCGTTTTCATGGTTGACCTGGAATCGATGTTAATGACATTAATGTTTATGACAAAAACGAGACCAGAACTCAGTTTGGTTACTTTCTCTGACCAGACTAAAGAGTATGGTTACGACAAATGTACCCAGAAGTTGTCCGCCAATTTCAAAACAGCACCACTTCTTATGTTAGATTTAAACGAGCATAACTTTGTAGTCAATGGATTTTAAGTTTTTGTAAATTAAAATGGACAGCAATTACTAGTTAGAAATCCAAGACAGTAAATAAGTACTAAAAACCGATTAATTATAGATTAAAGAGAGAACCATGTGATCTAGGACCATTTAATATTAGATATTAGATATGTACCTCATGTTTTATTATTTTTGGAAATATATGTTTAGCTTTTCATGTTGTGTAAATATTAGTACTAGTCAAAATAAGTACCAATTTAAATAAGAATAAAATTAAAAAGCTCATTTTCCATCGATTTACAGTTAATGTAGGATTGCATAAATACACCTACCAGATGTTAAATATACTCCTCCCCAACCGCCATTTTTGTTTAAGAAAAACATCTCAAAATAGTTTTCGCACTCCACCTTGGTCAGAACTTCTTGGTCAAAAACATTCGATACAAATTACAAATATGTAATGATTTCAATCACGAAAACTCGCCCATTTCAAAACTTATTAATGTTCAATACATGTTTAAATATGTTAATTTCTAAACGACCATTAGTAAAAAAAAAAGTTACAATATTAAATAAAGGAATTGTGTGTAGTGTTCAAATAGATGTAAAAACATTAATAAAGGCATAATTAAAATTTGACATTTACTTTGATAGGAATAGAGTGGAAAAAAAAAGGAAACTAGTGGTTTCGAATAGGCAACAGAAATAACATAGTAAATATGTAATTATCTATATTCACCCTGACTCTTTCTTAAATATAAGTAAAGCCAAGATCCATGGCAAGAAACCAATCAATTCAATAATTTAAGCTATATTTTTAAACTAAACTAAACTCTGCATACATTAACCTTCATCGTTGATAAAGCACGATTTATAGTCACTAAAGAGCTGTGAAATAATTTCATCCATTGTAAGAAAATCTATCCTTACATATTGTTGAAATATATTAAAGTGTAGTAAGCAGAAAGGCGGTGAATGGAAGAATAAGACATTAGTTTTGGATGAAGGTGGGAGTAGAGGATCTATGGAGGAAGAGTGGCAAGAATTTGAAACTGAACTTAAAGAACTAGATCCAAAGTGGGAATTTCTTACTATGTAGAACTAGAAGATTGTGACCGTTTAATACACCATTAACGTATAAGTAATAAATATAACACTCACCTCTTTTGCAAACGCCAACACTAGAACTGCAAGCTAAGCCACCCTACCAATATTGGAATTATTAGTGATGTGAGGTTAGAGAAATAGGGGTAAGATGGGAGATACATTACACTGATTATGTTAATATAATGGATGTGAGTACACCATGGCTACTCTTTTCATTTAAATGGTAGAGACCTGGATCTTTCTCTACATTATAACATAACACTAGAGAATTACACCCCTCCCCCTCCTGTTACATTTACGGTTACGTATTTTCGAACAACCCATGCCAATGAACCAAATAAAACTCTTTTTACAATGGTCCAAACGATGCTACCAGAACACGTGGTTCCAAGTGGGAAAAACCAGCAGTAAATTTAAGCTACCTACCATGCCACAAATTACCAATTGCTAACCCTTCCATCCAACATGTTCTGATAAAACTGTTATTACCAAATTAATTACGTAACTCATAAATAGAAAACAGAACATATATATATATATATAATACATACAGATTAGTAGGATCTGCTATTCTTACCCAGAGCCTGGGCATAAACAAATAGGTGCGGCTCAGGGATTATAATATTGTTCTATGGAAGTGAGAGTGTAATATATTAATTTATAAATTAACGTAAAGCTATAAATATACCATGCAGCATTGCGGGGGAGAGAAAGGAATGGAAATATTTAAAGTCTGTGAAAAGTTCCAACTTCTCGCACCGAGGTGGCAGCATTGATCCTTCACACGTTCAATAAGTAGATAGCTCTACCACCAGCCAACTAGATGGCGCAGTCAGTCACCTATAGAATCCCCCACACAAGCTTTGAATTCATTCTGTAAGATGCCCCGAACACAGAGGCAATAGAAATGATGTATTTGCAAGTGACAAATCTCAGAATAAACTCATTTTATGATACATAAATCTTCAAGAAGTGACTATTAAAGGTACCACCTGTTATGCCACGTTCCCTGTCCTTCAGAACATTAGCACTTGATAGTTTTATTTCTATTATTTCGTGGTTTGTGGGCCCAATGTAGGCTTATAGCATAAATAACTTCTTTATTCTCTCCACCCAAGAGCTATACACTGGGGATCTCTTGAAAGGCACTAAGTCCCCTGAATCAAACTGGGCTGCTGGTCACTTCCATTTCTCTCCAGCCCACTATATTCTGTTACGTGTTAGCTAGTCATCCCACCTGCTATGTTTGTCGTAGCAATAGCTCTTTTGGACTCGGAATAATTGAGTCTTATAGATGCAAAACTCGCCTTATCCACATTAACACATTTTTCAGAAACAAAAAATATGATTGTGGCTAAAGAAATGTAAATTTTAAATTTGTATGCCAGGCATTAGAAAGAAATTGCCCTCCCTTATGCGCAAACTTATGATCTTAAAACGTTTTAAAAAAAATGTAAACGTTATAGCCAATTTAAATATGGACTAGACGAGTTTTGCACTTTAAATTGGGATAAGACAAGTTTTAAGTTTTAGGCAATGGATAAAACAAGTTGTGCGTGAAACCTATTAGGCCTATTGAAACCAAAAGTTTTATTCTAATTTAAAGCCTAAGGTGAATAATCTATTGGAAGAAGTTATATTTTGAAAAAATATGTTTAGAGAGACTTTACACAAAAGATTATAACAAACTATGTGTAAAATTTGGGCTATGAGTTTCCGAAAATTCTGTATTTATATCAGTGATGTAACATGTGACCTTTATGGTCATAATTATGATGACTAAATGCCAACACAACAGTATAGTAAGTGCTTTATTTATAAAAATATTAAAGGTAAAGGTCAAAGGATAATAGTCCTAATTATTGAAACAGATTAACTCAATTTAATCAAGTTTCACAGTTGAATTGAAATTTTAATTTGGACAGGAAGTAAAGGTTGTTTTTTAAGATCAATTTTAATCCACTATAATACAATTAAAAAGCTGGGAATTTTATAGTTTGAACAACATGTTGTAATTTCTTTGAAACTCGATTAAAATTTCTGTGAATTTATATTTGACTATTCTTTATGTAGTTTAAAAGCTCGTTAAGTTGCCTTCTACAATATGAGCCTTGCCAAAGTTGATGCGTACAATGTACGTAATGGAAAACAGAAAACCTGAATATGCCATGTGAATTTGATGTAAGAGGAAAAAATCAAGGAGAAGTCATTGACTTTATAAAAAGTCGCTAGAATTCTAAGATATGTATTAATCTGTGAAATACGAAGTAGAGATCATGACCAAATGTGGTATTTTTGTTTTATAGTTAGGTCCAGTCCAAATCACGCGAGTTTTTGATCATATTTGTGCCCAAAACTTAGTAGAATAAAGGGAAAATTATGATAATTTTATTTATAGCTTTTAATATAAAATATTGGCTAAGTATTTTATTCTTTGGATTGAAAGACCTGGGAAAGGCTGGGAATCTCAAAACTTTTTTATTGAATCAGATCTGTTTGAATGTTTAAAAAAAATGGTTTTAGTAGAAATAAGATGGACTTAAGGTAAATTTTTGAACCGATCCGCTATCCTAGAGGATATATTTTAAGGTGAAAGTATCCCAGAATGTAGTGTCACTGACTAATTATTAGGCTTACGTATTGTAGTTGCGTTATTAACGACTTATATACCTGATAATTATTTAAGTTACTAATAATAAAAAAATATATTCATGCATAAAGTCATCTGATACATGACAGTAGAGGTTAAGTATAGGGTTAGGACAGGAGGAGGAATGCTCCACTTGGGAAAATACTGCCCCCCACTCCCTGTAATAGGTTTGTCCCCCTTTAGATTTATTTCACTCATTCTGATATTAAAGGATTATGGATCTAATAGATAACATCAAAATAAAAACCCTATAATGCCCATTGTAGACAAACTTTAAAATTAAAATAATTATAAGTTTGCGCTTACTAATGGCTCTGATCAAAACTAACAACTGCGTTAAGTTTGGTAAAAATTACCATATTTATTTCAAAATATTAAAAATTTGTTGGTAGATAAATAATGACAGTTTCTCCAAGCTATTTGTTTTGAACAACAGCCAAACAATTGTCGAGTGACTCTGGATCAATTCAAAAAGTGATAGAAATAAATCTTGAAAGTGGTTGTTTTTCGCCGTATTCTTCATGCAAACGGTCGAGAATTGTTCTTTTTTTTCAAAACATTTAAATGATTATTCTATCTACATTTTAACCATTTTCTTCGGCTAAATATATAGATATATTTTGAGAACTGTTGTTGTCATATATGGTTCAAATATTTAGGCTAGGTTAGGCTGGGAACAAGTGAATTGATACGATGTATATTGTTTATTCAGCGCAGATCAGCACTCTCGTTACCGGAACGTTCTAGCATGGCATTCTATCAGGTAACATCCTTCTCGTAACAACGCGTACTGTGGTCTTAACAAATACATCACAGTAGCGACGATGAGTAGAAACGATTTGTGCGCGTAAATATGGTCCATTTACCGGAATTTGACGTAAACAACCCGGTGGCATAACCCAGTTACGCCAAGCGATTGAAGTTATTTTTCGTGGCGAACGGCGACAAGATAATATTGTGAAACTTGCCGAATTATTGACAACGTGCGGTAAAGCAACATAAGATGCGGCAGAACATTTAATGTTTCCCAAGAAAGTGGATGAAGTAGAATTTGAGGAATAGCTGGAAACAATGGATAAACACTTTGAGCATAAATCTAGCAAAATGGTCTCGTACTTTTAATTTAACGGGCGCACAAAACAGATAGAAGAAACCGTAGTGGAATATGAAGCTGATCTACGTTTCTTGTCCGGGTGCGGTTTTGGGCATTTTATAAATGATGCTTTTTACAAGTTTGTTTGCGGAGTGCGAGAGAACGTGGTTAAGCAATCGTTAGTAGCGCAGGAAGGTGATCTCTCACTGGCTGAGGCAATACATTGTGTGCATAGCAGGAGCCTCGAGCTATGTACCTATAAGGATTAAAACGTAGAGGAAAAGCAGATGGCAGAAATGTCCTGTTACAAATGTGGGGAAACCCATCATCGAGGGAATGCAAATTGAAGACAGTTTCACTTTTTTGCAGGTTATGTGGTCTAAAAGGACACTTGAATGGAGCATGGATAAAAGTGGGAAAACGAAATATTGGGAACCAATTGGGACAAGGTTTATTCAACATACAGAGGCATCACCAACACACATATCAAGTAGGCCTGAACAAGAATCAAGCCTGAACCTGTTCACACTAGAGATATCCACATCCAATACTATAGTGGAATTGCCAGATAATCCAGTACTAATGATAGTGATGCCATCACTACACTCCAAGCCACCAACCAATATAGTTGTAGAAGTGGACACACAAACACCCACACATTCTGACCTATGGCCAGAAGAACGCCCTCTTCAGCAGTGCCCATTGAATCTTAAAACGTTGGCTTACAATGAAGTACTACATGTAAAAGTCTCCCGAGAAGTTAAAGTTATCTTCAATGGTTAGACAGAAACTCTTGCATTGCTGGTAGCAGCAGGCCAAGGACCCAGTTTCCTTGACCGGAATTGGTTTTCCAAGTTGCGGTAAAATTTATAGGAATCCACTCACTTCAAGACTCGTTCAGAATTGCATGTCTGGAGAAAAACAGCCCAGAGCTTGTTGTGAAAGGGTTCTGAAATTACAGAAGACCAGAAGTAAGCTTTGACCTAGATAGTTTGGGGTCCCCCAAATTTATGTAAAGCCTTCCTGTACCATTTGCGCTGCACAAAGAATTAAATGATGCGTTTAAGAGATTGAAGAAGCTACACATTATGGAGCCAATTGCTTTTTCTAAATGGGCAACTCCAGTAGTCGTTATAAGAAATATAGATGGTAACCTCAGATTCTGTGACGACTGTTAATATTGCGCTTCATCCAGATAAGTGTCCATTGCCAACAATGAATGAAGCATTTGCGAGTATATCCCGGCGTCAATATTCTCTAAGATAGACCTAGACAAAGCATATATACAAGTGAGTGTCGGTGCCAAAGCAGCAGACATTTTAACCATAAACACACACCACAGCCTTTACAAAGTTCGTCGACTCTTCTTTGGGATCAACTCCACCCCAGGAATATTTCAGTGGTAAATGGAGAAGCTAGTGGCAGGTATTCCAGGGTAGTCATTCTTTTGGACGATATACTCATCTCAGGAAAACATCATATTGAGCACAATGAACGCCTACATCTGGTGTTGCAGCGACTTTTCAAGGCAGGTCTAAAACTCAAAAATGTCAAAATGTGTAGTCAGTGCCACATAATTGGAATTTTAAGTTATCCGGTGGATGCCACATGGATACACCCTCTAGCTACAAAAGTTGAAACAATCCTCGGAGCCCTGTCTCCTTAAAACAAAGGAGAACTTCAAGCATTGCTAGGCCTTCAACGAATGGTTCATGCTAACAAAGCTATTATCTTGAAGCCACTCCATCGGCTGCTGGACTAACCGGTCCATTGGCAGTGGACGGCAAAACACGAGGATTCTCTCCAGGCAAGTGAAGTATCTGCGGAAAAGCAACAAGTGGCTAGCCCACTACGACCCTAACCGACAATTGATTGTGTCATGTGATGCGTCCCCATATGGAGTGGAGGCAGTATTGACCCATAAAAATGAAGACGGCACTGAGGCACCAGTCGCAATTTCATCTTGTACCCTTTCAAAATTATAAAGGAACCATGTTCAAATTGACCGGGAAGCTTATATTACGTCTGCACTGTCAAAATATCGTAAATATGTGTATGGTAGACGTTTCACCATGTTTACAAATCAACTGCCCTTGTTAGGTATTTTTAGACCAAATCAGTCTATCCATCTGTGCTGCAGTCGAGGATGCTAATGTGGTCACTAGCCCCGAGGCATATTCTTTTGAGATACAACATAAGCCTGGAAAGAAGAATGGCAACGTTGATTTTTAAAAACTGCTTACCATAGACCTCTCTGAGGATGGAAGTGCTGATTCAACCAATTTATTTTTTTATCACAAGTTGATTTACAAACACTGACATCAGCAGTGGAAGTATTAAAGCAGACAATAGAGGATAAAGAGTGCGATAAATTTATTTTTTGGACACTGCATGGCTGGCCTCCACAAACAGATTCTAATTGTACACAGTGTCGAAACTCCCACAATGAATTATTAATGATGAAAGGCTGCACTCTTAACTGAAACAAGGTTGTGATCCCAGCCGCACTTAGAGGCAGAGTGTTGGGAGTGGAGCATTCCTCACACCATGACATTGTTCAAACAAGGCAATGGCCCACGGTTATGTTTGGTGGCACCATTTAGATGATGACATTGTAACAATAGTGAAGTATTGTCGAGAATGCGAAGAGGTTCAGGTAGCTCCACCAAAGACATGCCCTCAGGCCTGGGCAATGTCAACCAATCCTTGGTCCAGAATTCATATAGAATTTGCAGGGCGTTTTCAATGCCAATCGCTTATGATAGCCGTAGATGCTTATTCTAAATGGCCTGAGGTAAAACTGATTGCTTCTACAATATCATTTGAAACAATACGTCACCTTAGAGACAAGTTTGTGACTCACGGGATTCCAGACGCGGTGGTGTCCGATGACGGCCTCCAATTCAAGTCTGAAGAGTTCCGCAGTTTCTTGGAAGGAAATGGATTAAAGCATATCACACTAGCTCCTTTCCACCCAACCTCAAATGGGCTAGCTGAAAGGATGGTTCAGTCATTCAAGCAATTGGTATACCAGAACGGTAGGAGCTCTGTTTGCCATGAGGACGACACCCAGTACCACTACTGGACAAACACCAGCAGAGCTTCTTATGGGCAGACATCTCAAAACCCTATTGAGCAAGCTCCACCCTTACATTTTACTAACCAAACAAGAACGCCAATTGGAAACATTGGTGACGTTCTCTACAGCTTGTAGCTTTGGTATAGAGGACGCAGAGCACTTTAGGGAGTATAGTGTACAGTATCCAAAGTGGTTAGCATAAGTTGCCAACAAGATTATGGGGACACAAATGTATGGTGTACAATTGGAGGATAGTCGAATACTGTACCATCATATTGACCAACTTTGATAACGGACATTGGCCCAGCGAGTTTATCCACCACAGAATAAATCACCCCCAAAGCAACAGGTGGTAGGAAGTTGGCCTCCACTGGTACCCGAGTGGCAACGAGGATTGGTGACATGCACAAGACCACAAGATACTCAGCAACCAGCGATAGTACCTGTAGTGGAAGGATTGTGGCAAGCAGCAACAGTGGTTACAGGAGTTTTTTTATTTTTTTGTTATTATTTATTCAATGTTTACAGGCCCGGTATCTTACAATCTTTAAATCCGGGCCGTTTTTCCACGCAACTTTTACTTTATTTATACAATTTTAATATGAATTTCCTTTTTAACATTTCAACACATATTTTGGCTCTTAACTTAAATGAAATTCAACTACCCCTAGCTCAATTGATCCTCCCCGGGTATATTACGCCCCCGGTACCCTCCCCCACTAGGCCCTTCACAATGCCCGGGATTTCACTCCCGAGTCCGCCAAGCGCTCAGCAGAGGTGGGCATCCCCATAATAACCACATAGGGAGGCGCCCTATCAGAGTTGGTACCCCGCCTACTTTCTAACCACCATACCTCTGTTTTCACCCTTCCTTCCACCCTTGGCAGCTGAATTTCCTATTCTACCCCCTATCTAGTTCCCCCGTCCCTAATTATCTATATTAACTACTAACTAAGCTAAGCTAAATTACTCAACTATTCTATTCCCATTTCTGCCGGGGAACACCATCACCCAGATGGTATCAGAGGGCTGCAGGGCAGCCGCCTTTCTTCATCCTGATTCTGAGGGCCCATCAACCATAATCCACCTCTCTTGTTTCCAAGGTGGTGGGTCATACGGTGCAGGGAACCCCTCAGAGTTCATAATCATTCCACTAACTTTTGTTCATACGACTGAAAAATTGTCTTATGGATCTCAAGGGCATCTCCCGTGTTCCTTCAGACACTCAGTCGTAGTGGAATCCAGTTCCCAGGGCTCGCGCTTGCTCCTCCCAGCACATATACATTTTTTCCCCCCCTCAAGGATTGTTACAGCTTATTCCCTTTTAACAATACTTTTTTTCCCTACTCACTCCCCGCTGAGACCGCACTAGTGTCCGTGTCAGTCCCACCCTCCGTGTCGCTGTCATCTTCTTCGTCATTGTCAGTGTCAACGTCCCGTCTTATTCGTCCCTGTGCCTCTTTAAGTCTGTCTATGTAGGCTGTCTTTGCTCTCTCTGACGCTTCCAGTGCAATCTGGTCTAAGAATTTCCAATAGATTGGGTCCCTCAGTACTTCGCCTACTAATCTTCCCTGGATCTCTCTCTGGTAGTTCCTTCTTGCTTCTAGTGTAAAGACACACTCAAGCACCACATGTTCAGGGGTTCCCTCCTCACCACATTGACAATTCCCCGACTCTATCAATCCCAGCTTCCTTAGAGATGCCGGGTACGGTCCCTTCCCCGTGATGAAGTGGACAAGACCCCGAGATGGCTGGAGGGGCTTATTCTATAGTCTCTCAACCACATTTGGGAACAATTGATAAGTCCTCCTACCTGTCCCACTTCTCTCCCAACGTCTCTGCCACTCCTCCAACAGGACTATTTCCACCTCTCCAGAAGTTGTCACATCGGGTGTGGTGAGGAGTCTCACCTTCTCCAAGTTTCTCTTTTTTAGCCAGTACGCCACAGCTTTCTTCCTTATGAGGAGGTCCAACGGCCATACACCTAGGGCCACACTCAATGCATCCGTTGCTACAGTCCGGTAGGCTCCCGTCAGCCTCAATAAGATGTTCCTCTGCAGACCTTGGATCGCCTTAGCCGGAGCGACATTGGTTAGTCTGTGAGCCCAGATGCACGCCCCATAACTCACAATGGAGAGAAGGATCATCTGATGGTATGTCCTTATTATCCGCATAGGCAGATAAAACCGCCTCTGTCCCATGCTTATAATTTTATTCATCACCGACAGAGTTTTCCCCATCACTCCCTCCATGTGCGCTGTGAAGTTCCTGTTTTCATCTAGGGTAACTCCCAGGTATCTGACCGTATGGATTCTTCTTATATATTTCGTACCTAACTTTATGGTCGGATCCCTAGCCAATCTACCCTTAAACAGCATGAAGGTCGTCCTCGCCGGTGCCATTTTTAACTTGACACTTTTACACCAGGTGTCAAGTTCTTCAAGCACCTGTTTACTTTTTTCCTCTAAGTTCCTTCTCGAGTACCCTTCTATTACTATTAGAAGGTCGTCTGCGAAGGCAACTACACCTGCGTCTCTGGCATCCCCTCCAACAAGTACAACACTGGTTCCAGGCTGACATCCCAAAAGATCGGGCCACATACCGATCCCTGGGGACATCCCTTCGTCAGTAGCTTCTGAACCTTATTTCCTGGACATCTCAGGGTGGAGTATCTATTACGACAGTGGTCCTTAAGACTCCTATACAGCTGCCCCGGACACTGAATCTCTCTTAATCTGTCAAACATCGCCGGCCACCAGAGGTTGTCAAAAGCGCCTGAGATGTCCACAAATATTCCTACGACGTATTTACCATTTGCCGAGTCAATCAGTTCCATTGCTCTGCAGATTACGTCCTCTGTCGACCTGCCTCTTCGGAAGCCATACTGCTGCTGATGCATGCCCATGACTGTCCTGTGTCTCAGTAATCTTTCACACAATATCTTCTCCTGCAACTTCCCTGCTGTGTTCAATAGGCAGATAGGTCTGTATGACTTCGGAATAAGCGGGTTTTTATCCTCCCCCTTGCTTAGCACGATTACCTCGCTCTGCTTCCAGATGTTTGGGATTCTGCCTTGAGCGAGGCATTCGTTTAACAGCCCTGCAAGGAAAGGAGCAATAAGGTCAGCCGTCTTCTCCAGCACCTCGACCTTTATCCCGTCCGGACCAGGCGCCTTTTTCTTACCCATCAGAGCAATGTTCCTGATCACCCCCGCCCGACTAACAGGTTCTACCTCTTCCTCATTTACATACTCGTCATTCTCCATCCTCTCCCTCAACCTATGGTGCTCTTCCGTATCTTCTGTCACGTCATCATCTGGCAATAATGTCCCCATTAGAAGAACCGCAGACTCTTCCCAGCTGGTCGTGGTACTCCCATCATCCTTAGATAGCGTGGTTATCATGGCTGGGGGGCGTAATTTCCCGGAGGCTATCTTGAACGGCACCCCCCAAGGTCCCTTCTGTAACTCCTCCTGTACATATTTCTCCCAACTTTTCCTCTTCTCCTGATACAACCCATCCTCAAACTCTCTCTTGCTCTCCCTGTAGATATTTAACAGCACCACACGACTAGCCGGGTCTCGACACCTCTGATATCTCCTACGCGTTCTCCTTGCCCTTGTTCGGAGACTCTGCAGTCTGTCATTCCATGGCTTATTACCAACCTTGGTATCACCTTTCACCACAGGTATCGACTTCCTCATTGCATCCTGCAGATCCCACGTCAGCTGTTTGGCCTTCATGTTGACATTGTCGCCTTGTGCCACTGGACTGGGCAGTATCAGTTCAGCCCTCAGCTTCTCCGAGTTAGCTTTGCTCATGTTGTATCTCCTTCTTTTCCCTTCCCCATTTCCATCCACCAGCCTCCTCGCGACAAGTTCAAAGACGATCAGGTTATGGTCACTGACCGTGATGTTGTCCACAACCCTCCAACCTTCCACCATGTCCATGGACTCGGCGTTACACAAAGTGACGTCAATGTTGGAAGAAGTCCCAGCTCTCCCCTAATATGTAGGGGGATTATTCGGTTGGTTTGCAACCTCAAGCCCATGACCCTAGATGAACTCCTCCAAAGCACGACCCCTTCTATCTCTCCCAATCACCCTATGACTATGCCACATGGGAGACTTACAGGAGTGGAAACTGCTGGGAATGAAAATCATCGACAACACCAGGAGCCAAAGCGACACCCAAAGATATCAGCACGACCCCTATAGTTGCGAGCCAGTAAATAATCATGGCTATCATAACGGCTGAGGGACGATTTTGTGTTAGACTTTTGGGGAATGGGGTGGGGGAGGAAAGAGTTAGTAAAAACAAAGCAATGTATGTAAATAGTGGAAACGGGAAGAAACTAGAAGTGTATACATTTTCTATTAACTATGACCATATAGATTAAGAATTAACATTTTGTGTTCTGTCCAAGAGGGGAGGATTGTTATATTTGGTTAAGGTATATGGGCAAGGTTAGTTTGGGAAAAGTGAATGGATACAATGTGTATTGTTTATTCAGCGCAGACCAGCACTCTCGTTCCCGGCACGTTCTAACAAGGCAGCTATAAGTGGGTGACCATGAATTTAACATTTCTATCAGGTAACATCCTTCGCGTAACAACGCGTAGTGCGGTCTTAACAAGTACATACCAGTTGTCATTCGAATGAGATTTATAGTTTGGTCCATAAATAGCTTATATAAGTATTCAAATTTCAAAAATCTTTAAGGTGGGGACCACTCCAAATAACTTATATTGGATTTAAATTCTCGTACATTTTTTAAAGTTCGAATCAATCTAAATCGCTTATAAGGGCATCAAAATTTCAAAAAATTCTGAGGGAGAGCCTTCAAACCCCCATTTGACTTGTGGGTCTCATATAAAACTTTTTTTTGTTTGTTAACTGCCCCCTTTCAAAAATATGGTTCTACCACCTGTAAAGTAAAAATAAAGTAAAAATGTTTGTTGTTGACCAAAAAATATTAGTATATTATAATACTCTCTTGCCACCATGTTATGTATCATAGGTACTTGATGACAAACAAAGTCATGAAACAGTACTACCAATGCAAAATAAACTTCCTTAAAATAATTTTAACAGTCATCCAGGATTTAAAATTTTACAAGGGAAGGACTCCCTGACCCCTTAAAGTTGAGGCCCCCTCTTCCTCAATTCCAAAGAGCTTCCGGAGCCCTTGTTTCCCACTGTCAATCGCCACTATCGTTTCTGCTCCCATTTCGTCCAACTGGTGGAGGGACAGCCCCAAATAACCACTAGCATCAATGGTGAGGTAATAAGTGTAATAATTATGCCTTGGCTGTTTTATTACCTTCGTATAAAAGAATCAAGTTTTCACTCTTCGGAACACAGACATTTCTTCCTGTTTGAATTTAGAGTGGGTGTATTTCTCTAGAAATTTGAACAACGGGCCCTCCTTTGAGTTAACTTGTTGACAATATAGCTTGATGATTCCAGTTAATATCGATTAACACAGTTGACAGGATGAAAATGGTTGAAGCTGATTAAAATTGGTTGTCAATATGGCTTGTTGATTCCAGTTAATAAGTCTTTTGGTTAAATACAATTGCCAGGTCAAAAGTGAGCGAAGATTATTAAAATTGGTTGACAATATGACTGGATAATTACAGTTCAAACTGTTTGAACACTTTTCCCGGTGTTTGGTAGGAAGTGGACTGTATAGTTTAGTATTCACAAGCACGGAATGTTTATGGTAAACGACACTCTAAGATATACACGGGACGACATCCAAAGCGAGACTGGCTGTCCACGACCAGTAATGCGCGCGCGCACGATCCCGTTAACAGAAAGCACAACAGACACCAACCAAGTTTCTTGGCGCCAAAACAACACAGTAACCATAGTTCAAAATATAACAATATACACATATACAAGCACCAAACATCCCGCCCCCCTTGAAATACTCGTATTTCAATTAGTTTGAGGGGAGGGGAGACAGTTTCCCTACTGGTCTGATGAGGACACCTTGGGCAGTACGGACTTGAACAACAAGCACTACGCCATCGGGACCAGGGAATGTTTTCGACACACGTCCTAGTCACCAACGTAGTGGAGGAAGGTTTGGTTCCTTGATGAGGACTAGGACCCCTTCTTGAAGGTTGTCTTGTGGATGACTCCGCTTGGCTTTGGGCTGGAGTTGATGGAGGTAGTCTTGATACCAACGCTTCCAGAAAGACTGGTGGATTTGCTGAAGGAGGCTCCATCTCGTCAGACGATTGACTGGAGTGGCGGTGACATCAGACTCTGGTAGTATCTGTGGTGGTCCCAAGGTTAGGATGTTATTTGGGGTTAGTGATGACAAATCGGTGGGATCTGCTGATAAAGCACAAAGTGGTCGTGAATTGAGGGTGACTTCAATTTGTGTCAAGACAGTGTACAGCTCTTCATAAGTTAGGATCTGAGATCCAATAGTTTTGAGGAGCAATGACTTGGCTGATAGTATCCCTGCTTCCCAAAGTCCTCCAAAATATGGAGTTGTGGGGGATAAAAGTGCCAGGTGATGTTGTGGTCAACGAGCTGCTACTAAAAACTTCATTGTTGCCAGAATCTGTGAGAAACTTTTGAAGAGTTGAGAGCTGTCTATTAGCACCAACAAAATTAGTTCCGCAGTCACTGAACATATCTGAACAATGTCCTCGACGTGCGATAAAACGACGAAATGCCGCAAGAAAGGCTTCAGTTGATAAGTCTGACGCCAGTTCGAGGTGAATAGCCTTTGTGGAGAAGCAGACAAATAGGCAAATATAGGCCAAACAGGTTCTAGGTTTGCGTACTCGAGCCATTGTGATTGTGAATGGACCTCCATAGTCGACACCTGTCTTCAGAAAGGGTTTGGCTTGACAAACACGAGCTGCCGGGAGACTTCCCATGGCTGGTGTCAATAAGATTGGACGAAACTTGAAACATTTTAAAGATTTGCGTAGCCGCAATCTGATTGTGTTTCGCGCATCAATTACTCAGAACTCACGCTGAAGTAAGGACTGCAAGTTGTGTGGTCCTGAATGTAGATTATCAACGTGTAGTTGGTCAATTATAAGTTCCACGAGACGACTCCGCTTCGGAAGTAGGATAGGATGTTTTTCTTCAAAGGACAGATTGGATCGTTGAAGGCGGCCGCCGACTCTTAAAACACCAGCAGAATCGAGAAAGGGATTTAGCCTTTGTACTGAGGATGAACAAGGTTGATCCTTGACAATACAAGCAATATCATCAGCAAAGTCGATCTGTTGGGTTTGTTTGACCCAAAATAACAGAGCCTTGGTAGTTCATCAACTTGTAAGGGTCCGGTGGGTGCAACACGTCCAGGGCGAGAAGCACAAACAAAACGAAAGCAATACACTGTTATACGTCTTATTTTTTATAAGGACGAAAACTTATCTAACAGGTCCAGAATGTTGGTGTCAGGGGGCGACTATAGTCAGAGTGAGGGTTTTGCTTTCTTCAATAGGTTCAGCTACGCGAGGCAATTCTTTAGGTTGCGGCCAATTGGTTGAATCCTCCATAAGCCACAAGGGTCCCGCCCACCAAAGTGGGTGCTCAACAAGCTGAGAGGGAAACAACCCACGAGAGGCACAATCAGCCGGGTTTTGCTCTGAAGGTATATGGTGCCACCATTCGGGGGAAGTGAGATCTTGGATCTTACTCACACGATTGGCAACAAATGTTTTCCACAGGTGGGATGAAGATTGGATCCAGGCCAATGTGATTGTAGAGTCTGTCCAGGCGTAGACCTTGTCAATTTTCAAGAAGGAGTAGGTTTCCATTAGCAAGTGTAACATGCGTGCCAAGAGTAACGCCACACATAGTTCCAAGCGAGGTGGTGACACTTGTTTTATGGTTGCTACCTTTGATTTAGCGAGCAAAAGTCGCCCCTTTATTGTGCCAGAGGAAATAACCCGGAGGTATACAACAGCTGCATAACCACTCTCAGAGCTATCAGAGAAGCCATGAATCTCAATGCTAAAAGCTGCATCTGCAGAGGTCAGACATCTGTCGATTGAGATGTTAGAAACAAGTGGAAGCTCGGCTTTGAAACGATTCCATCATTCAGCTATTTCAGGAGGGGTGGGGGAGAGTCCCAGTCAGCACCTTTAATCCATAGGATTTGGATAAGATATTTTGCGAACAAGATGATAGGAGATAGCCAACCTAGTGGGTCGAAAATTCTTGCAATATCCGAGAGTATTGCTCGTTTGGAAAGGGATTTTGAGATCAGTTGTACCTTTTATGATAAGGTGTCTGACCCGGGGTTCCATTGTAGACCGAGAACCTTGACAGTGGAATCGTCATCAAAAGAGTATGACAATGGAGGCATTTGAATATCTTCTGGTTGTAACCCTTCTAGAAGTATTGGGTGTTAGAGTCCGCTATGGTACTTGTATTTCAATACAATATTCGTTTAGTCTTTCGTAAGTTTGGTTTTCGTAATTATATCTGTCTTTGTTGGTTGCATTATTTTTTATTATGTTTGCCAAATTTAGAGTTATGTTTTCGAAATGTGTCAGTAAGTGATTGTATAAGTCGTTTTTTGTAATAATACTTCTTGGTCCTTTAATAAATTTTTTAGTGTTAGTGTTGTAGTGTTCGATTACCTGATTGAAGTTATGTTTCAGTATCCTTTGTTCGATGGGTGCGATCTCGCAATCGTCACACCATGTAGTCAGAGGTGAATTAGTCGTCAAGAAGATGGGGATACGTTTGATATATTCTTTGTCAGAGTGTTTAATGTCTGTCGGTATAGTTGCGCCTTCGAGGAGTAATTTCCATGTTCCAAATGAGGTGTTGTCTATTAAAGGCTCCTCGAAGAGCGCACACGTGGCACTAGGTAATTGATCATAATGAAATCCAGTTCTGTCTCTTTCCCTCCTTATTAGTGTAGGTTCTAAGTCTGTCGTAAGAAGTCTTATGATCATGGATTTACATGTGTTAGTGTTCCCTTGTATTACGAATCCGTTAATTTTTTGAAAAAGTTTTGATTGTATTATTATTAAATCAGAATAGAAAATTACCGGGTCAATGTTATTCAATGAGAACCAATTTTCTAACCATAGTTGGCTGTCAATAGAGTATTCGTGTTCAAGATTTTTTTCTATAATTTCGAAGTAATGTAGTTTTTTTAGTACAGATTTTCTTGCAGTATTTTGTAGTTTCAGTACCATATTTAAGTAAATTTTGAACTACCAGCCAGATTATTTTAGTATTTGTTGTAAGATCGGTTCCGGAATGTCTTGTATAAATTGTTCGTATGTCTTAATGTTTTGGTCTAGTACTAGTTGTTTTAGTTGGTCGATCATGTTCGATCTTGTCTGTATGGTCATAAATTGTTGGTTGCCGTTTTGAGCTTATTTTCTTCGAAGTAGTGTTCACATGTCTCGGTGGCGTCAATTTCATCTATATTGAAAGTTTTAAGTAAGTGGTTAAATACTTTTATGAACTCGAGAATGAGACCTCCAGCCTGCAGAAAGCTGGAGAGACCCTTACGGAGTAGATAGAGTATGAACTGGGTGATGTAGCGGACGCGTTGTAGAGTGAGATGTCCCGTTGTAACTGTCGTGTCGTCGCCATCAACGAATTTAATAATTCTGTTGATGACGCGGTGGCTGTTGTTGTCGCTTGAGGATTTTAAGATGACGTGGTAGTGGTCGTGGTGGTCGAAGAGGATGAAGCGGGGGAATTTATTTTTTGGGGTGTCTTTGATTTTTCGTCTAATTTCGTAAATTTTGAGTGATCGTCCTCTGATGATGAAGGTGAAGAGGACATCGCATGTGTCCGTTTCGTTATAGTCTCTTCGGGTTGTTGATGGATGTCAGTAATGTTGTCAGTTTGGTCTTCCATGGAATTTCGGTTGTCTTTTTTAGTAAGTGAATTAGCTCTATTTGTCTTCCCAGAATTACTTGTTTTACTATTTGTAGTTCCGGGGTGTCGTTTTGTTTCGTCTCTGTGTTTTTGTTATCCATTTGAATGAATGTGTCTGTCGGTCTGTACGGGTCTAGGTATGAAATTAATTTGTCTATGATCTGTTCCCGAAGTTCCCGGCTCGACATGTTTGTAACTTGAATGTACAGAATCCAAGGTGATAACTTGTCTTGAAGAATTTGAATATGACTAGTGGTCACGTTTAGGGGTTCCAATTGGTTGATTGGCTTGTGTGTTTGGCGTAGGTAGGTTTCTATTTCCTCTAATTTGATTGGGTTTGTCGTCTGCTTTAAACTTTTTTGGAGTTTGATAAAGTAACGGCGTGGGGGAACTTGAAACTTGGTTCCCCTCGTTGACGTCACCAAAATACAGTCTTCTTTTGTGTCCGCCTGGTCTTCCCATGTCCAAGCTGCGATTGACGACATTATGGTAAGGTATAGTTTATTTTATTGTTGTTTGCTTTGATTTTAATAGTTTTATTTCAAATTTTGGGTTGGAAGGTGTTGATGTTGTAGTAATTGTTGTTGTAATACTTGGTGATGTTGTAGTAATAGTTGGTGTTGTTGTAGTGGAGGTGGATGTTAAGAGAGGAGAGTCTAATATATAATCTAAATAGTCCTCCTTGTTAATATCAACAATGGTACTCACCACAAGGTCTGCTGGCGAAGGCGTACACAGGTATCTCTGGGCGAGTTGCGAAAAGTCAGTTAGAGAGTCTTCTGACATAATGGTATGAATGTAAAATGTATATCATGTTTATATATGATTTGGACAGGAAATATATGTAGATAATTAAATTTGTTAGTTAGTTTTATCTTATCGATATCCTGTGAGAGAGTAACGGAAGTTTATTTCCTGTTAAGATTATTTTTTTATTTTGATGTAATTCTCCTCTCCTCTAGTCCAGAAGGATGTTTACGTATTCTCCTACATCCGTGTAAAAAAATTTATATTATATCCACTCCACGCTATGCTATCCTCGTAAGGCCCTTTACCACACCCCAGTATAGCGATCAGAGATAGCTATTACACTGTAATATATACTGGGGTATACTTTCGTAATTGAAAGCCACCCATCTTCAACAAGTGTACAAGTTCTTGCTGTAGAGCCGCTGCCTTTTCAGGGGACTCAGCGCCCGAACACACATCATCAACATACAGATCTGAGTGTACCAACCTTGAGGCCTCTGGAAAGCGTGTCTTTTCATCATCAGCAAGCTGGTGTAGGGTACGAATGATGAGATAAGGTTACGATGATACTCCATAAGTCACAGTCTTCAGACGGTAGACTTGAATTGGATCACTGTCATTGAACCGCCAAAAAATGCGCTGATACTCTTGATCTTCAGGATGGACTTGAATTTGACGATACATTTGTTTGATATCAGCAGTAAAAACAATTGAATGTGAACGAAAACGAAGGAGAACCTTTGTAATATCATTTTGAAGTTTTGGTACTGTTAAGAGTTGATCATTTGGAGAAGTTCCCAAGTTTATTTTGGCCGAAGCATCGAACACCACCCGAAGTTTAGTGGTGGTACTGTCAGGTTTTATCACACAATGATGGGGAATGAAGTAAGAATAGCCAGAGTTGACGGATGGATCTGTCACTACCTCCATGTGACCTGTGTCTAGATAGTCCTTCATGAAGTCCGAATAACTGGCCTTGAAATGAGGTTGCCGGTGTAGTCAGCGTTAAAGGGCTTGAAAACGACGAAGAGCAGTGGTGTGTGAGTCACCAAGCTCTGGTCTGGGTCCATCAAATGGGAGTGCCACACTGTAACGACCCATAACATTTCGAGTGTGCAGTTTGACAATGATGTCTTCACAGAGAGCTTCCTTGGGGGTGATAACTGGGGTTGACGGCAGTTCTTCAAGTTTCCAAAACTGCTCCACGATATCTGTTAGGGTTGGTGTGCATGAAGATGAAGATATGAAGAAAGATGACATGTCTAGAGATGAGGTGTATGGTGACATTGAGGGTTGCTGCACCCTTCCTGTTAACACCCATCTGAAGACAGTTTCTAGGGCACAAGGAGTTCCAGATTCCCCTTCTAGTTTCCTTCCAGAGATGATGTGGGAGAAGGTTTCTGCACCGATCAACATATCGATATGTCCTGGGGTACAGCATGTAGGATCTGCAAGTTTTAAATTTGACACATGAGACCACGTTGGAGATGATAAAGGGGTACTGGGTAAGTGACCAGTAGTCCGGGGTTGAACAAAAACATCGATAGACAAGCTAGGAGACACCAATCCAATGGGTCGGACAAAACAGGTTGAGACCCCTTTGGCCACAGATAACGGTGTATGGGAAAGTCCATGAAGGGCTAAGGACGCCTTTCGTCGTGACAGGCCTAGCCGTGACAGACATTGGTCAGTAATAAAACTAGCTTGACTCCCAGAGTCAAGTAGTACACTGATTACTTGATATGATCCTGATACATCCTGTGCTTCAACAAGTGCTGTGGACAGCAGGATGGTCGACGGATGGGTTACTCCTGCAAAGGAGGCCATGATATTGACTGGAGCTCCAGCCTCGATTTGTGGTTCTTGGTGCGTGGGGTGATCCTGTGGTGTACTAGATGCAAGTGATTCTGGAAAATGCAGCGATAAATGGTGCCTAGCATCACAAGTACGACAGCGATACGATGAGGGACACTGTACCGATTGATGAGATTCTCTGAGGAAATTTAAGCAAAGTCTTGCTTGTTTGATGCAGTTGAAGCACTCCTTTGGGTCCTTTAGAAGGTACTCAGAGCACTTGTGTAAGGAGTGAGATGCATTACACAAAACACACTGTGATGTTGAAGTTGAAACCATGACTGCAGCTGGTTGATATGATATTCGACAGCCACTGGCATCGAAGGATGACCTTGGATGTGGTTTGACCTTGTATGAGGCCAGGGATTCAAAGGAACGGCAATATCTTTCCAGAAAATTTATGAAGCAGTCAACAGTGGGTAACTCTGAGTCAACAAATGTGCGCTCCCATTGAGCACGAAGAGCAATGTCTAATTTGTTGCTAAGTATATGGATGAGGATCAAGTCCCAATGAACCACAGGAATTTCCAGGGCATGAAGAGTGGCTACATTTACCCTCAGTGTAGAAAGAAGGACACACAGCCCAGTAGTAGACTCAGCCGGCACCGATGGTATTTGAAGAATTGCATCGCTGTGTTGTGCCACAATGAGACGTTTGTTGTCATATCGCCTCACTAACAAATCCCATGCCACAGGATAGTTTCCATTTGTGAGTGGAAGCGCCTGTACTATTGATAGCGGTTCGCCACTGATTGCCGATTTAAAATATGATAGTCTTTCAATGTTGGTTAGGTTAGGGTTATCAGTGACAAGGGTTTTAAATAAATTGGTAAAATTGGTCCACAATTTAAGATCACCACTGAAATGTGGTAATGGAATGGCCGGAAGAGTTAAGCGAGGAGCACTTGAGGGGGTAGGTCGTTGCGTGGAGCTGTCGGGACATTTGGTGGCACTAACACGATCCAAGATAGACATTATGTAATAATAGGTGTTATCGAAGTCACAAAGTCTCTTCTCGGGTGCATCAAGGTCGAAGTAATCAATGCCTTGACTACTTAATTGCACGGTTAAATGGTCTGTCTCGTAGGTCTCACGCAAGAACTTAAGATCCCGACAGGTGGCTATTAATAGCTCACAGCACTTGTAGTCTAGGTTCTCACTTGCTTTAGCTAACGTTTCCGCGCGTTTAATCCGGCACTCAGCGCGTGTAAGCTTGATTAACGAAGAGTCCAGTGATAAATTCGCCATTTTAATTCTCTACCTACTACAGAATACACGACCAACACGCGAGCACAGCTAAAGTTTATTTACAATTTGACAACGTATCAACACAGCGGTGAAAAATATAATGTTCCAATATGGCGTTGGCGCGCATTCACGCACGGAAGGACAGCGTTGTTAAAGGATGGCCGCCATTGAAATAAATTACAAGCAAAATTATCTACGCGAAAAACCACACGAAATTGGGAAAAGTAAATTCAAGCGAGAGAGAAGTACCTAAAACTCATTATAACACACGATCAGAGCATATTTACGCCTAAAAACATTGTACTGGTGATCGTGACACGTAATAATTACGCTGCGACCATTCTAAGCCTATGACGCAAATAAACAACACGATACGATAAAAAACGACGCGAGGAAGGTACAAATCCGTCACGGATGGACCAAATGTTTGGTAGGAAGTGGATTGTATAGTTTAGTATTCACAAGCACGGAATGTTTATGGTAAACGACACTCTAAGATATACACGGGTGACATCCAAAGCGAGACTGGCTGTCCACGACCAGTAATGCGCGCGCGCACGATCCCGTTAACAGAAAGCACAACAGACATCAACCAAGTTTCTTGGCGCCAAAACAACACAGTAACCATAGTTCAAAATAAAACAATATACACATATACAAGCCCCAAACACCCGGGTTGAAACTTTATCTTTATTCTTTATTCTGCCCCAGTATCTATTACATAAAAAGGGGCGTTATTTTACATCATCTTTACCTTGTCCCTTAATTTACTAATCCTCCTTTTTTTTAAAAACACTTAATATATATAGATATTAGCACCTAACCTAATGTCCTAAATTATCATACTTGTCCTCCTTCTAATTGGTCCGCCCCGGGTATTTTACGTCCCCGGTACCCCCCGCCGCCACCCAGCCCCACGGCCGCCTGGGACCATGTTTTCAGAGCCGTGGCCCTGGGCGGCGATGATGAGCATCCCCCTATCCGCCACCTGGGGAGGCGCCCTATCGGATTTCTCGCTCCGCCTACCTTCTATCTGAAACCACTACCTCGGACTTAATCTAACTTAAATCTATGATTACTAGCTAATACATATTAAAACACTACTCTTAAAAATAATTAATCTTAACAACGTCTCCAATCCGGGCTGTAGTACTTTCCCAACTCCCCCAGTCCTTCCTCTCCGACCGATGGGGATGAGCCCTGAATTCGGCCGTTCATCCATGCCAGCCTCGAGCAGGGGGGAGTCCTTCCACCAACTCACACCCTTCATCCCACTTGCCCAACCGGAATTGGAACCCTCACCGGTTCATCAGCAATTTACACTGCTGGCATCCGGCGAGGGCCACCCTCGGTTGGTGCTCCGGATAGCTAGGAGCCATCCTCAGTCCATCCTACCAGCCCTCCATTCGTCCTTCACACATTCACTCATCCCTCTCACTCAGTTTCTATCCTTGTCCAGTTATCCTCAATTATTTAAGATCTCGTCCTCACTACTGGACCCCTGTAAGTTCCCTAATTGTCTCGTTCAGGTCGTCTCCCTGTCTTCCCACTCTCCTTCTCGCCTCCAGCTCACCCACATATGTCTCCTTCTCTCTCTTGGATACTTCGTCCGCTATCTTGTCGAGGAAGCGCCATCTTTCCACGTCTCTTACGATATTAAACACGGCTCCAGCCTGTATTGGCACCTGCCATTCTACCCTCAGGTCCGCCGATGAAACACACTGTAGTACTACGTGTTCCGGCGTCACCAGCTCTCCACAATAGCACCTATCTGTTTCTGCCAGTCCCAATCTATGCAGGGTGGCTCTGTATGGGCCATGCCCAGTAAGGAAGTGCACCATTCCCACGGACGGTTCGAAGTGTCTCATCAACAGTCTTTCTCTTACACTGGGAAAGATCTGATAGACCCTCCTGCCAGTGTCACTTGCATCCTACTCTTCCTGCCACTCATCCAGGAGCGCCTCCCGGATCTCTCCCCTTGCTGTTACGCCTTCCCTCGTCAGCTCCTCAACCTTGCCTCTTGCTCCCTTCTTAAGCCAATACAGAGCCACCCTTCGTCTCACGTCCAGGTCCAGAGGCCAAACCCCTAGGGCCACACTTAAAGAGTGGGTTGCCACAGTCATGTATGCCCCGCATAGCCTGAGGAGCACCCCCCTTTGCAAACTCTTAACCTTTCTCCTCTGTACAGCTTGCCTCAGCCTATGGGTCCATATACCGGCTCCATATCCCACGACGGAGACTAGCAGCGCCTGATGATAAATTCTTACACATCTCATCGGTAACTTATATCTTCTTGTTCCTATACTTATGATCTTATTCATTACTCTGAGACCTCTGCTGCATGCATTCTCCACGTGCGATATGAAGTTCATCCTCTCATCCAGCGTGACCCCCAGATACCTTGTAATTCTACTCCGTCTCAAGGTCACCCCGTCAATCCTTATTATTGGGTTCCTCCGCAAGAAACCCCCTGAATAGCACATACGTCGTCTTCGCTGGCGCCAGACTCAATTTCACCCGCCTACACCATGAGCTATGTCCCACAAGTACGGCACCGCTCTTGGCTTCCAGCTCCGATCTCGACCTGGCCTCCGCTATCACCAGCAAATCGTCAGCGAAAGTGACCACTCCGGCTGCTCCAGGTAGGGCCTCCAGCTCCAGCAACCCAGGCTATAGTCCTATATCCCAAAAAATCGGCCCGCAGACCGACCCTTGGGGACACCCCTTCGTTAACTTTTTGGTTATCACTGCTCCTGGACATCTTGGATTGGCGTATCTATCTCTACAGTAATCCCTTAGGACTCCGTAGAGATCCTTTGGTCATCCTATCTCCCTAAGCCTCGCAAATAACGCTCGCCACCATAGGTTATCGAACGCTCCCGATATGTCCACGAACATCCCCACTACATACTTCTCCCTACACCCCTCAACCAGGTTAACAGCCTCGCAGATAGCGTCCTCTGTCGATCTACCTCTCCTAAAACCATATTGTTGCCCATGCATACCTTTTTCCCTCCTATGTGCCATCAGCCTGTCGCATATAAGCTTCTCCTGTACCTTTCCGCACACGTTCAGCAAGCATATGGGCCTGTATGACTTCGGGAGCTGTGGATTCCTCTCGTCCCCCTTACTGAGAATAGTTACATCACTCTGTTTCCACACATTGGGTACTTTCCCCTGAGCAGTGAACTCGTTCAACAGTTCAGCGAGAAAGAGCGCTACCTGTTCCCTGATCTCCTGAAGGACCTCGACCCTAATACCATCAGATACAGGTGCCTTCTTCTTTCTCAATCCGGCTATGTACCTGGCAATATCCTCCTGAGTTGCCGGAGCTACTCTCGTCTCGTTATCGTATGGTCCTTCCATCCCCCTCCTCAACGTCTTATGTCTCTCGTCATCCCGTTTGTCATCATCCGGAAGCAGAGTGCCCAGCAATAACTCCGCCGACTCCTGCCAGCCTACTGTAATGCTCCCCCCCCCCGGCCTCCTATGCGTCGAGATCATTGCTGGGGGCCTTATCTTACCAGTTGCCATCTGAAACGGTATTCCCCAGGCATTGTTTCTCAGTTCTTCCTGGACATAATGCTCCCAGCCTTCCCTCTTTGCTCGGGCCAACTCCGATTCATACTCTCCCTTCCTCCTCCTATACAGTCCCAACAGGTACTCTCTGCTCACCGGGTCCTCCTCCCTCTGGTACCTACGGCGCGCTCTTCTTGCCGCTCCTCTGTATCGTCCGAGCCTATCATTCCAGAAACCTTGTGCTTTCCTATTCTTCCCCTTAAAAATTGGGATGGAAACTCTCATGGCTTTTTGTATGGCCCTTGTTAACTCCTTCGCCTTTTCATTCACATTTCCACCTTTCCTTATGGATTCCGGCAGGACCAACTCTCGCCTAAGCTTTCCCCAGTCCGCCTTCCTTAGATTGTATTTCACTCTGAGAGCTCCTTCTTTCAACATTCCTTCTCCTATCACTTCAAACGTGATCAGGTTGTGGTCACTTATCGTCATCCCGTCCAGTACCCTCCAGTTCTCAATCATTCCTGCTGCTTCTTGACTACATAAGGTCACATCTATGTTTGACCTGGACCCAGTAGCCCCCACATATATCGGCGGATTGCCAAACATATTCATCACCTTAATATGGTTCGCTTCGGTTGAAACTAGTTGAAGCCTATTAAAACTGTGTGCCAACTTGACGTTACTCTTCAGTGACGTCATTCGCTCGTGCGGTCTTACTTAAAACTTTCGCGGGAGCTTTAGTTCTTTTGCAGAAGGATTTACCACAACGGAAAGAAGGAGTTAATAATAATAATACTTAATAAAGCGTTTTACTACCCGTTCGGGTTATACACTTAAGTATTAATTACGCAAATAGGTCAGGAATTGGGAAGTTTGACTATAGAGGAAGTGAACCCGCATTTGCGTGGAGGGAGAGAGGTAAATCATTTAGGAAAAACCCCTTACAGTTCACCCGATTAAGTTTCGAACCTCAATCTTCCCGTCCTCGGCAGTCTAGCTCAACACGAAACTAGCACGTTGGCTAATTATGTCACCTCGGCGGGTGAGAAGGAGCTCGCGTGAGGGATGAGAGGCACCTCGCACGGTTCTAAACGAGGATCGGTTACGAGCAGTAACGAAGCTTTTTTTTTTAAAGAAACATGAACCCGTTGTGTTTGGTTGTATTCACGTTGAGAACGCCTATGAGTACACTTTATAGAAAATGTACGCTTATTTATTTGGAAGGAGAAGTGGAAACCATTTAGGAAATATCACCCCCTGTACATCCGGCTAAAATTTGAATTCCGACCTCCCCGTCCCCCAAAAAACTAATAAGTGTGACGTTAAGCCCGCGTGCCCAACAATACTTGTTTTAATTACTATAAATTGATTATATAATGACTATACGAATGTAACTAAGATGTTGCAAAAGCGAATCATATAACCCAGTGGGTATTTTGGATGGTATTGTATTAGAACAACCCTCTCAAATACTAAGCTGCTACAGTCAATTAATTCGGAATTGTATAATCAAGAGGAACAAAAACAGTTTTTTTAATAATTTTAACCGCTTTCATTTCTATTAGTTCGGATTTTACACCTTCCTATATCGTTATAATAGATGAACAAAGTAAATATAAAGCTATAAGCTCAACATGTCCTGTGACCACACCCGTAGCATACCATGACTCCAAATAGGGTCGCGATCCCTTGATTGGAAACTACTGTGGTAGAGTTGGAGGTCGGTAAGACACTAGTATTTTAAACTATCTTATAATATTTGAAGGAATTCGTATTTAACTCCGATAGGCTGACATTTTGAATAATATGTTTGTATTCTAAGACTAGTAAACGATGTGAGGAGATTTAAAAATGAAGAGGAATAAGTATTTTTTAAACTAGGCACACAAATGAAAATAAAGAATTGTAATACTACAACTATTTTAAAAGAACCTAAATGATTTCGTAAACTCTCTTTATTATCTTTCCCCCTCCCCTCCTTCCCCCCACTACATTCACACATACTCTACCGAGCTAAATTTGATCAAAGAATATATTTATTGCATAACCAAGCAAATTTAAATACTTTAAAATGTTTGAGAAACCAATTATTATACAGCAGTAAATAAAGTGTATTTTAATAATAAGCTCCTCTTTTGGTAATCTTGATTATTTTCTCTACTTAGCATATTACCTAAAATCATTAAAACCATCATGATAACATAGTAGTTCAAACCTCTTTACAATATTTGAATTGCGCGCGTGTTTATATGCTGAGATACTAGCGCTTTTTGGTTTTAATGTCTCATCACTGGAACTATTAATCTTTACGTCTTGTTTGGAGTCTGTTTTGAATGCAATCGCTAATTTAACTAATGAAAGTATGATAAATTAAATCTTTATGAGGCTATATGGATAGCTAAAGTTTAACCCAATATTTCAACCAAGATGTTAAAAGGTTTGTTATTACTTTAATATTGTAACTTGTACGTTGTAATTGTTAAATTTAATACTACAATATAAATAACGTAGGTATATTTTTTGGTTAACTTATTTAATTTTTATGAAATCTTATTTTATAAATTGATTAAGGTTAGCTAAATGTTTGTTTCAAAGCATTTTTCTGACCATTTTTCATAAAAATTACAATGACTTTATCAGAATAGGAAGTATACTTGACTTGATGCAGACTTGATGACTTTACACGCACTTGAGATCGAAGACTGCAACAGACTATTTGGACGGCAAAATATCCTTTTCATATATATGAGTCCGGAATGCTGCTTCCTACCATTGTTTTTAGAAACTATTTTAAATGCCATCTATGAACCCGAATTAGCGTAGGCCACTTGCAAATTTGTGGTGACTTATTTTCACTGCACATGCCAAATTATCTTAATTATCCAACACAACACTACAAAGCAACCGCCATATTTAACGTACATTATCAAAGATCACATTACTCTAAGAGCTATATCTCTAGCAGACAAAAAATTAAACAATTGCCGATCAAACACCACATCGATAGTGTGTCAAGGGTAACTTGATGTCGCCCGTGGACTCAGGGGCGTGTGAGGGGCGCATTACCATACTTCGTGACTATTTGGATGAATCTGCACTTGATCACATGATTGCTAATGCAACTATCAAGTGAATGTCAAGGGTCAACGATGCGTGAATTAGACTATTCGGATACAGCCACTGAGAAAAGGAGAAAGTCTATATTATTATTACACACATTTCAGGATAACTTTTAAATCTTTAGCCACATATATACCATTGTACATACTTTTTTACAAGTAAGTTTTAATATGACAGACATATTAAACCATAATCTAAAGTGCATTTTCTGTCTAACAAATGGAAACATTATTTCAATTTTAGTCTCAACACATTTCCCTACATTTTTTCCCTGTACCCCTTATAACTAAGTAACTATAATCTCTAAATAAAGGGGTGAACGTATCAAAATCCAACTAACGCTACTGTTCAAGATGACCATTTTAATATAAAATTACCCGCCTCGGTGGCGTAGTTGGCTAACGCGCTTGTCGTGTTGAGCTTGACTGCTGAGGACGGGGAGATCGAGGTTCGAATCTCGGTCGGGTGAACTGGGGTGGTTTTTCCTAAATGGTTTTCCACTCTCCCTCCACGCAAATGCGGGTTCACTTCCTCTAATTAAACCTTCCCAATTCCTAATCCATTAGAGTAATTAGTACTTAAAGCGTATAACCCGAACGGGTAGTAAGACGCGGTGCTAAATATTATTATTAATATAAAATTACAATGTTTTCTAAGTTCTAGTTTCTATTTCAGAATAATAATAATAAAGGTGACCTGGTGGTCTAGGGGTAAGGTGTCAGACTTCTGTGCTGGCGGCCGGGGTTCAATCCTCGGTCCCGGCACAGATTTATCTGATTTCCAAACCCTTCCTTCACCTCTGACAAGACATCTTGTGAATGTGGGGAATGCCAGGCCGCCACCGTGGTTCGGATTCCACGTTAAACTGTAGGTCCTTCATTTCATCTCATAATCACCCTACCATTACACATCAGTGTAAGTGCGTACAACCCGAACGGGTAGTAAGACGCGGTGCTAATAATAATAATAATAATAATAATAGCCTTTATTTATTTGGCAAAGCTAAGACGTTAGCCTTCTCTTCCACTTAACCAGCGTTGAATACAACATACAATATTACTTTTAATGAAAAAACAACAAATTTTAATAAAGGAATATTCAAATTAATAGAAAAACACTTGCATGCTCATTCATACACTCATTTAAAGCTAAAGTATTTACAAGAACTCAGTTTAGCTTATTAAACAAGATAAATTGCTTAACTGCGCACTCGAAGGGGAGTCTAGATGATAGATGATAAGTAGAGTTATCTAGTTTGTTCCAAGCCTGTGATGACAGGACAGTAAAAGAACAAGCATATGTTTGAGAGCTATGTATGGGAATAGACATCTGTAGAGTGGAATATGATCTAGTAGCACGGGTGTGTTTATCCTTAAGAAATAAGAACCGTGAGGAGAGTTATTGAGGCTGAAATGTTGATATTTTGCGAAGCAATTCTAATAACTGTAGCCTTCGCCTTTAATTTATTCTAAACGAATCTAGTTTATTAAAATACATAGAAATATGGTCATGTCATTTTAAGTTAAATATGTATCGAAAACATATGTTAGTTGTCGTTGTTCTGCTATATCTTTTAAGTCATTGAATACTATGTTGCAGTAGTCAAAGTGTGGCATTATTAAGCTCTGGACAAGGATAATTCACACATATTTTGGTAGAAAATTATTCAACCCTCTCAGCAAATGTAGACAGGCATACACTTTCTTGCAAATCGAAGTTACCTGATCTGTGTAGTTAAGATTTTCATCAATATTCACGCCAAGGTTTTTAGTCATTGTTGTCAGTTGTACTGTGGTTACTCCTAGTTGTATATCAGTCATCAGGGAACGGTCTACATTCAGTATTAGTCTGTGTGTTCTTATAAGAATGGCCTGAGTTTTATCAAGGTTCAATTTAAGGCCATTTATTTCAGACCAGAAGAGTTGTTTCCATTTAGTTTTGATTCACACCCATACTAAGATGTTTATATATGTATGAGCCACTTGAATCTTTTAATAAACCAAATAGAAAAGCAATCACACCTAAAAAGTATTCATGATGGTACGCTTTATCAGTCCCATTTTAGGTTCTTTTTATTGCTATGATACAATATTTTGATATTTTATTCACTTTTTAACACAAAAAAGTAAGGCTACATAGAATCAAATGATGCCAAAATTTATAAATTTTGAAATTTTTATTAAATAATAGCCTATCGCTAAACAAAACTCAACAGCAAATCACCAAAATCACTTTCAGAATGTAAATATTAACGATTATGTGTATTTTTCCTGTGATCCTCTGCATGATACTTTGTGATTATGCGCATGCACGCTAAAATGGCTATGACCTCATCTGATCATTTGTAGTCCTACCATTAGCAATTAATTATTAAAGAAAAATATGAGTCTTAGTACATCTTAAATGTCTCACATTTGGCTATTTTTCACTGAAATGGTACCTACCATTCGTCGCTTATGTGAGTGGAACTTTTTCTTATTCAATTTAAAAGTTTTTTTCTTGTTCTTTTTTGGTTCAAATCAATTCTACATGTTTTAATGTTTGGAATAATGTATGGCTGATATCAATCTTTTTAATATTCTATGAACGAAATGGCTTAGAATGGAACAGTTAAATTAAGGCGTACTAGACCCAAAAATACATTTAATATGTACCTGTAGTTTATTTTATTCTTCGTAATTAAAAATTAAATTTATTAATACATGAAAGGTTAAGTTAATCCAGGTTGGGAAAGTATTAGTAAATATACAGGGTGTCTACCAATATTGGAAATACTGGAATATTTGGTTTTATTTTTGATACTGGAAATACTGGAATTTGAATGAGATACTGGAAAAATATTTGGCCTTTTTACATTGAGTGAAATGTTGGTTTAAGCATTTTTAGACCCCTGATATTATTTGGACTACTGATAGTTCTATTTTGACCCCCCCTCAATTACTCCCCCTCTGGTCTATCTTGTTTGCCACACAATTAGGTGACCTTGTAGATGAGCTTGCAGTGGGGATGTTTGCCTCACTTGCTGACCTTTCTATTTTCATTTTCTACACTAAGCCCTCCCTCCCCCCTCCCCTTACATACTAGAGAAAGAATCAAATAACTGTTTTGACTACACTAGCAGCCAACCTCCCCCTTACCCCTCCCCTCAAGACTTTTTCCCCAGCAGTAACCATTATGAGTGATGACTGATGAGTTACTAGTAGCTGCTCAAGTTCAAACACCATTTCAAACTATTGGTGTACCTGCCTGACCTTGACATTCCAATGGCACAGTACAGTATTTGTTGTATTATTTACTTCATCCCCCCTCCCCCTCTATTTCACTCCTTCCCAAAAGAAAAACTACCATTCCTAAGCTTGGCCTGGTGTGAGTATTCTGCAGATCCCACTTGTTTATCTTGTGACCTTTGTGTTTGAGAAGAAATGAGTAAACTCAGAGGAAAAACCTCTTTTAAAGATGATTGGTTGGACAGGGAGAAATAAAATATTAGACTAGTCCTTACGGCCAAAAATGCAGTGTCATCTTTAGGCCTACATGAAGATGTACATTTTAGTGCTAATAACAATGTAGTAGTTTAGAAACCTGAAGTTAGACCCAGTTGCTCTATTCAGAGATTCCTTGTCAAAATTGAAGTTTCTCGTGCTGAAATATTGTGGGCTATTAATCAAGTAATAACACATTCTTTTGTTAGAAGCTTTTCTGTTTGTAGTGATCTTTTTAAAGTGACAACTGAAGAGAAACGAGAAGCAATACAAGTGAAGTTGCAAGAACTGAAAAAGAAACAAGTTTCACTTTATTAAATATAGCATAGTATCTTATTGTATGAGTTTTGATAATTTTAATAAAAAGAAAATTGACTTGAGACATGAATACTATGAAAGCAGACACAGTTCCTCCTGTTGTAAGCTATTCAGTTCAGGATATGTACAGTTTAGGTAAAATAAGACTGTAATGATACCAAACTTTTTAGTATGTTCTTAGTGGCCTGTTATTTAGTACGTATTTCTGCACATGATACCAAAGTGAATAAAGTTTGTTACAACTTTTTGATAGGGTTAGACATATTTAATTATTTTCCCATCATTTTCCCTGAAATGATTGGCAAGACGTCTGCTTTCATATTCTTCCATGAGAGGTGAGGCAAGGTCTGCTGTAGGGGAGGAGGAGGCCGAAATAAATGTATTTGAATTAATATTTTCACATGTATAGTATCGTAAAGTTATATTAGAAATTTTATGAGAAATTGGTCAGGGAACTTGGGAAAATAGTCAGGGAAAGTCAGGGAGAGTTTTTTTACAAATACTGTAGGAACCCTGCATAAAGAATTATTCTAATGGGGTAGGGATGAAGAACGAAGTATTTTAGGGGTAATCTACCTTAATTGTGTGGAGATAGAAGGGGTAACCATTTCAGGAAAACAAACCTCTGTACGCCATACTGTAATTTGAATCCCAATCTTGTCATTGCCAGTCCAATATAATATGAGAGTGATATATTAGACTTTATGACCACTGATACATGTTTGACAAGTTTTAAATCTAGGTATATTTTTAGAGATGTCACGATACTCTATTTTCTCAATTCTGATTCTTAAACTCAACCTTGATTTTTTGATTCTCGATTCCGATTCTTCAATATCTTCTTTTTCATTATTTCTTCAAGTATTATTGTATAGAAAATCTAACGTTCATGATACCCTACTCCCCTCTCAACGCAAAACTTGGACTCGACCATTACAACACATGGTTGCTTGAAACAATTTCACAATATTATAGACATTTATTAAACACAGTAAAAGTCTTCAAAACTGAAAATCAATATCAAAATTAAAATAAACTTGAAATTTGAAATTAATACAACAAATTGCAGATTTTATAATGGAAAGGATAACATATTTCACACGTTATAAAATTTTAAAGTGGTCCACCATAAGTGATTATACACACGTTAGCTCGCCAGAAATTAGTGATAAAGTTTTGGCAACGGTATATTGATACATTTAATATATCGCTCTATGCTCTAAATCTATTGAATTAAAATAAAAATAATGATTTTTGTTCTATTTTTATTAACTATGTCGATTTTCGTTCTATTCTTTATTAACCTTGTCATATTCAAAGAGCTAAATAAAACATTAAAAATTAAAAAGCCACTGAATATAATTACAGAAGAGTGTCAATTTTAATTTGATAGGAATATCATAGTTTTCGATATACACTTTATGATATATCAATTAATGAGGACATATCAATATAGTACTGAAAATTGCCATCCCTAGTCTACATGTTATATAAAATCAATGGTTTGTTTAGAATCAATTCATCTATTCTGACATTCTCACCTTACTTTTACTTTAAAAAAAAGTGTATCAAGGTTAAGTTTTTACCTCTTATTACTGTCATAATGCCAGGTCGTTTTTTTTTCCCCGAGACCATTTATTTTTCATGTAGAATACCTCAAAATCTTAGGGGTGTATTTTATTTGGGCCAATACGGTATATTTACAATTTGCCAGCATTTATGTGAAATGGCAACTAAATTAATATGAGATGCAATCGATTATTACCTATTCTGAATGTTGCCATTTTGTTTAGTTGCCAGTTTTATTGAGCGCTAAGAATCGAAGTAGCGAGACTCATAATATTAAGATCAATTCTCGATTCTTTCGATACCAGTAAGAATCTAGGGTATCGAGTCTGACAGCCCTAATATTTTAAAATGTTACATACCATACATACCAAACCTAACATTTAAAATTGATGTAACCAGCCATTTAGTTATACTCATTGCACCAGTTTTTATCTAGGGCATCACTATCGCAAGCTTCCCCCATAAAGACAGTTACTGGTATTATTTATTCAGTTGTGTTTTCCTTTGGAAAACAATACAACAACTCCTGAGACTTTCAGTTTGATGGGGGCAGGGGAGAAAGGCATAGGTGCTTGAAATTCATTGGTCAACAACCATATACTCATACAAGAGTTTGAATGAATGAAGCTTTTTCTGCTACAATCATCAATATTAATCTCTTTGATTAAAGCTGTATTAACTGCTTTTTACAGCTCTTTGAATATATGACTGGTTTTTAGCATTTCTCTTGTACTAAGATAATAATAAATTGGGAAAATATTAAAGCGAGGGCCCTGTCTACACCTCGCCCCCCCAGAGCTGTAATCAGAAATTTAATTTAGGGGAAGAGTACAGCTCTGACATGACACTTGGATGTCAAACCTATGATGTAGGTCTAAGGAGGCAATTATCTGTTAAAATGATATTTATTTGTGTTAATGAAGAAAATAAACACATTTGTCAATGATAATTTGATATTTAAAAAAATTATGATAAATATCTCTCTTCTAGTAAAATCAAACATGTACAAGGCCATTTTGTGTAAGTTAGTGTAATCTGGCAGTTTTACTAATTTCTATGACTTGTACAGGCCTAGAAGCTAGCCTATTATTTAACATTGTCTCTTTTTTTTTGATTAGTCTCTTATAGTCTCTTTTTTTTACGGAATAAGTCTCTTTTCTTTCCTTTTTTGTGCATTAATGTGGTCAAGAAATTACAATTAAAAATTATGAGTCAAGGAAAAAAATTGGCGAGCAATAAAGTAAGAAGATATCAAAGGCAAAAAAAAGGGCATTGAGGCAACTTCTGAAGTATCTCATCGTCTGTTCAAAGAAGCCAATGAACTATTGTAGAACGCAATACAATACTAGAAGTTAGTGCTGCCCAGGGTATGTTGGAGGGTGTTATAATTATACATAAAACTAAGCAGCAAAAGCTCAAAGAAATTGAAAGCTTCTAAAAACTGTTGATAAAAGAAAAAAATATAGTTTGAACACTGCTTTCTTTGTCAAAGAACTTAAGAATAATTCTGGATTTATTTTTTATAATTATAAATAATAGCTGTATCTCAGTTTTTCTGACTTTTTCAGGAATAAACATTAACTCTCTACATTATTTTTTTTTTGTCAAAAGTTGAAAAATAACAATATTTGTTATCATACCTGTGCTTTAGATCCCCAAAAATTAGCATTTTATTCGATAGAAAGTATCCCAATCATTATTTTTATTTGTATTTAATAACTAACAGGCCGTACTCCATCCAGTACTAGAAACTAAGCCTAAAACACCAAATGACAAATAATGCATGTACATCTTCATTTTTTTTTTCTGGTTCCAACAGGCCCTTTTTGGTTGGAGATTATTAAAAAATATATTTGGAATTTTGATACGAAAACATGTGAACAGCAAACATTTGACTATATTAAGCATTTGGTGCTTTGGTCTCTTTTCAATCTATTTTTGGTCTCTTTATAGTCCCTTTTATTACCATTATAATCTCTTTTCTTTCTCTTTTGAAGGTGGTCTACCACTCCTTGACCTGCTTGTATTGACAATATTTTATAGTCTTTCCCTCCAAGTGTTGGCTGATATTGTAAAATAACAAAAACAAAAATTTTTTCTTACTATATTTATAATAATAATGAATGTAATGTATTTTATAGGAAAGAAAGGAAAATGTTAAACGGGGCATCTATCTATTAACTTTAAGTCCAGTGACACCATTAAAAATATAGTACCTAAAATAGATGATAAATTTTGGTGGGCTAGTTCAGATTTAAAATTAATACAATACTCTGGGTTCAAAACCAACATTTACATTTAACAACAACAAAAATTACTATCTCGGGATAGAATTTAAATTATAATAATGCATCAAATCGAACACGAGACTCAGGACCTCTGGGTCATGTTGAAAAAAAACAACCTTTACTGTACCTAGTCAACAATGGACTCACCTTCCGTAGAACAATACCGGCCTCCAAGGTCAGCATCCTTGGGAACTGCTTGCAGGTGAGGCATCGCTACATATGTGCTTTTTTTATAACAATAGTAACAAGGTGGATTACATTGAATGATGGTGATAATAATATAAATAAAATACTTAACAACGGATTTGGCTTTGAAAAAGATAAATAAGTTTAGTTTTACTTTGATAAATAATGGTCAAATCTAAAATTTTACCCTGCCTAACAGATGTCTGCTAAATTATAAAGCTAAAATACAATTCATAATTCAAATAACCGTTCATTAAGTTGATGTATTAGTATAAAACATCTTAAGTACATTCTTTGTGTATAATTATTGAAATAATGGTAAAATTATTTTAATTTCGTGAGACACTGTAATGAATAGGTATCCTTTATCAGGTTACTAGTTAGAATAAATGAATAAAAGAACATAAGACACTGCATTCATGTCGAAGGAATGACACTGGCCAAAAAATTCTTTCCAGAGTCATTGTTAAAAAAAATGTTAGCTCGAAAAAAAATACTTTAGAAGAAAATAACATGGTGTCTTGAAATAGTATTGGAAAAGGTTCATAAGAATATAGTGTCTGCTTAGTGAGGTCGAAGCTGTGTAAATATTAAAACTTAGAAACAAAAATTGTTGATATCACCTCAAAAGATGTTCTAGGAGGTCGTCGTTGAAACTGTGAGTTGGTCCAAAACTCACTAAAAGTCCAAAAATCGTCATTGTAGAGGTCTACCAATGGTCTAAAGTTGTTGTTGCATCTCTGATAGTCATTTTGATGAACACTTGAAAGATTAGTTTAAGAAATACCGGTTTAAAATTTTAGTTTTTGTTGCATTCAAAATAATGTGTGTCATCTTCTCTTTAGCTCCAAGATGCCAGTCCTGCTTCTTTCTTCCAATTCCCGCCTCTCGGTATTTCTCGTAGAGGCCCCAAAAATCTCATGGATTTAAGTTCTAAATTTGAAATATTTGTCTATAAATATGTGAAATTAAAATATAAACAAGGAATATCTGGGGGAAAGTAATAATAATCAAGAAGCTTGATAAAATTTGAATCTTTACTAAATGGATGCAGAATCTGATATCTGACAGTTTGACATATGGTCATTGTTTGTAAATAAATTCAATTTCTTCTTTTTTTCCTTGCGGGTCTTTTAAAATTAAAATGTACGATATTGGATGATGTATCTGTGTCGTCACATTTCCCCAACTTCTCCCTCTGCTACAGTCCATTTCGTTCTTCCTCATGTAGCACTGCCATTATGATTCTCGTAGAATCTTGTAGAAGATGTTAAAAGCAAAATTACACCTTAATCAGTATTGTTTTAAAATGTGGACTGACTATTTAGACAAAAACCCGGTAAATAAATATATTTCTTGTTCTGATAAAATTATTGTTACCATTATCTGGTGCTTCCTTCGACGCAATGCAATGTCCGTTGAAAACAATAAGTTTAAAAAGGAATATAACGAGAATTAATTAAATGTAGTATGACATCTGGCTGCATGGCGTGCTAGTCACGTCAAAATAAATAAACACCACTTAGGAATAAATTAAAACTAAATAAAAATATAAGCCGACATAATTAAAATTCTTACAGTATGACTCAATGAGAATCCTATAATCCAAAGGGAGTATACCTACCTTTGTTTGAAGTAAGAGTGGGTAGCCCTTTAGGAAAAAAACCTTATATAAGTCCAGACAGGATTCAAACCCAAACTTCCCCTCCACCAGAAATCCAGTAGATTAAGAGAGTAATGCCCAAGACCATGTGACTATTGGTGAGCTTAGTATATATTTCAATATGGAATAACCAAATAAACATGGTATGTAACATTTAAAAATAAAACTAGATTTAAAACTTGTCTAATATGCATCAGTGGTCATAAATTTGAATGTATCACTCTCATATTAGACTGGGCGGCCAATGACAAGATTGGGTTTCATATTACAATATGGCGTACTGAGGGCTGTTTTTCCTAAAATGGTTTCCCACTCTACCTCCATACAATGAGGCAGTGGCGTATGCAGGATTCAAGTTTGGGCTGGGGGGCTCAATATCTGAAAGCCTAATTTTGAAAATATGTAAAGAAACTGTATTTCTCAATTCTCAGCAATAATCATAATTTTAGATTATTCATAATAATTATTAACCAATAAGCAGTGATGTAGCTTGTAAGAGGAATACTTCCTACTTTATAGGCATTTAGTTTGGTCATTACATTAGGTTGTATAACTGTATAAGGATAAAATAAAATATGGAGGCTAACACAATTTAGAATTATGTTTAATAATTCTTAACACATGGTAACAATGTACGATTTTTACAACTATTCTTTAACTTTATAATTAATAATAGTTAAATAGTATTTAGCATAGTAGTAATTTTAAATAAAACTAATACAAATGAAAGAAATAGTGTTTAAATATTGACTATATTTTCAACAATGGCATTAAAAATCTTGGGAAACCATAGTGTCAAAAAAATTAAAATAAACCAAATAAGGTTAATAAAAACTATTAGCACAAGCCACAAAGTCACAAACCCTTAAGTGAAAGAGCATCTTCTATTGCTTTAATTGTAGTGATTGATAATTTTTGAGATATTCACTTTTATGTATCTATGTACAGTCATTAAAGCTAAAGATGTTAGCCGGTCTTCACCTGGGCTATTGCACAGGTAATTCTTCAGTCTCTTCAAAGTCGAGAATGACCTTTCAACGAATGTTGTGGTCACTGGTATTATTGACAAAATTGTTAATAGAATTGTCATATTAGGAAGCATTTTTCGATCTAAAAATGTTGATGTGTCGACAGCATTCTTTGGCGAGTCTGTAGCTTTCCAGTGTGATGCCCAAAGGCTCCAGTCCGCTTTCAATATATCTCTGCTGGTGTGCTGCATATCATCCTTGTAAAACTCCAAAGCCAGTAACAAGTCGCTAAACTTTTTGTTGACAGCGTTTACTGGGATTAAACAGTCATGTCCTCTTAATAGATCTCTATGGTTTGAAAATCTCCCTTTCAATGAAGCTAATATCTCGTCCAAATAAGGATAGAATACAATCCGTCGGTAGTATTCTTCTGGGGTTTCGGTTTCAACATTTGCTCTGTAGCTCTGATAGCCTACTGGTCTTGGTCCTTTTATAGGAACTTCTAATTTATGAGATATGTCTCCAGCTTTCGTAAATAGTTTTTTAAATTCTTCTTTTCCACTTTTCCTCACGTCGGCAAAAAACTTTTCTGTCATACTAATTTCAACCAAATCTGAACTTATATCTACAGATTCTTTTTGTAGATATTTTTATGTTATGTATGTCATGGATAGCATTTTTGACATAATATTAAGAGTGATGATAAATTCAAACTTACATAAACGTGTATGAAGAGAAGTAGCGTTGCATTTGCCTCTGCTACGTTGCTCATAATAGTTTCCAATGCTTCAATGATACACTCGAAACATTCATGGAATACTGAAACAGCATCGTGTCTCTCCACCCGTCTTGTTTCGCAATATTTGTGGAGGACAGTATTTTCCTTTCCTGCTGCCACTACAATATCTTTCAAAGCTTTGGCACGCTTTGCTGAAGCCCTAAAAAAACTGCTGACCTCTTGCATTCACAATTGTTTCTCTACAATATCAGGTGTTTTGGCAGCGTCACTTAAACACAGATTTAGGCAAAGAGATGAGCAGTGACTATATATTGCTTTAGGGAAATCACGTTTTATGATTGCTTGCACACCAGTAAATGCTCCCCGCATTACTGAGGCTCCATCGTAGCCTTGGCTTCACACATTCTGAAGATCAAGTTAAAAACGTGAAATTTGTAATTTTATTCTATCAGCAATGCCAGCACCAGCCATATCATAAACTGGGACGAATGTGAGGAAATCTTCTCTGATATCCTTGATTTAAACATCAGCTCAGTCGGTAGAGTCTCTGCCTTCAGAGCTAAAGATCTCGGGTTCGATTCCCCGCATGGCCGAAAAATTTATAATTGATGAAATGTTGTTTTCCCATTTCACAATGAATAAATTAACGGCTGGGGGCTGGATGTTGTGTCTGTTCTAGATTTAAGTAGAGTAATTAGTACATAGGCATATAACCCTAGTGGGTAGTAAGACGCGGTGCTAATTAAAAAAAAAAACTACTCCCTGAGTTTTCATCTTAAGATTCGGGGGGGGGGGGGGGGCCGGGCCCCCCCGCGATACGCCCCTGCAATGAGGGTAGATTACCTCTAAAATACTTCCTTCCTTATTCCTACCCCATTAGAGTAATTATATATGTGTATAACCTGAACAGGTAGTAAGATGCTTTCTTTTTTGAAAGGACAACCAAACCAGTGGGCATGGTGACTAAATGTCAGGTCATCTAATCTAGTTTCCCATTGATAAATAAGAAATTGGGATCAAATTCTAGCCGGGTGTATTGAAGGTGTTTTTTTCCCCCTAGATGGCTCTTTACTCTTTTTCCACTGAATTATGGGTTGATTTCCTCTAAATTTTTCACCCCTAATTTCAATTTAATTACTTGATAGACCCGCTTCAGTGGCTGCATGGCCTAATGTGTCATTCCCACAATAGACTGTCTATGATGGGGAGATTGGGGTTTGATTCCTTTCAGGTGCTATGAGGATGGTTTTCCCTAAATCGTTTCCCACTCTCCATGAAAATGCTGATATACTTTCTCTGAATCCAACCCTCCTCTTCTCTAATCCATTAGCTTAATTAGTACATAAGCGTATAACCTGAATGGGTAGTAAGACACAATGCTAAAACAAAATATATATAATTAAATGTGGAGAGACAGAACAAGTAGTAGGCAGGGTGTCCAGCGACATGAAAAACAGGTTAAAGCCAGGGAATTTGCTTGGTCAGGGAAAAATCATGGAAAAGTTAGGGAATTTGTTCAAATTTCTAGAATTTTCACATACAAACTTTTAAAACACAACTTTTATTTACGATAATAAAAGTAACTAATTGTTTCCAGTTAATACACAAATTGAATCTATTTTAACACAGCTGTCCCACTCGAGCATGCTAATCTTAATTCTCAAAGTCAACATGTGCTTTTCAAGTTGTCTTTCCACCCTTCTCTTGCGTGTCTTTAGCTAACTAAAGCAAAGTCATGGTCATGAGTATGCATGTGAATTGATTGTGTTATAAGAAGAAGAAGAAACTAAAAAATGTGTTTCACAACAATTTAATTACTAATCACAACATTATTTCACGGAAATCAACTTAGATCACACTATCCGACAGGCCATCATTTTAGGCTGATATCTTTAAACACCTCATAGTGTGACATAATTTCAGATTGAGTATGTGTCAAAAAATAGTATTACATTAAATTACAATCTTATTTAGAAAGTTGAAAATTGGCCCTGGAAAACTTGGCTAAGTCAGGGAATTTTAAAACATACTTTTGCTGGAAATCCTGGTAGGACTCTGATGAAAAGCTCTTAAGGGCAAGATTGTCTCTTCATTGTTAAAGAGCTTGATTGATGTGCTCAGCTCTCACCGGCTGGATTGTCTCAGTACTAAGGAACTTGAGTGATGTGCTCAGCTATCACAAGGAGGATTGTCTCAGTACTAGGAATCTTGAGTGATGAGCTCAGCTTTCACAGGCAGGATTGTCTCAGCACTAGGGAACTTGACTGACGTGCTCAGCTCTCACAGGAAAGATTGTCTCAGTGCTAGGGAACTCCACTGACATGCTCAGTACCCACATGCAGGATTGGCTAATTGCTGGGCAACTCGATGGACGTGGTCAACTCTTGGTACTAGGGAACTTGACTAATATGCTCAGCTCTTACAGGAATGATTGACTCGGTGCTAGGGGGTGAGGGGACAAAAAGGTGTCAAGGGCATCCCCCCTCTCCTTCCCAATACTAAGAATGTTTTTAATACTAACATGGATCATATGAAACATAACTAATCTTTAGAGAACTGGAGATGTGTTGAAAGTATAATCTACATTTTAGACAAGGCCACAGACAAGGGAACATTTGTATGTGGATTGTGGACAAGGATTATGAGTTTATATTCAAAAATGTGTACTGTTACACACATTAGAATTGCGCCTATGATGGGAAATGGCTTGGTTAGTTGGATTAAAAAATTAACCAAAATTTGATATAAAATATATTTCCCTATTTATTAAAAAATACCATCAAAACAAATATAAAAGAAACATCAATGTGTTATTTACACCCGGGAACACAGTTAAAAAGACTTCACATCAGAACTAAGTAACTTTTACCTGTCAGGAGTATGAATTGTTAGAACTACCAGAGCTACCAGTCATTGCATTGAGGCATGGAACCTTAGCAGCCTTGTTCTGGCATAGAGTTGATAATGTGATGATGAAATAAGATATATTTTGAACAATTAATATCAACTAATAAAATTAAAATCTTACAAACTTAAATTTATGTGGTATTTATTAGGCCATACACACATTTTAAAGTTGATTAATATTAGTGAATGTCATAAAAATAGTTCTAAATCCTGGAATAGAATGCTTTAAACATTTTATTAAAGTTTCTCTAGTCTTTATATATGCACCAAAGAGTATTGTATACATTTATAATGTTTGAAGGATTTTTTAAATTTTAACTTCCCACCATAAATACCAAATAAATCATTTAAAATACTTTTATTTAAATCACGGCTTATAGTTACCACAGAAATAACTCCATACAGCTTCTAGAGCAGGCCTGCCTAACCCGTAGATCGTGGGTAACATGTTACCCGTGAGAAAAATTAAAATGCCCACATTTCAAAAATTGTAAGAAAAAAATACATTTTCAGAACAACTTGCATAGAACTGCAGAAACACATTGAAGGCGATGCCTTCTGTCTATAACTCCATCTGAAATGTGGCCACAGCGCTGGACGAACCGCCACAGCAGCATCCTCAAGGTCACAGCATGACTTCACCATGTGTGAGATTGTAGCTGCTGCGTGCTGCCCCACATTCAGCATGGCAGTATGCCTTTGTCTTTGAAACTAGGCACATGTTTTTGTGTTTCAACTGCGGTTTTTATTGTAAGTTTGCATAGCTACAGGTTATAAAATGGTTTCAAAGTGCAGTGTTAGTAGTAGTGAAAAGAAATCACGGACGGAACTAGCAATCCAGTCAAGCGGTATTTTCTAAGCCTGTCAACAAAGCAAAACCAGCTACTATTGCTTCTTTTAAAATCGCAAATATCTTGGTTAAGAAGAAGAAACCCTTTGAAGATGGTAATATGATAAAAGATTGTCTAGTTGTGGCAGGAGATACACTGTTTAACGAATTTAAAAATAAAACAGAAATATGCAATGCATTTGAGGAGGTTCATTTATCTCAAAGCACTGTCACAAGGAGAGTGGAATCTATGATGACATTGATCAACAACTGAGGCAAGATCTTTAAATATGTGAGCTTTGTAGCATTCAGCTAGATGATTCAACAGATGTCAGTGATATTTCCCATTGACTTATGTTTGTCAGGATGGTCTTCAAAGATAGTTGAATTAAGGAGATGTTGATAACATTACCATTACATGGGATGACTATAAGGGAAGACATATTTAAAAGTTTTAATCATTGGAAAACTTGTGTCAATCACCACAGATGGTTCTCTTGCAATGTCCAGTGAAAATATGGGCTTAATTGGCCTTTGCAAAAACATTATGATTTCCCATACTTTTTTACTTACCTCTATGTCACTAATCAGCAAGCTCTTTGTACAAAAGTTATCGATTTTCAACATGTTATGATTTATGTGCAAAAAGTTGTGAACTCAATCTGTGCTAGGGCCCTACAGCATAGGCTCTTCAAACAATTATTATATGAAATTTCTGCACAGTTTAGCAATTTGATATTACATACAGAAATTTGTTGGTTGAGTATAAGTAAAGTTTTATACAGGTCCCAAGAGCTGCTTCCAGTAATTGTAGAGTTCCTTGAGGAAAGAGGTGACTTACCTCCTCAATTAAACAGATCGTCAGTGGATACTGGATCTTGCTTTCCTCACTCATCTTAAAGCGAAACTCAATGAGGTGAATACTGTACTCCAAGGAGAAAATAAGACTATAATTAAAATGATAGGCACCATTGATTCTTTCAAGTCTAAATTACAGTTATGGAAAAATCATCTTTCTAGGAGAAAGATATGCTCACACACTTTCCAAGTGTTCTAAGTCGTGCTAATAATATTACATTTGATGGATCTGTGTTGTACAGCCAGTGAATTTATAAACTCATAGGAATTTGATAGAAGATTTCAGGACTTTGACTTGACAGTTGACAGTTGACTTTGTGTTTTTTTCTTCTAATACATTCCAAGCGTGTGACATAAGTGAAAGTGCTGAAAATATTTCTTCATTGTTCAAGAAAAATGTGGATAAGCTAAAACTTGAGATTACAAATATACAAACAGATCTCTCATTGAAAATTAGAGTGAATGATACCAACTTCTGGAATTTAGTCCTTCCTGACCAGTACCTTATTCTAAAATGCATATCACCACCTCGCCCTCTTTCATCATGTGGGCCTATCTTGTCAAGATGGGTTGCGGCCAAGGGTGGGGACAGTGACCTGAATGAAAGAATTTAAAAGACTATTTAGGGATTGTGGCTCAACGAAGTATTGCAAGGAATGCTTAACCAATGGCCTGACTGATCTCTAGGTGCCCTGACACACAAATGAACCCCATTACCGTTGGACTCTAGCCCCTCAGCCCTCATACTCGGCGTTTCGGCGTCCTAACTCGCGTATCGCCCAAAATGGGCATCATGACCCTCCTAGATTTTATGGCTAATTGTCACCCCTGTTATCAGGGAAACATTAATATTTATTCTTCCTTATGGCCTGATTAACCACAAGGAATTATTATTATTATAATTATCATTATCTTTATCATTATAATTATCATTATCTTTATCATTATAATTATCATCACATCTTACTACCAGTTCGGGTTACAAGCACTATTTATGTTGTCAGCGCATATGTTCTAATGTTTACTAACTAATCAAAACACTTTGAACAACACTTGTTTTGTTCCTTACAATCCACAACAAAACAAATGTTAATTAACCACACCTCCATTTAGGTTGTGTCGATTACAATTTTATATTGCCTTTGGACATGCAAAATTTTGCCAAAGCTGCTCACACTCCAGTTAAGGGCAGTCCTGTTCTAGAGGTCCTTATAATTCCTGATCCCTCCAACCCCCATTCCCAAATTTAATTCTTTTACTGTTATCTTATTTGGGAAAAAAGTTTGCGTTGTAGGAATACATTTATCAAACTAATAAAATAGGGGTGTCACATGGACTAAGGTGTCAACGTCAGCTGGTCTTTTAGTGAATGATAGTTTTGGGCTCAAATACATGTTTATCAAGGGTAGTTTTCGGTAAGAAAATGTGGGAACATTTCCATTAAAATTTTACCTTCCTCACCTTCACTCCACTAATGTAAACAATTGGAAGGCCCTTACGAGTAGTAAGACATGTATAGAAAATTTAGCTGCTCAAAACAATATCTTTTGACTATTATTGGTTAATCTAATTTTGTGTACTCCCTAAACAGGTGCTTCACGTATGCCAATTCTCTGGAAGAAAATACTTAAGTTCCAGAAGAGTATGTCCAACACCAAGTGGTGGATCAACATAAGCCTTCAATAAGTGAAGTCACAGACAAGATTGTAGGGCGGCACTCGTGATCGAGTTGAACAGAAAAATGAGTATGTCTTGTATCAGCAGTCTTGGAAGTGTGTCGACCAACAAATTGTTGTGTATCAAGCCAAATCTGAACAATATCTGCAAAGAAAATGTATGCGATATGTTAACTGCGCACAGTGACTGCTCTGGGGATAACATATCAGAGATCAGCACTGCAATCAATTTCGAAAATGTAGCTTCATATTGCCTAAGAACTCCCAATTATTCAAACAAACACAAAGTTGGATCTTCGGCATCTTCTGGGTCTTTAGATGATGGAAACATCAATTTGAAAGGTAGGCCTAACTCTAATTTACACTCGGCTTACCCTGAAAGGTGTCAGTCTTTAAGGGATTACAGCATGTCCTGATCTTAAAAGTTGCACTATAGAGTAAACTATCAAGGTAAACTTGCCATATTTCAAGGTAAACAGTGTGTACTTTTTTGGATATAGTATTGAAAGAGGGTGGGATTCTTTAATTATCATTTTATATCATATGAGAAATACAATATTTTTTACCATTTTCTTGGTGCTCTAGTGATCTGTAAAACATGCATATCTCTATTGAATCTGCCTAAATAACAAGTTACATACAGTATTAACTATAGATTTTGTGCTTGGCATCTTCTTCAGTGTCCCAAGGGCTCGGCTTGGAATTAGGTTTAGTCCTAGTAGTTAAAGTACAGGGGAAAACTTAGTCAAGGAACTGAAATGGCGGAGAATTTAATTAGAGGTTTAAGTAAAAACCATAGAACCATAGAATTTAATTAGAGGTTTAAGTAAAAACCATAGAATTTAATATTATCATGTAACGTGAAATACCATGTTTCACACCCACAGAGAGCAACCGGTAATTTTTTTTCTGTATATTCTGAGTTTTACATTCCTTGACAGTAGGCAAGCTTCCAAAAACTTACTGACTGAGTAATAGCATGCATATCCCGACTGTATTCTTTTCCTAATTTATAATCTAATATTGCTATTGTTCGTTAAAATTGTTCCTAAATATTTAAACTCATTAACCCTGTCAAATTAGATGTTTCTTGAAGTAAGTAATCTCTTAAATATTGTCCCCGATCCTTGTTCTTTGTGTGATCTTATATTAAGTGTTTTCAGCATTCACTTGTAAACTTTTTCCTTACTAAACTCGAGTAAAATTTCTGCATTTTGTGCCACACCTTTTTTACAAAGGTAAATCATTCTGGGTATTCTAATATATGCATTGTGTCGTCTAATGTCAATCTTTCCCTATTTTATAGTATTACCCTGATAGCATACTCTAAGGCTAGATTAAAAAGTAAAGTGGAAAGCGCATCTCCTTGTTTTGGCCCATTATGTATTTCAAAAATGTCTGATATAATTGATATTTGACCTGTGCCTTGTCGAAAACAAACATACCTCAGTTAACTTGACAAGTTTTTTTTTTGGGTATCCCAAATTTAACTAAAATTTCATTTAGGCCTAAGTTATTTCTTTTGACTGAATCATGGGTCTTTTTAAATCTATGTATAGTTGTTGTCTTGCCATTCTTTTTCTAATATTTGCTTAAAAGTACAAATACAAACCCTTGGTGATTTATTTTGTCGAAATCCACACCGATGATCCCCAATTATTTCTTCTGATTATGGAGTCTCTCTCATTTAGAATTATGTTGGATAACATTTTATAGCATGTTGGTAGTAACTCTATAGTTATTAGTTTGTTACTTAATGCCATGAAAATTTTATAATTTAAAAAGTAAAATTTTATAACATTGATTTTTAGTACCTGCAAGTATTTTTATAAGAAATATGAGCAATCTAGAAAACAGAAAAAATCACCATTCACTGTTAAAAAGTTGACAAGGCTAGTCTGGAAAAATTGAACAATTTACCTGGAAAAGTAAAGTTTTCTAATAGAGGTTTTGTAGCCACCCTGAGGCTGCATTTTGTTGCAAAGATAATTAAACTGTGTTGATGTATTGTTAAAATAAGCTATGATAATAGCAGTCATAATCGGTTCATGGGAACATTAAAAGCACTGCTTGTCTAATTCAAATATTTTTTATGCCTACTATGTTTATTAAATTAACTAACCTAACATGCTTTGTTAGAATTTCACATTATTAATAGCGCAACTGTTCTGTGCTTAAAATTAGATTCCAGAAACCAGCTAGAACTTGGCTCTGAAGCACTAATAGTGTGAGAGCAGGAAAGGGGGAAAAGAGGTAAAGATGTATACATGTCGGTAGAGGAAATTAATCCAGATTTTAACTGTCTCTCGCCGCTACAGAATATTTTGGCTAGTGAAAGAATGAATGAAAAAATTCTCATGCACTCCCGATTTGTCAGTTTATGTCAGAATTCTTTTTTCATGCATCCATGACGTTGCTATTAACACTTTCACTGCTAACAGAAAATACATGGTCCATAACAGAAATGCTGGCCCTTTTTTTAGCATATTTTGTGATTTTTGTATTACCAAAGTAAATGTGATATAATAATAATAATCATCAATCATTGTTTATTTAGGATTTAAAAGAAAAATTACATAATTGACTTTTTGATACACTCCCGAAGTACCTAAAGGTATATCTTCAGGTCTTGCAGTTAAATAAATATTTAAAATTTTTAAAATTTATAATAATAAAGTAATTAAAAAACAAAAAGCTTTACACATATCATAACATTTCCTCTCAAAAATATTTACATAGTTGTTTTAAGCATGCCTTGAAGTATCCAGTCTTTAATTTATTTTTCGCTATATTTATTTCAGGGATTTCTCAGAGTGTTGGTGGTAGCAAATTAAACAATTTGGGGATGGTACATCTCAGTTCTTGTTTACCATAATAATTAGAGTATTTGCCGATTGTATACACTTCCTTGTTAGATATTGAGCAGGTTTTAATGGAGGTTTTTATTTGCTTGTATTTATCGGAATGGTAATATCCTATAAAGAGGCTGTACTCATATAATTGGTTAAGAAGTAGAATTTTATGTTGAATGTATGTCTGTTTGTTAGCATTTTTGGTAATACTAATACTACTACTACTACTACTAATAATAATAATAATAATATCCTTTTAAAGATCAGACTATGCTCTTTAATTTGATATATAGATAAATGATAATACAAAATATTTTTTATAAGACAATCTTATGTGTCTGTTTTAGAAAAATATTAAATTTGAACCCACCCACCTGTCACGATGGCATAGTTAGCTAATGCACTAGATTCGTGTTAAGCTAAACTGCCGAGGACAGAGAGATTGAGGTTTGAATCTCAGTCTGGTGAACTGGGGGGTGGTTTTTCCTAAATGGTTTCCACTCCCTCCATGCCAATGCAGGTTCACTTACTCTAAATTCAACCTTCCCCATTCCTAATCCATTAGCGTAATTAATACTTAAACGTATAAGCCAAATGGGAAATAAGACACGGTGCTAAATGAAATCTGAACCCATATACATTTTTTTTGGTAATAAACAGTGTAATTTATAAAGAATGCCAGTAAAGGCTAAAGTTAATATTAAACATTACTAAAAACACAAAGTAACAAACACAAAATCTTATTACCAATATGTATTTTTTTAAATGAAACAAGCAACGCACAAACACATACAATGTAACACACAAACCGACTTAGTACAGATTGCACTAATATCTTGTCTCACCTACCTGCTTTTCCAGTTTCATTTTTGCCCTTTGCTGAACTCACAAGAATAAATGTGTATAAATAGATACAATCTTATAAAAATATAGGCAAAGCCAGTTTTTTATATAATGTCTAAAGAAGATGAAAACATTATAAATGAATAAATGAACACTGTGACAGGATACATGATAAAAGCTGAAAAATGTTAAGAAAATTTCATGTAAAAACAGAGTAGACCAAAATATGATATTTATGGAACATAAAAGAAGTGTGAAGGAATAAAAATAAGTAATGATTCTAAAACAACCAGTGCTTATATCATAAATATAAAACTCAAACAAAAGTATATGGTCACAAATAAGAACACTAACTAATCACAAACAGGGCCACTTTAATCAGGCTCGATGAAAGCTTTAAAGATCAATTGTTGCTATTGAAATAACGAATTATTGTGTTATTTAGGGGCAATTTTGGTACAAATATTCATAGATGATGCCAAACACTGCTAGATATGTTTTAAAACATCCAAATATATTTAAAACGTGACAAAATGGAAGATGTTTTAATACATATCTTGCATTACTCGTTTTTTTGCAAAGACGTTTAAATACTTCTCTAGCACAGTGTGTGTTAAAAGTGAGATTGTTCAAACTGAGATCAACAACTGTCCTGAGTTTTAGATCGGACCCTCATGGAAAGGAAGGGAGGATAGGAGGGAGGGCAGGAACACAGAGTAAGGCATCCACTTTATCTGGTTTTCCACTGGAGGATAAGTTTGGGCTCAAATCTCAACCAGGTGACCAAGGGTGGTTTTCCCTTTACAACTTTGGGTGTGTATCCATTAAAATTGTGCCTTACATACATCTACCCTATTAAGGTAAATATTTGGAAGGCCTGTATGGGTATTAAGACATGGAGTACATAAAAGGTATGTACACAAAATAATCCCTTTTGACTATTATTGATTAACCTGATTTTATGTGCTCCCCGAACAGGTGCTTTGCCGACACCAAATGTCTGGGAGAAAAGACCCAAGTTCCAGAAGAGTTTGTCCTACACAGAATGGTGGGTCGATATGAGCTTCCAGTTTGTCGAGGCACAGAAAAGATTGCCGATCGAAGCTCGTGATGGAGTTGAACAGGAACATGGATGTGTATTGTATCCACAGAGTCTTGAAAGTGAGTCGTCCACCAAGCCATTGGATATTGAACTAAATCAAAACAATATCCACAAAGAAAATTTTTGCCACAAGTCAAATGCGCGCGGCGACTGCTCACTCAATGAAAATGGCTCTATCTTGATGCCGGATGGTCCAATTCAGGTTACATATCTCATTGAGGTTCCAGATAAGTCTCTAGTGGACAAGACTCAGAGAAAAACCAATAATCAATCTAAGTTGTTGAAAAATGATTGCTTAGGATCTCATTTGAACAGAGCAGAACTTAATTATTCAAATACTGAGCAGCCACTTTTCGAGTCAACATCTTCGAGTGGAAAAGAAAGTGTTTTGACCATCTATCCTGACAAGCTTGGTTCAGAGTTTTTTGAATCTCGGGATAACATATCAGTGTGCAGCACTATAATACAGTTCGAAAACTTAGCTTCATATCGCCTAAGAGCTCCCAAATATTCAAACAGACATAAAGATGGATCTTTAGCATCTTTTGGTTCTTTTGACGATGGAAACATACACGTGAAAGGTAATTATTTTACACTTTGTTTGTCTAAAAGGTGTCAGTTTTAGGGGGATTACATTATCTGTCTATCTTAAATGCTACACCATAGCACATACCATGGATAAACGTGCCTCCTTTCAGGGTAAAAAGAGTACATATTTAGGAATTGTGTGCAAGGAGGGCAGAATTACTTTATTTTTTACCATGTCATGATAACAAAAAATGGTTTTCACCATATACGCCTATAAACACAACCACAAAAGTAAATTTCCAATAATGGCAAAATTAATTTTGTAAAATAAAGATAGTTAAAAAGAAAATCAAGACAAAATTTTGGGATATAAGATCCTGGAATTTCATGAAACATGTCGTCGGCCTAATTATTAGTAACCTTGTAACTCCACCTTTGGTCAATTATTATATTGTGGTGCCATCTGGGGACAATAATTGGTACTGACACATTCAGCAAAGTCCACAACTCCAATAAAAATAGAAGTATCAACATAATGTGGTTTTTCAAACCTCTTACAATACTGGTGGATATTATTTAGTGGCTATTGTATTGTGCAACATTTAATTTCTGGTTCATTCCAATAAGTAAGTGCCAATGTTTATTTTAATACTAATATAGGCTTACTATATAATAATTATCTATGAACATTGTATATTTAATTCATAAAATGGAGTGAAGTTGATAGGTTTGCTATGCGCAAGTTGTAACTGTGTTAGGCTATAATTTGTGGAGTTAAAGAGAGTTTCTGTTTAGCTGTATTCAACACCTACACAATAGTAAATCCACTTATGGGAATAAGTTTACAATGCTTACTGACACCAGTTTTTAGTTATAAATTTACATTTTGCTCAAAATTTATTTTGCATTCAAAGGTTGATGCTTTATTTCCATGGATAAAAGCGGAGTGTAAGCCTGGGTGTTCAAACCATTACCATTTAGACTAAATTTATGTTGTGACTTTCAGGAGGACAAAAGAATTATAGGAATGGCACTACAGCCACCACAAAGAGAATTACAACTAGGATGTTTATAGCTAATATTGATGTGAGTTTGTTACCATTGAGTGAAAATTCATGCTCTGAAACATTTAAGTGTGAAGATACTGAGCAATCCAATTTGACCAACAATATAAAACCATTAGTTACTTAAGATAGGTTTACTAATAACAATGTGGACAATGTTATAGCAATCACCTCACAGGAGCAAATAAACATTGACTCTAAAATATTATAATCAGGGGTTTGGCAATTACAACAGAATTAGAGTTGGGGAATCAGGATATTATAAACACTTAAATCTTTGTGAGGAAAGTAATGAAGTTATGCCACATAATAGGGTCACATCTTTTACTCCTGCATAAGACATCCCTCGTCACAGAGGGCTAGTGCAGACCGAAAAGTTTCAGCCAGAAAAGGAATTTCAAGACAATCTGTCTCCAGGATCAAACATACTGGTATTGCCTGGTCCCACTATTGATACTAGTTCTATGGCTGACCCATGAAATTGTTATTCATGATAAAAGTGCCAAGACTTGTCCAGAAAAAGAAATTACTGACAATAATATAGAAGAAATTTAACAATTCCAGCTCAATCATGTTTTACTTGCCATCGGTTCAAAAGTTGAAAATAATTCTCTGATTGACCCTGACTACTTGCCATCATCAACTGAGGAAGAGTAGGCCTCCGTTACAGGAAAAGAGACTAAAGCAACATCAAGTTAATAGCAGTTCATGGAATTCAAACAAGTCGAAAATTGCCTGTAAACTGGGACAAAAATACAAGGAGAAACGCAAATTAGAAGACCATTGGTCTTATGATGTTAAACGGAATAAAAAAAAAAAAAAAATGAAACCTAGATGCAACTAAATGAGGAAAGGAAAAAGCATTATTATATGCTTTTAATTGGCAGGATCTGACCGACAAAATACTTTTAAAGAGTACTGAAAATTGGAGTGGGGTGAGAAAAAAAACTTTGTAAGGTCGTTAACTCAAATGTAACCAATTAAAAGTCACAGAGTTAGGAAAGATAAAACAACATCCAAAAGGAAGTTTTCTTGTAAATATTACTTGAAAAAAGGAGGGGAAAAGATAAGAATTTGTAAAATGATATTTATCAATACACTGAGTATTGGAGAGTGGACAGCCTTAAATTGGCAGAAAGATCGTGCAAATCATGGAGAAGATAACAACACAGGAGAAGATTAAGAGGGGAATGGAGGCAAACAACTTCACAGCTTACGCAAACCGAAAGGGAGAAAATCATTAGAATATTTTTTCTCAAATTCATGTAAAGTAAAATCTCATTGTTGTTCATTGTCTAGTAAACAGTATTTGGAGCCTATATGGACATCAAAAATGGAATCATAAAAGTTTTATAAGGGTGATTGTTGTAGGAACAAGGGGTTGAGCCACTGTCGTCATGCACATTCTCATAGGTGTTTTAAGACCAGAATTTAGGTCTCTACAGGCCAAAGAAAGATGAATGTGATCTTTGTACTGTTTTTAAGCCAGGTAATTTGTCATAAGATCAATATGAGTACCACCAGCAGAAAAAAAAAGAGCAAGAGAGGAAAAGGATTCAGATAAAATCAGTGAAGATTGTGTCTACACTATGGATCTGCAGTCTTTACTTCTTTGTCCATGTTCAAATGTTTCCAGTTTATATTACAAAACTAAACAGGCTGTCAACAATTTCACAATATTAAACCTTAAGTCACATGATGGATATTGTTTCTTATGGAATGAGAGTGAAGGGGGCCTAGCATCCAATGAATTTTCTACACTTATTACAAGCTTTGGGATACCACAACTGCCTTTACCAAACAATGCAACCAAACTGATTTTGTACAGTGATGAATGCTCTTAACAAAACAGCAACATGACATTGTCAAATGATCTTCCACACATCACAATTACATCTGATATTGTAGTTGAACAAAAATATTTGGAGAAGGGACATACCCAGATGGAGGCAGACTCGATGCACGCTACTGAGTGAAAAAAAAAATCCCAGTAGAGTATGTCAATACATGCAGGATTGCACGAAAGATCCAAGGCCCTATGTGGTCAAATATCTAAATCATGAGTTCTTAAAACGATTTGACCAACATCATTTCTATACTACCATCAGACCTGGACAAAAAGCAGGGGAGCCATTTGTGACTGATTTAATAGCTTTAAGGTATTGTTTGGATGGACATATTTACAAACTACGTCTCTCAGATAATTGGATGCTCTTATCAAGCCTAATAAAGATAAGTCAATCTGCCATGCCTTTTGTTGCATTCCATAGGCTCCACAAGGAAAGACTCATGGTGAAGAAAACTAAATATGAACATTTGCAATCTCTGAAACAAACTATGGAGACTAATTTTCATAGCTTTTATGATAACATTCCATTAATAAATTAGTGTGGGACACATTTCTGATTTGTGTACTATGGGCACTAGTACCAAAATGTATATTATCTTAATGATTTGTTTTTATAGCAATACTAAATGAACACCTTAATGTATAGTTATTATAAAGTTTCAATTTTTATTTTTTATTACGAGCCTTTTCAATCATCTTTTTTGATTGAAATAGCTTTGTCATTTGCATGTATACTTAAGAACAGCAAAATGTGTTTCTAAATCTATGTAGAACAATAAGATAAGTGCAAAACACATTTTTATAGTTTTATTTAAATAATACTTGTTACATGTGTAAAAAATCACATCTCAATGGAAATAAAATTGAAAACCTCTTCTCCTGCAATAAATGGAAAAAAGTATTTGTTGATATTTATATGAAATAATTTTCAAAAATTAGGTTTAACATTTTAAAAAGTATTTATTAACAAATATTCTGCAGTAAAAAAAGAAAACTTTTCCTTCCTTCTGTAAAAATTTTTTTTTTTTATTTATGAGGCTTTTTAATTAGGCCAACAATATGTTATTTATGCTTCGAAGGTTTGTATATGTTCTGTTTCAATATTTTATAATAGTAAAAATGCTTACTATTGTGTATTAAATTACTTTTGGTGCCTTATTCTGATATTCTTTTAAATATTTACATTCTCAATATTAATATTCTTATGTGATTAATGTAATTTTTTAAAAATTTTCAAATTACAGAAAATTATTTTGTAATATTAATTTTGTTATCATTGGAAATTTGCTTTGGTTTTTGTGTGCATGGGTGGTAAAAATACTAAATTTTCCATAATGTGACATTAAAAATTAAATCAAAAAATACCTCCCTCTTGGTGTTAATAGTAAGACCCACTTATTTTACCATAACTGTTTGACGAGTGAGTTGTGAAGAACTAAACACCACTGGACACAAAGTAACCTGACTGTTCCTTGTTCACATATTGACTGGATAGAACAAGTGGAGCTAGATAATGGCGAGTTGGTTTCATATAAATACCTACATACATACAATAATTTTCAAGGTCATACAAAACATGTTTTTGGTTTAAGGGGTCACTTTGCTGTGAATTGTGTCAAAGACCACAACCAGGTGTGACGATTAAAAAAAAAATCCTATTTAAATAACTTAAAGATTATTTATAACATATTTGACCTAGCTGATGCTATTTTTCTATTTATTTGATAAGCCTCTAATATGGTGTTTCTCTAGGCATTGCGAATACAATTTAGCTTGTAAGAACCAGATATTTTATATTTTGAATACAAATCTTTACTTACTAGCTTGAATATTTTATAAATGTTTCGAATCTGAATCAAATTTAAATTGTTATTAAATCCAAATCGAATAATGGACAAAATTATATAAATATATATTTAAAAATCTTTTCATTAAAAAAAAAATACTCTATTGGCCCAAATATAATGCAATATTTTTCTCCTGAAAATGTCCTTCATAAAACTGTACTCATATTACATGCAGAGCCTAATATTTTCCACTGAAAAATCTGCAGATTCCTACATAGGTTTATTTTGTAGCATGCTGGGACTTTACTGGCCACTGGTGTGTTTTCATATTAATAGAGTGACTCAACGGCAAAACAAAGTAAGAGAAAGGGTGTGTCACTGTATTGGCAGGCGGGTGGGAAGCTCAAGGTTAAAATGGAGAAGATTTCCCCTCTTCAATGTTTTCTGGCTGGCTGGAACCACGCGGGTATAATATTTCTAGTCTTCATTAGTAAAAAAAAATATATATTTGGCAGATCAGCAAGTGAGTGAGGACTGGTAGCTTTAAATAATAATTAAGGTAATTTTATTCTCACTCAATTTTTACTGTCATAATGTCAGGTCATGTTATATTTGAGACCATTTAATTTCATAATATAGAGCACCTCAAAACTTAAGGGTCCTATTATATTTGAGCCAATATGGTAAGTTTGAAAAAAGTTTCTAAATTATGTCAAAATTTTAAATATTACAAAATTCACAAGTTTATATGGTCAAGTCAAATAATGGATTCATGCCAATATTTTTTAGATTTAAATTAATCAAATGTTTAACTTTGAATTTTGAATCATTTTATATAAAATCTAAATCTGGGATTTATTATAATTTGAAATTTTGAATCCAATACAAATCTTTCAACTATCAAGATTTAAATTAAATATTGAAAGGAGAATAGAAGGGCAAACAAGGCCTACACACTTACCAGAAAACTGTAGGCCTCTTAAGTTCACAATTAAAACACAGCAAACAACATAATTATGCTTTTTTTTTCAGGGTATATTAGACCCCTTATTCAGCAAAAGAGAGTAAAACACAGACTGGACTATGGCAGCATGGCAAGGGTAGGGACCTTTGGTGGGCTGATGTTAGGTGCGTAGGATATATCCCCCCCCCCCCTGAAATTTCCCTCTTAAATATTTTTTTATTTGTTAAACATTTATTTTTGATGTAAATAAATAATATTGCTTAAATCCTCCAGTCCGTCGCTGATGTCATTCTAATACAATTGCTGATCTGCGCTCTAGTATCACCACTTATGTATTATGCTCCTTCAGTGTATATGTGGTTTTTATCTCCATATAATCCTACAACCCTACAGACTTGAGTGTTGACAACCCTGGGTGAGACTGAATCTTATATGAAGATGCAGAATTGGGCGAGTTCATTGATAGTTGTTTGTGTCATGTATTGTGGAAAAAGATGAGTAAAAGACAAGGGAACCTTTTAACCTCTTTTAGTAAACAAAGTTAAAAGAATTGCCCAGATGTTATGGAGTGGAAGTGGAAGAAGTCTGTGAAAATAAACCTGTGGATACCACCATTTGTGACAGTTTTGTGGTAGAATCATTAGCAAACCCAAGTAATAGGCCTACTCCGCTTGCACATAGCCCTTTCATGATAATCGTAAGTACTCTGTCTCTGGAACTCCAAACCTTCTTGATTTTGACTATTGGTGGGGAAATCATATACCGATGCATAAAAGCATAACTTTATTCAAAATGCCTGTGTTCCTAATGATCTATAAAAGGTTCCACTTGGACAGCGAAACTTAACATTTCAGAAAAAATGGCTGCTGGAATTCCTTTGGCTTTCCAATTTGGACTTGAATGAAGGGGCCTTTTGTAAATATTGCATTATGTTCACTAAATATTCTGTAGTAAGCAAGGGAAACCATGTTAAGTTGGGGTCATTTGCTAATGCCCCTCGTAAATGGTGGAAAGCTGCCAAAGAAGATTTTATAAAGCAGGAAGCAAGTGCTTACCTAACTTTTAAGCTAATTTTCATTCTTGTTAGTCAGATAACCCAAGCAAACCATTTTAAGGGAAAAAAGGAAGATGTAAAAAATGTTTAAATCTACCACAGGAAATAAAAAATAAAATGTTAAATTTATTCTTATGTTAACTCAAAACTTAGATCTAGATGATTATATCTATTTGTAGAAATTCTATTTCATATCGCCCCCCCCAAAAAAAACTCCTGGCTACACCTCTGGTTTGTGGATTGGTTGGGCAATTTAGGGTGAACCAGAATGTTGCGGAGATTAGAGAGGCATTTGAATGTGATTCTTGGAGTACTTTTGAGAAGATTTGGTGTGAGGGGATAAGGTTAGGACATTGTAGCCTGTGTTTATGATAAATCTAAGTTTGTCTAGACATTCATAATACTTATTATTATTATTATTATTACTGCGTCTTACTGCTCGTTCGGGTTATACACACTTACGCTAATGTGTAATGGTAGGGTGATTGTGAAATGAAATGGAGGACCTACAGTTTAATGTGGAATCCGAACCACGGTGGAGGCCTGGCATTCCCCACATTCACAAGTTGTGATTAATACACGTCTTGTCAGAGGTGAAGGAAGGGTTTGGCAATCAGATAAATCTGTGCCGGGACCGAGGATTGAACCCCGGACCCTCAGCACAGAAGTTGGACACCTTACCCCTAGACCACCAGGTCACCTCTATAATACTTGTTGGTGAGCAGTATTTATTGGAAGGTTGTTTCTTGATAGGTTTTTGATTGGATAGGACTTGATTTATTTGACTGTTGACTGTGTGCTTAGGGTATCCTCGGGCTGTGAAAGCCTTGAAGAGGTGTTTGACATTGCTTGTTAAGGTCTTCTTCCTCAGAACATATAAATTTGGCTTTGGTAGCTATAAGTCATTCACGAGCTATGTTTACCTGGATGACAGCTCAAAATGTTACTAGAAGTAATCCCTAATATATCACTATGCCAACAGCTGACATCTATCACATTGGATGACTGTATTGAAAACAGATGGTAACATATTAATGTGATAGTTAACCACAGTAATTTAGGCCAATATTATTTATAAATTTATTTGAGGTCGGACACAAAGTTTATTTATAGTTGTATTCCCCTTAAAAAAAATCTTAACACCACTTTCACAAAAACTTCTAATGATAATAGCTTCAAAATGGCTACTGACGAATCTAAACCATATGGTTGAACATGACGGTAAACAAGTTTTTTTTTACAATGATACAGACACGCAGTTGTTAACAATATTTTATTCAGTTAAATATTTCAAAATACGATAATATAATCATAAAATAATTTATTGTATATACAAAAATGACAAAAATTTTCTCTTTTCCAAGTAAATACGATGCCTGTATTAAAAGGTATTGATGTGTGACTATATTACACAAAATCAGTAACGTTCCAAAATGAAAAATAAGTACTTTTAATTGTGTTTAGAATATGGTTTTGAGTTGGATAAAAAGAAATTATTTGAAAAAATGAAATAGTATGAGAAAACTTAAGTTTACGTTATTTTAAATGTAATATATAACAGGTAATTAAAGATCTTTACATTTATAACAAAACTGTGATCTTTTACAAGTGTTGGCAACCCAAAACATAAACATATGATTTTCAAGCTGTCATCCAGGTAAAAACCTATCGTGAACGGAATATAGGCTATATGATAGAGAGTGTTTAACTTGAGGATGGTTGCTGTGGAAATGGAGGTACTGTTGTAGGTTGGTAGCTTTGGTATGAACTGTGGTGTTTATGTTTCCCTCTTGAAGTTCAGTTCTGGATCCAAGAATATGGCATGAAGCGGAAATTGTTCTTTTCAAGTATGAGGTGAGCGGATTCTACTAAAAAGGTGGTGGGTGGCTTAAAATTGAGTGATCGTATGTCTAGAAAATGTTCCAAGAACACGTTCTACTTCCTGGACAGACACTACCTTCAAATCTGAGGGATGGATATGGATACACGTATGGCCGTTTCATCGACAGACTAGAGACCAACTTTTTGCAATCCCAACGCTTGTAAACGCTCTGCTGGATGAGATTTATTGACATCTTCATGATTTTGACAGATCCTGAAACCAATTTATTACATTTTCTAAACACATTAAATACCCATAACACTCTTAGATTCAACTGGAATATTTCACAATACCATTCAATTTTCTTGGATCTGGAACTGAGCTTTCATGAGGGAAACATGAACACCACAGTCTACACCAAGGCCACCAACCATAAACAACACCTAATTTCCAACGCAACCATGCTCTTCATGTAAAACACATTCTAACCTATAACCTCACTACCAGAGCCAAATATATACATTCTGAGGAAGTCCTTAACAAGCAATGTCAACAACTCCTCAAGGCTTTCACAGCCCGAGGATACGAGGCACGTCCAGAAAGTAAGAGTACTGGTTGCCCTCTCGTGCTGTGAGAATTTTTTTCCCAAGGTTGGAAACACTGAGTGGTAGTGGGGTTTTTCCTGAACACGAGCACAGGCGGACCTCATTAGTATGAAAACTCGCCTTGTAGTGTTCGTTTGTGTGAAGTATGTCGATAAGAAATCCCGGCAAGTGCGAGGTGCGCGCTGTCATCAGGTTCCTTCTCGCTGAAGGAAAAACACCGACTGAAATTTTCTCACGGATCAAAACTGTTTATGGTGAAGGTGTTATGAACCGAACGAACGTGTTTAAGTGGTGTCGTGAGTTTAATGACGGCAGAACGAATGTTCATGACGATCAGAGGTGTGGAAGACCTTCCATTTTGACCGATGAGTTGGTGCAAAAAATCGAGAAAACTGTTCGTGAAGACCGCCGATCGACAGTGGATGAAATTTCTGCGATGTTTCCACAACTCTCCAGATCTCTCTTACACGAAACAATTACAGAAACGCTGGGATTCCGAAAATTGTGCGCAAGATGGGTCCCAAAACAACTGACAGAGCAGCACAAAGTGAATCGGGTCGCTAGCGCTCGTGAGTTCCTTGAGCAATTTGAATTGGAAGGTGAGGATTTTCTGAGCTCGATTCTGACTGGAGATGAAACCTGGGTGGCTCATTACACTCCCGAGACAAAAAGACAGTCATTACAGTGGTGGCACACCAGTTCCCCATCTGCCAAAAAACTCAAAACCTCAATTTCGGGCAAAAAAATCATGGCCACTATGTTTTGGGACCGAAAAGGGATCATTTTGATCGAATTTCTGCCTGAGGGGGAGACGATTAATGCAGCATGATACTGCGAGACCCTAAAAATGCTCAAGGGAGCAATTCAAAACAAACTGAGGGGAATGTTGACGAAGGGAGTGCGCTTGTTGCACGACAACGCCTGCCCGCACACGGCCAACGTCACTAAGGCGCTTTTGGACTCATTCGGTTGGGACATTTTGAACCACCCTGCATACTCCCCTGACTTGGCGCCTTCAGACTTTCATCTTTTCACCTCCCTCAAGACTCACATGGGTGGAAAAAAAATTTCAACTGACGAGGAGGTGAAACAAGAGGTCCTGAACTGGAAGAAGGAGATGGCGGGAGAATTCTTTGAGGAGGGCATCAAAAAGCTTGTGCCACAGTTCACAGCTTGCATAGAACAGGAAGACGACCACGTGCAGAAATAACTGACATACATACCAACAAAATCCTGTAATTTTGTTTTAAATACAATTTTATTTTTAAAATAGAAAAATCGAGTCCTCTTACTTTCTGGACGTGCCTCGTACTCTAACACACATAGTCAACAGTCAAATAAACCAAGCCTTATCCAATAGAAAGACTATCAAGAAACAACCTTCCAATGACATATCGCTCAACACCTATGAAGGACTAGACAAACACAGATTTATATTAAACTCAGGCTACAATATCCTAACCTCCACCACCTCTCACACAATATCTTCTCAACAATGCTCCAAGGATCACATTCAAATGCTCCCCTAAACTCTGCAACATTCTGGTTCACCCTAAATCACCCGACCCAGTCACAAACAACAGGCCAAAGTTTCCTATGCTTGAAACAAACTGAGATGGAGTACTTGCAAAATTAACCAACCTTCCACCTCATTTAACAGCAGACTCACACTAATGGAATACCCCATCAAAGAGCCACCATGACTGATCCACTGAAAATTTTATATATCAGCTACAATGCAACTATTGTTTTGCTGAATACATTGGCCTCACCTCAGGAACACTCAGACAACAAATAGTCACTTTTTTGACACCGACCATGATGACACTGACTAACCAGTAGCACTTCATGCCAAAACATATAATTCAGATTTGGATTCATGCTATAGTACTAGAGTCTTACGAAGCCTCACCAGTAATTGCAATGCTTCCCAACTTTGTAGGTGGGAACTTGTTAAACCAATATATAATCATATACAGGCACCACCACAGTCTCAACCTTAGATAACCTTCTTTCCTTTTATTCCAAGTAGGCCTACTTACACAAGTCAGTAATTTCTATACAAACAATATTAACAGTTAATGTAATTTAACATTTAGATATAATATAACTTTCTATCCATCTACCAAAAGCAAAATCCCACGTTTGAACAGGCAACTGCAGAATCCAATCTTGAAGTTTATTTTGAATCAAGGAACAGTTAACAACAGAATATAAGTGGCCATGACCAACCTCTAGCCATGCTGTCATAGTCTAGTTTGTGTTTTATTCTCTTCTCCTGAAAAGAGTACTTATGTACCCAAAAAATTACATAATTTTTTTGTATGTTTTAATTGTGAGCTTTGAGGCCTAGAGTTTTTTGGTAAATGTGTAGGGCTTGTCGTTCTATCCTCCTCTCAATATTTAATTTAATACAGTCGTTTTGCATCTTTTTTGCCTTTGTTTAAATATCAAGATTGGCTATCTAAGATCAAATACAAATTCTAACACTGTTAAAATTATATCCTTTGCACAAGCTTTGATAGATTTTTTTTTTCAGGTGGGATTTCAACCCCCACCACTCAAATCCTGATACAGATGGGTTGAAAAATGCAATTTATACTGTTAATTATAGTTTTCCTTTCACTATTGTGTAAAGTAATAATCTTGAATTGGATAATTGTGTTTGTCCAATAGTTAAGGGGTATTTTTCTTTTCTTTCTACAATATTCTGGTTTTTTTATTCTAGAGTCAAGCCGGGAAAAGGAACCGTTTTCATTGAAACGCTCAAATGATTCATCCGTATCCATTTCATGCAAGAAACAAAAATTAACTGAAGAAATAGGAGCACAGGTGTTGTCAGCGCTATCAGAAGGGAGCATCAGTGCTAGTTCTTCATTGATAGATTTAAATACTCCTGACCTTAAGATCTCACATATTGACACTCAAAAGATGCCATTGACACATTCACCTGCTGATCCTGAGTGTTGGCTGAATGTTATCGTGCCCCCTTCAGACCACCCTGATGAAGTTTCATTGAATGGAAACTTTACACTGATTTCCAAACACACTGATGGAAATAAATGTACACTTGAAAGGGATGATGCACAAAATATTAGTTTTTTACAAAAGCAGTTTATTAATTCAGACTCACTTTGTAACAAAAATAATGCATCTAAACGTATGAACGCACATACAGATAAAATTAAAGATTCAAGTGAATTTAAATGTCCATTTGTAAGACTAGATAAAGAGATAGTTAAAGTAAATGATAACTTTAAAATTTCAAAGGTCAATCACTGTTTCACTCCTAGCAAAATAACTGGACAACCAATAAAACATAAGAAACTCGAAACAAATATTTCTTTAATGAGTCCTTCACGTGACTATATTTTTAATAAGAGTACAGTGTGTGGAACCCTAAGTTCACATGAAAGCTCTGCGTTTTGTTCTTCAGATCTGAACAATCAAATGAAGAAATCTTTTACTTTAGAAAATAATAAAAGTTTAGGGGATTTTAATAGGAATGATAAACATAATTCAATTTTGAGTTCGCCTGGTGAGAAAAAGTCAAAAGAGGTGTTCAGTGATCTAAATAGTTCCTCAAGAAGCAAATTTTTGCCTGGTCCCTCAAAAACCAAGAACACACTTAAAAAGAATATTTGTGTTGGCAAACATATCCGAAATTTGAATGTGTGTGACATCAGTAAAGAAGATATTTTGAAAGTACACACTAAAGATACTATTTCAAAAATATGCTTTGATGAGGGCACAGGAGAAGGAATGGGTGATGAAATAAAATCCTCTGGGATTTTAAATTATACAGAAAATGGGCATAGGTATGCTCATAAAACAAATGATAAAAACAAAGCTCCTAACATACAAAGGGGTAAAAAACATCACAAAAAAGAATATGTTTTAGTCATGGATAGTTCGAGTGACACATCTCTCATGAAACCTGTCAAAACAACCAAGAAAAATTATAGGTCACTTTTTTTGAATTCGCATAAGAATAGAAAATGTAAGAATTTAACATCTCGTTCGCACAGAAAAATGTCTATCTCTAAAGAGCAAAGGATTTTATCGAGTAAATCGGCATATTTAGTTAAAAAAAGATCTAAAATGGCCAAGAACAGTAAAAAACATAGACATTCATTTGAACATGGATTCTACATTGAAGCACCACAATCTGAAATATTTTTGGGTGAAAATTGCCACAGTCTTCATGGGGATGATTCAACTATACATATGAGTAGTAAAAAACATATCCTGTCATTATCCAATAGAAATGATTCCTTGAAAAGAACCCACATGCCAGATTGCAACCTAAATGATGGAATGTCAGAAACAAATACCTATGAAACCAGAAAGGCTCTAAAGTATAATATCATCCCTTGTGATGTCAATAAGATAGACTTTTCACCAGAATACACCAAAGAGAGCATTTCAAAGGGAAAACATATAATTCCTTTTGAAAGTCGTTCATTTACACATCAATATGCCATTAGTGGTAAACCATTGAAGTCGGATCGTTCAAAACATAAGACATTGAGGAACAACTCGGAGGAAAAGGTCACCGACCTAATTTCAGAAGGGTCAAGTGTTTGTTTAGAAAATAATATTGTTACTAAACACATAAATAGGCCATCAGATTCGGGGCTATACTTGTTCAATGAAAGTGAACACACTATAGATAAAGGGGAAAAGCAACCCAACAAACAAAGAAGATCTAACCGTGAAGAGGTTGAAAAGAATGATCAGAAGCTTTCCGAGATATTTGATCATAAGAACAGAACCAAACCAAGTACCCCAATAACCATGATCTCAACCGAGAGCAACTCACAGTTATCTAAATTAAAGATTAAGTCAAACAGCGATATATTCGACGTTTCGTCAAGTGAGGATATTTTTACTCTTTCGAATAAAGTTAATCAAAACCGTGTTCATGCCTCCTCAAATTATTCTCCTCACTTTGCTAAACGGACAAAAAGTTGTTACCTAGAACATGAGAAGAGAGACAAACTCTTCAAAACATTTAAGAATATCAGGTCACTTTCGGTGGATTCGCTTAAGAGTAAAAATTGTGAAATCCTAACGTCTCCCTCGGTAGGAAAAGGAATAATATTTTGCTCTAGAGAAAAAAGAGTTTTACCGGGTAAAATATTAAATCAATATGCTATTTGTGATAAACCATTGAAGTCGCATCGTTCGAAGCTCAATAAATTGAGGAACAACTCCAAGGAAAAGGTCACTGACATAATGTCAGAAGGGTCAAGTGTTTGTTTAGAAAATAATATTGTTACTAAACACACAAATAGGCCATCAGATTCGGGGCTATACTTGTTCACTGAAAGTGAACAATCTATAGATAAAGGGGAAAAGCAACCCAACAAACAAAGAAGATCTAACCGTGAAGAGGTTGAAAAGAATGATCAGAAGCTTTCCGAGATATTTGATCATAAGAACAGAACCAAACCAAGTACCCCAATAACCATGATCTCAACCGAGAGCAACTCACAGTTATCTAAATTAAAGATTAAGTCAAACAGCGATATATTCGACGTTTCGTCAAGTGAGGATATTTTTACTCTTTCGAATAAAGTTAATCAAAACCGTGTTCATGCCTCCTCAAATTATTCTCCTCACTTTGCTAAACGGACAAAAAGTTGTTACCTAGAACATGAGAAGAGAGACAAACTCTTCAAAACATTTAAGAATATCAGGTCACTTTCGGTGGATTCGCTTAAGAGTAAAAATTGTGAAATCCTAACGTCTCCCTCGGTAGGAAAAGGAATAATATTTTGCTCTAGAGAAAAAAGAGTTTTACCGGGTAAAATATTAAATCAATATGCTATTTGTGATAAACCATTGAAGTCGCATCGTTCGAAGCTCAATAAATTGAGGAACAACTCCAAGGAAAAGGTCACTGACATAATGTCAGAAGGGTCAAGTGTTTGTTTAGAAAATAATATTGTTACTAAACACACAAATAGGCCATCAGATTCGGGGCTATACTTGTTCACTGAAAGTGAACAATCTATAGATAAAGGGGAAAAGCAACCCAACAAACAAAGATCTACCTGTGAAGAGGTTGAAAAGAATGATCAGAAGCTTTCCGAGATACTTGATCATGAGAACAGAACCAAACCAAGTACCCCAATAACCATGACCTCAACCGAGAGCAACTCACAGTTATCTAAATTAAAGATTAAGTCAAACAGTGATATATTCGACGTTTCGTCAAGTGAGGATATTTTTACTCTTTCGAATAAAGTTAATAAAAACCGTGTTCATGCCTCCTCAAATTATTCTCCTCACCTTGCTAAACTTACAAAAAGTTGTTACCTAGAACATGAGAAGAGAGACAAACTCTTCAAAACATTTAAGAATATCAGGTCACTTTCGGTGGATTCGCTTAAGAGTAAAAATTGTGACATTCTAACATCTCCCTCGGAGGAAAAGGAATAATATCTGGCTCTAGAGAGAAAAGAGTTTTATTGGATAAAATAGTAAATCGATATGCTATTGGTGATAAACCATTGAAGTCGCATCGTTCGAAGCTCAATAAATTGAGGAACAACTCCAAGGAAAAGGTCACCGACCTAATTTCAGAAGGGTCAAGTGTTTGTTTAGAAAATAATATTGTTACTAAACACATAAATAGGCCATCAGATTCGGGGCTATACTTGTTCAATGAAAGTGAACACACTATAGATAAAGGGGAAAAGCAACCCAACAAACAAAGAAGATCTAACCGTGAAGAGGTTGAAAAGAATGATCAGAAGCTTTCCGAGATATTTGATCATAAGAACAGAACCAAACCAAGTACCCCAATAACCATGATCTCAACCGAGAGCAACTCACAGTTATCTAAATTAAAGATTAAGTCAAACAGCGATATATTCGACGTTTCGTCAAGTGAGGATATTTTTACTCTTTCGAATAAAGTTAATCAAAACCGTGTTCATGCCTCCTCAAATTATTCTCCTCACTTTGCTAAACTGACAAAAAGTTGTTACCTAGAACATGAGAAGCGAGACAAACTCTTCAAAACATTTAAGAATATCAGGTCACTTTCGGTGGATTCGCTTAAGAGTAAAAATTGTGACATTCTAACATCTCCCTCGGGAGGAAAAGGAATAATATCTGGCTCTAGAGAGAAAAGAGTTTTATTGGATAAAATAGTAAATCGATATGCTATTGGTGATAAACCATTGAAGTCGCATCGTTCGAAGCTCAATAAATTGAGGAACAACTCCAAGGAAAAGGTCACCGACCTAATTTCAGAAGGTCAAGTGTTTGTTTAGAAAATAATATTGTTACTAAACACATAAATAGGCCATCAGATTCGGGGCTATACTTGTTCAATGAAAGTGAACACACTATAGATAAAGGGAAAAGCAACCCAACAAACAAAGAAGATCTAACCGTGAAGAGGTTGAAAAGAATGATCAGAAGCTTTCCGAGATACTTGATCATGAGAACAGAACCAAACCAAGTACCCCAATAACCATGATCTCAACCGAGAGCAACTCACAGTTATCTAAATTAAATATTAAGTCAAACAGTGATATATTCGACGTTTCGTCAAGTGAGGATATTTTTACTCTTTCAAATAAAGTTAATCAAAACCGTGTTCATGCCTCCTCAAATTATCCTCCTCACTTTGATAAACCAACAAAAAGTTGTTACCTAGAACATGAGAAGAGAGACAAATTTTTCAAAACATTTAAGAATATCAGGTCACTTTCGGTGGATTCGCTTAAGAGTAAAAATTGTGAAATCCTAACGTCTCCTTCGGTAGGAAAAGGAATAATATTTTGCTCTAGAGAAAAAAGAGTTTTACCGGGTAAAATATTAAATCAATATGCTATTTGTGATAAACCATTGAAGTCGCATCGTTCGAAGCTCAATAAATTGAGGAACAACTCCAAGGAAAAGGTCACTGACATAATGTCAGAAGGGTCAAGTGTTTGTTTAGAAAATAATATTGTTACTAAACACACAAATAGGCCATCAGATTCGGGGCTGTACTTGTTCACTGAAAGTGAACAATCTATAGATAGAGGGGAAAAGCAACCCAACAAACAAATAAGATCTACCTGTGAAGAGGTTGAAAAGATTAATCAGAAGATTTCCGAGATACTTGATCATGAGAACAGAAACAAACCAAGTACCCCATAAACCATGATCTCAACCGAGAGCAACTCACAGTTATCTAAATTAAAGTTTGAGTCAAACAGTGATATATTCACTGACAGTTTGTCAAGTGAGGATATTTTTACTGTTTCAAAAAGTATTTTGAATAAACATAGTAAAAAATGCATTCAAGCCTCTGCAAATAATTCTTCTAAAGGAAGATTGATAGAAAAACAATCTTTAAAGATAATTACTTCGGTCCCTGAGAAACTGACAAAAAGTCGTTATCTAGAAGAGGAGAAGCGAAAAGAGTTTGTATTAGCTCTTGAAAAGTTATATACTGACATAACTAACAAGGAGCAAAGTTATGATTCTTCTACAACATTTGTTTGTAAGGTAAAAACACCTCCAGTCACTTCATTCCACTCTAAAACTGAGATGATTGTTGATAATACCAATTCTAGCGGCTCAAAGGAAGTTTTGGATTCATCAAGAGGTATTTCTTCTTGTCAAAAAGATTGTAAGAAACACGTGGAAAGAAGAGACAGGATTCACTCTGAAGACAAAATTGATTTAACACATTCTTCAACAATCCCATCATCATTTCAGAATAAATCATCAGATGAAGATAATTTCCCATTAATACAGCACTGTAACCGAAATATGCAAAACAAACTTCAAAATACTATTTTTAAAACAAGACTAAGCGTTAATAAAAGTTGTTCAGATGTATATACATCCCAAACAAAAGGTAATCGTAACAAAGTCTTGAAAACTAAACCTCGGGATGTTCCAATAAAGCAAAATTTTACTAGTGGGAGTAAAACAGAATTTAAAATAAGTCCTTCAAAAAAAAAACAACTGTGTGCATTTGAATGTTTTTCAACAGACGAAGAAATAAAGCCGTTTAGCAAAGCAGGGTTAAAGCATATAAATACTTCCTCAAAAAAAAAAAAAAAAAAAAATCATAGAAAATATTCTTAATTGACAGAAGATTCAAGGACCAAACAAAATCCAAATGAAAACATCTGCAAAGAAAGAAAAATTAAAAAAGGTGATGAATTGAATGTTTCAAAGACAATTCTAACATTCGATTTAAATAGAAATGATAATGTTTTAAACAAAACAGTACACGGAAGAAAAAGGTCTTGTTTATCAGATGGTGTATTTTCCAAACCACAGTATCAGAGAAAAGATTAGAAGAATGAAGCGCCAAAATTTTGTTCACAAATCACAAATGTAAATAATGAAACTAAAATGATACATCTAAGACTAGCACATCCCAGAAAGAAAACTCACAACCAACTTTTGTTGGGACCTTTCTAACAAATAAAACTTGTAAACATTCACCATTGTTGTCAGAGTCCATATATTATATCTTTATATCACAGCGGAACCAGTTATGACTCATCCTCGTGTAAGCAGCACACATTCATCAAAAACTAAACCAACATTGCAAACAATTTCCACAAGAATCTTTCAATCCAATGAGAAATAATTCTAAAATATATTCAGTGGGTTAAATAATTACTGTAAATTGAACTGACTGTTCTTAATTATGTTGTGGAAATGTTTATATTTTATGGTTCTTAAAAAAAACTAGTAGTTTTATTATATCATTTAAGTTTGAAGTGTCCTGTAAATAGGAACTATGTCACTGGCTATATATATTGCCCGACTAACCCATGGTTGAATTCAAACCAAACTATTAGTTTGAGGTTTTTCACACAGGTTTTCTTTTATCCTTCCTGGAAGTAAATGCTGACCCATGCTCTTATTTCTGCATCATTTCCCATTTGGTCAAGTCGGTAGCAACCTTATGTGGAAATTGTTACTAAACTACTTAATTTTCTTCCACCGACACATATTTATAGGGATCTGACATCTTAGCTCAGTCGGTAGTGTATTTGTCTAATGAGTTAAGGTTCCCGGTTTTGATTCCCAGCATGACTTAAAAATTTCTCATTGATGAAATGTGTGTTAATGGCTGTGGACTGGATGTTGTGCCTGTCCTAGTCTTAAGTTAGATTACAAGGCATAAGAAGCTACGACAGGCCTAGCAAGCCGGTACTGAAAAATATATGGCTTGAATAAAAAACTGACCCAGGCCACAGGCTGGAAACATCAATGGATGTAAAACAAGTGGTTTTAAACGTGGGTCCTCCCTTGAAAATAATATAGAAAGAAAATAGAGGAATAATGTGGTGGGTTCAAGGAAAATACAGTTTAGAATAAATGTACCTGCACTTGCATGGAGGTGGATAGGGAAACCCCTGAGGAAATATCTTGATCAATATACATAACTGGAATTCAAACAACTTTCTCCCCATCACAGACAATCCTTTATAGCACGAAAAAGATGTGTCAAACCGTGTAACCACTGGTGCGAGTGTATGAATATTAATTCTATGTCACACATTTATTTTCTGGCACGTATCGCGACAATTATTTTAATTGTGCGTCTTTCCAACTCTAGCACTTATTGTTGGCTATACCAATTCCAAAATTAATAAGATTTTGTTTGCAACACTCACCAAAATTAAATACTATTCCAGAAGAATTTGCAATTCAACTATACTTGTTTTATTTGCCCCTAGTTATGTGTGTTGACCTTGTCCTGTTATTATTTCAAAACCTTATTTGTATATTTGCTGCAAAGAATTGTGTTTTTCCACCCACTAAATACATCTGGGCACCTTCATTTGGTTGCAAAAAGAATTAGATGATATTAAAATAATAAATTGAAAGTTTGCAGTTTTAAATATAATTGGTTCTTAACCCCGCCCCCCCCCTTCTTTTAGTATTTTATCCTCTTTTTTATTTAAATTGACAGTTTTGGAAAATTCAAACTAAATTTTAGATTTATCTTTTTATTGTAGCACAGATAACCTTTTAGCATCTACAGTTGAGCAACATTTTCTAACGCATAACCTTTTAAATATACAAACCATAATTTTATAATGAGTTTAGTTACAGTTTAAACTTAAAATTTTTCTCTTTATTGTGTCACTTTTAGAATTACATAATTAAATATCTAACCCTTATATAAAGTACGGCTAGGACAAATTTTAGACATCCAACAAGTGTGTTTGGTTCTTTAGATTTTTCTTATATGTGTGTTAGTGACAGTAATTGTCACGGGTGTGACATATGCAAATATAATGTGTTTGGCCTACATTTACAAGAAGAAAGAGGGGTTTTAGTGGAGAGTTTTTATTTTGTATATGATTATTTGGAATAGAACACTAGACTAAATCATGGTTAAAATAAGAAGGGATAGCCAGTACACCTGTCATAGGCCTACTATTATACAACTGGCTGATCAGTTTACCTTCGTTGCCTGATGAAGCTGTCTGTGGCTGTGAAAGTTTTCCCTTAAAAAGGTGTTGTGTATGTTAGTGTTCTATCTAGACAATTCCTACTCTGGTACACCAAATTAAGTGTGATGACTATCCCTCTTAATATTAACCATATTTTGTATAGAAGTATTAAATTTAAAATGGTACATTCCATGAATAAATCATACATAAAACACAATTAAAATAATAATTTCATATAGATTTTAAATGCACAACGTTCTATGCTTAGTACATTTATTAAAGTAGGCCACTTTCTTATGGGACTTTACAATGAATTACACAAAACAATTCACAGGCAACTTTATTAAGTACATTCAGTAAATTAAGAAATTTACATTAAAAAAAATCCTAATATTATTTTATGAGAATTATATGAATGGGGTTTACCAAATAATCTTGACACTAAAATAATATTTTTCAAAAATAAATATATATTTTTGAAAACTCATGATACATTTTGTTTGAGAAACTCTTTATGGTAAATTCTGGAAGAACTTTTTTAATCTGATTTACAAAACATATTTTAATTTCCTTACCCCCAGGCTAATTTTGGCAAATACCAAAATATTCGGTCACGCTATCTTTATCTGGATTGTACCAAACCATATGTTCCTATTTTCAAGTCTGCACTACTTTGTGTAGCAGAGCTTTGTGGTAAATATTTATAATCCTCTTTCTCATTTACTTCAAGTTCATTAGACAAGTCTTTGTAAACCTCTTCATAACAAAATGTTTTGGTATTTTGTCCAAAGACATAACATTTGTGCACAGTATAGGTAACAAGGAGACAGTTTAAACTAGTGCTTTGACTGTAGATTACTCATGGGATGGCGTTTGCTCATTAGTTAGTTATCTAGTTAGTTCAATTCTTTGTTCACCAAGATATAATCTCTCACTATACAGAAGACTCCATGCACTAGGTTAAACACATAGTATGTTTAAGAATTATATTTGTCACAGACCTACATACAGCAATGTGTCAATCCTTTACAATGTGTTACAGGTGTGACGGATTTTGGTTAATGATTTTTTCATTCCTGTATTAAGTTAAACTTAAACAAATCATAAACCTTGATAATATTTATTTATAACTTTATTTCTGGAAAACAGAAAACAAATTCTTATTTAACTTTAAAAGTGAACTTGAGTGTATTTTTTGTCACGGGTGTTACGCTGAGACTTGTGTTTTATTTATTCTGAAATTGAGATAATGTGGATTCACATTTATCATCATCAATTGTTTAAAGTCTGTAGCTGGATCAATTTAGTAAAATGCCTCCATCTTCCTCCTTTAATTGCACATTTAAACTGCCCCTCCAATCTCTTTATTGGCCTCCCTTGTCTAATTTTTCTTACACACTTAATTTCCTTAATTTTCTTTGGCATCCTCATTACATGCCAATACCATCTGTCTTTCTTCCTCATCTCATGTACTCCCTGTACCCCCGTTCGTCCCCAGATAACTTCATTCCTTATCTTGTTCCTCCTCGTGAGAGCTAACATGCTTCTCACACACTTTATTCCCATGTCTAGTCTCTCTTACATTCAATTTCCATGTTTCTTCTGCATATGTAACAATAGTAGGGCTCTGTGAGTACTCGTATTTCGATCTCGAGCTTAAGCGACAAGCTCGAAATAGAGTTTGATATCAAAAGTTTTGTAGGCTCGTCATTTTCGAGCTTCCAATTGATGTGCTTAATAATCAATTTTTAAATAGTAAGCATATTCTATTTTATTGATATATTATCAGTATTTTCACTTATAAATCATTCGGTTACTTAACAAATTGTTAAAAATTAATTTCAATTTTCTTATTAATAATGTAATAGATCTTTAAAACCTTTTTTGAAGCGTAAATTTATTCATTAGTGTTGTCCATTTTGTATCATATTTGATTGAAGTGGTTTACTTGTATTGCCAAGACAAAACAATGAAAATAAAAATAGCTAAGAAGATTACAAATTAATTGAATTATTCTTTTTTATTTTTACTTGATCCCTTTTTAAAATAATAATTTATGTTAAATTAAAAATGTAATATCAAACATATATTAAATGTAACTTAAGATATTTAAAACTCGTATTAATTAATATGTTATGCTACAAAACTAGCACTAGTTACTATTTACTTATAGAATTATGTTGGTTAACCTTTTTAAAATCAATGTTGCTCTTATTTATTATAATACATAGTTTATCAAACTTACCACATTTATATTAAAAAACCACTTACTATTTCATATTGTTTGCTAGAAATATTATTTTTAATTTTAAAGTAAGAGCATCAACTTTTAACAGCATTAAAAATAAAATTGAAGTAAATTTCTCAATAAAATAATATATGAGAGCCTGTACAATACGCATGTACAACTGTTCAAAGAGGAATGGAAATGGAACAGAAGATGTGATCAAGCACAATTACACTAAGGAATAATAAACGAAATACGAAACACTTCAAATTTTAATTGTTTATGATCCTAATGTTTTCTTATATGGTAAATTAAGTTAATAAAGTATATTTTTGGGGAAATATTAGCTTATTAAAACGTCAATTGTATTAACTTTTTAAGCAAGACAGTTTAGAAAAACAATGTATAATAATGTAAAGTGATAGTGAAGAAATCCAACCTGAAAGGATAGTTAAGTTAGGCCTAGATATAAACAAAATCCCTTCTCTAGTTCTTCTTACATGTTTACACTTCCCACTTCTTCAAACTTCCACAGTTGCACATTGTTTTGAATTTTTGGAAATATTTATTTTTTATATGAAAAGACATTAATGAAAAAGGAATATTCCCAAAAATTCAAACTAATGTGCAACTGTGGAAGTTTTAAAGAAGTGGAAAGTGGTACAAGTTTAAGAAGACATGAAGAGAGAAGTGTGTTTGTTCTTATCTAGGCCTAACTTAACTATACTTTCAGGATGGCTTCCTTCACTATCACTTACTTTACATCACTGTACAGTGTTTCTACACTGTCTTGTTATACATTTCCAAGCCATCATGCAAGTATTGATTTTATTAACTTTGTTTTATAATTGTTAGTGTAATTTTAATGTCCTTAAAGAGATGAGTGTTGAAACCATTTTAATTATTTGAATTTTATTAGATTTTTATTTGAGTGTTGTTCTTATTTTTTAAATTGTATTTTTTAAGTGTTATTTCCTATTTAAAATTAGATATTTCCATTATCTAACCTTTTTTTTTCAAAAGTATTAACTATTTATAAAAATGAGTGCCATTCATATTTTAAGAACATGTGTTTTAATCTAATTTTTAACATTTTAAAATTATGAATAGGCCTATACTCGAACTTGACTTGAACTCGGGAGCTTTTAGAAATACTTGACTCGAATGAAAAAACCCAAGCTCGTAGACCCCTAGACAATAGGTACAAAGTACACCCTGTAAATATTTCCTTCAAGGGCACGTCTCTTCTCCATAGCAGGTCTCTTACATACCTATAGAACAACTCTCCCTTCTATCCTCTTATCATGATTCTCTGCTTTCACCTTTCACTTCAATCACATTTCCAAGATATTTTACATTCTGTACGTTTCTCAGCTCTACTCCATTCAACTTTATAGCTTTACTAGGCCTTATTCTCTTCCTTGTCATTACCATCATTTCACACTTTGCCATGCTAAATTTAATTTCACTCTTTCACTTCCTCATTCCATTCCTGTAACTGTTCCAGTACTTTCTCTTTCTTCTCTCCCCATACTGTTAAGTCATCAGCAAACTGCATGGCTTTCATTTATTCCTCCCCGAGTTTTCCTGCCACTTTACTGACTTTTATGTTTGTAATTAAGAAAGGAGGGGAATGTCAGTTGCACCAACCAAACAAAAGTTTACATCAAAATTATTGTCATGTACAGCATCATATTTCATGCTTTAGAAAAAAAATTAAAAAAAAAATAAAGAGCAGTCAAATTTAGTCCCTTGTCAAACTAAAAAATCATATTTCTGCTGTTTTTTATTAAATAATAAATTATATACATAGGCTCACTTTCATACTGAATAGCTTGATTTACATAACATATAAAATATACATTAAACCTGTAAACTAAAATGTATGTTGTAGAACTAATTTATTACAAAAAATTGTCACAGAACTTCATTTGTGTATTTTTTTTATCTAATAAAATTATGTTTTAACATTATTGTGAATGTATTTTATTCATTGTGTTGTAAAAAATGCAGAAATAATGTCAAACTAAGGCACAGAAAAGGAAAGAACAGACACACAACCGCTAGGTCAAACGTGTTGCACTCATTTTTGAGGCTTTACTCCTTCAATGTTGGGATCTCTAGATGGTCCCCGTTGACTACAGCGCAATCAAGTGAGCATTTCTTAAACGACTCACTTTACACTCAAATATACTAGAAGGCAGATACAAAATTGAGCTTCTCGATTCAACCAGTCTGCTATCACCGAGCAATCTTTAGCTATCGCCGAGTGGCCTCCATGTCTCTAACCCTACCCCTCGTCCCTAAATACCCTAATCCTGCCACACAAATAAGTTTACTCTGACTGCACATTACAAAGAAAACTTGAAACACTATGGTCCTTTTCTATTTTTTTATTAAAGGGACTGGCTGTCGGCTGTAATTATAATTGTTAAGGAGTGCTGAGAAGGATTGCAGATGTTTAGAAACACCAATATATTTAAAAAGTGATTAGATATTTTAAAATATTGTTTTCCTCAAAATGGAGGCGAAAGTTTTGACCAGTACAGAAGTTTTTTTTTTTTTAAATGTGGGATATCTAATATAGAACCATATAAAACAATCCCACAAATTGTGACCCTATCAAAATATGATTTTATTTAATAAAGGAAGGCTAGATACCATACTGCGTGGCCACCAATGTAGGTCTATAATAGCTTTTTGATTATTATTATTATTATTATTATTATTATTAGCACCGCGTCTTACTACCCGTTCGGGTTATACGCACTTACGCTAATGTGTAATGGTAGAGTGATTGTAAGATGAAATGGAGGACCTACAGTTTAATGTGGAATCCGAACCACGGTGGAGGCCCGGCATTCCCCACATTCACAAGCTGTGATTAATACACGTCTTGTCAGAGGTGAAGGAAGGGTTTGGTAATCATATAAATCTGTGCCGGGACCGAGGATTGAACCACGGACCCCAGCACAGAAGTCCAACACCTTACGCCTAGACCACCAGGTCACCCATACCAGTATTAACATTTTAGGGCAACTTCCATGATGTTATGTAGCAGGGTATTGGCCGACAGGTATCAAAACACTGTAGAAATATCGATAAACTCCATTTTTTTTATTGCTTTATTTTACGGTTGAAAAGTCTTTAAATAAACATGGCCAAATTGTTAATTTTTTTGATCATGTGAAGAGCGAGTTTTACAGCTAAGGTAACTTACTAGTTAAATATTGCTTCCAAGTGTGTAATAATAAAGCCGCGGTTTCCAACCTTGGTGCCGCAGCGTGTTTTGTGTGAGGTCACAATATAGAGGTGTTGGCTTTATATTAACTTTTTCAAGGATTTTAATGACTTTAGGAAGATGCGTAATTCTAATAGAAATTTAAGTTGTGCTAAAAACGACCTAGCTACTGCTTAGGTTCCTTTTGGCTATTCCATTTTGATAGCTTCTTGCTGACTTGGTTTACTGTGGCAGCCTTGTAATGCTGCTAGTATAATACAAAATTGTCCATTAACCCCGGGCTTGTTGATTCTCTTTTACCATATATTAGTCGCATATAATCATTATTATAAGCAATTTATAATCATTTAAACAAGCAATAGTGGATATGCAGGTTTAATGTCATGCTTGTTTGGTTTGTTAGTGAAGGTGAAGTAAGAATTTTAATTCTGGCCAGGGGTAGTTTATCCTAATATCCCTCCAAACAAATAAGGGTACATTTCCTCTAAATTTCACATATCTCACTGGTGTAGTTAACTCTAGATAGTCCAGGTTGGTATTAATACAAAGTGAAAAAAACCCTTAAAAACTAGAATTTGAACGCTTTTAAGTTATCAAAGGGTTGAGATGGCCGCAGTGATAAATGTTGTTGTTATAAACAACAAAATTTTGGAAACAACTGTAGTAAATTCAGTTAAATATTTTAATCTAAAATACATAATTTGATTGATATCTGCAAATTTAAATAAATATATTTAATCTCAATATGATATTTAGCTCAGATGCAGATACACTGAAATAAATAATAAGTTATTTCTTTATGCACTGAAAATGCCTTGTAGCTTTAAAAATCCAGTATGAACAAATAAATAAATTTAAAATTACCGTTGCTTAAAAGCTCAGTCAAAGGCTTAATTATCAAACCCAAATTTAAAAAAAATCTGGGAGCCTTCTGCCCCCCCCCCCCCCCCTTCTTGTTCTTAACATTGGTCAAGTACTCTACTTTGCCCCTTGGAATTTTTCTAATTCCGAAATGCTTAGTTGGGAAAAACACTGGTACTCCCCCCTCCCTTCCAAAATATATTTCGTGCAACGGCCCTGGGTGTGATGCCAACATTGAGTAAGGACATGATTATCTGATTTTTCATAGAGCATATCTCATTTAGGGGCATGATGACTTAGGGAATCTCAAATCCCCTATAGATATGTTCACACACGTCCTAGAAACATCTATTGAGCAATTTCCTGATGTGCAACACAAATAAGGTATTGTACATATAATGTTAGGAAATGCATTGAGGAAAATAAGGATAATATACCCTCATTGGCTTAAAAAATGCAAAAAACACTAAGCCACTTCCTTAAAGTTAAAATCCACAATCATTTGCTGTGGACTGTAAAGGAGAATCTTTAATGTTTAGGGAAACTGATATAGAAAATGCGGAACGTTACACAAATAATATCATCTCGTTGAGTGAATTTTGGAGAGTTGAGTACTTGTGACTTTAAGATGATTTTGAATCCAATTAAATGTAATAAATTAACCATGTCTCAGAAGCAAGATTTGTAGCGTGTTCCATTTTGAAACGTTGAAATAAGTTGTTTTAATGTTGAATAATTGTGAGTGTGTTACACACAAAACTAGATGTTGGCTTAAAATTTAGGTTAAAATCTTTGACTTTTAAAACATAGGCTTAGATAGGATGTATGTTTCAATAAAACACTTTAGTTGCTATAGTCTGTAAAAGCTCAAATATGTACCTAGTTAAATTCTCTTCATAAGATTATATAAACATAGTTGATAAGCTAAAAATAAATACAATATTCAAATAATAGGACATTATGATTGCATAGACACAAAAACTTACATAAGTGACCAATGTAAATAATTAAATGGATAAAGTGAGAAACAGCTCACTTTTCATCTAATGTGAGTAACCACTCACCTTGTTCTAAGTGAGCAAATAATCAGCTAATCACTTTAATAGTAAAAATTATGATAAAGTGCCCAGTTGTTCACTTTAGCTCATTAGTTATTAAGGAAGTGAATATGTGTTCATTTTAATAAGAAAATATGCAAAAGTGAACAACTGCTCACTTTAGCATACCTTAGTTGATAAAGTGAGCAATTGTTCACTTTATCATATCAGATATTTAAATGTAAGTAATTGATCACTTTTGCATACCTAATACAACAAAGTGAGCTATTGCTCACTTTTGTGTATCAAATATTCAAATATGATAAAGTGAACAATTGCTCACTTTTGAATATCTATATGAAAAAAGTGAGCAAATGTTCACTTTTGCATATAAAATGTATAAAGTGAGCAACATCTCACTTTTTACCATGTATGTTTTATTGTCGAGCGTGTTGTTTAATTCTTTTCTTAATCTGTATTTTGATTTTGGTTTTCTTAGCTAAATAAATACGATACCTCAAGATGATTAAATTCGATCGAGAGGTCACTCGCTGGGCCAGATCTTTTTTTTTCTTTTTCTTTTTTAGAAACTTTATTTGTTCTAACATATTGATAAGATAAATATATTTAAATATTTGGGAAGTAACTAGTAAATCTCTCTATAAAATGTCGGAAGAACCAATACACTCCACTTTGCCAGTGTTAAGATCCACTGGCGTAGATTTGGCCTTATATAATCTTTTCTTTGATATTGTTAATCGATAAACCGTAGAAGAGAGACGCTTTTATCTAAAAAAAAAAAAAATCGAAACGTAGCTTTCCTATTTTAAAATATTTCTATTCGGAACAACGCCGATATTCTTAATAGATTTATAGATCGTCGAAAACCTTTTAAATCAAAAATACCGGTTTTGAATGCAGGAAAATATCGCGCGGCCGACTATGGCCAATACTGCCGTCTGTCGGCGCTGCGCGGAAGTGGATGGTATTTTTGTCGTCGATTATTCTTTAAAAAATCTATAATTCTTATAAAATATTATACTTTTGCGTTACTGATAAGTAATCTTGTATAATTTTTGTAAGTTATTATATTTGTTATCACATTGTATATGAAATATCAAAAAAATTTTGTTCTATATCGTTTACCTGTGAATTTTTCATTTTCATGTCAGTCCTTGATATAAATATCACTGTTATTTTCCCGCCCCTAACCCAATGATGGTATTATTCAGCCCACCAGGGCGCCATATCATGTCTTCTTGTGTTATGGTATATGTTTCAATGTAGTATATGTTTTCGAGAGCCCTTCGGGGCTGGTGTCAAATGTTTTGTTCATTTAAGTTTCTCGTGCAATTATTCATGTTTATTATTGTTAGATGTTTAGAAATAAAATAATCACTTACAAACAAATATCACCGTTATCGTTATACGTATACCGTAAGTCGATAAAATAACGGTTTTTATTGTTAAATTTTAAATCGATATATTATTTTTTCACCGACAAAAGCTCTTTGGAAAGAGTTGTCATTATATATGCTTTAATTTGTATTAATTCATATTATGTTTTGTAGGATTATTATTACAACAGGTAACAAAATTACCGTTATGGGTGATATCGTGTGAATATCTTCTACGTCTAAGTTTATGCGATCCGTCAAATATCTACCAAAGTGTTCAGACCTCTGGTACTAGTTTTACTTTGATGGGTGATGAAAAACTTTGAATTTTTTATTTTATAAATATATTCTGAGAAGTAACTCATTTACTTCTCTGTAAAAAGTATCTGTGAGCGTATATTTAGCCTTATGTCTGAGTTTGATCATCGTCAAACCGTAAAAGAGAGACGCGTTAATTAAAAAACAAAAGATTCACAACTCGCTTTCTGATCGAGAATTAATTCCGTTTTTAATGACGAAATTTTTTTCTAATCAATTTATCGATCGTCGGAACGTTTCGAACGAAAAAGAGTGTTTTAAATACCCGAAAAATACACCGCGGCCGACTCTGGCAGACACCGCCACCTGTCGGTGCTGCAAGGAGGCGGATGGTTTATTTTGTCGACGGTAGGGTCGTATGCTATTTTTGATATCTATCTATTATCATTATAAAATATCACACTTTTACATTACTGATGTAGGTGACCTGGCGGTCTAGGGTTAGGGTGTCAGACTTCTGTGCTGGCGGCCGGGGTTCAATCCACGGTCCTGGCACAGATTTATCTGATTACCAAACCCTTCCTTGACCTCTGACAAGACATCTTGTGAATGTGGGGAATGCCAGGCCTCCACCGTGGTTCGGATTCCACGTTAAACTGTAGGTCCTTCATTTCATCTCACAATCACCCCTACCCTTACATATTAGCGTAAGTGCGTATAACCCGAACGGGTAGTAAGACGCGGTGCTAATAATACATTACCGATAATTAATTTCGTATAATATTTGTAAGTTATTATATTTTTTCGTCACATCGCATATGATATATATCAAAAAATATAGTAATATATCGTTTACCTGTTAATTTTTAATTATAATGCCAGTATACTTGATATAAATATCGCCTTTATCGCTATACGTATCACCGTAAGTTAACAGTGATTATCGTTTGATATTAACTCGATCTATGATTTTTTCCCAGACAAAAGATCTTCGTGAAAAGCAGTTTTATATATATATATATATATATATGCTTTAATTCGTACATGTTTTGTATTATTACGATTATTACAAGTGGTAAATCAAATTAACCCATCTTCGGTCGAGACATAGTTCAGAAACTATTATCCACCATGGACGATATCGTGTGGATATTTTTTTCTGCCCCTAGATTTACACGATCCGTTAAATATCGGACCAAAGTGTTCCGACCCCTTGTACTCATGTGAGACTTGATTGGTGATCGACGAGGACTCAAATTTTTTTATTGTATTTATTTCTTGAGAGGTAACTAATTTACTTCTCTCTAAAAATTAGAATCGACCAGTATTCTCCGTTTATCCAAGGATAAACTGATGGGCGTAGATTTATCCTCTTATATAATCTTAATTTTTTTTTGTCATCGAGAAACCCTTAAAAGAGAGACGCGTTTATCCGAAATTAATGATTAAAACATCTCTTTCTTAAGTAAAGATTATTCTATTTGAAACGGTTAGAATATTCTTTATAAATTAATCTATCGTTGGAACATTCTAAACAGTAAAAATAGAGTGTGTTTTAAATACCGTAAAAAATATAGCTCGGCCAACTATGGGCGATACCGCCCTCTGTCGGCGACTCGTGGGATCGAGGCTGGCGGATGTGCCGTTGGAAGATTTATTTATGACTTTGACTATCTTTCGGGTCCCGACCCGGGTCTGTACTCGACCTAGGACGCCTTTCAAGCTTTCTTGGTTACGCCCTCGGGGGGGGGGGGGGGGAGGCAATTTTTTATTTTTTGCTGTGTTTTTTTTGTTGAGGGATCAAGGTGGCCGGACTCATGTTTTAATGTCGTCGCGAATTAGAGGGGGGGGGGGGGGGCGGTTTCGTGTGTTTCCGATCGTCGGGAGTGGCGGACCCCGTGTGATCGGTCGTAGTCCTGAGGGAGGGCGTCTCGACGCCGGTTTAGAATTTTTTTTCCGCGCCTTCCTGAGAAGCCCTTTTATGCTCCGCCCTCGGGGTCGGTCGGCTCCGCGGGAAAGGTGACGCCTGCCGCGTCGGTCGGGTCCAAGACGCTTTTTGTCGGCGTGAGCAATTGCTCACTTTTGCATATCTAAATGGAGAAAGTGAGCAATTGCTCAGTTTACCGTTTGCTCACTTTTGTACATCTAAATGGATAAAGTGAGCAAGTGAGCATTTGCTCACTTTTGCATATTTAAATGGATGATGTGAGTAATTGCTCATTTTAGCGTATTAGATATTCAAAAGTGAGCAATTGCTCAGTTTACCGTTTTAGATATTGAAAAGTGAGCAATTGCTTTTTCTTCTTAAATTGTGATTATTTTACTCCATAGTGCCATTGAGCCTTTTGTTGAAAGTACATTTAGGAATGTATGGAAATTTGTTGTCTATATCTGGGCAATTTTTATAATTATAAACTAAATGGCTATTCTTATCATCCCATGAATATAATTTTAAGTGTAATTTACATCAGCAGAAATTGCCAATTTTAATCATATCTTTGCAAGTATTTGAGACATGAAATAACTTATTGTTGTTATGTTGTATTAAAATTAAAATTTTAAAAAACCTTTACATGAAATATATTTTTATAAAACCAATAGGGGGCTGTCCATAAACTATGTAGGGCCTTTTTCATTATTTTCAACCCCCTTCCTCCAAAAATTCCACCACGTCAGGGATCGTAAGATTTTTCTTTACGCTCACCGATCTTTTTTATGATTTGGTAAATTATATTATTTTAGACATAAGGATTGGTGATGTGAGATTATTGAATACCTATTGCAGTAAAATTAGCTGTAAAACATCATAAGTAAATGACAGTTTATAGTTATGTATAGCATAGGCTAAGCTTCAGCGTCTTGTGGCATCGCTAGGCGCAACCTTTTTGACTGCACATCTGTAGAAGTGATTTTTTAAATTTTATCTAACCATAAACATTGAAAAAATCCTTAGTTAAGATGAATTCTGCCCACCCCCACTATAGCGTAAGAAAATACTGATCACCCTCATCACCACCCCACAGAATCATTAAATAATTCCGAGCTATTGGCAAATATATTTTTTTAATTGAGGTCTCGGAAATCGGGAGTTGATTATTATGCTTTTGATAACCATGTTTCTGTAAAATATGAATAATGAAGAATATATTTCTTTCATTTATGCCTCTTGGTGGGATGTGATGCTTTTTTTCCCATCATGTTTCTGCCAAAAAGTCTATAAACTGGTTTCACAGATCAAGAGTTTTAAGTAAATGTTTCCATTTTTAGACTAAGAAGAGAGAAAGTGTGTTGCACCATACCATTTATTTGAGGTAAGCCTAGTTATTAGTCTTAATGATACGGAAACTGGTTAATAATATACAACTTATTAACTAGTTTGTAGTTTTGTCTATTACAACATTATTTCTCATTTTGTGGATACCAAAACTGATATCACTTAAGAATTATCTATTGAAAACATTTATCTAGTTAATTTTGGCCCAGTAGTCCCTTTCAACCTTTATTTAAAATACTATATTTAAATATTACAAGTATAATGCACAAATGGCAATACAGGGATGATACATTATTGCTTAAAATCCCAAACTACAAGACTAATTTTGCCTGTAGACAATAAACGAGGTAGTGGAGTTTGTGGTTTTGTTAGAAGAGATTAATGGATTCAAACATGGTAACTTGAAATTTTGAGCAAAGGTTTCTTTTTTAGCCATATACCAAAGATAAGACAGAATTTTGCGAAATTCAACATGCAAGAGAAAAGGGGGGGGGGGGGGGGGGGTTTAAAAATTTTCATGAATCTTTTGAACCAGTGGACATAGAGCCTTGAAATTTAAAATGAATTTTTCTCTATAGAATTGGGGGAGAATATTCGAGGGTTTGTCGATTTTCATTGCCTAAAGGGGTGTGAAGGGGCAAAAAGGGGTTGTAGCGTTTTTTTAGCAAAAAGCTACAACAGTTAATGAATAAAAAGCAAGACTGTACACTATTGGAATTAAAACGAGTAAACTCATCGTTGCCCCACTCAGCAGTTTCACCTCACTAATGTACTTCCCCACAAAAATAACTTGCCACAATGAATTTAAATGACCAACTAAGAGAGTGAAAATCATGCCAGACTGAACTGTGCATTATCGCGGGGCATGTTGGGAAAATGGTGGCGCACATCTGCAAGAAGGTAGTGATGTGTTAAAACTTTTGATCTGGAACAATCTACAAGCTACTCCGGTGTTATACCGTCGTCTAGTTATCCCCTCCCTCTCTTCGTTGTTTTATGTTTGCCTTTGTTTTGTTTTCCCCTCTTCCCCCTCTCTGAGCTAGAATAATTTTGTATATAATGGCATAGTCCAGATGGACAAACTACTATCAGGATCTTGTCCTTGGATGCACATAGGTGTCCGGGATGTTTTTAAAAGGTACAAAATTCTTTTTCGGCTGTTGTATTTTGAAATTCTCTTTGGCAAATTAATGTTTAAATTTAAAACCTTTACAACGTTATAGATAATTACGTAGGGATATCATGTATTACTTACTGGTCACAAAATATTTAATAAATTTCATTCACAAGTGCATTTCCAAGACTGCGTGTCGTTTACGTTTAAACACTGTAGAAGAATTGGCATTGTATATTTGGGTCCAACCCTCTCAATTGTTTGAAACGTTTTGGTCAATGAAAGGGGGAGAGGTGGGGTAAGGGATTACTGCTACTTGGACTATTGTATTGTTTTGGTACCCAAGGTCTCAGATGTTGATGGAACTTGATATACTGAATCCCTCCAGGGTGGTAAGTAAACACATAAAATTTTTTCCCCTCTAGCTCATCTAGTTTTTTTAGAGCCCTCCAAACTTTCATTAAGTACTTGTTATATACTGCTTCCGAAGCCTTCTATGCAAGCTGCACTTGCTTACCAATAAAATTCCATCTCACTCACAAATCATTCAATCTATTTGAAATTTAGGACTTCTCAATGAAAGCACGAGGATTTTAGGAAAAAATATGTGAACGCTTTAAATGCTTGTTTTAGTCGCATAAAAAGTTAACACAATTCTTACCTAATTTTTTTCACTGAAAACATGGTATACTAAAAAATGAATTTCAGTGAGGTAAAGGTATCACCCTAGCATATATATATATATATATATATATTTTTTAAATATAGCCTAGAAATATTTTCTATCATACCTGGGAATAAAATTGATGTCTTTTTGATTCCTTCTGCAAAAATATGTACCTTTTACCTTAAATTTTTAGAAAATGGCTACCGGAAGACTATTTTTTTTAACTGTACCTAGAATCTAAACCTCCTGTTCACCATCTCTTGGATAAATGCAATATTTATTTATAAAAGCAATCATAAAAAACTACTTTTCTAACAAACTTTTTAGATAAAAGAGAATATTTCACAGACTTTAGGAGGTTGCAGTATACATTTTACATTCCCTCCTGATAAGTTCCAATAGAATAAATCCTAGGTTGGGATATTTGGCGGTAATAATAGATTTTCTTTAAGAAGCAGCCATTAACTTTTTGTCCAGTGGCAGCAATGTTAAGTGTGAACTGTGTTCTTTTCACTATAAAAGCCATATTGTGTATGTTCCCTTTTGTATGTTTTCTATACACCTTTCTTGTAACTTCCTCCAGACACATATACAGAACATAATGTTAGTAATTGTTTAGAAAATTGAAGAAATATATTATTACATTCAGTTAATTTCTTAGGCCTCTTCAAAGAATAACCGGGTTTCACAGACATCCATTTTATAATTGTGATAACAGTACCCATTAGAAGTTATTTTTTCATGCAACCGAGGCAAGGTGCCATACTTTTTAGGTAAATATGTCTATGATTAAAATTTCAAAGGGTTTATTGATAAGATATTAAAATTATACATACATAGAAGCTTATGTTTTTTTAAGATTTAACAATTTGTCAGAATTATTAAAAATATAGACATAAAATAAAGTTTATAAAAAACATAGGATTATATATTTTTCTAATAGTTAGCATATTTGTCACACAAGTATTATTAAAAATATACAGACATAAAAAATAAGTTTATCAACAACACAAAATATAGTATGTTTTTTTATTATTTAGCATATTTGTCTCACAAACAATTACACAATACATACACACGCAGACACACCCACACCCACACACACATACAGTCAACTCTCGATTCTACGACCCCGGGAATAGCGTCCCTCTCGAAGTAACGACCCTTTTTTGGGGAACCGTGAAAAATGTGGGAAAAAGGGTTGAAAAGTTTAAGGAAATCTGCTGTAAAATGTGTTTGTTGCATTTATTTAGGTCGCTACGTTGCAATTATCTTTGTGAGCGCTGTATTACTAGTAACTGGGGTGGGTGGGTCAGGTATAAAAATAGACAACACCTCATCAATGCTAGCCAATGGTACTTGACTCTGTCCACCCCTCCCACAAGCAAGACAATGTTTCCCCGCGCGCGACTGCCGCTACATCACGCGCCAGGCTTGCTTTTGCCATTGTTATTTCAATTCTCGATTTGGTTACTATTTTGGTTTGATTTTCTGAAATTTTTTTTTACGACCCATGCTATTGTTTAAACATTGTTATTTTGATTTGGTTACGTTTTTGGTTGGATTTTGTAAACTATTTTTGATGAACCACGCTATTTGTTGTCTAAAAAATTCAATTTTTTCGTTTGAAGGTCAGGGGTAGAACAAAATCTGTTAAAATTCCAATAACGGCCCTTTTCCAGGGAACCGTGAATGGTCGTAGAATCGAGAGTTGACTGTATATATATATATATATATATATAATAAATATTATAGATTTGATATTTTTATTTAAAGTCAGACGTCTCTAATACATAGAAATGAAGTATTAAAAAAAATATTCATGTTATTTGTCACAATTATTAAAGAGTTATTACAATTATTATTAACAATTATTACATAGAAATGAAGTATTTAAAAAAATATTCATGTTATTTGTCACAATTATTAAAAATATACAGACTAAAAATAAGTTCATAAAAAACATAAAATATGTGTTTTTCTATGCTTTAGCATATTTGTCACACAAACAATCAGACACACATATATGTGTGTACTTTTATCGTGTGATTATATATATACACAATACATTTTATATATTTTTCTTTTTAGCAAGATTTCTCGAATACAAAGCAATGATGTAGGCCCCCTATCTTAAAACCATTTTATTTACATTATTTGTCACAATTATTACTTAAGATATACAGATATAAGAAGTAAATTCATAAAAAACACAAAATATATGCTTTTCTACGATTTAGCATATTTGTAATAAATATTATAGATTTTATATTTTTCTTTACAGCTAGATGTCTCGAATACAATGCAACAAAGTATTTTAAAAACAATTTTATTTTCTTATCTGGTAAAATAATTACTTAAATAAAAGAAGATACATTACAAATAATTCATTATGGTTTTGGTCTCAATAATAAATTAAGAAACAAATTCATAATTTTTGTTTCATTTTTTTACCGTTGGTCTCTCTGAAAATTTTGATTTGTACCACCTGTAACTATGACTGAGGACCAATTTTAAATGTTTTAATATGAATAAAGATGAAATAGTCTTGACTTAAAAAAAATTTTTATTTTATTTTTACCAAACCGTAAGGTGGGGTTACTTTCCACCTAGAGGGTATACTTTGCACCAATACAAAAAAAATATATATTAACCGTCATCTAGTGACCAAACTATGAACTATGTAAAACTAGTTTTTAAGAATTTCAACAGATAGCACTTGAATAAACATTTTAACGTAGGATTTTTTTTCTTGGCCCTTTGTTGCTTCCAAGTGAGCAGCCATTATTCAGAAACTGTAAAAAAGTGGAAACTTAAGTGCTCCAGACTTTTATTGCTACAGTTGCGTATTTAACTGATAACTAGTTAAGTTACTATTTTATTAGTCACTAGTAACCATATTAACTCTAGTTTATAAGTGTTATGTAGCTATTATATGTTTACAATATGTTATAGCGAAAAATAATACCAGGTACACTTAGGAAGTCAATTTGGGGATAATTTGCACCAGCTCAAAAGTGGTAATAAAAATCAAGAAATGGGCAATGCAGCAAACTTATCCAACAATAATGGGAATTCAAATTAAGACAAAGTTAAGAGAAAACTAAAAAACAAGAAAAAGAGAGTCCCAACTAGGTCTTCTGAATCAGGGTCAGAAATTGAAGATATGTCCCTTCAAGACTCATCAAGGTTGTTAAAAACATATTTTATTTATATTGTGTAATAAGGACATGTAAAATTGTTTCTAAGATATTTCCTGGTGTAAAGTTATACTAATGAATGTCTAACAATGCATCATATCCTTCTTTCCTAATCATTTCAAGGTAAATACCAGAGTGGTGCAAAGTATCCTCATATTATGAGGATACTTTGCACCACTTTTTATTGGTTGATAAAGTTATTTAAACTTCACTAACAAGGAATAAACTCTTAAAAACTTAAATTTGAACATCTTTGACAATCAAACAAAAATTAAATAATTTAAAAATTAATTAAACACAAGATATCGTAAGCTCTTAAAAAAAAAAACACCTAAAAACTGGTGCAAAGTAACCCCACCTTATGGAATACATAATGACTGTCTTAGTTGAACTTTACTGCCCTCATTATTATATGAAATTAAAGAATGATTTTTGTATAAATTATATATTTTTTGAGACATTCAATGTTAAACTTGGAATTCTTTATTCAAAGTTACCAGGTTCCTGAAACAAATAAATACAAAAATGTATTTAATTAAAATTCTTGGAAAAAATGCACACATGTACGTATTTATGTATGGAATTTAACCAGGAAAATAAGTTTAAAGTAGGTACATCATATGATTATCCTTAGTCTTTTAAATTAGTAAACATTATTTTAATAACCTTATTATAATAAACATTAGGTAAAATTTAAAAAAATATACATATACACACTTAAATAAATAAACTCGTTTACCAAAAGATGAAAAGTCTTGTATATTAAAAGTGAGTTAAATCTGTAAAAATCTAGTAGGCCTAAAATAAACTTGAAAATTAAATGACAACATACAATAAAGGTGTACTATTTTTTTTCATGAGGTGTGATAGCACTAATAGTAATGATCACTATATTTAAAAAAAATAATGATGGTAATAAATATAATATTCGATATTCATGCATTAGTGCTGAATATTAGTGAATAAAAACCAAAGTATATTGTAACCAAAACTCAACCAATAAATCCCAAACCTTCAGGTCAGAAACAAGTGAAAAATAGCAAATTTGAATTCATAGTGATACAGAAGAATTTCTGAGAATCGAATCCAAAATCTTTGTTTAAGTAGGAACATGAGCAACGATATTGGACGATACATCTGTTGTACACTACCTATTGTCCACAGCATCAATCAAATCATGGCGATCCAAACTTGATACAACCAACCGCAAGCTTGACCAAATGCTGGATGACATGTTTGCATTGGATGACTTTCCCTCTAAGTTTTTCCCAGCTGCTTGCTGATTTAAACATGCAAGAAAATGTTCTGCTGCTTCCCTGTCATACAAAAAAATATATTTTTAATTAGTAGTTAGAGCAAACAAAATGCTTTTATAAGCTTTCACACAAACATATAAAAAAATAAAAAATTGATGTATTGTTGTAATGCAAAAGTGCAATACAATCTTTTGTGAATAAATAAGGAGTAATGCTCATCACCTCAGAATGGTGGTATGAGGTATGTTTATTGAATGATTATATGGCACAGTTGAAGATAAGCATCAAAACTAGTTATAATATGTAAGAAGTAGAAAGTTTTAAAATGGTTCACTTGTTTACAAAGGAAGTATACATTTTGTCTCCCGGGCTGCAAACAGCATCACATGGTTAAATTATTCTCCCTGTGCATTGGCTCACAAGATACATGTTTTGAAACTTGGTAATGGTATTTAAGGATATGATAGCATGGATAGAAATAAAGATTGGCAAGTGAAGGAGTAGGCTAAAGTGTAATGAGAGTGAAAATCATGTATGAGGATAACAGGAGTTGTGGTAAGATGGAGAGTGGGAGGATGGAAGCAGTGGAGTGTCCTCTCACCACTATTATTTGTGATAGTAATGGAAATGGTCATGGTCATGAACAAAGTGGCACAAAAACTCGCGGAGGAAAGAATTAAAGACATTATGTTCAGTGATTACTGAATGGTATGGGGGAAGAAGGAAGATCAAGTTAAGGAACAGCTACAGGAATGGAATGAGATAGTGATAGAGTGTGGAATGAAATTTATAATGACAAATTGTGAAGTGATGGTGATGAAAAGAAAGAGGATCAGGCCTAGTAAAGCTATTAAGTTGGAGTAGAGCCGAGAAGAGTACAGAACATAAAATATCTTGGAGGCATCATTGAGGAAAAAGGTGGAAGTAGAGAGGATTTAATAAGAAAAGTAAAGGAGGCAGAATTGTTCTATAGAAAATAAGAGCTCTGCTATGGAAAAGAGACGTGCCCTCTAAGTGTAAGGAAGTGTTGTAGAGGGCGTACTTTGTACCCATTGTCACACATGTAGCAGAAACATACAATGAATGCAAGAGACTAGGTAAGTGGAGACCATGTGAATGAAGTTTGTTAGGAACATGTTAACTTTCACGAGGAGAAACAAGATTAGGAATGAAGTTATCTAAGAAAGAGTGTGGGTACAGGGAGTACATTGGATAGTAAGGAAGCAAGAATGAGATGGTATGGGCATGTAATGAGGATGGAAAAAGAGAGGATGTCAAAGAAAATGATGGAAACACGTATGTAGGAAAAATACGTAAGGAGGCCAATAAAGAGATGGGAGGAGCAGATAACAGAAAGTGTGCAAGTGAGTGAAGAATAATGGTGGAGAAAGGAAGATAGAGGAATTTTACTTACCTGACCAGGCCACAGGCTGGAACAGTTGATGATGATTGACTAATTGGAAGCCTGGAATATTTCTCTATGAATGTGACAGTATTTATTCATGAAAAATTAAACCAAATGAAGAATCATTCTATGGGATTTTTTTCCCCTTTGAAGCCAAAGAGTACAAATAAGCTCACAAAAACAATAAATTTATAAATAAAATACAAAAATTTGTGTATTTATAACACAGCAAAACTATTTAAAAAAATTACAGGGATACATGAGATATTAAAGAGAGCAAGGCTGAGAAGGTATTATGGAAAAGGAGAGAGTACCAAAGAAAATGATGGAAATGAAGTATGTAGGAAACATACAGAAGGGAGACCAAGAAACAGATAGAAAGGAGCAAATAACTGAAAATGTGCATGTGAGAGGAGAAAAATGGAAGTGATTTAAGGAGGAAGAATGTTTGATTCCACACTTTTCACTTCCTCATTCCATTCCTGTAGTTGTTCCAGCTCTAATGGCAGGTGCAAGCAAGATGGCAGAAACTTCTCTGCTAGAGTGCACATAACCTTCACTTGTCGTCTAGGATATTGCTCAAATCTGCTTTCATCAGAGAAAACATATCTTTGCCATGTTTCCTTAATCCAATTATGCCTCTCGTAGCATCACATCATTCACCTTTTCTTAGTCAATTCATTCAAAGAGGCTTATGCAAGGTTACGTAAGACAACAGCCCAGAATCTTTCAGATAACAGCCTAGGGTTTCAGCACTGATGTTATATCCAATGTATCTTTAATTTTAAACCAAGGATCAGGTAAACTTGGCTATGATATTGTTTACTCATGTTAACAACTTTACGGTCAGTTCTAATTAAGGTTAGCCTAAGCCTACCTTTTTGAAGAGCTTCCAACACAGTACCAGATGATTTGAATTTTTTTTTAGTATGTTCAACACAAGTTTTCAAAACTCGGATTTTTTCTGCACTCTGCCTAAAGCTTAAATCACTCTTACACATACCAATAATTTGTCACTTCACATTCATACTCACTAAATTTCAGCCCATTTCCACAATTTTAAAGAGAAAATTAACCTTTTTACAGTTATATAAAAATCCACAGTTGATACTATAAGTGGAGGGAATCAGCTGTCTAATCACCAACTACTACTAACTATTACTATCTACCAAGGTCGTGATCCAAATGGCTATAGCCGTCCCAGATTGATTTGCCAAGAATTTTAGAAAATGGCAACTAAAAAAAATCTTGTTTAAAAGTCATGACCAAGCCGTCACAATTTTTTTAAATATAAAAAGTGATACAAGAAGAGGTTCTGGCATGCCTACCTACATGCCAAAATTCATTGGTCTAGGTGCATCCATTATAGAGTAATTAATTTTTGTTTTGCATCCTCAAAGAAGATAAATTGTTATATAATCAGTTCTATGTGAGGTCGGGTTTGCATTTAAAAAAAACTTTGTTTTTCAAAGGCATTTGGTCAATGTATTAACATAATGTAGTTTGTCATAAGTTTAAGGACAGGAGCCAATAAGTTTTAGAGTGGTTTCCTTAAACTTTTGACAGACACTCTAATATAGACCTAAAAATAAATTAGTTTTTTTTTTACATAGAGAACTATGTCAAATTTGGCAGAAAATAGCTTTAATGTATTTTTAGCAATATTTTGGTCACTTTTGGAACCATATCCTTATAATTCATAATGTTTTAGCTTAGTATGCACCAATTATAGTTATGAAGAAAAAATGATTTTCTAAATATTTTATTTTAATACCATATATTACTACTGGTTCGGGTTATACACTTATATACTAATTAATCTAATGGTTTTATGGATGAAGAAGGTTCTATTTATAGGAAGTGTACCTGCAGTTGCATGGAGGGAAGGTGAAAAACTGTTTTGGAAAAACTACCCTTAGTACACCAAACCTAGATTCAAACCTCGATCTCCATCAACATCGCCAATCTAGTCTACTTCGAGAGTAGCGTATTAGACCACGCAGTCAGCAAATTGGGTTATGTCTATCATTTAAGTTTATGTCGCTTGCCGTAGATAAATGCTATCAGTACTTAGGATCACACTTATAATTAACTTTAATAATTCAAACTCCATGTATTTTGACAAATAAACTTTGATACCAGTGGAACTTATAAGAACAATGTCTCTCAAATGTGATAGGGCAATGTTTTAAGGCATGTCCTACAATAAGATATCAATACACCTCTAAAATAAATTTATTTCAACTTTAATAAGGTTTATTAAGTTGTATTTTGAGTTTCAAACCTGGCAAAAATTATTTATATTAATAACTTTGAGCAGCCCTGACACATTGTGGGCCTAGAGAATATTACAAATAAAAACTGTGTTTGGTTGTGGACCTATTTGAATACCAGGCTATGTCAAAAGTCTCTAATTTCTTCATAAGCAATAACACACATGTGCATGCACCCCCTCATACAACATACCCACCCACAAATATCATCCATCACCCACAACTCCTATTTAAAGTAAAAGGCTAATAAAAGTAGTTCAGCTAGTCTGAGCTCGGTGACCTCTTTTACTTTACATGGTATAATTTATTATTATCAAGCCAAGGTACTGCTAGAACAATCTCGTGGCCGATATATCGGCGCCAGCTAAATCTTGCTGTGTAAGTTTATTTTTAATACTTAGGTGGCACCACAGCAAGGTATTCTAAATGTTTAGGTTTATTTAATACTTTTTTCAATAGATAGCACCACAGTTCTTAGAAAAACTATTTATTTTGAACAGGTGAAATATATTATGCTCATTGTTTACATCGTAGTGTGAATACATTTCTAATTCATGTTTTTTTCCTTGTTCCTTATTTATGTAAATATATTTGTTTCTATTATTTGTATTACTAGTTTTCATTTTATATATTATTTATTATATTCTCGTTGTTTTATTCAAAGTTTATTATTTATAAGTGTTGTTTAGTTGAAATATTTTAGCTAGGCAATGTCTGGTCCAAGTTCTAGGCTAAATGACTCGGACATTTTAGACTATTTAGATACTATTAACTTTGTGAATGAAAGTGATTCTGACATCACTAGTGACAATGATAATGTGCCAGATCTTAGGAATCCAGCTGTTCATAACATATCTTACCGCGATGAGAATGCTATGGATGATGAAGAATACAGGGAGATTCTGTCACCTGAGTAACCTCTTCCTCTCCCTTCCCTTTTCAAGAGCTCAACGGCCCAAAACACATGCCACCTCCTGATTCTCTTCCCATAGCTTTTCTTTCACTGATTTTATTCTTTCCCATATGGTGACAGAATCAAATCAATAAGTACAACAGTTCATCACAAGTAAAGCTGGTAATGTTCCTACTCCACTAAAAAATTGGAACAGGATTACAATGCAAGAAATCAAAGGCTTTCTTTCTTGCATGTATCCTCAATATGGGAATTATAAGAAAGCCTACAATTGCATCCTATTGGTCAACTCTGTTTTCACAAGCCACCCCTTGGCTCGGACAAATTTTTACTAAACACCGATTTTCTCACTTGCTCCGCTTTTTTCATCCTGTGAACAATGAAGTTTTGCTGGGCCCCGAAGAACCTGGATATGATCCGTGTCAAAGATACAAACCTCTTGTAGACCATGCAAATAGAGTATTTAGGCACCACTATACACCTCATCAGCAGCTTAGTGTTGATGAAAGTCTAGTGGGTACAAAAAATAAAACCAGCCTTATGAAATACCTTCCAAACAAACACCACCACCGATGGGGGATCAAATTTTGGATGATTTGTGACTCTGTATCTAATTATTGCCTTGGCTTTTTTTTACATAAAGGTGCCAGATCCCAAGAAGATAGAATATTCATAAAAAAAAGTCTGGGGTACACTGTCGTTATGAAGCTTTTGGAGATAGGTGGGTACCTCAACAAAGGATACCATGTTTTTGTTGATCATTTTTTTGTCAGTTCCTTTAATCTGTCATCTTCACCAACTCTGCACCTACCTAACTGGAACAGTAAGGAGACACAGAAAAATTTTGCCACAACAGTTCAAATCTACATTTTTAGTAGGTCAGAAGATGTATTTTAGATATGGTCCAGTTCTTTCTTGCATGTGTCCTCCACGAGAAAAAATTTCAGAAAAATCCAGTTCTTCTTCTCTCCAATTTTGCTACAGCATGAGAACAAGAAGTTCCAGCAAGGCGACCTGAGGCCAATAGAATTACCAAATCTGAAGTAATAACAACCTACAACAAGTTTATAGGTGGTATCGACACATCTGACATGATGCTCTACACTTACCTAGATGAAAGGTGAAGTGTTAGGTACTGGAAGAAGGTAGCTGTCAACGTCAAAGCTAGAATGGTGTTAAACAACTACATTCTTTATAAAGAAAACTACCAAGGACCTGGAAAACTGAAAACAAGGTAACATTATACAGTGTCCATCATCGAGGGCTTGGGGGAGGAGATACTATTCGTGAAGAACAACATGGTGACAAGTGAAACATGAGGACCCAGAGGAATAAGAAAACTTCCTGACAAAAAGGAGTCTCAATGTACGGTATGTAGTACCAAGGAAAAGCAGAGGAGAGCCAGGACAATGTGCACCAAATGCAGAAAAGGGCTTCATGGAAAGTGTTTACTCAAACACAGGTGCTGACTCCAAATATAAGTATACATGATTTTACAAAAAGTTATGTAGTTCAGAATCAGAATAAGCTACAAACACCAAACAGTGTCAAATTTTACAGAAATAAATTATCTTTCTTGCAGGATGACTGATGAATAAGGAAGACAAGAGAAAAATAATAATTTTTAGCTCTGAATTAGTAATTTTTATTTAATTTATCAGATTTTCAAAAATTTGAATTTTTTTTTACAAAATAACAGTAGTATAATAATTTATGTATTTTTTTATGTACATAAACTAAAAATATTTATGAGAAAATTTAAAATGTTTAGAGGTAAATATGTGAAAATTAGCCTGAGTGTTTTGGCTCACTCTATTGAAAATGCGCTGAACGCAAAAGGGTTAAGGAACTCCCTTATAATGAATTTGCCCTTTGAGGATCTCTCTCAAATATTTATATCTACTTTATTCTGATTTATTTTTTGCTTACAGTTATCATTTTTATATATTTACACCTCTACTATGCTTAGGTTATTTAAATAAATTATTATTCATATCATCTATCATTAATAACTATGTCCTATTTTTTTGTAATTATTCATCATTATGTATAATTATTTAGCTACTATTTTTTTTTTATTGTAGGTATATGCGTGTAAGGTACTTGTATACTTTTCAGTGCTGGCCTGTCATATGTCTCACGACTGTTGGCCAGCTCTATAATAATTTAAATTTAAATTAGTATTATTATTATTATTATTTAGCACCAGTACTGGTTATAGGAAATTAGAATTTTGTATGTTAAGGTATACTAAATTATGTTCAGCTGTGTATTTGAGTTTAATATTCAACCTTACCTACTTAATAAAGTTAAAGTTTAATCTGCTAAAGTTCAAATTATTTTTTGATACATATTATCTCGAATCTATTCAAGAAAGACATTGGCAAGTGACACCACACTTACCTCGCTTGACTTGGAATCATTTTTCACATAATCACAAAGTGGAAACATGAGCCAAACCAGATAAAAATTTGTTTCTATAAAATTTGATTGATTAGAATTTAAAGATTAACATCTCTCAATGCTTCTAACTATGGCCATCACCTTAAAGTATTTTGAAATAATTATATAGAAACCTATCTTACCGATAAGCTTGGAGATTTACACATGTGATTCCTAAGTTGTACCTGGCACGAATAAAGCCAGGCGATAGTCTCAAAGCATTATGATAAGCTTCAACAGCCTCCTCTGACCATTGCCCATTTGCCAATGTTGCACCAAGTCTGTTCCATAAGCGGAAATCCTGCAACATAAAGTAATACATTTCATATAAAATATTTAATATGTATAATGTGTGTATAGAACCAATTAATTTACTAACATTTAGAGTTGTTAATATTATTTTCCATGATATAGAAATTAATGTAATAAATAAAGTACTGTTCAGGTATGATGCAAGATAGCATACACTTTTTAAACAATACAATAAAATTTATCTACCTTTGCCTCATATTTTTCAAAGTTCTAGGTGATCAAAAAAATTAAGGGATTTTGGTTTTGTTATGCCTGCACTTGACATAACCATGTAAGGATGGAATGGAATAAGACATGTCTATATTAATTGAATGATGCTAGTCAAATGGTTGATTTGGGTTTGTTCAGGTACACAGGCTATCAATAGTCTATTTGGGTGGGAAGAAAACAATTTATTTCGTCATAACACTAGGTTGGCCAACCTAACATTGGAATACATTACAGGTTTGCCTTCATAAGTACACATGTTTAATGATTTCATATTGTTAACTTCTCCTGGAATGTCCTTTGAGGTTACATCCATAATGAACAAAAATATTAAAGTGTGTAGGTGTTATGATTCTCCATTTCTGATGAGCTAAAATCAACTGATAATCTTAAAATAGGCCAAAAATGATCTAATATTCTGTTACTTTGGTGAATGTATTGATAGATAGTTCCTTTCTCCGTACATACAAGACTTTGTGGCATAAAGTATTTAATATAAATTCCAAAAAAAGTTACACTGAGTTTTATCTCTGGTTACTAATATGCATGGTTACTATTGGCAAACCGTGTTGTTATAATCTTGTTTTTGTATGTTCACATGGTTGGGAGTAGCTCCTTCTTAGTCTGTATCAGAGTCATAAAGCTACACAGTTTGGTTTTGGTGTTCCTACTAATGATTAAAAAAATATTCAATGAGTGAATGCTTTTGTTTTATTGGTATTTTGTGTACACCGTGCTAGTGAAAAAAAACTTTATTACTGATCAAGCTAGTATTGACACCTGCCTGCCCCCCCATTTGTATTAACATAGTAAACTAGAAATTAGACAATTATAACATATATTACACAGCATTGGACACAAAGTCATAAATAAATAAATTAGAGTTAAAATACTACTGTAAACAAATAAATACAATTTTATACAATTATATCATGATGAAAAATATGTTAAATAAAATGAATAAACTTTTAATTTTTCTTCAGTCCTTTTATTTCTTCGTCAATTGCTGCTAAGGTTTTTGTGACTATGAGCAACCTCTCAATTTTTGCTTCGAATTCTTTTGACCTTCTCCCCGTTTTTTTTTTTTTTTTTTTTTTTTGTAATTTATGGAATTCCCGACTTATTCCCGTTTTTTTCCGACCACTTCAAATTCCCATTTTTCAGGATGGTAGATGCATTGCAATAAATTTGTTTATAGATTATGAGTAAATTAAAGTTTTATCTAAACATTTTTGAAGGAAATGACTAAAAATAATTTAAACCTTCATTCCGAAAAGACATTTCATAATTGTGGCAAAAGTCAATGTTTCTAGAATAGATCACACAGTCTCTGATGAAAACAAATTTGGTTGTATTTCAATTTCCATCTAGTGCTAGCTAATGGAGGGATTTTAAGTACTCCCATACCTCTTCACTTTCTAACAGAAAGCTGGTAAAATTGGCAACCGAGAAAGTGCGAAGATAAAGTTTTCCCCCATAAGACTTACTGTTCCCTCAGCGGTGATATTTAGTTTTTTAAAAAAAATCATTTATCACTACCCGTTCAGTTTATACACATTATATAATGTAAATAATCCTATTATTATTATTATTATTATTATTATTAGCACCGCGTCTTACTACCCGTTCGGGTTATACGCACTTACGCTAATGTGTAATGGTAGGGTGATTGTGAGATGAAATGAAGGACCTACAGTTTAACGTGGAATCCGAACCACGGTGGAGGCCTGGAATTCCTCACATTCACAAGTTGTGATTAATACACGTCTTGTCAGAGGTGAAGGAAGGGTTTGGTAATCAGATAAATCTGTGCCGGGACCGAGGATTGAACCCGGCCGCCAGCACAGAAGTCCGACACCTTACCCCTAGACCACCAGGTCACCCAATCCTATTAAAAACAAAGAGCTGTAAAAGGTGAAAAAGAAGACTCCATATACCAACATAGCCATCATGCAATAATATAGCCTGCAGAAATTAGCAACACAAAAAGCTGACCAATATTTACAGTGGAATATATGCGATTACTAGAGGTGTCTGACAATTTTAAAATTCTATAATATTATAACTTAAATTAATGAGTGCTGTGTGACCTTGGGCAATAATGAACCTGTACAGCTTTGTTACAAATCATTGACATGCAAAGCCAAAGAACCAGTTCAATTTATAAGTGCAGGTGTCATTTTTTAAACTTAAACACAAACAATGTATATGTGACTTTTTCTACTAATAGAAGCTAGAAGTAAAAAGATGTTACATTTGGGCATTAAATTCTTTCCAAACTTTTTTATGTTTCACTAGGTGGTATTTCTTCATTCAATTTTTATTTAATAAGTTTTCCTGATTTTTATAAATTTCCATTATTGTAAAATCATTTAGCTTTTGGGTCTTCACATTGTTAAAAACAAAACCAATCAATGAATAATTTTATTGCTTGGAGTTGGAAGTACATATCTAGAAACTTTGCTGTTGTTAAAGGCATAAACTAATGCATTTGCTAGACTCTGATGTCATTCCCTCCTTCAGCTGACCTTGGACAAGTTCATGTCTACCTTGTCTATAATTGTAGTACAATGATGGTTTAATGTCCTAAGATTATTGCAAATTATTATTATTATTATTATTATTATTATTATTATTATTAGCACCGCGTCTTACTACCCGTTCGGGTTATACGCACTTACGCTAATGTGTAATGGTAGGGTGATTGTGAGATGAAATGAAGGACCTACAGTTTAACGTGGAATCCGAACCACGGTGGAGGCCTGGCATTCCCCACATTCACACGATATCTTGTCAGAGGTGAAGGTAGGGTTTGGAAATCAGATAATCTGTGCCGGGACCGGGGATTGAACCCCGGCCGCCAGCACAGAAGTCTGACACCTTACCCCTAGACCACCAGGTCACCTTTATTGCAAATTAAATAGCATTAATTGCAACATTTGTTTTATTTTTAATCTCTAAATAACATTCATTAAATTGAAACAAATCTGGGAAAAATTACTATTTTTAAAATTATTTAAGTATTTAACATGCACTTTATAAACAAACTGATTATATCATTACATGATTTATAAAATAACTTAAATCAAGAACAGACATAATACTCTGTCCCTGGCCATTTATTCATCACTATGCAAGGGGAAACCCACATTTCACCAGATATCTCTAGATTATTTTAATCAAATTAATTTAATTGAAAAGTATTTGATGAGATTACATCAACATTTGTCTGGTTTACAAAATTAAGGCTCAAATTTATTCCTTATTTATTAAACTAGATATTTGTGTGGAGTTCCACAAATATCATAATTCAAAAACAATAATGAATTTATTTAATTTATTTAGTAACTTTTGTGTTTAATAGATATGATAATGCCTTAAATGAAAAAAAATAAACAAAGATTTTCAAGTAAACTTATTTCAGCAAAAGTTATAGAGGTATCAAGAGATTATGTACAAACAAGGGTAACTCATGCCGTCTCTATAAGTACAAGTTAATGCTCTAGTATTGAAAAATTGAATTTAGATTTAAAATCAATTGTGGCCATCTTTATCATTCTCATTCAAGAATGTAGTAAAACATACTCAAGCCATGATAAGAGTTTGACCTTGGTTTGTATTTATGATAAAAATTGTGTTTTGCCAACAGTTGGACAATTTATAAATGGCTTTAAACTAAGACAATAGATTTTGGTCTAAATCCAATTATATTATAACTTTTAAAAACAAAATTTTAAGATGTAACTTTTATGAGAAAATGGGTATAAAATATAATCAAATAAATTAAATACAAAATCAACTACATAAGTTCATCTTTTGGTTGGCCTTCCTCTGACAGGCTCTAAACTATTTGGGTGTTTTCTACAGAACATTATAACCCCTGCCAAAGCACTTAAACCAATTTATGTTGTCTATTACTTGCCTCAATTATAATTTGATACAATGTTTTGACTTCTTTGTTCACCACTTTCAATAATAAACATTATACATTATAACTAAACTTGTTTCATGATAACACTCTCACTAATAGGGAATTTATTTTAGCCTACTCATAACTTCAGTTGTATAAAATAAATTGTGTCACTAGCCTTTTTTTTATTGTGGGGAGTTGGGAAGATGAGAGAAACATATAGTGGAAACCAAATCTCTTAAGATCAGTAGGCCTGTGAAGGACCCCAAACTTCGGGAAATTAGATGTTAACAAAACTCTGAGGGTAAAAATTGTTTCCCGGATTTCTCAGGAAAAAATTAATAAAAAAAAATTACATATAGAGAATGTATATCAATGTATCAATGTCACATTTGTATTTAATGTTCATGAACAATATTATTAATTTATTTAAGTTAGATAAACCTTATTTTCCGTTAAAAAGATGAGTACCTTAAACTTTAGTCACTATTATATAATTACCTAGAGAAATCCCTTTATGAGTTATATTCAAGCTTATAATCTGCTAATTTTAAAGGTGGGGATTCTCGTCGAATGTCGTTGTTAACTTATTCATCCTCCAATAAAGGAAAGTAATTGTAACATCACTGTTTCTCCCCCCTTTAAATTATTAACATATACTTAAATAAAATTAATTTTATTTCTATATTAACCAGGGTCTCCGGCCAAACTATAATTTAAAATTCCATGACTCTTTTATGTTTTACAGATCCAAATTCCTAATTTTCCAGTAACAATATATTACCAACATTATTTATTAAGATTGCAACTTAATATACCTGTAATAATATTTTAGGTACATACACATACTGTACGTGTGTCACTTTGTGAAGGGGTTCAAGGATGGGATATTGTGATCCAAGTTATATTTCAGTGAGATTATATTGAGACATAAAAGATCGCCTTACGCCAATATCAGTTTAAAATTGTTGTGAGCAATTTTTTTTCTTTGTTTCTTCTTCCTATAACATAATCAAATTCTCGTACATGCACATGCCAACAACTCAACTGCTAAAGACGAGTAATAGAAGGTTGGAAAGATGAGAGGAAAACCACTTGTTGACTGTGAGAATTGAGTGCTCAAATGAGACAACATTGGTGACTTATGGTGATTATTAACGGGAAGAAAAATTTGTTTTGACTATTGCGAATGAAAGGTACGTATTATTTTTATGAATATGTGAAAATTCTAAAAATTTGATCAAATTCCCGGACTCTTCCCTGACAAGCAGATTCCCTGGCCTTTATTGCTTGTTTTCTAGATCACTGGGCATCCTGTTAAAGTAAATTTCATTTAGTGTAGTATTAGTACATTAAGTCAAAATATTGCTAAGTTTTACTCTCAGTCAGCTAGTCTAAAAGATAATATCTAACTGACCTTAGCTTCCCATGTGTGTGCATTGAGACACAGAAGAAATTAGGGGGTTGGGACGAGATAGTGCTAAGCCTCATTTTGTGCTTTGAAAAAAAAAGCCGATTTGAAAGATGGATTTAATCCTCAAATCTTATGTTATGGTTACAAGCAACTAAGTACAAGCAATGTATAATACTATATGTTGACATTTTTCTGAAACAAGTGATATGATTTCTTTATTCTGTGTATTAACTCAGTTTTGATGAAAATGAGGCTTGACACTATCTTGCCCCAACCCCCTTGCTTTATTAACAACTTTTATGGAACCCCCCTCCCAATCTAGTTCAGAATCAACACAAATGAGCGCTATAAAATAACATAGCTTATTCCTAAATATATGGGTCATTCTCAAATTGAGGGACAATTTATACCTCCTGCCTATATAAATATTTTGTTATTTTTAAAACAAGCAACAAACTTTTTTTTGTAGTAGAAAGTGTATAAAAATTGATATAAAAATTTAAATATGGTAATATTAAAAACAAATTAGACCAAATGATTATTAAAGGTCCCTTTCATCACCTCACTAACTGACCCCACCTCTGAATTTCGAAGTTGCAAGTTCTATACAAAAATAAAGAAAAAGAGTAAAAATATATAACCATGGTAAAATATTCCTGTAATACTGTTATTTTCCTTTGAAGAATCCATTTCAATAAATTATTTATGAATTTCAACATTTTAATCAATGTTTGTTTGTCCCCAAGTAACACAATAGACAAACACAATATTTTGAATTTGGCGCTAAAACCTTCAAGAATGCTCCACTGTTCCCCATTAGCTGTAGTGTGTTGTTGTCCTGTACTTACTAGTTCTTGTTATTTCATTAGTTAAAAAGTTTATTTAATATTATTCGGTCAATGTATGAAAATTGCAAATCACTTTGCTAACGTTAATGTCATTTGGAGTTTTTGAAATGATTAAACCAATACCATTTCAGGTGAATGTAAAAGGAGGCAGGAACTACTCTCTATGTTTGTTTGCCGCTTTATACTTATATTATGATTATGAAACTCAAAGTCTGCCTAAAACATCCCTTTGTTGCTTGGTAGCGAAAATTGTATTATCACTTTACTAATGTTGCTTGGTGACAAAAATAGCGTTAACAGACATTATATAGTGAGCGCAAAAACTGGTTAAGGCCTTGCCTACCCTCTCTGGCGGTGTGTTGAGCTTTCATCTATCAGAATAGATGGCGTTGCTAACGTTATACAAACTGGTGGATTCCAGCCATCAGGTTGGCAGAATTACTGGTTTGTTTAAACAATTGAGAGACTGGCGACCACGACCAGTAATCAGTAAAGGCAGCAAGCAAACTTTTTCCAAGAACTGAGAGAGAGATAAGAAGTGTAGTGCCGGACAGTAAAGTGTGTAGGCGACCAAGTTTGACTAAACGTGGGGAGATATAACGTCAAGATACAATCACACTCTCGAGCAGAAAAATTAGCTTATCCATTCCAGTCAGCTAGACGTCCATTAACCTGTAGTACCACTTTTGAATTTAGAACCTTTTTGATGCCAAAGTTTAGTACTAGTTTTGTACCGTTTTGTACCACAAAGAAAAAGTTTTGTACCCGTACCCGTTTTGAGTAATTAGCATAACAAAGCGAGTACTCCACGTACTCCAGGTAAATGCGGTTGTACCCCTTTTGATTTTGAACTTTTTTTGATGCCAAAGTTTTGTAGTAGTTTTGTACCGTTTTGTACCAGAAAGAAAAAGTTTTGTACCCGTACCCGTTTTGAGTAATTAGCATATCAAAGCGAGTACTCCACATACTCCAGGTAAATGCGGTTGTACCCCTTTTGATTTTGAACTATTTTTGATGCCAAAGTTTTGTACCCGTACCCATTTTGAGTAATTAGCATATCAAAGTGGTAACTCAAGGATAATGCTGTTTTACTACTTTTTAAGTTTGAACTTTTTTTGATGCCAAAGTTTTGTACTAGTTTTGTACCGTTTTGTAACACAAATAAGTTTTGTACCCGTACCCATTTTGAGTAATTAGCATATCAAAGTGGTGACTCCAGGTTAATGCTGTTGTACCACTTTTGAATTTTTTCATGCCAAAGTTTTGTACTAGTTCTGTACCATTTTGTACCACAAAGAGAAAGTTTTGTACCCGTACCCATTTTGAGTAATTAGCATATCAAAGTGTCATGTGACTCCAGGTTAATGCTGTGGTACCACTTTTGAAATTATTTCAAATAAATATCTGGTGAGGGTGGTGATAAATAATAATGTACACTTATTTATCAGAGAAAAATTTATTTAAGGTAAAATTAGAGATAACTTATTTTTGAAGATTTTGTCACTAACTATAATAAATAACCTTTACGAGAGAGTATGTAGCTTACGATTTTGTTGTACCATTTATTTGAGTTTATTATTAAGCAGGTAAAATAAAAACTAACTAAAATTTAATGTGCTAAATTTGGCCACTGTGCTTTGGCTAGTTTTTAAAATTTAAAGGCTAAGGAGGCAATAAAATATTTTAAAAGCAGTTTCATTTCGAAGACTATCACAATTTTGACTATAAATATATCTGTTATTTTTATTACTGATATCACCACGTCATACTACCTGTTCATGTTATACGCATATATGATAATCTAATTGGGTGGTAATGAAGAAAGAAGCATTTGGAGGTTATCTACCAGCATTTTTATTTTGGAAGATGGGGAAACCATTTAGGAAAAACTACCCTCAATAGACTCGACCAGGATTTGCACCCCAAATGCTACGCTATCAGCAGGCCAATTTAACACTAGTGACACCTTAGACAACTCAGCCACTGAAGTGGGTATCTGTTATTTAATACGGTGTTTACAGTTTTCAAACATCTATAGGATTTACACAATTTTCCAGAAATAAATGTTTTTGGGAATAATTTTTTATCCTATTGGTAGAGTTTAACTTGAGTAATATCTCCATGGTGTCAGCCTGCAAGCAGGCTATACCAATCAAGAGGCTGCCGTATGTTGGCAAAGATAGTGCCAACATTTTCAAGCTGAGGGTGCCATGTGGTTAGCACAACGAGCCCTCCAGACTTCTATCTCAGTTTTCTAGACTGAAGCACTACTTATTCATTCAATTATCTCCTCATTTGTCCTCACGGTGTTGATTTTGGTTCCGTTTCAGACCCACTGCTTCACAGACAGAATTAGGGGCACTGGGGATCGAACTTGGGACTTCAGGATCTGAAGCCAGTAAATCTGACCACTATACAAAAGAGGCGGTCGGGTATCAAATACTTACTTACTTACTTTATGGCATAGGGAACACAAAAGTTAATTAATTTTAATGGTTTTAAATATATTTTACTTATCATTGGCTTCATGTCGTGGTCAATATTGCTAAAGTGCTATGACTGAGCACTGAGTGCGTAAGTTAATCAGCTCTAGTAACTTGACTAGTTCGATTCCCTGTTAGGTTGAAATTACTTAGTACTAGCGCGATACGAACTCGGGTCAAGGCACAAGAGATTTTGAAAATACAATAAGTGCGTTACAGAGTGTTAGTAACATTTATTTTCAGCTAAGAGCTTTTTTTTTAAAAAAAAAGTACTTGAAATATCAGAATAATCGTTGCATTGTTATATAGAAATATTTATTTGTATCTTAATTTTGATATTATTTCTACAGTAAATAAAATAGTATCGCTACTCATCCATTGTACTTAAATTAGTAGATACAGATAGCATAAGCGCCAGTAATATGCATACCATTAAAAAACTTACCCTTTACTACAAGCAGTTAAATAATCAAATATATCTTTGATTTTCTTTGTGCACCCTTTCTTCATAAACTTGTTATTCACAAGGATATAAAATAATATTTTGTAAATACTTCTCCACCTCAAAATTTATACATTCCATTGGATTTTGTTCGAAAGCAAAAAGGTCACATATTGTTAATTATATAAAAAGTAATCACCGTGGGTACTTATTGTTCGGGATTCAATACATTTCTTCCGAAACGAGCGCACAAACTGCGAGAATGCAACAGGTTCAAATTAAAAGTAATCACATTTAACAAGCTAATAAAATAAAATTAACATTTTCACATCTTGACTACCAAAAACTTCGTTCATTAACTTTTTGAAAAATAAATTATTCCAAAGTCCAATGAGAGTCAAATCCTAGACCGTAAAATAAAAACTAGTATATAAAATTATACTGAGAAAGTCTCCAAATTACATTTAGACCAAATTTTATTTAAAATAACTATGGTTGATATGAGCAGGAATGTTTATTTTTATTTATTATAATAGTGGATTAAAAATTCAATGTACAGTAGTTTTCCTATACTTTGAATATTAACACTTATTATTACAACGTGTAGTGCTCAAGAATGAGAAAACCCAAGAAAGAATATAAGATAAGAGTGAAGAATTTTACATGTTTTACTGCCTCAGTTAAATAAGGGCTAATGTCATAAAACTTTGTGTATGGAGAAGAATGTGGTTTTTTCTTTGAAAATAATGTATCACTAGAGTAATACTCTCATTGAAGTAAGTAGGGACCAACTATATTTATTCACACAGCAGGAAGACTTTGTGAGTATTTTAGTTACTGAATATATTAAGATGTTTAATTGTTTATATTTAATTACGCAAATTTTCATAATTGGACATTGGCCCTTCTTATCCCAATGCACATGGTATTAATGTTTCTTTGACTCAAGAAGGTCACAGAGATTAGCTTCACCCTCCACTGCCGCCCGCATTCCGATACAGCAGGTTGGCCAACGCTTGCAAAATGATACTAGCTTGTAAATGGGTAATGATCATACTAACGGTACCTATTATCAGCTAAGACAACTAGTTGCAGAAGAAAAAGTTGTATTTAAAACCATGTATTTTGACTAGAGTGTCGACTTGGGAGTCGTTAGAGCTCAATATCATCGTGATTATTGAAGCTAACCCAAATTAAAAAATATGTCTAAAAGGAAAAATAAATTATTCATTAAATAATATGTTATAAACAAACACTCTAGCTTAATTGTACAAAGAAAATAAATAAATCCATTAATAATTTTTGTTTTCCCATTTAAAATGCATTCAAATGGAAACATTTTAATGAAAATATTTCAATAACTATTTTTAGCATGGTTTGAAAATTCCATAAGAATTATGAAAGATGCCCAGATATGTTACTAAAATAAATAAAAAACAACAATGTTGAATTATTAAATATATTTTTTTAAATTTTTGTTTTGTTTAGAACCGTGCATTTATGGGTAGGCAGAGGCTTAATAGTCCAACTAGAGTTAGCATGTGCTGTTTTGTAAAGAACAAGTTCCAAGTTCCAGTAACTCAGGATCCTGTGGAGAATCTTACTTCAAGTAATTTTTGAGATCAATTAAAAATTTGAGGTTTACATTTAGTCCATCCATGAAATATTGAAGCATTTTTTTTAAGATCCAAGACCCCGTCTTTTAGTGCAGATATAAAGTTCATTAATATATCTTGAGCTATTGCATGACCTGAAAAGCACGATGTTAAATATCTTGTATGAATTTCATTTTCACTCCAGAAGCAAACAACCAACATCCATCTGGGTCTTCTGAGCCACAGTATTTATGCTCTCATCAAATGAAACACAATAAAATGAGCATTGCTTAACTATATTCACAAGCTCGCTTTTGAAAAAAGGACCTAGTCTATACATGATGGGATAACCAAGTTTATATTTATGCATTTGAAATTTATGGGCAATATTAATATCGGAAAACATTACTTTAAAAAGATCATTACAAACAGAAAAACTTCCAGCATAAGAATGTTTCATTACTTGGTTAATAGCCCACAATATTTCAGTAGAAGAAACTTCATCTTTGACAAGGAAGCTCTGAATAGAACAACTGGGTCTAACTTCAGGTTTCTAAACTACTACATTGTCATTAGCACTAAAATGTACATCTTCATGTAGGCCTACAGATGACACTGGCTTTATGGCCGTAAGGACCGAGTCCAATATTTTTTTTTCTCCCACTGGCAGCTTCTACTCCGTCAACATGCTTCTTTCCCTTGGCATCAGATCGGATTGAAGATGTAACCATGTTACTTATATCAAAGTTAGTTTTACACAAAAACACAATGGCCTTTACTTTTATCACAATCCACTTTTTGTAACCACAACCAATCTTTAACACACTGTATTGTCCAATCAATCATCTTTAAAAGAGTTTCTTCCTCTGAGTTTGAGTTTACTCATTTCTTCTCAAACACAAAGGTCACAAGATAAACAAGTGGGATCTGCAGAATACTCACACCAGGCCAAGCTTAGGAATGGTAGTTTTTCTTTTGAGCTGATGGAGGGGGGGGGGCGGTTTAAGAGTGGGAAGGAGTGAAATAGGAAGTGCGGGGGGGGGGGGGGGGGGAAGGGGGGGGGGGATGAAATGAAGAATACAACAAATACTGTACTGTGCCATTGGAATGTCAAGGTCAGGCAGGTACACCAATAGTTTGGAGTGGTGTTTGAACTTGAGCAGCTACTAGTAACTCATCACTCATAATGGTTACTGCTGGGGAAAAAGTCTTGGGGGGAGGGGTAAGGGGGAGGTTGGCTGCTAGTGTAGTCAAAACAGTTATTTGGTTTTTTCTCTAGTATCTAAGGGGAGGGGGGAAGGAGGGCTTAGTGTAGAGACTGAGAATAGAAAGGTCAGCAAGTGAGTCAAACATCCCCACTTCAAGGTCACCTACAAGGTCAACTAATTGTGTGGCAAACAAGATAGACCAGAGGAGTAGTTGAGGGGTGGTCAAAATAGAACTATCAGTAGTCCAAATAATATCAGGGGTCTAAAAATGCTTAATCCATCATTTCACTCATTGTAAAAAGGCTGAATATTTTTCCATTATCTGATTCAAAAATCCCGTATATTACAGTATTTTCAGTATCAAAAATAAAATCAAGTATATTTGCAGTATTTACAGTATTGGTAAACACCCTTTCTGTTATGCTACCTACTTCACCTGATCAGCTGCCGGTTCTATCTTTTATTTTTGACACATGAGCGTGCACACACACACACATTATATATATATATATATAGAGAGAGAGAGAGAGAGAATTTCTCTTTTTGGCAAGCTAGGTGTTGGGTGAAGGGATCCGGCTCAGAACAGTTATATATATATATTTGAGTATTGTTCAAAAGGGGTTATTCTGCAATTTCTTTATGTTTTCTGCTATTGTAATGTTGCACATCCTAACTTTGATCCCTTAAAGACGAAGGATGGGTGCACACGAAATATACTTTCAACATTCCTATTGCATTAATCTTATTATTTGCTTTAGCATTGTGCCAGCAGACATAGTGGATATATTAATATTTTTGAAGTCTAACAGCGCTATTTGTCAAAGGTATAGTAACTAAAACCAAGAGGTAACTAGGCACACTGGGTCAGTTGAGAAAGTTTTTGGTATTCCTATGGACAAAGCTGTGGCTCTCTTTTATTTATTAGGATTAGTTAAATATAATATTTTATTGTATAAGTAGCCATTAATATTAACATCACTATTTTCTTATAAAATTTGTTTTAATTATAATTCTCTGACATATTACTAACCTTTTTCATTTTCCACTGTTTTGTAATTATTTATAAAAAAAGTTTAGCCATTGGGTCTTCTCGTTGATAAACACCTTATTTGAACCTATTCAATTTGATTTCTTTCTGATCAATTCCATAAGCTTCTAATTTTATCATCAAATTACTCTTTATTCAAACAAGTGGGAAGGATAAGTTTGTTCTAAAATAAGCATGAAAAATAAATATAAGGCTAGATTGGAAAATAATTTTAAACATTCTTCTCGTTTTCATGTGAAATTGTTATTTCCCGCCTGAAAATTTTCCTGGGTCAAAATGTCATCCCCGCACAGGTCCAAATATTAGTAAACTATAACATACAGTAGAATGTTGGTAATAGTATACTTTATTTTTATTCACAACATTTGAATGATAGCTATTATTTGTATTTACTTACTTTTTTGTTGTGTTTATTAAATGTCTTTATATATTAAAAAATCAATACTAGAAATATGAAAGAAAATATAGAGTAGCATCTATTGTGAACTTTATATCGATATGAAATTTCAAGAGAATACCCTAAACTAGAACAATAAAAATATATTTCTTTGATTTGGAAGGATTTGGTTTTAACTTCAAATCAATTAAAAGGATAAATTATTTAAATGCAATATCAACCACTTGTGAGTTAATGTAGAATAATTATTATATAATGGCTAATTGTTATTACAAATATTTTTTTGATACAACTTAAAGTTAGTCCTACAAATCCTACATTTCTCAAATCAGAATCTTAAATTTTCTTTCAAATCTTGAAATTTAAAAATGGAGTTTTAGTTAAAATGAAAATATCTAAAATCCAATTTATAAAAAAAATGTTTAAGTCTTGGTGCCACTGACAAATTATATTTTGTTTGTAATATCAATCATCTCATAAATAACAGAGAGAATACTCTTTTAGTAAATTAATTATATTAATAAAATTTTGTCCTTTTTTTGTGATATTGTATTCTCTCATCTACACAAGTCTATATAATTCTTTTTACCAATTTATTATAATTGTTATATTAAATCAAGATCTTCATAATTATACTTGAGCATCCAAACTTTACTTAAAATACATCTAAAATTGTTAATGATGTCTACAATACTTTCAAAGCTAATACTGTGCAATATTTATATTTCACTTGGTAGTAATAAAATAGCATTTATACTTACATCGCTTTTTACAAGCAAAGCTGTTTTAAAACAATCTGCAGCTTTGTCACACTCATCACTTAGGTTGAAGAGCACACCTAATCCACACTGAACATCTGGATCCAGATCATTTTTAGGATTTCGTCTAGCAGCCATAATAAACAAATCTTGAACATCTTTAAGATAGGTTCTGATGAAAAAAGAGTTATAACACTATATGTTAAAACATGTAATTTATTTGTAAAAAAATAAATAAAAAAGCATAAAGATAGCTGAAATACATGGCTAATGGCTTAGTCATTTTAAAGTGGACATCTGTTTTTTTAGTTTAATTTATACAACATAAACTTATATTGTGAACAATTCGATATGATTTAAAACTAATTTATGATTAAAGACTTGTTGTTGATTCTTTTATTAATATTATTTTTTACATCCTTAACCCATTTTTATTAAAATCAATCTATGTTCAATAGCTATACAATAATATATTTACATTGTTAAAAAATAGAAAACATGTATCAAAATGAACACATATTCTCCAAGTTGACAATAATGTTCTTATCTTATAAAGTGAGATCTGTAGAAACAATTTATTTTATTTTGATGTGAAATTTATAATTATTTGTCTATTTTTTCACACTTTTAATAAACTATGCCCAGCCCTAGGTAAACTTCATTAGACACACACTGGTTATCCATGTTTTCATACACATGCAGATTTTGATTTTTAGGAGAAAAGACGCAAGGTAACTGTGCGGTTCACTGGTAGATTGATACATGGAAACACGTGAGCCCCCTCTTATATCAAACTGCTTTGTGCAACTATTCATATACATCACCCATAACTAATGCTGTAAAATATCATAGAGGAGTCAAATTTGAGCCCAGAAAAAGAAGAGACTATGAGAACCCTCAAACATAAATTATGTCCAAAGCCTTTAAAGTGATCGACTCAGCTTATTATATTTTAGACGGACACGACCATGATTTATTGATAAGATCTAAAGTGAGGAACTAAGTAAAGCATTTGCCAATTTTGCTCCTAGAGGTAGATGACTACTTAGCTACACTTTTTACAGAATAATCCAAGAGTGATTAGAAGTATGCTTGTTATGATAATAAATAATAAGAACATTACAATTTGTTATTTTATCTCGTGAGGCTTACTTTGGTTGTTTCTGTAAGTTTACTCAATATAATAATTTCTTGATTTTATGAAATGAGATATGATTTATTACCTAATAACTAACTTGTTGAAACTGAGGGTAAGGTACAAATTACCAAATAAATTGGAGCAGAACCCATTTTTATATGTTAAATGAACCCCATTTTATATGGATTTGGTATCCATGATGATTTTTTGATACTTAATAGCTGAGAATAGTGGGGCCCCGACTTTACCAAATTAATTAATCAATGATAGCTAAAAACTAGCATATCAGATATTGGTATATTTTAAATTCTGTTTAACTTGAACTACAGTCAACTCTCGATAACTTGTACTAAAGGGGGAGGGGTCTGTCCGTGTTACGGGAAGTCCGCCTTATAGAGGGGGAATAAAGTTGTGCCTAAGGAATGAACATTAATGATTTATCTAAAGTAATATTATACTTTAATGTGACGAAGTAAACAATACATATCAGATAGGACACACATACAAATAACACAGCTAGGTACTGGAATGGGAAAGGTTGAGATTACAATAGGCCCTTAGTACTTGCAAACTATCTATATAGTGTACTATATGTCCGGAGGCGAGATGGGAGGGGTAGTAGCGCTTCATATCAAGATCTTTGCCAGCCCCCTGCATTACAATACTTCTAAGAAAAATATATGACTTGAATAAAAAACTGAACCAGGCCATAGGATGGAAACAGTAATGGATCCCTTTAACCTACTTTTAGCTTACCATCATGCAACTTGCGTGTTACTACATACAATTTTATTTTCTGAAAAATTGTGTGTGAATTATCCAAAGTCTGGGATATCGAGAGTTGACTGTAGTTAAGTTGATCATGATGCCTTGCCAGCTACTAATTATTCTAGATGATGATAATAATAATAATAATAATAATAATAATAATAATAATAATAATAATAATAATAATAATAATAATAATAATGGCGTGTCTGTAATACATCGATTTGTTGCTCAGTTTGTGGAAATATTAGCAAGTACTAATGTATCTTTGTCCAGGGGATGCCCAAATGTATTAATTGTACATCCCTTTTTGTGGTGCATCATTTCATGTTCCAATTAGAAGAAGGGATGATGATAAAGAAAATGAGAGAGTGAAATCAATGAAGTTCTTACCCTAACTTAAGCCTTATTAATCAAACCTTGTTAACATTGGAAAAACAAAAAAATAAATTCCCCGGTACCAGCCAGGAATTGAACCCGGGACCTCTAGGTCAGCAGCCAGGTGCTTTGACCACTCTCTCTCTATATATAATATATATATACTTAGTACCTCGTCTTACTACCCATTCGGGTTGCTTACTTAAGTCATAATTACGCTAATGGGTTAGGAATTGGGATAGTTGAATAGAGAGAAAGTGAACCCACATTTGTGTGGAGGGAGAGCGAAATACCTTATAGGGAAAACTACCCCCAGTTCACTCGAGCAAGATTCAAACCTCTATCTCCCCGTCCTCGGCAGTCTGGCTCAACACAAAACTAGCCCGTTAACTAAGCCACTGAGGCGAAATGTTTATACATAAAATGGGACTTGAATGGGTATCAATCTATAAATAGTATAGTGTAGTATCAAAAAACAAACTACTTCCTAACCAATGCAAGAATGCTCTCTTTAACTGGAAGTATGATTTAACCTCCAATTCATAGTATGATTCTAGAACTAGGAACAGTTTAGAAAATAGAATAACATTTTGTTTTTGCAGTGAACATTGATAATATTTTACCATATGATTAGTGTTATTTTATAGGTATTAATTCTAGCTATCAAAAGTTACAAAGGGGACGCGGCAGTTGGCCTAAAAGGCATTTGGCCTAAAGGCATTTGGCCTAAAAATGAAACCAAAAGTCATTTGGCCTAAAAGGCGTTTGGCCTAAAAGGCGTTTGGCCTAAAGGCGTTTGGCCTAAAGGCGTTTGGCCTAAAGGCATTTGGCCTAAAAGGCGTTTGGCCTAAAGGCATTTGGCCTAAAGGCATTTGGCCTAAAGGCATTTGGCCTAAAGGCAGTTAGCCTAAAAGGCATTTGGCCTAAAAGGCAGTTGGCCTAAAGTCATTTGGCCTAAAATGTAAATTTAAAACCTTCGGTTATCTTCGGAAAGTAAAAGGTACTGTTAGTTGTTTCATCTGAATATAGATAGCACAACTGATGCAAGGTAGTTACAATATTTCTAAAAACATTGACAATATTCTACATACAACTAGATCATTAGTTCACAAAACACTATATCACCTTTTTTATATATAGATTTCCGATATTATTTCCTTGTTAATATATCTCACGGTCATAAAGTTAACGAAAAACAATAAGAAAATCCCATTCTCAGCATCGTTTACGCTCGGTAAAATTACATGCGTACATTCAAATTATGGGGACTTTTGACAACTTATTCCGAAAGGCAAAATGAAAGTGGAAACCAATATTCAACCCACCCACTTTAAATTTGTCTGAAGTGACGCCCGATTTTCGTTTAGCGCTACTGAGATATATATGAACATATTTTTTTTAATCTATTGTATTAATAATTAATATATAAATAATAGTGACGTATTAAATAAATTTTGCCAGTAAATATTACAATGGTCATATATATATATATATATATATATATATATATATATAATATATATATATATATATATATATATATAAATAAACTTAAATTATGGTTTTGACTAGATCCTTAACTCTATTATTATTATTGTTAGAATTATTATAACTATTATTATATAAAATTAGTACAGTTATTTTTTTTCAAACAGTGTAACTATTTTTATTACGGTGATATTATTAACAACATGGGCTATGTTAACACAATAGGTCCTTTGTTTAAAAACTAGATCCTAATTTCCCCACTAGTAATTTGCAAAGCATTCTCAGGAATTATTTCAACTTGTGAAAAAAATACAAAAGATTTTATGGAATTGTCGTTGGTCTTTTTTTAAGTCTTCATAAAACGTAAAAATACAAAATGTGGTAGCCTTTACAGGATGATAACTTCCTAGGGCAAGATAAACGTACGATGTAAGCAAGTGGACCTCCGAAATGCCAATGGCTGCAGCAGAGGCCAGAGGGATAAATCTGACGAGCTTTGGTTGGTAAAAATATCTCACCCCTAGGATCGCTTGTGTTCTCCCATTCCAAAAAGTGACACTCTTATAGCCTAGATGCAAACAGACGTGACTCCAAGTTGGCCCGCCACATTGCCGAAAAAAAAATCTTTTTTTGTCTAATCGTTTGTGCTCTATTTATGCTCATATGTGCCCGAACATGAACATTTGTGCTGTTAAACTGGCCATTTTAGAAAATATTTAATGTGGTGGGCCAACTTGAGCTCAAGCTAGCCCGCCACATATTGAAAAACACAACATAACCAAATTTATTTATGTCAATCCATTGTGTTCCATTTGTGCTCATATGTGCCCGAAAATGAACATTTGTGCTTTAAAATTAGAAAATCTAGAGAACATTTAATGTGGTGGGCTAACTTGAACCTTCCCTATATCATAAACTGTAGAAAAATATAGTTCAAGCTGGCCAGCCACATTTTTAAATATCAATGTAACAAAATTCTGTATTCACCATTCGTTTGTTCTTAGTTTGTGCTCATATGTTCCCGAAAATTAACGTTAGGGCTGTGAATCTAGGCCTTTTAGATAACATTTAATGAAGGCGATCCAACTAGAGCTCAAGCTAGCCCACCGCATTAACTGTTTTCTAGATTTTCTAATTATAGAGCACAAATACTCATTTTTGGGCACATATGAGCACAAACGAAAAACAAACGAATGGTGAAAACAGAATTTTGTTACATTGATATTTAAAAATGTGGCGGGCCTGCTTGAATTCAATTTTTCTACAGGTTATGGTATAAGGAAGACTCAAGTTAGCCCGCCACATTAATTGTTTTTTAGATTTTATAATTTTAAAGCACAAATGTTCATTTTCGGGCACATATGAGCACAAATGGAGCACAATGGATTGACTTAAATAAATTTTGTTATGTTGTGTTTTTCAATATGTGGTGGGCTAGCTTGAGCTCAAGTTGGCCCAACCACATTAAATATTTTCTAAATTGGCCAGTTTCACAGCACAAATGTTCATGTTCGGGCACATATGAGCACAAATAGAGCACAAACGATTAGACAAAAAAGGTTTTTTTAAGCAATGTGGCGGGCCAACTTGAGTTACGTGGCAAACAGGCTAAATCTTCTCTTTCTCTCTTCTCCGTCGCACTCTGCAAGATACTTTGAAGGGTGGGATTAGGCAGCAGTCCTTTCCTATATATATATAATCTAAACCTTTTTTAAAGGGTTTTGAACTAAAAGTTTGTTACCCTTTAATTAAATAAAAGCTAATGGATATACTTTTGATTTTTTCATTTGACGAGAAAAAGGGGCGTTATAAGTTCATAAAAACCATTTTAATAACTATCATATTTTATAAATTAATTATATTTATGATAAAATGACCTCTAACTAAGCGTTTACTTAGAACCAGTGGCGCACTCATTGGGTGGAGTAAACGGGGCACCTTCCCCCATAACCCCTAATAATTTCAATACAAACATAAATTATTTACTTTATAACTAAAACATTAGACACAGAAGATGAGTCGTATACATAGGCTCCTTTTTAAGACTTGGTTTAAGACTTTATATTCAAAACACACACATATTAAAAGTGCCACTTATATTCTCATTTGAAAAAAGCACAACCATAGTAGCTTCCATACATTGTATACAAGAAAATGTATATAACTAGTAGCCACCATTCTGGTAGTTAAGTTCGTTTTAGTTTTTAAGTTTCTTAACACAAGATATGGGTTACTACACCGAGGACCTCGCTTATATAGAGACTTCAGAATCACTCGCACCCCACCCAATTTCGGTTAAAATTAATACTAAAGTACTTCGAACTGACAAAGCTACCAGAGCGTGTTATTCAACACATTAACATATATTGACTTAGACCAGGGTTCTCACATTTTAGACCGAAGGAGCCTTTGTACCAGAAAAATAGAATGGCCAAACTCTCATAAAAATATTTACACTAGTATTATGATCATTCAATAAATACATTTAAATCTCACAAGTCTTTTATAATTTAATACTTGAATGAATATAAAAGAAGAACTACACTACACCCCGACCTCCGCGTCACTTAAAAACAAGTTATATTTTGAGTGCGATGACTTATGAGATCAGGTAGTTTATAGCATTAATACCAAAGTACCAGTGTTTATTTGTGTACAGAGGTGTAATTTTTTTATCACGTAATATAGAATTATTTTGCTAACAACACATAAACCGTACTAAATGTTGATCTCAATACACAGTCCGACACTTTATCTCAGTTGGTAGCGTGTATGTATACTGAGCTAAAGGTCCCGGGTTCGATTCCCGGAATGTCCGAAAAACGTATCATTGGTTGACTGTGCTTTTCTCCTTTCACAATGATGAATTAACTGTCAGGGGGCTGGATGTTGTATTTGTTCTAGATTTAAGTTAGTTTGTCAGACTCTGAGGAAATAATCTACATTCTACGGTTTGTCTGTCACTAGTTTTATATCGAGTGTCACTCATTGAGCGTGAACTGGGAAAGAGGGAAGGGTTGATAGGGTGGGGTATTACCAAATTTTTCTCCCCCCATCGAAATGTGCCTCCCTGCATTTTGTTAAACTTCCCTCTGATATACTTGAATTTGAAGCTGAAAGATGGTTTGCATCAAACTTCAAAAAGATTATATAACAATCTATTATTATTTCCAAATGCTTAAGGAACACCCCAAATAGCTTTTAGTGGCATTCCATTTTCAAATATTTTCCACTGGCTTGGAGTCAAGCACCTAAAAACTCCTTAAAAATAGTGTTTTTACAAACTACCTCGCCCAACACTTATAAAGCTTCGCCGATACTTTTGATAGTCATCACAATAGGTTTTTTTTCATTGCGACTTACTACCCGTTTGAGTTGTACACATACATCAATTTACCCTAATGAACCAGGAATGAGGAATGTTACATTTTAGATTGAATGTACCTACATTTGCGTATATTGAGAGTGGGGTACCATTTTAGGGAAAAATACCCTTGTTACACCCGGCTGGGATTTGAACTTCAATCTTAGAGGACAACTTTATTTCCAACTGAGGGGGGGCGGGTGGGGGATATAGGTGGAGGACACACATATTATCTCCAACTTTGAGGGGGGGATATATTATTACCAACTTATATAACACATATATAGCTGAATCTAATATTACCCTTTAAATATATAGTTTGACACACTCAGTTGAACATTAATATAAATTCAAGATTTTCACTATACTACAGATTGGTTTATGAATAGGCCTACTTACAAGAGGGTTATTAAATTTATATTGAAAAGTTAACACATAATTTAAGTGAACATTTACGTCACCAAATACCTTAATGCTTTCATTAACTTGAGTACTATATACATTTGTTCATGTACTACAATAAACTATGTTCTTGTACAAAAACATATTCATGTGTGTCATACAGCCACGTGATTTATTAAATTTAGAAATAATGTTTCTAAAGTATGTTTTAAGATGGCACGGATAACATAAAATTATATCCACCTTGCATGGGGAGATTTTTCTTATAGACTACTGTCCACATTAATGAAGCAAGATCGATTTGTTTAATAAGGTTATAAAATGCATATGTGAAATCTTGCAGTTAAGTAAACTATTTAAACAAATCATTAAATTCACTATAGAAGGGGACTTTTCCATAAAGTAAAACTATTGGGTGTGACATGTTTACACGCCATGAAACCACTTACTATTTGTTTCGTAAATCTAATACAATGCCTAGATTCACGGTGATATATTTTCCCCTTGGATAACATTTTCGGAGACATCACAAATAAGGGCGATTTTAATTTGCTTTTTTAAGGAAATTACAGCAGTTAGGACTGAAGGTCTTGTTCATATTCATTAGGTGAAAAAATGTTATGAGCAAATAAAATATGAATCATGACTCCATTTTCCATCTCGTTCAGAAGGGAATACATCTTCATCTGACATCAGAATCTTTAGGGAAGTCATGGTGTATAACACCATATCTCTTAGATTACTTTTATTGCATACGGCAACGATACAACGCTTACCCGGCATTTTCTTAGTATCGGTATGACACTTTTCGTAATCCTTCACGCATAAATAATAAGAAAGCTTACAATAAACATACAAAAATTTACTATTCACATTGACTTTGGAAGCATACTTGACATAAATAAGAAGTTAGTAACGAGCGCACCCGCCTCGGTGGCGTAGATAGCTAACGCGCTAGTCGTGTTGAGATCTACTGCTGAGGATGGGGAGATCGAGGTTTGAATCTCGGTTGGGTGAACTGGGGGAGGGGGGGGTTCCTCAATGGTTTTCCACTCTCCCTCCACGCAAATGCGGGTTCACTTCCACTAATTCAACCTTCCCAATTCCTAATCCATTAGCGTAATTAGTACTTAGGCGTATAACCCGAACGGGTAGTAAGACGTGGTGCTGAATAATAATTTATAAAAAGTGCTGCACTACACAGTCACATGATCTGAACAGAAGCAAACTTGGCTAGGTTACGATCAGACGTTACAGCAGCGCTGCGTGTTAGGGCAGAGCTGAATGCTGGCCGGTAAAGTGAACGAGCCTTACCTACAACTCTAGTAGCCTTAGTATAAGGAAGGACCCATCAAGATGACCAAATAAACCTTAAAATTTGAAATTTCTCAGTGAGTTGAGTAATTGCAGGAGGAAGGGGAGCTTGGAGGTCAACATTTTCAAAAACTAATATATTTAATTACTTCTCTGTATTGTAAAGAATTTAAATTTATTAATTAGGTACGGGAAACAACACAAATAGAAATTTACATAATAATAATAATAATAATAATAATAATAATAATAATTATTATTATTATTTAATATTGCATTCTGAGAAATAGTGGTGATGGAGTATAATAGAGAAAAAAACTTTTTGAGATTAGGAAAAAAATAAAATTTTGACAGATAAATAAAGATAAATCAAATCCCAGATAGCCAAAATAACATTAGACTATAAATTTCTCAAAGTGGGTTGGGGAATAAGGGGTCCAAAATCTACAAAATTAATAGAAACTACTACATCTCAGTGCAGTGTCGTTAAAAATTGAATTTTGGCATGCCCGTAAATGCACCACTCCAAATAACTAATAAGTCTGAGAATTTTAAAATGTAACTCCATGAAATCAAGGGAGGGGCGGGAGGAGTTATAAAAAACCTTTTATCTATAGTTTAAAATCGAAATTTGGCTGGCAGGTAGAAGAACAACTATAGATAAAGAAAGTATTCTTAAAACTATGTGTTTAAATGGGAGTTAGAGAAATTATGATTGGGGAGGAGAAGGGAAAATTTTCAAAAACCAATAGAAACAATTACTAACAGAACAATTTATTTGATAAGCTGAGGTGCTTAGTACTAGAGTGATTCTTTCAAATTAATTCATGTTTAGTTAGTAAATTTAAACTATTTCTTTTAGTGTTCATTTCAACAATGTCTCTGCGTAAGCGAGCAAATATTGATGCAAAGACTGCATATATATATAAAATAGATTATATATATTTATAAAATAGATTTTACTTCTTATAGGTAGTAGTTAATTTGTGGCTTCATCAACATACAAAGTTTTCGCCTCATACGTGTCTGAAATTGTATTTTTGGTAGTTTAGATCAGGGTTTCTCAAACTGCAAGGCGCGAAGGGATTTCAGATGAGGTGTGAACCAATTTCTCACTTCTTTCGACTTGCCTAAATTATGATTGACTAAAAAATTAATATTCTGTTTGGCCTATGAAGCAATAAAATTAATTAATATCTTACAAAACCTTACTATTTTTATAAACTTCTACAAAGCTCTTATCAGAAAATAACTAAATCAATTAAATAATAAATGTCTCATTTTTGTATTTTAACGTAAACAAGTTATTTTATTTTAAGAATAAGAGTCTTAACAATTAATTTTATGTTCATATAAGGCTCAAGAGTATAGAGTTTGAGAAAACCTGGTTTAGATGATTTGCTAAAAATAAGATAATTTACCCAACCAAAATGTGAGCGAAGCCGTGGGCAAACTCGAGTAAGTTAATATGATTATAAAAAAATGAATGATTGATTAATTCATTTAGCAAAATTAATAAACAAATATACTTAGAAAGACTGATAAAATATACTTTGGCACTTAAAAAAAATATATTCAAAATTCAAAATAAAACAAAATTATTAAAATGGTGTAACCACATGTATGTGCTAATTAATAAAAAACGGTACGGGTACAAAACTTTTTATTTCTGGTACAAAACGGTACAAAAATTATTATTATTATTAGCACCACGTCTTACTACCCGTTCGGGTTATACGCACTTACGCTAATGTGTGGTAGTAGGGTGATTGTGAGATGAAATGAAGGACCTACAGTTTAACGTGGAATCCGAACCACGGTGGTGGCCTGGCACTCCCCACATTAACAAGATGGCTTGTCAAAAATTAGTACAAAACCTTGGCAATGTAAAAAGTTAAACATACAAAAGTGGTACTACAGGTTAATGGACGTGCTGCTATACCTTGGGCAGTAGTAAATTGAGAAAAGACTAATATATTTTGAAACGGTAGTATATACTATTTAACTAAACACTACACACCTCGCCATCTATTAGCATCACTACAAATCTTAACGAATGTTTCCGGACACAGCAAAACATATTTTAATAAATGGTCTAAAAATTAAATTTACAAAAAGTCGTTTGGCCTAAAAGGCATTTGGCCTAAAGGCGTTTAGCCTACACTTTAGGCCAAATGCCTTTTAGGCCAAATGACGGGTACCCGTTACAAATAGTTATTACATGACTTTATGTATGGAATATGAAAGTTTAAATAACTTTTTTAAATGTTAGATTCTTTATTTCCTACCAGAATCTTTCTATTTTTATATATATATATATATATCTTGCAACACAGAGTTTTCAATTTGGGGTTTAATGCAGGTGGTGGTACAGTAGAGTCTCAGAAATTCGACCTAATGTGGACTGAGATGGTGTCGAGTAATTGAAATGTCGAGTTTTACGAATGAACTCACAAAAGATGTATGTTTACTATGTCATGTTTATTAAACAAGGCTGAATCACAGTACAGTATCAAATATTATAGGTACAGTTGTACTTTACTAGATTATTGTACAGTACAATATATGTGTCAATATAATGGTGTACATAAATATGTATATTATACCGAAATGCAGTAAAGTACTGTATATATAATATTGTATTGATTAGAATAACACATTACTGAATTGGAAAACTAACAAACACAGAACTTGTAAAAACACCACAGCACTGTTCCATTTGAGTTACACAAAAAAGCTGAGAGGTTATACAGTTGAAGCACCTTGGATTGTGATGAATGCCGCCAACAGCTGTGTTTACGTGTGCATGTCGAGTTACGCAGAATGTCGATTGTCGAGTCTCTGAGACTCTAATGTAGTCCATTTGCTACAATGCTTTTATGATAGAATTACATATCATATTCTGAAAATTGAAAAATGACACCTAGATACGGGAATCGAACCCGGGACCTTCGGCTAAGTACGACACTGCTCTTACCACTGAGCTATCCAGGATTCGTCCCGTGCCCATGGTCATTCTTCACTCATATTTTAAGGCAGAGTCTACGATGGACGTGCGGAAGTCGTCAGCTTATAAACATGTGATTATATAAGATCACAGCCATCAGACAACGCAGCCACCTGCGACTCGGTAGTTGGCATGATTGCAGCCAATTGACAGTTATATATCATGATTGCAGCCAATACACAATTATATATTATAATTGTACGGGATTGCATATATTAATGAATCAGAAAGCCGAAGCTATCATCTATGAATTTTAGTGAGGCTAGCACCTCTTAGATATCATATTGTCTGATGGCTGTGATCTTATATAATCACATGTTTATAAGCTGACGACTTCCGCACGTCCATCATAGACTCTGCCTTAAAATATGAGTGAAAAATGACCATGGGCACGGGACGAATCCTGGATAGCTCAGTGGTAAGAGCAGTGGCGTACTTAGCCGAAGGTCCCGGGTTCGATTCCCGTATCCAGGTGTCATTTTTCAATTTTCAGAATATGATATCTAAGAGGTGCTAGCCTCACTAAAATGCATAGATGATAGCTTCGGCTTTCTGATTCATTAGAATTACATATGTTCCACTTAGACCAGATTTCAATCTGAATTTAAATACATTTTTGTTGATTGACAAAAATAAATCTTTTGACTCAATTTTTACCATTATAATTGACTGCACGTGTGTTGCATCCCCTCTTAATCTGGTCATATTATCCCTGTTATGCTCTTTGCTCATGAGAGCAAAATTAAGTTGCATGAATTTAAACTTTATTATCAAAGTATAAATCGGTATATAATTCTTTGAAAAATGATTTTTTTTCTTTGTCATTAGAAGAAAAGTTTGAAATAAACAACAATTCAAAAATAGAGTCCAATTTAAACTTAACTCAAGTTCCAAAAAGTACAAAGGAAATTAACAATTTACGTGAAGTTTTGATAGGAAACTATTTGATAAAACTCCGTGGATATGTGGGTGTGAAGAAAGTACTCTTTATTTTGTTTTGTTTGTTATTTTGTGGGGAAGATAGTTGGACAAGTATGTAACCTTATTTTGAAAATAAGTAAGAATGGAATCTCTAAAAAACAAAAAAAAATCATCATTCAACTTTTAAATGGTAGGAAAAACTAATATTTCTTCTAGTTTGAGTACAGCATACGCGGAAAATATTCCCAAACATAGTGAAAGGGCAGAGAAAAATCAACAGATTATTTATATTTTAAATCATGGATAAAACAAACAGTTTTCACTTACAAAGACAATATTCTGGAATGTTTCGAAAATATAGAGAGGTATTCCAAAAGTTGAACAATACATAATAGTATATTAAAATAAAGTATTCAAATTAATGTTATCTCTTTCTAACATAGTAAGTAAACAAGAACTGATCAAACAAAATGTAGTCCTACCTATACTTTTTCTTTGCTTTATTTAAATAAATTACTTACCCAGAAATAAAACTTGGGGAGATTGCCTTCATACTGGTATAATCTGCTTCCAACAAGTCTGAGTACTTTGGGTTTGCATTTAACCAAGCCTGAAAATAACCATATTAACTGTTTTTAAATAGTACAGTGGCAAGAATACTTAATAGGCGACTGGAACAGAAAAGAGAAATTGTGATGGAAGAAGACCAATTTGGATTCAGAAAAGGAATATACATCAGAGATGCCATAGGGATACTGAGAATAATTTCAGAGGGTGTGGAAGTCAAGGAAGAGATCTACATTGGTTTTATCAACTGGCAAACAGAGTTTGATAGAGTGAAATAGAAGAAACTGATGGAAATACTCAAGAAGACTGGCACCAACTGGAGGGACTGAAGGCTGATCGTAAACCTGTACCTCGGACAGCATGTGAAGTGTGGGGCTGAATGATGTAAAGACCAAAAGCGTAGCGATAGGAAGAGTGAGGCAGGGATACTGTTTGTCAGCCATTCTGTTCAACTTGTGTGCAGAGTGGCTGGTCAGAGAAGCCCTGGAGGGGAGTGGAAATTACAGGATAGGACACGTCATCAACACAATAAAATACACATGATCTAACATGTCTGGCCAAAATAAAGAGTTGCAGGAAATAATGGACTGACTGATGGAGATAGGGAGAAGATATTGAATGGAGAGCAACATCGAGAAGTCAAAATGATGGTGATTTAAAAAATGAAGACCCGCTGAAAATTAAAATTAGAAAACATGAGTTGGAAAACATAGAGAAGTTCAAGTACCTGAGAAGTCTGCTGATAAAGGACTCCTACAGCACCAAGTAAAATAGGTCAAGGATCACCAGGGCTAAGGAAGAAACTGATGAAATGCTATATTTGGAGCAGAAACTTTGACTCATAGGAAAATAAAAAGTAAATACTTGGAGAGCTTTGAAATGTGGTGCTGGAGAAGACTTGAGATCAGGTGGATGGACAGGGTGACAAATTAAGAAGTCCTAAGAAGAGTGAATGAGAAGAGAACAATTTTGGACGTGATTATCTGATACAAAGCAGACTGGATTGGATACCTCCTTAGGAGGGACTGTCTTATGCACAACATCATAGAAGGAAAGGTTTGGGGAAAGGGGAGCTTAGGAAGGAGGATTGAAATATTACTTGACTTAAAGGAAAGAAGAACATTCTGGGAATTGAAGGGGAGGTATAGGACAGGGCACATTGGCGGTCTAGGTTCAATAACAAAAGGAATGGACCTGTTGTAAGACAGAACACCGAATAATAATAATATAAATAATATTACATTAATATTGATTTATTGATTGCTATTCCTATGACAGCATTCAACTGCAATAAAAATAAGAAATTTAAAGTGACACGATAACTTTGGTCAAATTTTTATAGAACTTATAGAATAAAATATTTCACATCAATACTTGTTTAAATTAACAATAGCGTGCAATAACAGAATAGTGAGAATATGATACATGTAAATTTAATAAAATATTGCTTATTTTAAGTTGTACATAAAATATTTAAAAAAGAAAATTTAAAGAGGACATGTACTGATTTATATAATAACAATACAACTTAAATTAAACCAGATTATTGTGGTCAAAGAGTTCACATGTATGAAATACCCCCATGCAAATAAATAAGCACTGCAAATACAAGGGAAGAGTATGCTAAGAATATGATTATTCAATTATAAATTATATTTTAAAAAATTATTAAAAAGAAAAATGAATGTACAAATATCTACAAGGAAAAAAAAAGAAGGAATAAAATACTACTTTATATAGCATTGTAAATCAACAAATTTTAAGAAATGTCAAAAGAGACTAAACATAATTACTAATACTTTAATAGTTGAAGATTGAGGTAAAACATTTTCAGGGCCCGAGCTGTGCCGACAAAGCCATTTCTAACACTTTGGATTATTGCAATGACCATCTTCTGGGTTGAAAATTCATCTCAGAAGATGGCTGTTGCAATTGCGGATGAAACGTTTAGAAAATATTTTTATCAATGTGGCTGCTGCCTGGAAAAGGTTTGATCTATTTTGAATGATTTAGTAGACATGGTACCTATTTAGAGCTAACACGAATGATTGTTAAAAATAAAACTTTCTTTAGGTAAAAGGGACTGCTTGTGGTATCATGATGGTATACTTACAATAGCTTAAAAGTATTATGTTGAGAACAAACTTCTTTTGTTTAAATGAGCTGTGATAAGCTTATATTGTGTGTAACAAATTTTTACAATCATTAAGTATTGATCCCTGGTGGTGTACATAAAATTGCCCATTTGCTTTCATCCCATTTGGTCTGATGTTGGTCATGTACAGCCCTCTCTGCCTCCTCAAGTCACTAAACTAAACTTGCCTACCAGCTTGTGAAATAATATTTTAGTGTCATTATTATGAACAGTCTTGTGAGCATGATATGACTGCTTAGATATGTGTTATTAGTTACCTACATATTTAAAAAAAAGCAAACAGATTTGATCTTTTGTGGTGGCTGAGAATTATTTAGTTAGTGCTTAAAACTCATTTTATCAATCTTTAGATATACACTAACCAAAACTGGAAGATTTGAGCTTATTGGCAGTTTAGTATTGTAGCATAGTAAAAGTTAACATAATAATAACGTTGTAAGCATTATTTTGGTACAAGAGGGAGAAATGATTGAACATTTTCTGCCTGGGTGACACACAGTAAGTTCAAGTTGAACTAAACAAGCTGGGAATTCTCACTTAATACTTCCAAATGTAAACATTGTAATTAAAAACAATATTTGTTAGAAAATGTCTTACCTTGAGAGTATGACAAGCTTGTAATTGAAGATTTTCATTCGTATATGAAACAGCAAGTGCCATTAAAGCAGTAAGGTTGTTGGGATCAAGCTCAAGGCATTTTTTTAAGGCTGGGATTGCATATGGGTCCTAAAAATATGAATAAATTAAATTAATAGCAATATTGTTAGTACTGTAATACTTAAATAAATTTTCTTGTGGCAAAAAAAAAATCATCATGTAACATGTAGAAGGATTATTAATTTTCTTCGATTTGCAGTATACAACATTTACTAAAATTAGTTTCATGTAGTAATATAAATTCTTGTTGGAACATATATATGAATTTATTTCAATAAAATGAAATCAGCCCTCTTAAGCAAACATATGAATATAGATAACCAATTTGTGAGAGCGCTCCAAAATAAAAAGTATTTTTAAAAATTGATTAAATTATGTGAATAAATATAGAAATGAGGCAGAAAATTGAGATATTTAAAATAATAATAAAACAATCCCTTAAACTTGTTTCAAAAATTGAACTAACTTTTATAATTTGATGGGGAATGCCAGGCCTCCACTGTGGTTCGGATTCCACGTTAAACTGTAGGTCCTTCATTTCATCTCACAATCACCCTACCATTACACATTAGCGTAAGTGCATATAACCCGAACGGGTAGTAAGACGCGGTGCTAATAATAATAATAATAATAATAATAATAATATAATTTGATGTGTGATTTGAGGGTAATTGTTCCACATTAATCTGTGGAAAAAAAAATATTCTCAAACTATAAACAAAATACTCCAAATCTCTCTTTAGCTGTCCTTAATAACCCTAATTTTTTTATATTCAAGTTGTATGCTCTTGTGGAAATATTGGCTATCAGTGACTTAAAACTCAATAACTTACAAGAAAAGATTGAGTGAAATTGAAAGAATGTGTCATATCAATTCTATGGAAAGGGCATGAAAAATGTTAATGAAAAAAAAAAACCTCTCTCTCTCTTGAGTCAACCCCAAGTAGATATTTGGGGCTAACCCTTTCAACATTATTAATAGTTATGATGATTAAGAGCTATGTTTTTTCCACCGTCTTAGTACCCATTTGGGTTACATGCAAGTTCCTATGCATATTACAACTATTATTGTCATTTATAATTACCAAAATGTATTTTTAAATAGTTTGTTACTTTCTCTACTATTATAACAATTACCAAATTTAATACACACACACATTATTTTCTTATCTTTTAAACTAATGTATGTCAATCTTAAATTATTATAGATACATAACTAATCACGCCATTCCCTCATTGGGTAGGCAAGAAACTGTGCATATAGCCCTAAAATAAACTTTGTACTTAATCCATTATTACTAAATTTCTTCACGATTCCCTATCCATGCATACTACCTTCGCTTCAACAATACTCACACAGTCCCATACATGCTCTTTTATTCTTAAAACTCGTGTTTATCATTTTCACACATTTGTCTATAACATTAAGCCATATATTATGTGGCCTACAACTTTCTTATGATCCACACACTGTACCTTTATATATTTTCTTCGTCACTTGATCCACATTCATTCTCTACAGATGCCCAATTATTTATGCTGATATTTAAAACAAATACATAATTATGTGGTTATAAATTTTCTACACAAGAAGGATGGGTACAACACATAATTAGACAAGGCATTTTGTTTACATCGAGAAACCAAACCTCTCACTTTTGTTTAAACTTCAAGTTGCAGAAGCAGTCAAGTATTTAAATTTTATGACTTTTCCCTATCTTTGATTAAATTCCCTGACATTTCCCTAATTTCCCTGATATCAAAGAATTACTCGCATTTTCTAGGTTTTCCCTGTCTGTAACCACAAACACAGCAAAATAGTAAAAGTAGTTCTGTGAACAGTAAACCTCACTCCCTCCATGTTATTATTGTTATTCTAGTCTTTAGATTTATCTTTGGATTTCAATTTGAAATTTCTCCTCTAATTTCGGGGGAGCTGAATTGTATAGACTTTGAATGGTATCCATTCAGACATTTTTGGAATAAAAACCTTTAAGAAAAAACCTGAATCATATCCACAAATGGCCTACTTGAGGTTTAACAGAAGAAATGTCTAACGTAAAAGCTTCATCACACTTCTGGTTGAGGGCAACAGGATAGAATCTTCTTAACTTATTACTTGTATACTAGAATGCAGCTAAATCAGTATGTTAATTCAATCAAATTATTTAAATAAGATTAAGTAATTATTTGAAATTCGTAGACTCCTAAAAGGTTACCAACATTACAAGACATATTAAATAAACATAGTGTTATAAATTATTTCTCATTTCCAATAAAACACATAGCTGTAATTAGTTTTTATTTTACTTAACATGTATTGTAGGGTAAGGCATGAGCTACAGAGGATATTTGTATCCTACATCAGCCATTCCTGTTCGATTATATAGTTTAGGGTAATGGAAGTTAAACAAATGGACATTATGAGCACCTTTTAGAAAATATAAATGAATTGTTCGCAGTCAACATTGACAACAGTTTACTCTATTCTACTGTTATTTACAGATATTGTCTATCTTTGTATTATTATTATTATTATTAGCACCGCGTCTTACTACCCATTCGGGTTATACGCACTATCTTTGTCTTAATATTATCACTGTTCACAATAGTGTTTTATTTTTTCCCTTAAAGATGCTTCAAAAATTAATTTGTAATCAAATCCATATAGGTGATTTTAAACAAAGTTTGTCATTAGTGCTCTAATTCTTTTTTTTAAAGTGGGCTTTAAAAGTATTTTCTTAAACATGAAGTATTCATTCTCTTTAAATATTGCATACTAAAATATTAATTTGCTACATTAAATTGGAAGATTTTTTTCGGGTCTATATATTTATGAGCATGTATTGACTTCAATAATTTTAAAGAGATAAATCAAATCTTTAATTTTATTTGCCAAAAGACTTTAGCCACTATGTTAAAATAAATGAACATTGAAAATCTAGCTTTAATTTATTCAAATATATTGAGAAATGATTCACTTTTTATGAATTCTGGCAATAATTTTATTAATGTGAATTTGCAGCATTTCTTTGCTCACATCCAATGCTCAATGAGCTCTAGTGATGGGAAGAATCAAGTAAAAGTAGTCGACTATACCTTTGGTGGATTATAATCAGCTGTACTAGATTCTTCCAGAAATACTCAAGTAAAAATAGTTGGGTCCTGTTCTTCTTTTAGTTGTTCCTTTTCTTTATCTTCAGATATGATACACAATATTGGTTGGTATGTTTAACATGTTATTTTAAGGCTCTTGGCTTTGTCGAGTGCATGTCTTAAATCTATTTTGTGGGATGGTGGGCGGGAGGGTTAAAGGTGTGGCATAGCTTCACAACCGACCAAAGTATCCTTCTGCGCCAACAAGAACAGATGGATTATGGAAACCGTAGATGGCGCTAGAATGAGTGAGATTTCTATGCTAATATTTTCAACACCTCAAAGATAATGTATCAATGTTTATTAATTGTTACATTTTCTTATTTTTTGTTATGAAACCAGAAGTTTTTTATTGAAAAATGTCAATTTTATCGCTATTTGATCACTGTTAAAATTATAGACGAGGTGTATATATAAAAAGTATTACTAAATCAACATGCTTCTCTCGGTCCCGGCACAGATTTATCTGATTTCCAAACCCTTCCTACACCTCTGACAAGACATCTTGTGAATGTGTGGAATGCCAGGTCACCACCGTGGTTCGGATTCCACGTTAAACTGTAGGTCCTTCATTTCATCTCACAATCACCCTACCATTACACATTAGCGTAAGTGTGTATAACCCGAACGGGTAGTAAGACGCGGTGCTAATAATAATAATAACATGCTTCTATTCTCTAACAAAGCATTTCTGAGAATACAATTGCAAAACAAAAAACATTCTTTAAGTCAACAGTTTGTTCCCATGGCTCTGCATTTCCATGCCAAAGGAAAAGGGCCAATCGTCTTAATACAATTTTTTTCCCCCATAAAGTTCATTTTTCAGACATAGTCTTATCAGTGCATGATTTAGAACAACATTCAATCCCCATTCGAAATTTGATCAATAATACCTCTATGACCATAACGAGAATTATTATTATTAGCACCGCGTCTTACTACCCATTCGGGTTATATGCACTTACACTAATGTGTAATGGTAGGGTGAATGCGAGATGAAATGGAGGACCTACAGTTTAACGTGGAATCCGAACCACGGTGGAGACCTGGCATTCCTCACACTCACAAGTTGTGATTAATACATGTCTTGTCAGAGGTGAAGGAAGGGTTTGACAATCAGATAAATCTTTGCCAGGACAGAGGATTGAACCCCGGACGCCAGCATAGAAGTCTGACACCTTACCCCTAGACCGCCAGGTTACCATATATATATATATATATATATATGAGAGCCTATTTCTTTATTTCTTTTTCACCGTCTTCAGTTGAAATGATGATTAAAGCTCAACCAGCGTCCACCTGATTGCTGGGGCAGAGCAGTGCAGGCCACATCTGCTCTGGAAGAGATTGTAGTGGGCTAACCAGTCCTGGTCCGTACAAACTAAATCAGCTTAAGATAATAATTTTAAATTATATATATATATATATATTAATAAATAGCACTATTTGTTACATACCATGCATTGGGAACATCAATGAACCAGAATGGCTCCATCGGAAATATTATACACACTCGCCTCCATTCAACTCTGGACGTGACTCTTCTGAGCTAACAAACTAAGTGGAGTTCTACATGAGCGCCTTGGCTTGATGCCTATGTGCAGTTTTCAACATCGAGGGGTGTGTCTACCCCCCCCCCCCCTTCCTTTACCATGGTTAATCTATTCAGCACCTATAAAACACCTCAACCTGCTTGGATTTACACAGTTCAATTCTTATAGTCTGAGACAGACGTCTCTCCAATCAACAGAAGTTCGTAACATAGAGGTCATAATGATGGTGCCGTTGGAGTCATCGAACAGGCGGAAATAATACGCCGTGAAAGTTTGAACTTTTAACTAGAAGGGAGTAGGAGACTTAAGGCCCATTGACAAGGTATTAATTGACTAAAGCAAGTACACTAATTTGGCTGCACGCGCACAGCTTGCACCGTGTAAACAGACAAGCAAGCTACTAACAAGCAAGTCTACTTGCAAGTGAAAAAGTTGGTCACCTTCCAATTTTACTAATGCAGGTAGACAATTCAAAATGGCGGCAACTAAAAAATCTTTTGTGCGGGAAACACTTATTTGTGGAATGTTATGAAAAGAATGAGTTTTTGTGCAATTTTAAGGCGGGGTGCTAGTGAGTGCGAGTTTAGTGCATTAATTTTGCAGTTTTTATAGCACAAACATTTTTTGGCCAAACTAAATCAAATATTTCTTCTATAGAAACATAGAGTTTTGTTTTCTGCACATGCTAATCTCAACAGTTGTTTAATATCTGTCATGAGCATGGTGGCATTTGGTGACAAACTTTTTAAATAAGGAGAAAAGTTTGTCACCAAATACCGCCTTGCTCATGACAGATATTAAACAACTGTTGAGATTAGCATGTGCAGAAAACAAAACTCTATGTTTCTATAGAAGAAATATTTGATTTATTTTGGCCAAAAGATGTTCGTGCTATAAAAACTGCAAAAATACTGCCCTAAACTCACGCTTACTAGCACTCCACCTTAAGCACCGAATTTATAACGATAAGAATGGGAAGGATATTGCACTATAGGATATTGTAAAGTTATATCAGGTGTACATATTCTCTAGAAGTTTCCAAAATAAAATGTTAGGCCTACATAAATTTTGCAAATGATCCTTGTGAGAGATATTATTTAATATCGGTAAACAAATGTTATCAATAATTCAATAATTTTATCAAACCATTATTTCCTACCACTCAACGTGACATGTGTAATTTTTTTATATATGATCACAAAATATAATACAACATTGTAGTACCGTGATTAGTTCCAGCAGCATAATATTCGCGTTATCAGCAAGTGAGATATGAATGGCCGGCGGTTTTAACGCAAAATCTCCATATTTGACACTTTAGCCAATCTTTATAAGTTTTAATTATAAATGTTCAGCCCACACACTTCAAACACTTTGTAGTAATGCTTTGGAATCTTGAGTAGATACATAACATAGTATTATTATTGCATAGCAAACCAGATAGTTTATATCTAAACCAGTCTACAAATTAATAAATTATTATTTTTAAGGAATATTTTAGGACTATCAAAATATTTAACAAAATATATTGTTATTAGTATATTAAAATTTAAAATAGGGTTTAAAAAACCTGCGTCAGGCCTATTTAAAAAAATGCCCAACCGAGGGTTGTATTGAGATTTATTGAACTTATTTGAGTTTAATTTTATTATTCATGTATGCTAAGTGAGTTAACAAATCAATAAAAGTAGTATAATAATTATTTGGGATCAATTGAAATAAATTTTAAATTATTAAGGAATTAAGAAATATGAGACATATTAATCACTAACTTTTTTATGTTTTTTTATATAAAATAATTTTTTTAAACAGGTCATTTAATTATGATACATTGCGTTTACTGAAAATTTGTAATTTATTTGGCCACCCATTCTTATTCTATATTCACCCTTTCTAGATCCTAACACATAAGTGTAATTAATATAAACGTATAAATAACCCAAACGAGAAATGAGACGCAGTGATAAAAAAAGGCACCAATAGAGAGACCAGTTAGCACAACTTCATTTTCAGCCATGTTTTTAGAAGCATTACTAATACAAGTGAAAAATGCATGTCAGTCAACATAACTAACATGTTAGTAAGCTAATACCACTAAACTTGCATTAGTCCACTAACACCATGTCAACGGGCCTTTAGAGCTAGAATGTAATGTTTAGGGATATTTTTCTTACAAGTTGAGAGTGTCTGTAGCTCTTGAGGTTGTAAAATAAGTTATTAGGTTAACTTTTTTATTGACAATGTCATTTTGAATGTATCATGAGTGATCTCATACTATCACTTGTTTTTCTGCTTGGTCATTAAGACTAGCAGTTTAGTTGGGGAGTATCTCACTCCTTGGCCTGCAAGACCATGATGTGGTCAGCAGGGCCTTCAGGAGGGAAAGGAGGAATTTAGGTTGTTCCAGGCCTGATGTTATACCTGATTAGGTATTGGTTAGCTTTTCTAGTGGCACTTTTGCGCCTTATGTCTAGTTGTTCACCTGTTTGGGGTGCGCAACTGTGGGTTTGTTCCTGCCCTTCTAGCATGGCCCGTATTCTATTTGATGATTATGTCTAGTTGTATCCTATAAGATATGTGTTGCAACAAATTGACTCACAATTGTATTATGTAGAAAGTCTGTGTTTTCCGTAGGGGAATTACTCAAAATAGCTTCGTAATTGTATTTGTTCCTAGGAAGTATTACAACACTCTTTTAAGAGTGGGACAATATTATCTGTTGTGCTAGCAAACCTTTAAAAATTGTGTTTAACCATAAACGCTTTGCGCCCAGTTCACTCAATGAGTGTGTCGACATTTTTGTCCGTTATATTAATTGTCTTGGCCAACTCTATAGGTGGGTTTCGATAATATTGGATTGTGCTCTGGTGTTTACCACGTATTTGCTTGTTTGCTAGCTCCATTAAACTCATATGGCAACATGCATTTGAATCTTATGCTTTAAAGTGTTCATCTATCATGTTTATTTCCCCTTGTTATGTAGTTGGTGTATTTAGTGATAACTAGAGCGCCGCTACAAGATCTGAGACTTCTTAAAATCATCGCTGGTCCATTTCATTCCGCTCCACCGACCTAGTGGACGCTCAGCTTAATACATTAATAGCAGAGTAACGCCTGCACTCGGAGTGCAACATGAACCAGAACCATCGAAACCACACATATCCTAATCTTGAGACAACCCTCTTTAACAATAAGTCACTTTGAGAAAAGCAAAATAGATTTTTCAAGTGAGCTACCAAAAATGCTGTCGCTAGATACTCGTAGCTCACGCTCGACAGTTTGGTGACCCCTGGACTTTACAATCTATTCCCGAGGTATTCCCAAGACCTCTAAAAAAATATAAGTTAGGTATCATGCTCTTAAAGGTCATTTTTACTTTTTTTAGAAGTGAAAACAACCTTAAAGGAAACAATTATCTCATAGACGAGACTTTATATATATATAAAATATATATACATACTTATATCAAGAAAACTTAGTTTTATAAAATTAAGTTTCAAGTAAAGGATTTGTACTATTAATATAGCTACATTATCGCAATGATAAGTAATTTCATATCTCAAATTGTTACCGGGATATGATAAAAAATATATATGAATATTAAATTTACTATGATGAAAAAACCCCTTAGATTCATTTTCACATGAAAATGAGAGTAGCCATTTTGTTCATAAATATTACCAATGTGAAAACACAAATTTTAATCGAACTCGTTAAGAGCCGATTTTGAGGATAACGATTTTTTCCCTGTTTGCTCTTCACGGAAACTACCCTTAGTTTTAAGGCCAGATACCCGATTCCAGAAATCCCTTGGGGGAACCCTTATAGAATCCTATATACCAAGTTTCAGCCAAATAAATAAAATAGTTTCTGCTACAGTCCCAGTGACAGACAGACGGCATAGTGATAATCACTTTTTTGGGGTCATGAAACATCGACATTCATTTAAAGCTCTAGTTCGATTTATTTTTGACTATCACAATACTTACTCTTCCTAAAGAGTCTAGAAAGTAAAAAAAAAACAAAAAACTACCAGCTAATGCATTTTAATTCAGAATAAGTTTTGCTCGGGTCAGATTAAACTGATGTCTTAAGTGGACTGAATAGCTACTCTTTTTTTTTATCGCTATGTATCACAATATCTACATGTTATACACAATACTCTAATGCAGCTGTCTCAAACGCAGGGTGCATTGCAGGCCACAGCCAACATAAACATGTTTGCTTGGATATATTATATTTTTTTGTTTTTAACATGCCTTACTACCTGTCTAGACCTTGAACATTTTAATCAAGCTAGTAAGTAAAGCATGAGGAAGATGTAATTTAGTGAAAATGTATCCACATTTTAGTTAAGGGAATATGGTAAACCAGAGAGGAAACTTCCCTCTGTTACACGCAGCTGGAATTCGAACCCTGCAAATCAGACCATAATAATATGTTTAATCCACGTGTAGGTCTATAGTATTTATTTGATTTGATTTTAAATCATTAATATAATATTTAAAAGCTTCTATTATCCCAAATATTTATGTATGTTAGCAAAATACTCAAAGCACTATTTAAATTATATAAATAAAAATTCCCACAATCAAGTATTTATAGTGATAACAAATTAGCACAGTTTAATTTTTTTTAAATTATGTTCACACTAATTTTTAACAATTTTTTTTGTGTGCATATGTGAATACAGGTTACACAGTAATATAAAAGTTTCATATTTAAGTGGGGTATGTGGGCCGCTAGTTTGAAAACACTACTCTAATGGGATAGGAATACGGAAGAATTTTAGAGGTAATCCACCTGCACTTGCATGGAAGGGGAGTGGGAAACCCTTTAGGCAAAAACTATCCTCAGTAAACCCAAACTGGATTGGAACCCTAGTCTCCCCGCCATCAACAAGCCAGTCTAAAACAAAAGTGATACCTTTAGATCATACGGCCACCAGAGCGGTGTAATAGCAACATTCATTGAAAATGTAACTGAATTTACCAATAATACAGTACAAAATACAAATAATGCTTTACCTCAACATGTTTGCTTCCACAGAAACATAGCTTCAGTAGTATTTATGAATGTCATCATATTTTAGCGCTGGGCCTCTTGGAACCTGCCTGTACACCCTCTTCCCCCCTCCAGTGTATGTGGAGTGTTGAGTGAGGGAGTGGGGGGATACTTAACTGTCAAACAAACGAGGATAAGGGAAGGTCAAGAATATAGCAGACCAAATTAAGAACTGACTAAGCCTCAAATAATTGGAAGTAGTTTATTTTCGTTGTGATATTTTACATATCACTTTCTTACACAAAATATAAATCTGCCCAATAGTACATTGCTCATTGTTCTATATGTGTAATAGGGGTCAAACCTAGATTAAATTTAGGGGGGTGGGTGGGGGATAAACAATGAGAAATAACTTTTGTTAAAGCGTTAATAGTTGCACCTTTTCAGATATAAATTCAATCCTAACTTAGTTTAATTCAGTTTGATCAATTTTATTTTGTTTCCAAACTTCAATGTCTTTTCCTTACATGAAAAATAATATAAGTGAGCTTTACCTTTGGAGAGATTTGAAAGTGCAATAATAATAATAATAAATAATAATAAATAATAATAAATAATAATAAATAAATAATAATAAATAAATAATAAATAATAATAATAATAATAATAATAAAATAATAATATTAATAATAAAAATAATAAAAATAATAATAATAAAAATAATAATAAAAATAATAATAATAATAATAATAATAAAGTAGTAATAATGTAATAATAATTCATTCCTTGTTTATTTAAGATTTAAAAGAAAATAACATAATTGAATTTTTGATACAATCCCGAAGTACCTAAAGGTACATCTTTAGGTCTTGCAGTTGGAAGAAAAAAAAGAAAAAAAGAAGAAAAAACTAAACTAATAAAAAACAAAAAGTTGTATACATATCATAACATTTCCTCTAAAAATATTTACTTAGTTGTTTGAAGCATGCCTTGAAGTATTCAGTTTTTAATTTTACTTTTCGCTATACTTATTGTATACACTTCTTTGTTAGAAATTGAGTGGGTGTTCAGGGAATGGGTTTTTATTTGCTTGTATTTGTCGGAATGGTAATATCCTGTAAAGAGGCTGTACTCATATAATTGGTGAAGAAGTGGAATTTTATGTTGAATGTATGTCTGCTTGTTAACATTTTTGGTACCAAATATAATTTTCAGGATTTTTTTTCTTGCAAATGTGAAATTTTGATTGTGTAACATTCTGTCATTCCTGCCCAGATGGATATTCCATAAGATATTATTGATTTAACTAATCTATACTAATATTATAAAGAGGAAAGAGTTGATTTTTTGTTTTTTTGTTTGTAATGGATAAACTCAAAAACTACTGGACCGATTTTAAAAATTGTTTCACCAATATAAAGCTACATTATCAGCTAGTAACATAGGCTATATTTTATTTTGAAAATTTAATTTATTCCTCATAAAAATGTCGATAGTATATTATATAGTCGTTGGGAAAAAAAAAATTGTTGAAGGGAAAGTGGGGTTGGTGAAGGGGGTGGAGGTGAGGAAAGAGAAATAGATGTAGTGACGAGGAACAAAAAAAAAAAAAAGATTAAAATAAAATTTGGGGAAACAAGGGGAGTAAATGAAAGTGGAGGAAGCTGAAAAATTAATTTTATTTTAACAATTTGTTTGATTGGTGTATACACAATTCCTTTCGCGCCTAGAGCAAACAAAATTATAGAGGAATGAGATGAAAATAGGAGGGAGGATATAAAGAGGGAGGGGGCTATACAGTGATGGTAGGACTGTATTTTCAAAAAAAAGAAGTAAAAAAAAGTTTTGTTTTTATATTGACATGATGGATGATTTGAAGCTTTGTTTTACAGGATTCTTTACAATATGTTTTTACGGGGAAGGGGGCTAGTGATTTATATATTATTACTAGGGAGTGGATTCTTAGGCACCAAAAACGTTAAAAATAGGCAGGCAAATAGGCATTCAAAATATGGGATCTAGGCACCATAATTGGAATTTAAGGCATAAAAAAGCATACAATAGGTAATGTAAAATTAATTTTACTACTTACTACTGTATTTATTACCTACAATTACCTACAGCCAATTTATATTAAGCTAATTTTTTTTAAACACCGTGTCTCACTGAAGTGGGTCACAGACTGTTAATCTCTAGATAATTTTCTAGATTTTCAGTAGTAAAATTGGTTATATTTTCAAATAGAAAGTTATTTATGATTTGAAAAACTGAGTTCTGCTTCACACGATTTCAAGGGACAAAATTTCAATTCTGTTGTTTCTAAAGAAGTTGAAATTTTCTCGTGCGATAGCATGCCATTTCCTCCCAAGATGTCTGCCACTTCTCCAATTGTCCTCCAGTCAATTTACGCTCATTGGAAGCTATTCAACAAGTGTCTATTTTCAAACCTACCACAAACAAGTATGCCAGAACTAAAATTTTTAAGAAACTGGACTCTCTCTTTCAGCAGAAAATTCATACCTTATGAAAAAGAGAGAGGCCAAAGCCAAAATAGGCACATTAAGGAACTTATTCATAAAATAGGCCAAAAACAACAGAATAGTAAATTATAAGCACTATAAAATTAACATAATGCCCTCATAATAAAATGAAATTATGTAACGAGTTACATATAACAACTCCAAACAAATGGGGTAACACTAACCCTCTGCCCTGATGGGCTCGAGCTCTGGCATCCTGAGCAATGACCACCTCTAGCTAACACACAGTTCCACAGACTAAAAGGAGCTGTCATGCTAGAGCCAGCTCTAGAAGAAAGTCCCGCCCAAGAGAAAAAAAAGGCAGTTCAGCGGGTATTAGTTGCCGCTTCCTGCGCCAGCGCCATTCTCAAAGTTTATAGTTCTATGGATGACCGGCAGAGTCCCCGCACCGTCCCATTATTTCTCCCCTTTCCCCTCCTTTCTCCCTCCTATCCTCCCCGCGCTCTGTGAACATGGCTGTCCGTTTTCAATTTATAATGGGATGTTTTAACAGTATAGTCACTCATTGCAACATAGGCTGAGGTGAGGGCGGTAGCTTAGGCTGTGACTTAATTGTATTTATCAAAATTCTTTTTCTGCTTAACATGCGGGATTTCATTCTAAATTACTGATTTGGGCTTAATATTTTTATTTGTCATGTTTGGGATGGGTTTCTTTTTGGTATCTCTGGGATTATGTTGTATCCTCGTTCTCATTATTTTTAATTTACTTGGGGAACTTATTTTTGGGATTTTAACTTTGAGTGAGCATTTTGTCTCTATTTTTCATGTGAATAGCGCATGCTAATTGTTGACAGTGTTAATATAATATCGATTGTATTGGTTGCCTTAAGCAGTCCAAAGGGATACAAATCAACAATAATGTGTGATTTATTTATGACTATTTAATGAGAATTCATTGATAAGCGGAGCACTTATATTTGACGCAGTTGTATTTGCTTTAAAATGCATTCGAGCCTTGTATTAGTTGCAAAAATCAGATAAATCTATGCGGAGACCAAGGATTGAACCCCGGAAACCCAGCACAGACCCCTAAACCACCAGGTCACCTCCCAAAATTGCATCTAGATTTGAAGAAAAGTTAGAACTGGTGGATAGGTCCTTATTATTCTGAAGAGCTCTCCCACCCACAAGATTAGTGCAGAACTAGTAGAGAGAGAAAGAATGAGGATTATTGTGAGGAAGGCAAGGTGAAGGAAGTGAGGGTGACAAGCCAAACTGGACAAAATATTTTACCTGAAGATTCTTGTCTTTTGTTTGTTTTAAAGACTGTTTGAATTCTCACATTAGTAAAATAAATGTTCTTTTTTTACTTTCTTATTTGGAGAGAGTAATGTAATGGTGGAAATTTTGCCCTTGAGATTATGATGGATCTTGACGTATTATGTGTCCCCAAATTAAAAAAATTAGTATTACATTTCTGTGTATTCTTAACTATTGATGTAGTAAATAATTGAGCCCAATTTATCAAATCTATGTTTCAGCTCAAACACAAATTTATCTATATAAATAAAATGCTCATCGCCCTATTTACCCAACCTCTGGTCTTGGAAACTTTAAATTTTGGGGGAATATTCATTTTAAGCCCTAGGCAATAGATATGGCGGTATTTTCTGAAATTCGACCTGTTAGAGCCGAAAAAGAGGGGCTGAAAGTATTTTAAATTCACTGATGTATCTTTAGAACCAGCAGAAATTGAACTTTGAAATTTAAAATGAAGGTTTCTTTCTAAAATTTGGTGAAAGTTTTTTGAGGGTTTATCAAATTTAATTCCCCAAGGTGGCAGAAAGGGGTGAGAAATCTCATGTCCTCCAAACTAAAAAAATTTTAATATCTGGAAGTTGTTTGAGTCACAGAAAAAGAATATGACATTTTTATGTATGGCAATTACAAAATGGATCCCAAGTTCTGTTGGGAGAAAAGAGGATGGGGGTTCAAAACTTCCTAAACTAAACTAAATTACTATTTATCACTGTGGTAGAAAATTGAAACATATCAGGCAGCTTAGGGAACTACTCCATAAAATTATAAAAGTCTGATTATTTTTAACTTTTATGTTGGGTCCTGGAAAATAGGGTAGAGGGGCTATAAACAGAAAACAAACTTTTAGGCGTGAAAGAAAATTTAAACACATCAAGCAGGTAGTAGGACAACCCTAGATAACAAATAGCCAAATATGTCCTAAAATTATTATTTTTGGTATAATAGGATTTTTTTTAAATTTGGCAAGCAGGTATAAGTAACCCACATAATCACCAAATAAATCTTAAAATCTAAAATTTATAACTGGGAGTTTAAATGGTGAAGAGGGATGGGGGGGGGGGGTGAGGGGGGGGGGGGTCTCAACATTTCCAAAACTTATACACTTAATTACTTCTGTATGTGATAGAAAACTAAAATTCACTAAGTAAGTGTAAGGACCATCCCAAATAAAAAAAAAGGGTGAATTTAAATTTTAAAATGGAATTCTGGGAAATTGAGAGCTATAGCCAGAATAAACGTTTAAGATGAGGTAGATGGAAAACTCCAAATAACCAAATTAAACTTGGAATTTGAAACTTCTCAAAGTGAAAAGTAAAAGGGGATTGGAGGGGTTCTAAATTTACAAAACTGTTAGAAGCTACTACTCAATTTGGTAGAAAACTTATATTCAGCAGAGCAGTAAAGATACCACTCCAAATAATTATAAAAGTCTGTAAATTTAAAAAAGTTTAAATGGGACTCCAGGAAATTAGGGGGGAAAGGTGCGTACAAAACTTTTAGGTATGTTAGAAAAATTAAATTTGGAAGTCAGAAGTACAACTCCAGATAATGAAGTAAATTTTAACATTTGAGATTCTATGTGGGAGTTAGAGAAATGAGGTAGAGAGGCAGTGATGGGGCTAAAATTTCAAAAACTATAAAAATAAACATATTTTTCACAGTGTTAGATGATTGGCATTTGTCAGGAGGGTATAAGGACCATCACAAAACTTTATAAAGTTCTTAATTTTAAAATTTTAAAATAAAGGGGTGGAAAATGGGGAGGGAAGATACCTTGAAAATTTCCCAAGCTAATATAAAGAATTTTTTTGAGTGGGTATAAAATTGAAACTCTGCATGTATGTTAATGGACCTTCCCAGATATTCGAAAAACATCTGAACATTATGAAATTTCAATAACTAATGTAGAACACTATGTTTTATGTGGCTAAGTTTAAATTTGATAGGCACTTAGATAGACCATTTAAGATAACTAAATAAGTCTTAAAATTTCAAATTGAGAATTTTTGAAATAAAGAAGGGGAGGAGTACTACTTACTTGCGCTATGGCATTAGGAACTCGAAAATTCATTGCTGCCCTTAAAAAGTACGCCACCTATCTCTATTGTTAGCTTGTTCTATAGTTTCCCTCATTACACCCTATATCTATCTTGCGCTAGTTCTATCCAGTCTACCTCAATACATACTATATCTATCTTGAGCTAGTTCTATCCAGTCTACCTCAATACATACTATATCTATCTTGAGCTAGTTCTATCCAGTCCACCTCATTACACCCTATCTCTACCTTGAGCTAGTTATATCCTGTCCACCTCATTACACCCTATTCCTATCTTGAGCTAGTTCTATCCGGTCCACCTCATTATACCCTACCCTTATATTGAGCTAGTTCTATCCAGTGCACCGCATCTACAACATATCCCTATCTTGAGGTAGTTATATCCAGTCCACCTCATTACACCCTATTCCTATCTTGAAATAGTTATATCCAGTGCACCTCATTACACCCTATCCCTATCTTGAAATAGTTCTATCCAGTCCACCTCATTACACCATATTCCTATCTCTAACTAGTTCTATCCAGTGCTCCTCATTACACCCTATCTAATTCAGGTCCATTCTATTGTTATCCTCCCATCTGCAGTTAGCTCTTCCAAATAGGGTCGTCAGTTAATACCCTGAACAAGGTTCTAGAATCTCCCATTCGTGTTGCATGTCCTGCCCATCAAAATCTACAACACTTGATTATCTTAACAATGTATTGTGAGAAGTATAGGGTATGGAACTCTTCTTTATGTAACTTCAACTCCCCAGTAGCCTCATATGTTTTTGGACCAAATATCTTCATAACCACCTTGATTTAGAAAACCATATATTTGTTTTCGACATGTAAGGTAAGAGACCATGTTACACACCCATAGAGAGCAACTGGTAACATTATTGTTATGTATATTCCAAGTTTTAAATTCCTGGAAAGCCAGCAATACGTCAATAACTTACTTGCCAAGTAATAGCGTGCATTCACCAAATGTATTGTTTTCTTAATTTTCAATATATCGTTATTGCTAGTCAAAATTGTTCCTAAATATTTAAACTCATTAACCATGTCAAATGATATGTTGTTTGAAATAATCTCTAAATTATTGTCTCCAGGCTGTGTTCTCTGTGTGATATCATATACCGGTACTTAGTCTTTTCAACATTTACTTTCAAACCTATTTCCTTACTTAAAATGTCTGCATTTCTTGCAACATCTTCCTTACTATTGCCCAACAAAGTTAAATCATCTGCATATCCTAATAGCTGTAATTTACCCTTTGATGTCAACCCTTCCCTATCCTACTGCATTACCCTTATAACATACTCTAAGGTTAAAATAAACAGTAATGGGCAGGGTGCATCTCCTTGTTTCAACCCATTATTTATTTTGAAAGTATCTGATAAATAACATCCAGCCCGTACCTTGTCGCGCGTATCAATCAAACATATGTCATCTAGCTTGACAAATTTTAGGGGTATCCCAAACTTAACAAAAATGTCATGTAATTTATTTCTTTTAACTGGATCATATATCTTTTTAAAAGCCATGTATAATTGATGAGCTGTCATGTTGTGTTCCTACTTTTTTCTAATAGTTGACGAATAGTAAGAATCTGATCCATTATTGATTTATTTCGTCAATAGTCACACTGATCGTCACTATTTCCTCTGCATATGGAGTCAATCTCATTTGAATTATGATAGATAAAATTTTATAGCATGTTTGTAGTGGTGATATACCGTTATAAGTATCGCAAATGTGGGTACACTCCTTTAAATTCAACCTTCCTAATTCACCAGCGTGATTACTACATATACTTATGCGTTTATCCTGAATAGGTAGTAAAACGAGGTGCTAATATATATCAATAATTCACCTCTTTTTATTCTAGCAATGGTTAAGGAAGTTAAAAAGCACTCACATTACGAACATAAACCTTCAATTTACCACAACAATGATCATGCTGACAAAGGTGTCAGTTTCATCTTGTCTGAACTATCGATTAAAAGGTCAGGGCTCAAATCCTGACAGTATATACTAAGTGTGGCTATCTGAAATTGTATCTCTCTCTCACTCAATGCAAATGTGATTATCCTACCATTGAAATACACGTTCTTTGTTTACAGCTAGTGTACTCAATTCTTGTAGAGACGCAGATAGCTTAAACAAGTTGCTAGATGTGGGACGTAATTAGTAAACGATTAAAACCAAATCAATAAACGTTAAATAAATTCACAAACTTTATATTGCCTATAAAGAATGAGGCCTATATTATATATTTTTATTAAGTTAATATATTCATTAATGCACATTTTACTTGACAAATATAAATGGTGTTTTTTTAATACTTTACAATAACAATATCTAATGTCAAGAGATGTAATTAGACTGCCTCAATTGGAACTAACAAAGTCTGTATTTTATATCTTGTAATTGCTGGCAGGGTTGTTGAATGGGTATAGATATACTCCCAAATGTAACCCAGGAGGTTAGGATCTACCTTGGTAGTGCAGTGAGTGAAGATTATTTACAAACTTCACATCATACAACTCATTCACATTGGCCGCATATTTACATAGTGTATCAAAAATCACTAGCCTACTTATAAAATTCCAAGAATTTTCCAGGTTTTTCAAACCAGTCTTTTTCTGACAAAACTTTATTTGTCTTCCTCAGTAAATGATGATTTTAACGTTTATTACATTGATTACCAAATTGATTATGGATTTTAAAAATAAACGTTAAAAGCTTTAAAAAGGTTTTTAAGTCAAGTATTTAAATTCCATATTTTTGCTAATTTTAATTTAATTCCCGGACAATTCCCTGCTTTCCTGATATTTATTGGTTTTTTCCCTCTCTTTTCTCTGCATGCTGCCACCCGTTACACTAGTGGCACAAGGATGAAAAAGATAGAATCTATAGAAAGTGTATTCAGCATTTGTGTAAAGGGAGAGTGGGAAACAATTTTTGATAAGCCATCTATATACAACCACTGGGGTCCAAACCACATTCCCTAATTATTAGAAAACATACTCACACTTTTGGTCCTCGTGATCACCGACGTGAATGAGCTTGCTGCTTTATCAATTTATGTTTCGCTCTTTCTAACCAAACCATTTTCTCTTAGCATCTCCTGACATATTTACTCCCTGGTATTAATACTGTATATAAACTTATGCTTAGAGTACTAATGACTGACAGCAAGCAAGCTTTTTGCAAGAATAGAAGGGAGGTACAAGGACGTATCTCCATTTTAATTGTAGCTAGCAATATATAACAATAGTTTAAAAACGTTTATTCAGTTAATTAATATAAAAACCTGGATGTGACTATACTGTTGGAAGTCTAAACTATTTACGCTGTGCATCTAATCAGTGAAATTTTAAATTTCCTTCTAATTCCACCGTTTGAAGCTCAAACATGTTTATTAATTTCTACATAATTTTTTTTTTTATCAAATTACTAGTAGTTTTTATTTAAATTGGGATGACTACAACATTTTCAGCATAATGTTACCTTCAATTTGACATAAGAAATATTTTGTTATCATTCATGGTAGTTGAGATAGAAGTTTTGATAGATCAACCTTTAGTTAAATGGATGTAATGCAGGTTGTATGATGCCCCGTCTTTTATAAAGCTCCTGGCTCCTTCTTAACATCCACCACAAAAGAAGAAGTATTGAAACTATCTCAAAATTAGGGATTTAAAATTCCCCATTCCCAATCTCACCCAAAATAGTAGAGATCTATATCTCAAACTGAATCAAAAATTATAATATAAAAGATAGGTTGGTGGTTTTGTTTATGCTATTGATATTTATAAGAGTGTGAATAATCAATTATAAACTATTTTTAAAACATTTACTTTTAGATATCAACAACTGTTTGTTCCAGTTAAGCTAATATAGTCAGGCAAAAACACACACACGCACACATGCACACACACACACACACACACACACACACACATAGTTTTTAAACTATTCACTAACGTCAATCTTGCACTAGTGGGACGAAATGGAAGTCATTAGTATTATCCTAGCAACAACCTGATTTAACAGTGGCTAATAACTGGTTTCGAAATAATTTTTACTAAATGATTTTCCACTTTATATCCAAGCAAATGTAAATAAACTTTCTCTAAATTCTACCTTTCTCATACAATCCCTAAAGTGTGAACACAAAGATAATCCATAAGATATTGAGACGTGAAGAATTAAAAAAGTAGTAGACATTTCAGTAAAGCCCTCTATAACTATGTTAAAAAACTTTTGATTTGATTTGTGGAAATAATTTCTACTTTTTCGCACCCCTCGAGCCAAGAAAGTATTGTTATCGTAAAAAAATACTTGCAATTTTGATCAATATCAACATTCCATGACCCCCTGAAATCAAAAGAGCGATTTTTGTTATGCTAGCTGTCTGTGTGCTTGTATCTATGTAAAGAACCTAAACTATTTCATCGATCAAGCTGAAACTTGATATCTAAGGTTTTGATAGGGTTCCCCAGAGAGGTTTTTGGAATTAGATTTCCAACTCTAAAATTAAGGGTAGTTTACTTGACGGCGTTGCCTACTTGGCGAATTCAAAGTGATTTTATAATGCAGGTTACATCTCAACACAACATACTCAACATTTTAGAAACTATTCTTAAGTAGTTTACAGTAAGGGATGGTAATAATTAAGGTTAAGACATAGATAGAAAACTCAGGAATATCTATAGCAAAATATATAGATTTTCAAATTTATGAATTAGATAGTTTTAAAATTGGTAGATGAATTAAGTAATTAAATTGAAAATAAATGACCTAAAACTTAAGAAAATGCATCATAAAATGAAAAAAATGTTTAAAAAAATTCAGCTGAAAATAGGCACACACTAATATGAGTTATTTTAATACACCTTAGTCTGAGTTGCACTGGACTACAAATATCATGCTCAGGTTGTCGAAATTGAAGGATCTATGGTTATCTGCCAGCAAGTTTTTATACCTCGAAAAGCTGTGTTCTAAATCAACTGATGTGATCGGAGCACACTTGAAGTGGGGAAGATTGTTGGCTGTTAAATCCTCCTCAATCCCACCCATGGAATATTTATTACCACAGAGTATATCTGAGATTTGACACAAAGTTTTATACTCGGTGTTCTTGTCCAGCACTTTTTTCAGTTTACATGCATTAACTGTAGCAATTTTTCCAAGAGTGTTGTTAACACCAGTCTCCACCTGTTTGACTAGTAAATTGGAATCTACCATTTCCTCACCAGTTTTTTCCAGTGATGTGATAGTTGTCTACAATAATGCAAAGTTTGATTTAATAAATGCCAAACCCCCATGTTTGGCTCAGAGAACATATCTTGAGCATTTTGTATTGAAGCAGCTTCTTCACAGTCAACACTCTGTACTATTTGTTTCACTACCTGGAAATGTTCACAATAATACAAGCATGCATTTAACCATGTGCCCCGGCGTGTGATGATAGGTTGTGGTGGTAACGCAATGTCCGGTTCTTCTGCTTTGAAATGTGCAACTTGAGAGGGTGCTTTTAAGAAAACATTTTTAATGTTCCCCACAAACCTATGTTGGGATAATTTTGTCGCACTTCTTCACAAACTCTATGTAGACCATATGCTAGGCACATGACATGTACCATTTTAGAGTAAAGTGCTTTTAATGAATCGGCTGCTCGTACCATATATGGTGCTTCATCACTTATAAATAAAAGTACATTGTCATGTTTTATGCCCTCAGGCCATAGAATAAACATAGCACTGTCAAACATTTTGGATATTGTCGAGTAATTTGCCTTTTCTAATACTTCAGTGGTTAGTAAAAATATGTAACATGTTCTATCCAATTCTAATGTTCCAATCACAACATTGACTGCATAGCGCCTCACAGAATCAGTGGTCTCATCAATAGAAACCCATAGCTCCTTCCCACGAGTACCACATCTTATTTTATAAAGTTTCTTTGTAGTACTGTAGTATTATTATTATTAGCACCGCGTCTTACTACCCGTTCGGGTTATACGCACTTACGCTAATGTGTAATGGTAGGGTGATTGTGAGATGAAATGAAGGACCTACAGTTTAACATGGAATCCGAACCACGGTGGAGGCCTGGCATTCCCCACATTCACAAGATGTCTTGTCAGAGGTGAAGGAAGGGTTTGGTAATCAGATAAATCTGTGCCGGGACCGAGGTTTGAACCCCGGCCGCCAGCACAGAAGTCTGACACCTTACCCCTAGACCGCCAGGTCACCTAGTACTGTAGTAAATAATTCTTACGTAAAGTTGACTCGTCTGGTATTTCTTGGTTTGTGAATTTTTTCCAAAAATGCATGTAATTTTGGATTAAGAGTTTTTATATTATGGCATGTTTGCTGACACTAACATGTCACACAATTCTTTACCAAATTGTGAGGACTTGGTGGATGTTGAAGCAACCGAATGTAGCAAGCGTTGAACTGCTGCTTTCTTAGATGCACATGCTTCTCGCGACCAATATGCTGTGTCACAGTAAACATTTTTCCAGCAGATACTTTGGTTTCGCACAACTTGCAATATAAAATGCCTCCATTAGTAGAAAACACATTATCACCAAACTCGGCTACTATTTGTCTTAAATGAACTAACACACTAGGTTTAATTTTAGGCATTTTCAAAGTGGTGCTGAAACGCCACAGTGTACTGAACACAACAAAACAACTACACACACTGCACGCTATGAACTGTTCATGGAAAAACCATGCCTTTCCCTTCCCCTTCCACTCTAACAGCTGTATGAGCCAGAGAAGGGCTTGTGACTCAAGGTAACAAACATTCCAGACATTCCAATCTGCAAATATCTTGCTTTCAGCAAAAGCGAATGTAGGCTTGTCTTTGAATAGCTAACTAGCCTTCATTTAGTTATTGGCAAAATAATATGGCCTGCCTTTGTACCTTGCTTGCAAGCTTAACCTTCAGCCAGTTATTAGCAAAATAAAATGATGTTGAAATATTTTATTTCAGTATTTTGAAATAAGTTTTTTTTATAAACTACTACTTAAGGCTCGAAGACATAGTTTTATAAAATAATATATAGCAACATGACAAAATGACCTAAAATGACAAAATTCTTTAAAAAATGACAGAATAATTCTCCAAAATCAAAGAAAATCTCCTTAAGATTAAAAAACAACAAAATATGCAAAAAATGCAAAATAAAAAAGGATATATTTGTAAACGGGATGTCTTGAACAGAGTTGATATATATTGGAGCATTGCAACAGATCACTCAGCAAAAAAGATGACATGTCATCAACATCCTAGCCCTACTAATTAGGTTTCTTTTGGTCCCCTAGCTAGGCAGTTGCTTGCTGACTTAGTTTGCTGTAGGAGTTTTGTGTTAAGGCGAGTGGCACTGCTATCATAGCTTTCAAAATACCCACTGGGCTCGTTGATTCACTTTTGAAACATCTTAGTCGCATTCATATAAATAATATAGAATGATAAGTTTATAGGAATTAAATCAGACATATGGGCTAAACAGCATGCTAGTTTGGTTTAACTGATGAGGTATTCTGATTGAGGGCTCTGGGATTGATTTTTCCTACATAATTTTACACTCTCCTTTCTCGCAGCTTTGGGAACACTTAATCTAAATTCAACCTTCTTTATCGCTAACACATTGGTGAAATTAGTATGCATGTTTATAACCCAAACGAGTAATAAGATGTGCTAAAATACGGATAGCCCTGATTAGTAAGATTAATAGAAAATTATAATTTAAAAACTAGGATATTAATACTTGTAGGCCATCAAGGGGTCGCGATTGTCTCAAATACAAAAATTGATGTCAAACCCGGCAAAAGGTTGGAAACCACTGAACTAAACTCGCATTTCACCCATAGGTTAGCGTTTGAATTATACAAGTGTATTGGGCATTTTCCTCTTCATACTCATCAAAATGTTAGTGATGGATGTTATCATTTATCGATATGTTTTATGGCTAGGATATTTTAAAATGTGGCTTGATCATCATTGTAGATGTTAATTCTCGACAATTAGCAATGGTCAAACTATTATTTAAGCTAAGAATGAAAAATAGGTTCAATAAGCCTAGCCTAACAGAGATCAAAACAGTCAATGATAATTTCATTTGCATGTTTGTGCCTGAAATTTTCGAGCCGTCATCTGTTTTACAATGCGCAAGAAAGAGAGAAACCTTCGGGTATTTCTTTTTCTCTTTACACTAGATAAGACATTGTGATATACTTTAATATTTTATGTGAATTTTTATTATATTTCATGTGATGAATGGTTACTAAAATATCTAAATATCATAAATATGTACAATACCATTACCAATTAATGGACCAAATAATAAATACCAATAGGTCGTTTCACTCTTAAGTTGCAGTAGATGCACTTATAGACAATTATGTCTCTTTCTATCTCATTGGTTCCCCCATTAACGCTATATTTTTCTAATCAGCGGAGTTGCAATTATGTAGCTTAAAAATGAGCAAAATTATTTATACGAAATAAGCACCTAAAATATATTATACATCATTCACTGATGCATTTAGGGAAAGCAATATAAACTAAAAAACTAGTTTTCAAACGGCTTTTTATTTTTTCACATATTATTAAAATTAACGTTCTCTCAACTTCAAGAGTCTACATATAAATATCACACCATAAGTTATGTTTCCACTAGTGTGGGAAAGACAGTAATTTTATGGTGGTTGTAATAATTGTGAACATCGCCTGCAAATATTGAAATAGATAATATATCTTAAATGGGATTTGGAACAATATGAATAACTTTCATACCTCTTAAAATGTTTATAGGAAAACTTTTTTTTATATTTCAAATGAGTACCTATATTATGTTTTAGATATTAAAATAATAGTTCAAGTTTATTTGTGAAAAATATTAATTCAAGTATGGTGGTATTTTTAAGTTGCAGGGTGTTTATCTTGATTTTCAGTCTTGAAGAGTGTGTCACTCTTAGACAGGTTTGACATTGAACACTGAAGAGTTATGCCAGCTCTTATCATTCACATCAAAATTGATAATATACTTCTTTATTCATATAATTCAATAGACTGAATTGTGTTGCAATTGCCGAGACAATATTAAATGTTTAAAATTATATTTTATGGGCAACCACAATAAATATACCATTTAATTACTTCCGACTGAAGAAAACTGCTACCCTCACTAGGAGGTTGATCGGTCTAAGTAGTATTAAGCTCACTATACTGTCAACATTATTAATCAGGTTGGGGCTCAAATCTTTAACGAATCACCTAGAATGAATTCAACACTTAGCCACAGTTGGTAGTGCTTGTGCCAATCAGGCTAAGTGTCCTGGGTTCCATTCCCAATATGTTCAGAGATGTATTATTGATATAATGTTAAATGGGGATCGAATGTTGTTCTAAATGGGAAAAAAATAATTTTGTATTAAAATAACATCTTAAACATACCAACCAATATTGTGTATTATATCTGAAGATAAAGAAAAGAAGAAACTAAAAGAACAACAGGGCCCTACTACATTTACTTGAGTATATCTGGAAGAATCGAGTACGATACACAAAAGGTAGAGTCGACTACTTTTGCTCATTTTTTCCCAGCACTAGAGTTCATAGGACGTGAGCAAAGAAATTCTGCCAATTCACATTAATAAAATTCTTTTAAGAATTCATCAGAAGTGTCTCATTTCTCAATAGATTTGAATAAATTAAAACTAGATTTTCAATGTTCATTTTTTCTTTAAATAGTGGCTAAAGTCTGTTTGAAAATAAAATAAAAGATTTATCTCTTTAAAATTATCGAAGTCGATACATGCTCTTAAATATATTGACCTGAAAAAAAATCTTACAAGTTAAATAGGGTGGCAAATTAATGTTCTAGTATACACTGCAATATTTAAAGAGAATGAATACTTCATGTTTAAGAAAATACTTTTAAAGACCACTTTAAAAGAGAATGAGAGTACCAATGACAAAATTAATTTAAATTCACCTGTATCAATTTGATTACAAATGAATTTTTTAAGCATCTTCAAGGAAAAGAATAAAAACTATGGTGAACAGCGATAATATTAATACAAAGATAGTCGATATCTATGAATAACAGTAAAATAGAGTAAAATGTTGATGTTGACTGCGAACAATTTGTTTATATTTTCTAAAAGGTGCTCCTAATGTCCATTCGTTTAACTTCTGTTACCCTAAAGTATATAATCGAGCAGGACTGGTTGATATAGGATACAAATATCCTCTACAACACATGCCTTAACCTGCAATAGATGTTTAGTATATTTAAAACTAATTGCAGCAATGTGTTTTATTGGAAACCAGATATCACTTTGTTTTTTAATATTCTTTGTAATGTTGCCAACCTTATAGGAGTCTACAAATTTCAAATAAGTACTTAAACTTATTTAATATATCTCTATAAGGAAAAACTCTTTTCACTTTATGAGGTAATTATATTATATTTGGAAGATGGTATAGAAAAGGTGGATATAAACATATAAAAAGGACAAACACAATATGGCTTTTACAATGAAAAGAAGAACACAGTTCACACTTTACAATGCTGCCACTGGACAAAGAGGTATGGTTGCCTCTTAAATTATTATTATTATTATTATTATTATTATTATTATTATTATTATTATTAGCACCGCATCTTACTACCCGTTCGGGTTATACGCACTTACACTAATGTGTAATGGTAGGATGATTGTGAGAGGAAATGAAGGACCTACAGTTTAACGTGGAATCCGAACCACGGTGGAGGCCTGGCATTCCCCACATTCACAAGTTGTGATTAATACACGTCTTGTCAGAGGTGAAGGAAGGGTTTGGTAATCAGATAAATCTGTGCCGGGAGTTGCCTCTTAAAGAAAACCGATGGTTACCGCCCAATCCCCCAACCTAGCTTTCATTCTATCAGAACTCATCAGGGAGGAGTGTGAAAAAAAACTTATTTAAATAATTTGATTGAATTAACATACTGATTTGGCTGCACTCTAGTATACAAGTAGTAAGTTAAGAAGAGTTCATCATGCTGCTCTCTACCAGAAGTGTGATGAAGCTTTTATGTTAAACATTTCTTCTGTTAAACCTCAAGTCGGCCATTTGTGGATATGATTCAGGTTTTTTCTTAGAGGTCTTTATTTCAAAACTGCCTGAATGGATATCATTCAGAGTGGATAAAATTCAGGTTTTTGTGGATATAATTTAGGATTTTCACAAAAAGCAGTTTATTATAAAACTGTCGGAATAGATACCATTCAGGTTTTTGTGGATATTCAGATGTATAAAATTAAGTTTTTTTTCTTAAAGGTTTTTATTTGAAAATAGTCTGAATGGATACCATTCAGAGTGGATACAATTCAGTCCCCTCCTAATCTCTACTTGGATTTAAAGTGGATGTTTATCCTTGGTAATAAAGTTAGACAGAAAAATTTAATATTATATTCAAAAGAATGTAAGTGTATATTCATAGTGAGTAATCGTTATTCATGTGGTTTAACAATAATTAAAAAAAAAAAAATGCCCTGTGTAATAACTGAATTCATTGCTTAGAATTATAAATTCAAAACACCTTAAATGAGCTCAGGGTCCTTATAAAACATTTATTCTAAATTCCCTGGCTTATCCAAGTTTAACAGACATTAATAAAAAAAATCCCAACTTAACCATTTTACAAATTTTATTGATGAATGGCATTTTTTCGTGTATTGCATTTAATATATATTTTTCAAAAACAATATTAACGGCTATTAAAGATAAACATTATAATTTTTTTTTTAATTATTTAATATTTTGGGTATTATTTGTGTCCCTGTGTAAATGTGATATAAAACAAACACTGTACAATCATTTCATATCAGAATAACATAAATTGGCACCGTATTTTGTTAACATCGAGAAACCAAATTCCTCCTTTTGTTTAAATGATTAGGTGGAGAATTAGTCAAGTATTTTAATTCCCTTACTTTTCCTTATATTTATTAAATTCCCTGACATTAAAAAATTACCTGACATTTCCTTGTCTGTAGTTACCATGTTAGCTAGTCAACAATAATCCTTTAGAGTGACTGCCATATCCAAATGGATAACCAAATTGATAAACTATGAAAATATTCAACCTAGGTTAAAAGAAGATTTTTGCCAAATTTCCCTAACATTGGCTTACACATTAGGCTGTTATTGCGGAATGAACAGAAAGATTTTGAGTGGCCATCTTAAAATGAATAACCAGGTATGATTATATTTATATACTCTGTTCAGCCCAAGTTCAAAGAGTGCCGTGCAAAATTTAGTTAAAATTTGGCCAAACATTTGACAGTTTTTACGTAGCAAGGATCCAGAAGGTAAGACAAAATGCCAAATGTTCAATTCAAAATAGAACCTCGCCTAGCTCGGTCAATAAACCTTTTCTCTGCAATATTTTTATATAAGAAAACATAAAAGTTTGAGCAAAATTTATTTTTTATTTTTTGAGCTACAATTTAGGAATCTTAAACCAGTGATTTTATAAATATATATCTAAAATTTGTCTTAAGGTCTGTTAGAAATGTTATGTGGAAAATTGTAGACGTGAATGTCCAAATGAGCAAAGTAACACTTTACTAAACAAGACAACACCAGAGAGGTAGGAGGTTGTGTGCACATTTGTACCGTCCATGAATGTGGGTATGCGCATGCGCAGATGAAGACACTAGTTGTGAGTCGAGACTTGTGTTGTCGTTGCTCAGAGCAAAGGACACCTGACACTTCCCCTCGAGTCAAGGATAATGAGAAGAAATAACATCCTAATGTCATGGCAGCCATCCCAGTAGATTTTGTGCACCAAGAATGCTTTGATCTTGGCAAAGCCTTGGTCAGAAAATCGGCTACTTGGTGCTCAGCCAATATGTGACTCACAGTGAATGACTTGTCCTGCAGCGTGTCCCTGACAAAATGGTAGCGAATGCCAATGTGTTTGCTCTTGGAGTGGAATATTGGGTTCTTGACCAGTCTCAGCGAGCTTTGGTTATCACAATAGATTGCTAGATCTGCCAACTTGTCAAGGCCCAAGTCATGGATAAAACGTTGGATATAAATGGCCTCTTTTACACATTCTGATAAGGCCATATGCTCAGCTTCTGTAGTAGACAGAGCCACCATCCTTTGTTTCCTAGAGTCCAAAGAAATCGGGCTTCCATTGAATAGAATAGATAGTCTGTATAGGATCGTCTATCCTCGGCGCAATTACCCCAATCCGCGTATCCAAACCCTTTCAATTTTTAAGGATCTAACCTGTAGGTTAGTCCGACATTGGGTGTCCCCTTCAGGTACTTGAGAACCCGCTTTGCTGTCTTCCAATGACTTTCCCCATTACAATTGTTGAATTGACCGAGGTAGCTGACGGGGAAAGCAATGTTGGGCCAGGTTGATGTGGACAGGTAAGTAAGAGCTCCTACCAGTTCAGGATAAGGGAGCTTCTCATATTTTTCATTTGGTCCCTGACTTCCCTTCAGTTTTTCACATGGGTCGATAGGAGTACTTACTGGTTTACAGTCGATCATTTTTAAAACGAGCAAGAAGTTCTCGTACATGACCTCGCTGTTGTAAAGAGATGTGCCCATCACGCTGGTCTATCTCAATGCCCAAACATCACTTCGTGTAACCAAGATCCTTTATCTTAAAATGCTTACCTAGCTCTAATCCTAGGTCAGCGATTGTTTTTGGATTTTTAGATGCAATTAGAAAATCGTCTACGTATGTCGCTATCAATGTCGTGTCTTCCCCTGAACCGATTTGGAATAAACACCGATCAGATTTTGTGGGAGAGGCGCCAAGTTTCTCGGGGTTTTATCTAGATTGTTGTACCAACTCTTGCCCGCTTGGCGCAACCCATACAGAGACTTTTTCAGAAGGCACACTTTGTTACCTTTACTGAATTCGTTCAACAAAATCCTGGCTTTGTTGCCGGTCGAGCTATTACCCTCGGACTGTATGATGCTTTGTAATACCTTCTCATAAGCTTTCGAAGTCTCCATATGGATTTCTTCTTCAAGTTTGCTGTTCAAGTAAGCTGTAGTGACATCAAATTGTCTGGCCTTAATGCACTGCCAGTGATAACATGAGACAAATGGATCCAATTCGTGCCACGGGTGCAAAAGTCTCTGAAAAATGAATGCCAGGTCGTTGGTTGAATCCTTGTGCTACCAACTTTGCCTTCTTTTTCTCCTCAATCGTGTCATCGGGTTGTGATTTGTTGCGCAATACCATGCGGCACCCAATGACTATTGCTTGTTCAGGTCGCTCGACAAGCTTCCATGTATTATTTTTTAGAACAGACTTCATCTCACTTATGATAGCTTGGAACCATTCTGAAGCATCAGGACCCATCATTTTCTGATTCATCAGCACTTCAGAGATGAAAGTTTGCTCGTCCTCCTCGACGATTTCAGTTTGTTCAGGGACACCAGGGTGATAAATCTTCCTCGACCTTCCCTCAAGCCTGTCCTTACAACCTTTGGTCAACCATGTCTTCTTGGCTGGTGTGGGGTTTGAGCTTTGATGATGTCAATTTTGTCATCCACTTTGCAAGGAATGTCGTGTTCGAAATCCACAGCGTTGACGGGTATGAGTGGCTCTGCGTCAGGACTGAATCCACGAAAGTCCTGTTTTTGCTTCGAGTCGTCTGAGGCTGACGTCAGATTTTCTTCCCCTTGTGGAGGATTTTGTTCGAGGTCCACATGGTGATGATCTTGTTTTGAGCAGTCATCTGTTGAAGTTTTCTAAACGTCAACAACAGCATCATCGTTGTACTTGAGCTCGTCTTCTACGAATTTTACATAGCGGGTGATACCTTCCTCTTTTCTGACGACCAAATGCGAAAGGCTTTGGTTTCCTCCGAGTCTCCATGGAAAAATTCCCTCCTGATCCTGCTACTCGAGCTTGCCTTTGCCAGGTTCTCGATTGAGGTAAAAGACACGACTGCCAAATACCCTCAAGTGTGAGATATTGGGTGGTTTAGCGGTCCATGCCTCAAATGGTGTGAGACCGTTTAAGCTTTTGGTGGGTGAGCTGTTTCGTAAGTAGTTTGAGGTGTTTATTGCCTCAGCCCAAAATGAATTTGTCAATTTGGACTCCATCAACAAACGTCTGGCTGCATCGAGGAGTGTACGGTTTTTCCTTTCAGCTACACCATTCTGTTCCAGGTTATGAGGAACAGTCAGTCTTCGGGTGATCCCTTACTTCTTCAAGTATTGATCAAACTCTAGGCTCGACTATTATCAGATTGTAAGCACTCGACCTTTTAATGCCCTGCTGATTTTCTACAAGGACTACATACTCCACCATCACGTTGAAAACATCAGCCTTTGACTTCAGGAACCTCACTTCACACCATCTCGTGGAGTCATCGATAAACTCAAAGTAGTACTTTGCACCTCCTAGAGAGCTTGTCCTCATCAGCCCGCATATGTACGTGTGGAGGAGGTCTTTAATTGTGTTTTTCATTCAGACCTCTTAGGAAACGCGCTCCTCGACATTTTCCCCTTCGAACATACATCACAGTCTGGTTTATTTGTTGTGTGTGTGAGTTGCACTCTGGTCACGACCTCTTTACGTACAGCGTCTATGATGTCTCTCGTATTCGCGTGTCTGAGTCTTCTGTGTAATAATTTGAGTGAAACCCTAACCTGTTTTTGACGAGGCGATGCGGTACGAGCGTCTTCTTCAAACTGGCGCACATAGTATAGATCCCCAATTCTGTCAGCATGTAGTTCGACTTCTCCGTTTGAGTTCACTACTTCCGCGCATTTATCTTTAAAAACAACATCAAAACCTCGGTCGGTAATCTTACTGACAGATAAGAGGTTAGTCCTCACATCTGGCAGATGCGATGCGTCAGTCACTGTGACGTTTTTCTTGTTGCCCGATACATTGGCATTAAACAGTAATGTTCCTTTTCTGATGATTTCCGTCAACGGGTTGTTCGCGTTATTTAACATACCGCACTTTTCGACGCCGATTTCGCGGAAATTGCCCAAATCATGGCACAGATGAGTCGTAGCACCACTATCGAGACACCATCTATGTTTTTGCGCTGATGCATCAGCAGAAAGAAAACACACGTTTCCAGTTTCCGATATTTTTTTGTTTTTACCAATGTACCAATATTCAGACTTTTTGTGTCCTGGCTTTTTGCAAGGGTAACATCGCACTTTATCTCAGGATTTTTGCAATTTGAAATAACCTTTGTTCTCGCTCGGTTTACTTTTTGAATAATTTTTTTACCACTTCTGTTTATGTCTGACGTTTCGCCGCGCGTATTAGTTTTTCGAAAATCGGTTTTTTCAATGATCTTAGCACGTAGGCCCTCCGGCGTTGATAGCTCATCAGGCGACTTGATCGTGCACCTGACATTTTTGAATGTCGAAGGTAAATTATACAACAACATAATGGCTAAATGATCTGGATGTATGTCGATGTCCATGTCACTTAACTTGTCAACGGTGTCGAAGAATTCGTTCAGTTAGTCGCGTATGTCTCCACCGTCCGCCATCTTGTGTAAAGAAGTGTTGCTTTCCGGGCCGGACCTTGGGACTGATAAATTTCTCGCAACCTCGTCTGCATGGCACGCAATGTGTCACAGTTCTTTACCTGTTTAAGCTCGTTTGGAGATATTGACAAGATTATGTCCGATCTTGCCTTCTGATAATTTCTTTCCCATTCTAGAACCTTTGTGGTATTTTTGTTATCACCCGGTTCTGGTTTTGTATTTGTGCCGATAACAAATTCCCACATGTCATTTTTCACTAGCAGGGCCTGCATTTGCAGTTTCCACGTGTCGTAGTTTTGTTTGTTAAACCATTCAATTCTTGCTGTGTTCGTGTTAATCATGGTTAATGGCGGTTTAGCACACACTATGATTTGTGAGTCACAGTTCAATTTTTAATTCGTAACTTGTACTTATTTTGTTCGTGCACCTGGGTCCATAACCTGTTAGAAATGTTATGAGGTAAATTGTAGGCGTGAATGTCCAAATGAACAAAGTAACACTTTACTAAACGAGACACTATAAATGAAAATAGCACACGACACTACATGACGGTCTTTGAGGTAATTCGCATTCAGCAAGACAAGGACACTAGAGAGATAGAAGGTTGTGTGCGCATTTGTATCGTCCATGAATGTGGGTATGCGCATGCACAGATAACTACACTAGTTGTGAGCCGATACTTGTGAACAAATGTTTCTCAGCATAGCCTGTGGTGTTGTCGTTGCTCAGAGCAAAGGACACCTGACAAGGTCAATAAGAAGCTATTGAACATAAATGATATCAATGTGCACTTGATTAAATAAATACAATAATAAAGCTACAACTTTCATTTCTTACGTCTTTCAAGAAAGCAAAATTCGAAACTATGATGTGAAAATAATAATGTGAAGAACTTTCTTGAACGCACCAGACTGAGATTACAATCATGTCATGGCCTCCTAGATCCAAGTTGCTTTCATAACTTTAGCTCACTAACACTAGTTATTAAACTTTATTTGAGATATAATTTCAAAATGATTGTTTGTAATATCTTAAAGAATCTCTGTAATGAAAAGAGCTTTACTCAATTATTTAATCAAGAAAAGTTACAAATCAAATATCATTCTTTGTTGCCCTGTGATACCATTGTTTTGTCAAAAACAGATGCAAAAGTTTTAATTTTGCCATAATAATGTTTCATATTCTTTCCCAACAGTTTTATGAGATTTTGGGTTATCATTCAAATCTAAAAATATTATAGCTCACACATTTAATTTAAAATTACTGCTTGAAGTTATTTGCACTATTAATATTTGGATAAACAATCACTATGTTAACTAACCCCCTTTTCCTTAATACTGTTTATACTCCAAAATGTTTGAACAAATGTGTTACACCCTAAGCCTATATTTCATTTAGATCGTTAATTAACTCAAATTTATTTATACATTTCAGGTTTTATACATTAAAGTTAGAGTGAAAAACTAAATATAACAGTGTATTTCACTTTATAATTCAATAATTTTTTTGTGAAGAAGGGCAGCAAGGAGTTAAAGGTACTGGGTCACCAATGTTGATCTCAAAGTGATGTGCATTCAATCCTTAAGTACCTTCTAAATTAAACTTTACAAGAAGATGGATTTTAAATCTACTTAGTCAGATAGTTCCACATTCTATGAGCTCATGCATGAGCTTAAAAAATAAAAAAGTACCCTTTCATTTTCAGCCTGAGTCATGCCAAGTAGCTCCCATGCAAGAGCATTAGTGGGTTCTTGTTGGACTGCTGCCTCAAAGCAAAGAACAGCACTGGGCAAATCTCCAGCTTTAAGCTTCTTCTTCCCCTCTTCCAAGGCTCTGCTATCCGATTTTAAAGGGTTGTCGTCTTCAAAAGCATAAGTCTACAAACACACATAAAAAAACCACCGAAAATTAAAAAATATGAACTTAGTATAAACACACACACATTTCCATATGTACATATTTATGCATATGGTACAAGAAAAAAGAGTTTTTATCACATATTTTTATTTTACAAGTGTAAACCAATTTATATCCAACCAGTGATGCCCAAAAGCAATAATGGAAACAATATTTGTTTGAATAAAAATATATATCTTCTTTTCCAAGATTTGGTTCTTGGCAGAAGTTTAAAACAAAAAGTTAAGTTTTTAGGCTAACACTATTTGCATGAGTTGATCTAACCTAAGGAATGCATGAGTGAATTTTAAATAAATTCAGCAGGATAGAGGACAGCAATCATTAAGAAAGAAACTCAATCTTGGTGCTAAAATTATGGTATTCCAGCTCAAACTCCATTATAATATCCATGTGGTCAACCCTGAATCTTGTCGGTCGAATCTACAGCATTTGTAAGTTTGAGCGATGAGCTAGTGTACAAAGTATTTAAACAAGGAATACAAAAGTTTTCACCAGGGAGGCCTAATTTGACATACTCATAATAATTGGCCCATGTCGCTAGGCCCGACAACCTTGTTATAAGTAAGAAGAAGAAAGGAGTGTTAATGAATGACCTTAAATAATTTGAGGAGAATGGAAGGTTAAAGATAAGTTCAATCATAGACATAAGAACATTTAAAAAGGCCAAAAAAACCTGTTTATTCTCAGAACAATATAACTATGATCAAAGTAAACAAAGTCAATTAATACAACCACAAAGAATGTGCTTAAAGCTTTGAAGAGGGTTAGGTTAAGCTCATTAGAAAATTTAGTCCGGTGCCTTTATAATAACTTAATAACAATATAACGTTAGAATGTGCCACTCAGGCTAATGTTTACAAAATATTAATATGGTAAAATGTTTAAACATAACCTGAACTTGATACAAACTCAGTTGCGTGTGTTGAAATAATTGCTATAACAGACCCTAATCTGAGCCCTAGATGCGTAGGTATAAGTACAAGCAAATGTTAGATAGACATGCTATATTGCGAAACAATCTGGGTAAACTGTTAGCATAATAAATGTCCTCAGATCAGGTCACTAAGCCCATCAAAAATTATGACTTACTATTGACAACTCCGAAACTAAGTTAAATACAAGGTTGAATATGTAATTAGAACTCTACACGACTCTGAAATATAGGAACTCTCTGCACCTAACCATACAACCTTCCACTATAACTAACAGTGACATCATCTATCTTAAGCTGTTCCCGAGAAGCGGGCAATTTGTAACACGTGACACATGCTAAAAAATTAATTTACTACTTATTAATAAACAATTGGAAATAGTAATATCGCTCCAGGTATTATTATAAGAAACCATACCTAATTTAAACTAACCTTAGGATTAAACACATTATAGAGAATTACTCCCCATGATAGAATAATAACCAGATATTATAACATGAAATATTAGCATCAATTGCAACTGAGTTTACTAAACATTTAAAAATCAATCATTAGCCCATCTAAGGACTTCATATTCAGGCCCAAAGAGAATATTAAGATTGCACATTACCAAAGTTGAATTAGTAAAACAATATAAACATTGGTGCTGGAACAGGATTTCCACTTAAATCTTTTTGAAGAATTAGCCAAATATATAATTTTGCAAACAAATATATAAACCGAAAATTAATTTTAACTGACATTTTCGTCAGTAAGTCCTTACGAATAGACAATCGTCAAAGAGAACATTTCCCTTAAGATCACAGGCTTATAAGCCAACAAATCTCAGCGGGACAACAAGATGGGGAGAAAACACATGAAGCTGATATTTTGATGCATTCATCAGTAACCACTCGCAGACCACTCTTACAATGATGTATGTGCACCAAGTCGTTTGTTCATTGATTCGCGGTGGGGGGGGGGGGGGTGACACAGAAGGAAGTATAACTCTATTCCCGTTAGTTCCTGCTTTTACACACAGTCCAGAACTAGGGGAGAACTCTCTACAGGACGATATGACATGTCTTGTGTTGACATTAGCTGAGAGGGCAAAATCCATCAGCTGATGGAATGGGATCAGTTCATTAAAATTGTTTGGTGACAGGCATCGGTTGCTACATTGTATTGTTTCAAAGGTATAGTCTTAATATTACTTAAGCATCTGATGATTGGTAGCACTTCAAAATTAAAGGTAGTTTTAGTTTAAAATAATATTTTTATGTTTACATAAAATCTATTATTTTTTATTTTTCTGCAAACACAAATGCATTAGACTTTTCAATTATAGATAGAGAAACAAAAGATCACATTCAAATGATGTATTAATTAAGAATGTTATGTTTTCATTTGAAACTAAAATTTTGTTACATAAAATTATGTAATGACAGGTTTTTGAAACAAATTAGGTTATATGTATCACTCGAAGAAGTGGCGTTGCTCGGGGTAACTGGGCAGTGAATCGTATGGTTACCTATGGCAATGGTTTTCTTGCCTTCAAACAGATAAAAAAAAATTTCTTCATCTTATTTATTCCGACCCAGATTTTAATATAGTTGAAAAAAATTCTGATCAAAAACTTAAAATTCCAGCTCTGAGATGCACATGTTTGTGCACAGGGGCTATTAATTTTAAAATTTCAGTCCTATGCATGCGGTAGATATTGCACAACGCACATGACAAACAAACAAAAAACTCTCCATTTTATTTATATAGATATCATAGGGGATATAAACATATTTTTTTTTAAACATCCATGATTTAGTTTAATTTAATATGAGTATTTTCAAACTCATATGAATGATCCAGTTTATTTGTTCTAATCCGAACGGGTAGTAAGACGCGGTGCTAATAATAATAATATTTGTTCTAAGGTTGATTTGTGTCTTAAAGCACCAATTTTTATAGTATTTTTTTATGTGCACTGCAGCCTACTGATCATTGGGCTATCCACATAATTGCACTAATGGGGTAAGGGTGAAAAAGGTAGAATTTATAGGAGGTGTATCTGAATTTGCATGGAAGGAGAGTGTGAAACCATTTATGAAAAGAAACACCTTCAGTACATCTGTACTGGGATTTGAACCCTTATTCACTGTCATATCAGCAGTCCAATCTCTTAGGCTATGGACACACATAACACTGGTAGCGTAGCTGAAAGCTGAGAGCAGAGCAATCAAGAATACTTACCATGGACACACACACAAAATATGAGAACACATAAAAATTTGTTCAGTCTCTGAACAGCTACAGAATGTCGAGCAGGAGTTTGATATTAGCTTAAAGTGCAGCTTTAAAATTTTGTATTATTAACTCATTGCATAGAGAAGACTGGCTTCACGAAATAAGCGAACAACGAAAAGTTTATGGAGAATTTTATAATTTATATGAAACCCTTTGAGAATATTCAACTATACTTTTTGAATATACGAGGATTTCAATAAATACTTTTTGATGTTCTATTATCTTTATTCTTCTGCCAAAGAAGAATTCTGCTATTAACTTCATAAATTGGTGTTTCACCATACATTCATGCAAAATCACTTTACTAAATTAAATATAACGCGCAGAAATTATAATACCATCAATCTCAGCCAGTCTCAAATCACAAAGTGAATTGTCCGCTCTGCAACCAGCATCGCTATACATGTCTATCTTCTCACTGCACTGTTGTCAGCTGTGCCCTCTGTGAAGCCGTCACCATTGCTCTTTGTATGTTTGAAGTGTAAGCTCTGCTTTGCTTGCTGCTTTCAGCTCTGCTACCAGTGTTGTGTGTGTCCATGGCCTTATAAGGCTTATGCCTTAAGCCATGCGACCACCGACGAGGGTTTTTATCAGTGGAGGCCCGATTTTTAATTAATTACACATAATAATCCTGCTAGTTAGAAAAGTGAAAAGCAAAGTGTCGATGAATTCGGTTGTTTGGATCTGTATTTCAGTTTAAATTTTACATATTTTTCCAAATTCTACATATTTTGCATGTTTTTTTATAGTGGTATTAAGTATAAGTCTGTCTTGGGTAAAATACATTTAAATGATGTGTCACTCATTTTTGGGAAACCTGTACTTTCATAAAAAAATGTATCTAATGAAGGGATGTAAAAAGTTAAGTATGCTGGATTTTCAGAGAGAACTACAGTTGTCATAACATAACTTTGTTTCTGCCGGTTTCTCGTGCTGTGAAGAGGAGAGAATGGAGCAATGCCAAATAGTGGCCTTAGCAGCACGTTTATCATGTGGTATGTCGGTTTGTAAAAACAAGTTAACAGGCTGCAAAAAAAAAAATATATATATATATAATAATAATGCCCAGATCTGATTATCTCATTTTTTCGTTGTTCTTTGGTCGGACAAGGAAATCAATATATGATGGCAAGGCAAAAAACAAATAACGAAAACAGAACCCAAAATCAATCAAGGAAATGTAATTTGAGGTATGCCACAGTAATATGGCGCATAAAACTGTATATGAAAAGCAAACAAGACTAACCATGTATAAACGTGTAAGTGTTATATTAAAACCAGGTGGTATGTTGATGTCAAACATTTTACCTCAGAAAAAAAGTTAAAAAAAAAAATTCTTAGGAAAATAACTTTAAAAAATCTAGAGTGGTCTGACACTTACTGGACACAGTGAGGTAAGAAAACATACATCTAGATGTCAACCAAGCAGATTTTCCAAGAATTCCACATGACAAACCTCCACACACAACCTGCATTCCTACCCCCACGTCATCCCAAATGTTTCTTCCGACCACAGCACAGTTGTGTATAGTTATAAAATCTGTTATATAATGCCATTTAGTTGAAGGCTTTAATCAATAGGAGATTTAGGTGGTAATAAAAAACTTATATATCAATAGAACTAGTTAAAAAGTAATTGTATGTGTGAATACATAGAAAAGTGTTTTTCTATTACTTCCTTCAGAAATATGAAGCCTTAAAATTAAAGTGTATTAAATTTATTAAGTATTATTAACGTGGGCTGAGAAGGTTTATTTAATGTTACATATTTTCACATTATTGCCAGTGGGTTTGCTAGTCAGTCCGGTGAACAAGGTTCTAGAATCTTCTAATAGCGCTGCATGGCCTACTCACCATAATCTATGAGACTTGATTATCCTAACAATGTCTTGTGATGAGTACAGGGGTATGTAACTCATTATGTAACCACCGCCAATCACCAGCAACTTCATTCCTTTTAGAACCAAATATCTTACAAAGCACCTTGTTTTCGAACACCCTAAATTTGTTTTTGTCATGTAAGGTAAGAGACCATGTTTCACACCCAGAGAAAGCTGGTAAAATTATTCTTTTGTATGTTCTGAGTATTACATTCCTTGTAAACAAGTGCAATGTGAACAACTTACTGACCGAGTAGTAGCATGCATCTCCCAACTGTATTTTTTTTCATAATTTCCAATCTAATATTGGTATGGCTGGTTAAAATTGTTCTTTAATATTTAAACTCATTAACCCAATGAAATGATATATTGTTTGCAGTAATCGCTAGATTACTGTCCCCAATCTATGTTCTCTGTGTGATCATGTCCTTGGTCTTTTAGTCTGGATTAATACTACATAAAAACCCAGGCTCTACTTACCAGTCTTATCATGAGGTCTACCATCTTTTGTGACTTAACATCATGAACACACACCAGACAATCAGTGTAATTTCTCAGTACAGCTAATTTCATAATACTTTGTATTTATTGTAACCTTGTTACAACATATATACATTAAGAGGTCTCACTCACCATCCTGGCCCCAGCTGACCTGTCTCAGCAACAAACTATAACTCCATAAAACATCACGGCACTGTCTAACATTGGACTGAAGCGGCTTGAGGTTCATTTCTCGACGCCAGAGCCGAGCCTCACCCGCAGAATAAAAGAAGTGATATGCGCAAACTCCCTGCGCTCTGTCGGCCGTGCTCGACAAACTTGTAGAACTGTTCTTTACGTTCATCTGGAGATGTGGAGCATGTTACAGTATGTTCTCGAAGCATGGTTCCCCCTTCCCCTCTCTTCCTCCTGTTGTTTCCGCACCTCGAGAGCATGTGGCATACTTTTAGGGTATATAATGATGGTGTGTCTGTGTTGTAGAACCATATTACTTACTGGCTACAAGGTGAGTGACATTGCCAGAGGCTGATTTAAACGTTAGGTTATCCAAAATTCCCTTTTGGCTTAAAATGTTTTATTGTATTCAAAATTATTGTTATGGACTAGTAATACTTGAAATTTATTAATTATTGACACTATATGGACTTAAAAAATGTTGGACTCTTAAAGCCATGATAATATTTAATTTCTTTCGCAGTTATTTCAAACCATGTTCACTTTTATTTTGATCCCTATAGGGACCTTTGGATCCTGTGCCATAATTTAAAACTTTTTTATCCACTTAATGGATGGGTTCTTTTTTACCCCTTGGGTACCACCATTCAAGACGGACTTTTAAAACTGATAGTGTTGTTTGCCAGGCAAAGTTATACCACAGTCTTAGCTTTATTTACTAATGTTATTTTTGCAGGCCATTAGATGGTGTGGTTTTCAATATTATGACCTTTGTGAATAGATTATGATATGTTTGATATTCTAATGTTCTATTGGGAGGAACTTTGTCATATGAGACTATACTGTTATTGTTTAACTTATGGGAACTGTCGGTTAGGTTAATTTGAAGGTCAATTTAGTATATATTGTTTAATGTATTTTTGGGTTGTCATTTATGGGTAAGAGTATTGTATTAAGTCTTAAATTACCTTTGACAACTTGTCTTTCAGAATATGATGCCGTTTGGGATCTGGCGTATTTCTAAGACTCATATATCCAGTTCATGTCAGTTAAATGAATGTTTGCCTCTTATATATATATTCAATTCCTTACGCTATATGGTCTCACTCTCTCATTGAGTTGTATGTAATTTGATGTCTGAATAAAATAACTCTCTTGTTTCCATCCCCGACTGTTATTACTGAATGGAGATAAGGGGGAGGGGGGGTTTACATTATTTAATTGCAAAATCAACCCGAGAGTAAGGGCTCATAAAACACTTCTGCAAGATTGCTGTACCCTACGAAAAACGTCAAATTTTCGTATTAAGAATTGGTGCATTACATCGGATGTTATTGGAACTTCAATAAATAATTAATGTTTTGAAATTGTGTTGTGCTTGTTTAAGAAATTCTTTTGTATTTTTTGTGTGTTGTGATTGTTTATGAAATTCTTTTATATGGTTTGAACATATTTAACATTATTTTATGTTGAATGTAAGTACCAATGTTTACCTTATTATTTTATTTAGTGCGTATAACCCGAACGGGTAGTAAGACGCGTTGCTAATGATAATAATTTTACTTATATCAAGAGAGAAAATTTAAGTTATAGTTTTTAATATTTGCAAAAGAAGTCAAGTTTGTAAATCCTTGTCCCCGGTTTAGTTTATCTGATGGATTTTTGACAATAAACTGAACTGTAAGTGCTTTCAATGTCCTATATGGTTTATTTAATTAATACCTTAATAAATTTATTTAGAAAAAAGTTTTAAATTTTGTTTGTGGATTAGATTAATTGCCTACCATATTTAAACACATAATTGTCGGATTTTTTATGAATAATTAATTATTGGGGAGAAATGAGGGTGCCATTATGTGAAGCTTTAAATATTTTTTTACTTAATACTGTATTGGCCCAAATATAATGTGATATTTTTCTCCTAAAATTACCCTTTCAAAAACAGTTCTTATATTATATGCACTTCCTAACATTTTCCAGCACGCTATGACTGTACTGGGTGGTCCAGTGTGCTCATCTATAAATAGACTGAACGACAAAACAAAGAAAGAGAGGGAGTTACTATGAGTAAATAAATCTAGTCAACTCTAGGTCAAAATGAAGAGAGGAATTTCTCCCTCCCCCTTTATTCCTTGATTGCAGCTGCTCTGGCTGGAACAGTGTGGCAAGTCTAATAATAAGCTCAAGGTCAAAAAACTGGTAATTTTTTTCATGTGCCTAGTCAAGCTGTGGGGTTTGTAGAGGGGAGTAGGAAGGGAGGTGAAATCAGACATATAATAATACTCAAATCTTCCAGCGCGAGCTAAACTAAGTGTTGTAAAAAAATTCGTAAATTTAGGATATGATCTTAAGACTCACTACTAAACCCTTTGAATAAGCACATTAATATTTTATAGAGTAGTGGTGTGACTTTAATAATGTATGAGGGATGGAGGTGGGGAGTAGCAAAAATGTTTTTAGGGACTTTCCACTTTCCTGCCTCCAGTTAATGTTAGAAAATTGGATGCTCCTAAAAGCTATTGGAACTAGTCCTCGTTTGGAGAAATTTTGAAAATTATATTCTTTTAAAAGCTATCTAGGATTTTGCAGTCCCCCCTAATTTTTTTAAAAAATTTGGATACTATTAGAGGCGATTTGGGGCAGTCTTTGACAAAATTTTGAAAATTTTGATGCTTCTAATAGCTATTTTAAGAAGTTTCCACCAGATTTTTTTATCAATTAATATTCCCTGGATCTATTTGAATTGGTCCTCACATGGATATTTTTTTAAATTTGTTTACTTTCAAAAATCAGATGCCTTTAAAAGCTATTGAAAGTGGTCTTCCCCCAACACATTTTCGAAAATTGAATGCTTTTAGAAGCTTGGTGGAGTGGTCCAAACTTGAAATTTTTTAATATTACATGTATATTTAAGATATTTGGAGTGGCCCCATACGGCTATTTCTTTTAACCTTTTGTCATTCGCGCTGTTGTAAAAATTACAAAATAAGGACCTATTTCCCCGCAAAATCCACCCGAGGTGACCTAAATGTCCGCCACTCCTTTCTATTCTTTGTTTATCTCTCTTGCCATTGCCCAAACAACAAAGCGCAGTTTCAAACATCTTTTCAGTGTGCAACAGCCTTTCAAAGGAAAAGCATCACTATTGTATACAGTTTACAATATGCTAGAAAAGGAGAAAGTATGATAGTTTTGGCATTTTGTACCTAATTGTGAAAAAAAAGAGAAAAAAAAGAGAAAAAAAAAGAAAAGAAAAAGCCACCTCAAAAAATGTGATTGAACTGTGGGAACCTGATGGTACAGGAATGCTGATTTTGCGAGCTGACATGAGCTACCAATGATTTTTATTTCTACTGAGGTGTTTGAGATTTGATGACAGATCATACCGAACAGAAACAAAATTGGATAAATTAGCCACTATATATTCTTTCTTTAATTTTTCAATATAAAATTGTAAAAATTGTTATTCCATGAGTGAATTCATTACAATGGATGAAATTCTACATGCTTTTAGATGTATTTGCTCATGGATTCAAAACATCCACAGTGAGCCATCAAAATGTTGACAATGTACCAGTGGTGCGACTCCTAAACATTTTATGTGGGAAACCTAGATATATAAGTAGGAAAAGAGCCACCTGAACCTCTTGAACAATCAAACTTACCTATAGATATTGCCAAAATATTGATACAACCTGTCATCAAGACAAGGAGAAATGTCACCACTAACAATTTATAAATGATACATGAGTGTACCCCTTACCGATTATCTATTGAAAAACAAAAAACCTCTTTTAGGAACTCTAAGCAAATTAAAAACTAAATTCCTGAGGATATTCTGCCAGACAAAAAAAAAAGTCATCGGGTAACATGTTTTTGGTTTTCAACAAGACACAATAATGATGTCACATGCCACAAAAGAATTTAAATAAATCCATTTTACTTTCCACATTTCATGGCATGGCAACAATTAACTATGAAACCAAAAAACTAAAAATTATCATGGTGCACAGCACAACAAAAGGAGGTGTTTATACAGTTGATAAAATGTGTTCAGTGTACTCCATATTATGTGTAACCCAAATATGACCACTTGTGTGTGTTCTATGCAATAATGAATAGTACAGTAGCCCCATGGCTTCTTTGGTGCTGAATGATACCTCACAGCTGACAGCTAAAAGCTTTGAAAAGTTACCAGACCAAATTATGTAGCCCTACACTGAACCATGTGATCTGCAAAAACATGTGTTTAGCAGCTGTCACTTCTGATAGTCAAAATTTAGGTATATACCTAAATGTTGACTGTCATAAGTCAGCTGTGAGCTGTCAGTCAGCACCTAAGAAGCCATGGGGCTAATGTATTTGCATTAACGCCCAAATTGTATATTTTTTAGTAAAATTGGTTTCTTCAAAACATAGGAAAATATTTGTTTACAGTTTGGCTTTAGATCTAATGACATTAAATATATCAAGATCATCTCTTAGATAAATAGCATTTAAAATTCCTTCATTCCTAAAAAGGAAATATGCAACCACCAGTCCTTAGGACGAAGGGGAAACCAGTGCTGAACCACCAGCCAAAAAGTCAGGTAGGCCTACGTGTGTAGTGTAGGGTAACAAAAAAAAAATCAACTGTGAGGTGGAGTAAGTGCAACAAATTCACTTGCAAAAAAAACATTCAAAAATAGAAGTTATTTGTGGAAACTGTGTTCATCAGGCACATTTAGCTGAACTTTCATAACTGAAGTATTTTTTTTTCAATGCATACTAGTTTTGTTTTTTGTACCCTAATTGAATTTCTTTATTTGTATACTCTTTATCTTTTGATTACATTAATTTTTATTTATTTCCATCTACATGTTTGCATTTAATATTTAAGATGTCAATGACAAAATTTAATTTCAAACAAAATTTCAAGGTGTTTAAAATTTATAACACACAACTTCTCATGCTAATATTTCAAGTCCAAGTGATAAAAGGCTAAAAATCGGATGCTTCTAGAAACCATTTAGAGTGATATTCACTTAGAATTTAAAAAAAAATGCCTCTATAAGATATTTGTAGGGGTCCTTTCCTGGCAAATTTGTGAAAATAGAATGCCTCATTGAGTTATTTGAAGTTTGATACAATGCCATCTTAAAGCTTTGTATCAAAAACTTTGGAAATTTGGGGGGTGTGGGCGTTTAAACTCATACAGCCCCCTCTTCCTACACCCATGAACAGGAGTATGAAACAAATGTACAGTGAAAATGTGGAAGATGTTGATGATAAATAAAAATAGGAATAAAAACTGTTAACCTCTTTAGGTATACTTACAACTCTTTCCACTTCCGGTATTATCAGCAAACATTCCAAACAAATGTAACAAGCATCTAAAGGTGATGAAAATACTTGCTATACATGTGATGGAATTTACAAAGATAACAAATGCCAGTGTTGGTTTCACGAGAAATATCAAAGATTATCTTACTCTCTTAGTGCATGCCATTGTTTGCCTTTTTTACACGGAGGCTGATTATGATGTGAGATTTTGATTTTTTTTCCTTCAGAGAATGGTTTAATGATTATGTATTAACAATTTACATTTCATAACATTTGTTTTTCCTATTTAAAAGTAAGTTTGAAATAAGATAAAGATTAAATGGATTTTTATTTTTCATCTTTACCAATTGATTATTGTTTTGCAAAGTTATAGTCTAATTTTTTTTCAATAAAAAGTAGATATATTTTTAAAGGTAAACATAGCTTAAAATATATAAATAATATTTTTATCTGTTTGTAATAGGCCTAGGTCTGAGGCATTATTATTTTCTAAAAAAATAAATAATGGATAGCAATTATTTAAATGTGTATGCAATAAGACAACACTATGGGGCTGACGGTGTGTTCTGGTAGGAGCTTCAAAGGAAAATATAACACTAAAATAAGCGTTATACTAAATAATATTATTCTGTTTTGACATTGTTTATTAAAAACTAATCCATTTTAACTTAACTTTACCTTGAACATATAAACCACATGGCAGTTGAGTTAAGTTCAAATGGGTTAAAGTTGACCTTTGACTGTAGTTACAATTTTAGTGATTTGGTTATTCACTGTTTATTTTGATGTTCAAGAATCGAAATATGCTCAAAGTTGTAAAACGAACAATGCTGTAGCATATGTACCAGGGATGATTAACCAATATACTTTATTTTTAATATTGATATGTCTGGGACATTTATGTATGTTTGGGTAGTGTATTCTGTAATGTTCAGTAGTGATTTTGTTGAAAAACCTGGAAAAATAAATGCTTACTTTAGCTTATTAGAACTTTTTTTTTTCTGTACATGATATTCAGAGATATTTATTGAAAATAATTGCATTTTGCACATAAGGATTGTTTGTTAAAGACTCAGAATGCACAGGCAGCCACTAATGACACGACAACTTCAAATTTTTCCAAAGACCTAGTTTCCGAAATAGCTTGTTCTCTTTGACCAAGTCATATCCTTTTCAATGGTTTATTAGATTTAGAACACTATTAATTTTTTATGTTCAGAAAATCATTAAATCATTGTAAAAATATACTACCTCTTCCCAAGATTTCATTTTAATAACTTGGATTATTTCAATCATAATTCTATTCCTAAATTATATTGGTATCAACTTGGCAAACAATATGTTGGCATCCGCTTTGGTGGATAGGGTGCTAATCTCGCAGTAGACTAGGATGCCAATGATGGGGAGATCGAGTTTTGAATCTTGGTCAGGTGTAATGAGGTTTTTTCATAAAATAGTTTTACACTGTCTCCACACAAATGTGGGTGCACTTCATCTAACTAAATTATTATTATTATTAGCACCGCGTCTTACTACCCATTCATGTTATACGCACTTACGCTAATGTGTAATGGTAGGGTGATTGTGAGATGAAATGAAGGACCTACAGTTTAACGTGGAATCCGAACCACGGTGGAGGCCTGGCATTCCCCACATTCACAAGATGTCTTGTCAGAGGTGAAGGAAGGGTTTGGTAATCAGATAAATCTGTGCCGGGACCGAGGATTGAACCCCGGCCACCAGAACAGAAGTCTGACACCTATCTAACTAAAGCTTTTCTAATCCTTAAGATATATATATATGTGTGTGTGTGTGTGTGTTTGTGTGTGTTGGCTATGATTAAATCTCAATCTTTTAAACTTTTTTATTTAAATTTTACGATTAGCATAAATATTGTTTTCAGCTTTCCATTTCACATGAAGCATACTCCTGGTTTAATATTGGTTCAAGTTTAATTAATGAAAATGTCAAAGAAGTATGTGAATGTGATGGATGGTATTGTTTTGTTATGAATAAGTAAGAACTTGAACGTCTTGAATAATTTAATAAAGACAAAGTTTAAAATTTGGTTCAGCATCAAATTGGTTCTGTAGTTAATGTTTAACTGCAACAAGGAGGCTAATGTCTTATTTTAATAAGTTGTTGAAAACTGTAAATACACCAAAGAAGCTCTTTCCTTTCAACATATATAACTTCTTAAACAAAGTCTAAAGTCAATTAATAAAACTAGGAAAAAACATAAAAAAACTAGTTTTAGAATGTTAATCAGTAGTTAGCTTGAATAATTTTTAATACTGGTTCATAATTAAAAACTGCCATAAAGATATAGTAGCAACATCAAAGGAGATTTAATTTCAGTTACCATTTGAAATGGCTGTAAAAATGTAATTAATGTTATGTAACGTTACAGTTCAATTAACAATAGTCATTATTTAATGTATTGGTGACAGCCAATTTTGTTTATTTGCTTTAAAATATGAAATAGAAAATAAAAAGAACACCAAATTCAGGTTATTTTCCACAAATTTCTTGGAGATTTGAAAGTTACAGTTTGAAAATCACTGATCAAAGTTAACCATATTAATATTATCATGAGATTTAAAGTTGAGTTTAGCAAATAGAACATTGGAAGTTCAAATTTAAAAAGTTTTTAAGTGTGTATATATTAGACGAGCTGAGCCTGTAATGTCACATGTATTGTAATGCTTGCTGTTAACAGCGAGTATCCACCTGTAATGAGCATGCTAAGAGCATTCCTCTGAACCATACAAGCCAAGCATGCCACATAACAAATAAGACATAGCTTTAATCCTATGCAGGGCTGCTATGCTAATTATGTCAAATCTACTTAAAAACAACAAAAGCCTAGTTGATGGTGGCATACTGAATATTGTTTAAATAACGAGCTAGTTTGGAACTGCTGGGAGCTTTTAAGTTCCAGCACATTAGCAAACAGTACAAAAACTTTACAAGGATTCCTCCCACCAAAGACTTTGAGAATTTTCTGAATAACATAGGACTCAAATGGTTCATGGGCAAACCATAGGCTGCAGTACACTTCTGATGTGCCTGTGAGAGTATAAAAGGATATTAAAAATGGATGCTAAGTGCAAATAGTACTTTGTCGCCCACCACTACTTTAAATATAGATTTACGTATATCTTTCTTAGTATTCCCCTGACTTCTTTCAAAACTTATCAGTATAAATGCCTTAGTCAAAATAATATTTGTACCAATTCTATGTTACTAAATTATATCGTTATTAATTATTTTATTTCTGAAATTACTCCCTGAACCCCATGCCACTGAAATAACCTCTTTTGAATATAATTAAATATGCATAATTACCTAATGCCAAATTTGTATTTGTCTAAATATAAGAGTAGTATTTGTACCAAATTAGAACCGTCTATCTTACTACTGTCATCAAACGGTCGCAATTGGAAAGCATGTTTGTGTAAACATTTATGTTGTGAGTGGCGATTGACATAACGAATGTTACGAGGTTGTTATGATGAACAAACAAACTTGAGGAGCTGGCACAAAAGGAGGTGTCAAAAGTCCTGACCAAGAAACCAGGCCCTGGAACCAGGTTCAACGACTGTGCAGGGACCGCCTAGCAGTCAGACAGGCCATTAGGTAAACCTCATCGCACCTCGTTCAATCACTCGCTTCTCTAGACTCATTAAGTTCTTCACTTTAACTGCACTTTTAACATCACATTTGTAGTAGTATTAATAAACCTTTTAAAAGCCAAGTCTAACGTCAATCACGAACCAACACAAGTATTCATATCATTTCTCCCTTATCCTCGGCCAAAGACATCCTGACAGATCCATTGGCCCACAATTAGTACATACATGAGACACTACTGTAGTTATTAATTATTAAAATTGTACATCTAAAACCCTCACCCTGTGCCAGTGAGTTAATATATTTTGAAAATAAGTAGGTTGATTATAATTAAATTGACCCTTTCCTGTTCTTTGAGAATTTTTCTCTTCTGATCTCTTCTCTTTCTTCTATAAGACACCATCGAAATATATATATTTTTTTCTAAACAGCTTTAATTTTCCCTGTTAAAGTGGCTATTTACTTCATGTTCTTCCTCAAATATTCTATACCTATCTTTAGGATCCTATAAAATACTATTAATTCTAAAAAAATTCTATCAACTGTAAAATAGATTTCTGTAACCTGTTCTCCATGCTTGCATGTGCATGTACTAGTTAGTGGACTGAACTAGATGATGTTCCAACTAGAATGAAGAATCCCTTATGGCAATTTTCGTTGCAAAAACCGACAGCCAGAGGATAGGCACAAACCACGTGCTGATCATAGCGTGCTCTCAAAACTGTACCAGTCACACAAATATATTACATTAGAAGCTTGGGTAATCTAATATTCACAAACCTTTACAGGCCCTAGATGCTAATAACTCATTCATTTTAAATAAATCACTGAAAAAATATGATTTGAATTGGTTTCTCCAATTACAGACACTTCTCAACTAGACCCTAATTGAATAACCAAATATATAAAATAAAATTCAAATGGATAAAGTTCTTCTTTACCTTATATGGCTCTAGGTAGTCTGCAAATTCATCTGCCCATAATGATTGGCTGCTCTCTTTTTTATTTGAATTTTGAGGCAGATCTTTTTGTAGTTCTTCCCATTGCTCTAAAGAAAAAATATTTTTTTCTTCCTCAGGCCATGCTTCTGCTACAGGGTTTGTTGGTACACCACCAAAAACAAAATTTTAAAATCAATTATGAACGTTATGAGATAACATAATAAGTTTCATCTCTCAAGCCTTAATTTGAGACATTAATAGGTCATCGTCCTTAACATATTTAACTAATTTGGACACTTAATTTACACAGTTAACAAATACCCAATAACAGTTGTAGATTAAATAATGATATTAATATTTTAAAATATAGAGGCAACCATTACCTCTTTGATCTATGGCATCAATGTAAAGTGTGAGCTGTGTTCTTCTTTTCATTGTAAAAGCCGTATTGTGTTTGTCCCTTTTATATATGTTTTTATCCACCTTTCCTATACCTTCTTCCAAATATAATATTTTGAATTAATAATAATTATTATTTAAAAAGTGTTAATCTTATAGAAAGAAAGAAAGAAACTGTCTTTCTTTCTATAAGATTAACATTTTTCAAACTATTATTATTATAAGTCACCTTTTTTAAATATGATATATATAGGCCTATATAAATATTAGCCATAGCTAAGAAATTTGTCTTTACCCCCAAAAACAGTTGGCACAGTGTGTTTCTAACAGTATTCCTTTAAATTCAAAATTGAATAATCCAGTGTTTGTGTCAAGTGTACTCTCTCTTCTCTCTTTGTGATTGATAAAGGCAACAATGGCGAAATATTATTCTGTTTGGGTAAAATGTGTGTGTGACTACTTCTACTATAGAAAACAGAAAGAAGATGTCACCATGAGCATTGAATTCTTCCCACATTTTTCCTCTTTCCCTAGGTGGGCTTTTTTCATCAAATTTACTCTAAATAGTTTATGTTCCCTTATTATTTAGTTTTATAAATTTCCATTCTTATAAAATTTTAGTGAATAAAGAAAGTTTTGAAATTCACACACACATATATATACACACACACACTTAAAGCTTTTTTTTAGAAACTTTTTTAGTACATGTAGATACAGATGAGAAGCAAGTATGTTTAAATATTAAATCTTTTTACATAATGAACCATTAAATGAGTTGTGTTTCAAAACTATTACGTTGGTTCAGATGTATGTCCATGCGCCAGAATAAAACCTTGGAATTTGGTATATAAGTGAGCCAGATATAAAAATAAAAGATAATAAAAGTTATATTTTAAAATCCAGATTTGATAGAAAAAGTCAATTTGATCATAAATATATGGTTTTCAACAAATGAACAGACATATATGAGAATAAAATTATAAAAACATTACTCTCTGGAAACCCTGAACATATAAACTAAACAAGATGACCCAGTTTGCCAAGAAGGGTTATAATGTAATGTGTTTAAAAATAAATCACTAATCTTAACCCATAACTGGTATAGCACGGGTCAAAATAACCCAACTGAAAAAAATCCATTAATTGTAAATGGATTTAAATGATGACTCTCTATATTTTTATTCCCAAAACTTTAATTTCATTCTAACACATAAATTAGATAGATATTAAATGAGAAAATAAAATTTTAAAATTGTGTCTTGTTATCAGATGAAAAAGTGTGTAAACAAATTAAAGTTTTAAGGGGAAAAAAGTCTTTATTTCATTTGAATTAGAATTCAAGGATTTTTTTTTCAGTTGGGTTATTTTGATACGCACCATACCAGCTATGTAACAAAAAGCTACTTTATCAGTTAACATGAACAAAACTGTCAAATACTAGGTATGGTGTGGGGTTTAAATTAGCACATTGTGCATTGCTTTGGAACAAATGAACAAAAACAACTGCCGGATGTCACTGAATTAAACTATCTTTGAAATACTAGAAAGGTACCAGTCGCTACAGGCATATCATGGAATAAATAAGAAACATACCTACCATAGAATTTTTGGGCTCATCAGCATTTTTATGTGTACCTCACCAGTTAAGGGTTAAATGAGGTTAAGAGGAATGGAGGATGGAAACTTACATTAGGTTTTTGTGTGTTTTTATTATTATGACATAGCCTCACTAACCCTCTGAATAAACAGTTGTATAGATAACATTTCATTCTCAACAAAATGCATTATTAAACACAGATATATTATTTGTCTTACCAAGATTTCCAGCAGCTCCTACTGATTCATTGGCCTTTGATAAAAATACAGAAAAATCCTCTTCCCATATTTTACTATTATTTCCAGTTTTCACACCTTCCTCTTCAAATTCTTTAACAAATTGTAAAAACTGTGGAGAAAAAATCAAATACAAATCACTTGAATAGCAGTAGAGGATATCTGCAATAAAGAGTGTTTACTTAATCATAACCGATACTATTTTAGGCTTTTATTTAAAAAAAAAAACAAAAAAAACAATGAAAACAAACACACACACACACACTTAGACTAAAACTAACAGACCAACACAGAAATCATGTTGAATACATCAACATATAATAATGTACTTACTTTTGAATACTCCAACTTTTTGTCATCAACAGTATCTAAAAGTTCTCCAGCTACTGCTTGAAGTTCATTTGTTGACTTATTCTTGTTTATTGTAACTAATGGATTTTTTTTATCCTCCTCGTGCCATAATTCAGAACTATTTGTTTTTAATTTCTCTTCTCCATCAATTGATTCAATGTCTACTGCCCAATTATGTAATGTATCATTTGGAAGGTGTCTTGTTGATGCCCAATGTGAAATGCCTTCACTAGAGAAAATATACAAGTATTTTTTCAGGTAAGTTTCAAACCACAAAATTCTAATGCCCTAGTTTAGCATTAAAGATTGTGGAATTATTTTGATTAACATTTAGAATAAACGAATGTAATATTAAGTCTTATTTGAAAATGAAAAAGTGATATGGTAATAAAAGAATAATGTTAATAAACCTTTTTATCATCTTTTCTTGTGCCATGTGGATGTCAAGCAATATTCCTTAGATTATGGGAAATGTTCAAAACCATTTAAATACAATAACACCCTTCAAATTTATAAGTGAGTAATATAGAACATTAACTAAATAAACATATTTTCAGAACAGAGCAAGGATGTTGGGATGTTTAAAAAAGAGATGGCAATAAATAAGTTTATATTTATAAATATTTTATAAGCAGTTTTTATCATCGGATCAGGTTATACACACACATGTAATAATTATACTAATGAGTTAGGTATGAGGGAGGCTGAATTTAAAGGAAATGTACCCACATTTGCATGAAGGCAAAGTGGAAAACCATTTAGTAAAAACTACCTTCAATGCACCTGACCAGGGGTCGAGCCCAGATCTCCATGTGATCAGCAGTATAGTCTATTGCGAGAGTGATGCTTTGGACCATGTGGCCACTGAAGCAAGTAACATCAATAAGTTTGTGCATTGAAATATTTGTATTGGTTTGCAAGGTAGATCACACAAAACTGTTGGCATTAGAGTAAGTTAATTATGTTTTTAAACCCTAATGATAATAGAGGTTGGATTCACTTGTGCAATATGGCACTCTAGGTAAACAGAAGTAAATTTTAATATCTGTTAAAGGTCTCCCACTAAATCTTAGTACATGGTTTAAGTTTTGAGGACTATAAAATCTTGTGAGACCCTTCACAACTTTCATTCAAAATCCTTTACTCCACCTGTGGTTTAAAACTAGGTATTTTAAATGTTTGAAAGCCTCCATTAAACTTATTCAATGTGAGTGACACATGTTGATTTAAACTGGGTGTGAAGTCAAACTATATTTTAAAACTCCCTGAATTCTTAGGTTTTTAGTTGCCAATTTCCAACTTTTCTAGTCAATAAAATTATATTAAAAAGATTATTTTATTAATACCGCAACTTAATATAACAATATTTTTAGACAAATACACATTCTGAAATAATGTCATTCTATGAAGGTGTTAAAAAATCTCAGTCTAAAGCAATGGGCTGTTGGGTAGCGCAATTTAGGTTAGATTTCAGTGAATTTATATTGAGATATTAAGGTGCGGCAGAATAGAAGACCAAATCCTTTTGGGTTTTATCTTCTTTCTTGAAATGAGTACCTGCTTGAGGAGAGGAAATACCCCCACTACTCTATTACTTTCCCCACCCTGGCATGTGTCACTCTTTTAGTCAATTAGTTTTCTGTATTTTGAATTACAAACAAAGCAGAGACTGGCCAGCCGCCTCTACCTGAAGTTTTGGGTTCACACAAAGTGTTTGACTAAACAGGCTATAATGAATACATTTTTGTTTCTATTTCTAATACACACTACTTAGAAAATGGTTTTATTTTTCTATTAAATTGAAAGTTTTAAATTTGTGTTTAATGAAAACATAATTATCATATGCCTATTGCCTATTGCTTATTGCTTATTGCTATGTTGTTTGAAAAACAAATTTGTCACTAATTGTATAATATAATGATCAGGGGCATCGCGCCGGTTGGGTTTGGAAGTTGGGAATTTTATGAGAGTTGAGATTTGGAGTTGGGAAATTCTAGGGTTATTCTGCACCCCATTACTTTATATTATGAAAGTCCTCAACCACAGAATTGTACAGACAAATTTAAAATTTCCCAACTGTTGATCCTTACTCTACAAAAAATTCCGACTTCAAAAATCATCAAATATTGAAAGGCGATTCCTTGTAATATAATGTAGAAAGCTTTAATCAAATAGTCTAGTTTCAAGTAGGGAGAGAGACAATGGCCAGTGAGTGTATGTCGAATGTGTTATGGAAACGAATCATAAGGGAACATGAGCTGCCCAGTAGCAAAATTTAACCCGTCAAGCATAACTTGGCATGGCAGCATTGTCGGCCAATGTTTTGTTAATGGTTTAGTGTTTTTAGTTATGACTTTCGTGGTTTCTATATTGTCGCAGTTTTATGTAAATTATGATTCAAATTATCATATGATGAACAACCAATTTTGAAGGCATAAATGCAGTGAATGTTACACAGCATTTCATTGTTTTCTTATAAAAAGCTCTGACTAATGAAATGAGGACATTGACTTGATTTCTGAAATAAACATTAATTTTTCTATCAAGTATCCATACTAGTTTGAATTGAACTGATGTATCTTATTTCATTGTTTATTAAAATAGGCTTTCATGAAAGCAATTCAAATAGGCTCAAAGCAACAATGAAAGAAGAGGAGTAATTGGGCTGTGTTACATTGTTACAATTCTTAAAATTTTTCATTTGATTAAGTAGACTACATTAAACAAAAAATAAGTTATATTCCACCCTTTAAAATTTTCAAATTTGGGATACATTTTTAAATTTGTTATTTAGGGTTCGATTTGCATGAAATTTCGTTTAACCATCTTGTTTAGAGTGCTGATTTTGAATTTGTCTTAAGTTATTTAATAAAATTTCAAGGGAAGCCCCTTCACCCTCACACGGTAAATTACAATATATTTTGAATAGTTTATTGACGTACCAGTATTAACATTTTAGGGCAACTTCCATGGGGTAATGAAGCAGGACATTGGTAGACAAGTATCAAAATACTGTTGAAATATAGATAAATTCCATTTTTTGTGGCTTTATTTTACAGTTGAAAATGTTTTTAAATAAATATGGCCAAATTGCTAATTTTTTGATAAAGTGACGAGCGAGTTCTACAGCTCAGGGAGCTTACTAGTTAAATATTGCTTTTGAGTGTGTAATGATAAAGCAGCAGTTTCCAACCTGGGGTCACAGCAATTTTTGGGTGGGATCAAATTATAGAGGTTTTATCTTTATATTTACTTTTTCAATGATTTTAATGATTATAGGAAGATGCATAATTCTAAAATAAATGTAAGTTGTTTAAGTGCTAAAAAAACGGCCTTGTTACTGATTGGGCTCCTTTTGGCTATTCCATTCTGATAGCTTCTTGCTGACTTGTTTACTGTGGCAGCCTTGTAATGCTGCTACCATAATATAAAATCATCTCTCAACCCCGGGTTTGCTGTTTCTCTTTTACTAAATATTAATCACATATAATCATTATAATAAGCAATTTATAATAACTAAAACAAACATTAGTGATCATGCGAGTTTAATATCACGCTCTTTTGGTTTGGTTTGTTGTTGAAGATGAAGTAAGGATTTTAATTCTGGCCAGGGGTAGTTTATCCTAAGATCCCTACAAGCAAATAAGGGTACATTTCACCTATCAACCTGGTGTAGTTAACTGTAGATAGGCTGGGCTGGTAGTAATACACAGTGAAAAAAACTTAAAAACTAGGATTTTAACGCTTGTAAGTTATCAAAAGGGTCGCGATGGCCGCAGAGAGAAAAGTTGTGGTCACAAACTACAAAATGCTGGAAACCGCTGTAGTACAGTCGGTTAAATTTTTTAGTCAAAAATACACGATCTGAACGATATCCGCAAATCTAAATAAATATATTTAAGCTCAATTGGATATTTAGCTCAGATGCAGGTAAACTGAAATAAATAATAATTCAAGTTATTTCCTTATGAGCTGAAAAAGTCTTATAGCTTTAAAAATCCACTGTGAACAAATAAATACATTTAAAATTAGGGTTGCCTAAAAGCTGATTATCACCCCAAATTTACCCCCTCCCCCAACTATGCCCTTCTTGTACTCTCCTTTGCTACTTGTGAATTTTTCTAATTTCGAAATTCTTAGAGTTGGGAAAAAACACTGGTTCACCCCCCTACCCCCCCCCCCTCAATATATTTCGTGCAACACCCCTGATAATGATTCTCTAGATTTTAAAATCAATTGGAAAGTTATTCATGCACTTTCTAAACATGCTGAAAATTGGCTATATTAGCACATGACTTAGAAACTTTTTTAAAACTATAGTTGAATAATTATTTATCGTGCACTTTCCGAATACCTACAATGGAAAGTTACTATATAAGCACATGACTCACAAACTAGCATAAGCTTAGGACAGACCTCGAGCCTGTAAATTAATCAAAATATGATAAATATTACTCTCCCAGCGAGAATTTAACAATTAGCTTACTAAGAAGATGTGCTAAGTATTTGTTTCAATTATCTAGAGCAGTGGTTCCCAAACTGTGGTACGCGTACTACCAGTGGTACGTACAATTATTCAGGGTAGTAAGCCGTGAGAAGCCAAACAAAACAAGCAAATTAATGTTGTAAAAATATAATGTCTCATCAAATACCATAGATATATTATGACAAAGTCAAACCAAAAGGAAAAGAGATTTAAACAGTTGTTAGAGGGGTAAATATGAGTATTTTTTTATATATATATATATATATATTTAAATAAATAAAAACTGTTAATCCATAAATGATGTTGTGTCATTATATTCCTGGGCGCCATTAAAATGTACCTACATATTAAATATCCAGCACTATATTGGTGGTACTCCAAAATACGGAAATTGTTTGGGTGGTATGCCATTCAACAAGTTTAGGAACCAATGATTCTAGAGTGTAGATAAATGCATAAAAATAAAGGTGTAGCCTCTATTCATGTTGGCTATTCCTCATTTGATAAAAGTACATAGTATGTTCAGGAGCTACTCTCAAAACGGTGTGAGCCAAGCACGTATGTAGGATTTGATTTTTTACTTCTAGGGGTAAGGTATCAGACTTCTGTGCTGGGGGTCCGGAGTTCAATCCTCGGTTCCGGCGCAGATTTATTTGATTGGCAAGCCCTTCCTTCACCTCTGACAAGACGTGTATATATCACAACTTGTGAATGTGTTGAGTGCCAGGCCTCCATCGTGGTTCAGATCCTACGTTAAACTGTAGGTCCTTTATTTAATCTCACAATCACCCTACCATTAAACATTAGCATAATTGTGTATAACCCACACAGGTAGTAAGATGTGGTGCTAATAATAATATTGATAATATTTTTTTACTGTTGGTTGGAAATAGGTTTTTTAGGGGGTAGCTGCCCTCCACCCCCTGAACTACAAATGGAAGAAGTTTTTTTTTTATATTATACAATTCTCAGACTGATTTAAAAGTTTTTATTGTAGCTTTGTACTTGAGTTAATCCTTCCCGCATTGTGTAAACATTACACATTTTACTATAGCTTTTATTATAAAGTGTCAATGTTGAGCAAATTTTGGAGAGGCACGCTCTAGTTTCCCAAATGACTAACACGTTTGTCTCTTATTGCACTAGATCACAAGAATATAACACAATTATATAGAAATATATAGTAGCCATTACAATCAAATACATTTTTAATAGTTGTATTGTAGAAAAAGATTAAAACTACAAAACTCTGGAAATTATTACTAGAGCTGGGATTTATATGTAAATTCATATTCTATTCCTTGCCATTTAGATACTCAGAAAATATAAATTTCACTGAATCAGCATATTAGGGTTAATATAAAATAAAAATAAAATATTATTGGACAATCATTTTATATATTTTTACTTTTTGACATGTTTATAGTTATACTTCAAGTGATTTTATATAAAGCCACTTACTTTGTGATGTTTTAATATAGTTTTATACTAATTGCAAATTTATATAATATTTAAACATTTTTTGATTTGCATTAATCAGCTGAAAGGAATTTTTCAATGAACTATTGAAAAGGGTAAAATCCTACTCAGGTAGTCAAGTGTTTTTCCACTAAGTACATGCCTTCGCTCCTCAAAATGAACCTTTTGATGCATTTTTAAGGCATTTTGCAAACAGATAAGGAATTTCGATCTGGAACCTCCCTCCCCGAAAACACACTAGTTCAACGACTTACATTCTTATAATGTATTATCTCCAAGTACTTTTAGTTTCACATGAGCAGTTTAAAGTGAAAGTTTTCACCATTTTACCAGCCGAGCCTTATAGACAAGTAAATTAAAATAAAGGGCCGGGATATACTACTCCTTCACAACCGAAAGTAAAGTTCTAATGTGTCAGGCTTGCATCATAAAAAATTGCATGTTCCGTAAAGTCACAATCGGAGCACACGTCATACGAAAAAAATCTGGAGTTATTTGAAGAATCCTTTTTTATAGAAAAGATGCAGGTGCCTTCCTTTCAGATAAAGAAACTAATTCTGTAAGGACTCACTTAGTGCAATGGTCACTGCGAACATCCCAAGTTTTAAATTCCAAGTGCCTGAATTTGCATCCTTCTTGTGACAGTAATGAAAGCAACAAATTCCTGATCAATCAATACTCAGAAAGAATTATCTGCATGTATATTATGAAGAAACAATGGAAAGGATAATAAATTACATAGGAGATGCCTTCATATGTGTCACTGTGGAAATCACGAATTTTTAGGGTAATTTTGTTGTGAACCTTGTGGTAGGTAAGATAGAGTCTAAGGTTATTTCCAAACCAAATTTGATTTACTGAGAAGTGCTGGAACATACATATCATGTTGTAAGATTCATGAATGATGAATTGAAGTGTTGTGGCCTAGGTGAGCTCATGTAGAGAAGGTCCTGGTGTTCAGATGCCATGACGTATATAATGAAAATCACAAGTGCTTTGAAGTTGTTATATCCTGATATGATACATCTTACAAGTTTGGCTCATGGACTACATCGTGTTGTGGAATACATTAGAGTCCAGTCTTTACAAATGAATAGATTAATTTATGTGACAAAAAATACTGACCTAAGTGTGAAAGTATCACATCAAGTCAAAACTTACTAACTCTTGTTTGATGTGCCATTGCCCCTGCAATTAGTTCTAACAAGATGAGGAACATGGATAATACAGCCAACTTCTACCATGAACAATTTGGAGTTGTAAAGTCAGTAGTAGATATGTTCACCCCTGAGTGTGCAATATCTGTATGTGAATCTAATATAACATACATTGATCCAAAAGTGGGATGTACAACTGCATACACCAGGAGCAATTTCGGTTAGCTTCCAAAGAGTATTAAATGGTCGGATACTTTTCGATTTCCACTACAAGAATCTATGGATATCAAGGAAAACACAATTTCAAATCTAAATTCTGTGAAAGACGAAACTGGTGAAGGTGTTTCCCCTAAGTTTCAGGCAGTTCTAAAAAGAAACCCAGTATATTCATCGGATGAAGATACCCTTGAGAACATTTCTACCAAGAAAATGCTTCTGTTAAAATACACTCCAGTGATATACTGTGACGTGGAAAAGACATTTTACAACTACAAACATATTGTCGGACAAGCGGCAATCAATGACCACAGAAAGAATTGAAATTCACACCAAAGCACAAGTAATCCATCAATGTGTGTGCTATTCAGAGTGTAAATAAGGTAAATGTTGTGTGCTTGGTAAAATATTTGTTTTACATGATGGATTTTTTTTATGAATCTACATATTTAACTACATATTTCCTCGAATATTATTAGATATTTACATACATATTTTGTTATATGATACTATATAAAAATTCCAGGTATAGTCGTTAAATTAGCTAACATCTTCAGTTACTTTTATTGCACGAACATAGCACTATGTATAAATATCTAGTAGCCATTACAATAAAACAAATTTTTTCAATATTTTACAATATATATATTTTTAATCAATAATGGTATTTTAGTGAAAGTTTTTAAAATAAAGAATAAAAATCAATACAACTACTTTGATTCTGAAATCTTTGGCTACATTTGTTTTAGACTTTTGTGCATTCAAAATATATTCTGGATCTATCTCTGACACTAAACAATTTAAAAAAAATCTAGTTAATTTTGATTCCATTTCAATTTTCCAAATCTCATCATATTTTTCTAACCTTTCGACTACCATACTTTTTTTGTCCATATGACAAGTAAACAAAACTTTCGTTGGGTCATGATAAATTAATAATTGTATTAAGGAAAGGAAGCTGTAATAAATCCTATTGATAACATAATAATATGTGTAGTGTTCATTTAATATTACTAGCAACACTAAGTTAATTAGAGAAATGGAAAAGGCTGATAGAGAGAACGTTGTGATCAAAACTTATTCCAAGGAGGGGGAGGGAGCTGTGTTAAGGTCTAAATATTTGAATTTTTAAAGTTTAATTCATTTAATAATTTAAAAATTTTGCTTGGTCTTGGCGTGAAAATGAAAATTTATTTTGGAATGTGTTGCTTTGAAAGGACTTGTATTCAGCGCTGATACAAGTCAGGTTTAGTTGAGGTAATTGGGTGTGTGATGTCTACGCTTCCTTTTTTCTGAGACGAACCCAGTTTGCTCAGGACGGATGTTGTTGAGACAGTCTGTATCCAAATAGTCTGAGGATCCTTGCCAAGGACATAGTATACTATCTTGTACAATTTGGTTCTTAAATGCTAGATGTTTTTTCACTTTTATGAAATAAAATTAACCTAGCCTATGAATTTTTCTTTATACTATATTTATTAAACATAACTAATGACACTCATGCTATTACATAATGTTTTGAAGCACATGGGGGAAAAAAAATATTATTTTGGAAGTCCTTGCAGTAACTACTAATATATTTATTAATAATGAATATTATTGAATTCTACGATCACTCTTATAGTTATTTACAGTAAATAGGTAAGAAAAACGGGTTCTTAAAAATATTTTATGCCCTCTAAAAATCCAAGTTCCGTGCCCTTTTGGAGGCCCAGTCTAACCCTGGTTTACTTGATGGATAGCATACAGTTTACGAACAATTTGAAAGGTTACGCTAGCCCAAAAAAGTTAATTATTAAAGAAGTATAAAAATAAATGTGTTTTTTAGAAAAATATTCAATATTCAATACACAAAAATGTAAATAATTTAATACTTTGAGTGTCGAGAGTCATCATTATTTCACTTCATCTATATATGCTTTGACCGTTATATATAATATTTTAAGATTTATTTAACATGGCTTATCATATTTTACATAGTACGTTTCTCATTATATTTTAACTGACACTTTAGCTAGATTGATAGCATGTGTGCTTATTGAGTCCCGTTTTCAATTCTTGTTTAAGTCGTTAATTTAACTTTGGTAAACTGTTATGGACGTCATAGTTAAAAGCTGGTTTGTAGGTCATGTGCTGATATAATCCTTGTTTTCATAGATTACATGTTAAAAGTCCCCATTAAAAAAAAGTTTTAAATGATATATTTTATAAAAAAATGTTGATGAAGGTTCACTTTCTAGCGTGCAAAGATTTTTTTAAGACTCAGAAAAAAAAATACAAATGAAATATTCTAACTGGTCCTCTGGAACGGTTTCAAGGCTATTAATGTTGTCCTGTTAAGCGAACAATAAGATTCTGCCAAGTGAATCTTAGGACTTGGGTTCTACAGAGAAACTTCTTCTTTCTCTTGAATTGAGTAGATGTGGTGGGGGTTGTCACCCCTATCTTGTAAAAAAACTAAATTAATGTAACTAATGACTGATTTATGGCTCAGGGAATAGGTTTACATGATTAAAAATATTATGTTTGTAAATTACACACAAAACTAAAGCTTGTATGTAATTGATTTTTTTAAATCCAACCATTTCCACAAATGTGTTTTTTGAGTTAATTTTTAAAATATATGCATAAAAAGATTAGTTATACAATTCAATATCAATTTTTTAAAAGTGTACATACAATCATAAAAAAAAAATATTATTGGTTCATTTATAATTTTCTGTCACAAATCAGTCATTTTTACTGTGTATTAGTAGCTATGCGACCACACCTTAAGAGATTGATTTACACCAGTACAGTTTCAAATTGTTGTGAGACATTATTTTTTAGTTTATTCTTCCTATAACATAATAAATTTCTCGAACATGTGCATAGCCATAATTCAACTTTGGCTAAAAATGTGCTTTAGAGTGGTGGAAAGAAACATTTGCAGTAGTTATTTAACTACTAGTACTAACGGGGTAGTGGTGCACAATACATGGAGCCTACAATGTGGGTGCAGCTTAGCCTCTCCTACTCATTCCTGATCTCACTGTCATGTGGTGTACCCTGGGATCTGAGTAACCTGGAGGAGGTTGAGTTGAACCCCAGCGGAAACCAGGTCATGTGCAGACGAGTTGGGAGACAGGTAAGAGCCAAAACCAACAAGCTTGGAACATGGTATGGCCAGTTGGCTCTCAGATGGGTGAGCTGGGTGTGAGAGGGCTGATGATGATGAGCTAAGTCATCAACAGCACCCATAGCCTCGTTTAGGGAAGGTTACCACAAGAGAAGGTCTACCTGAGGACTAATAAGCAGCAGCCCTGCTACTCAGGTGTGGGCCACGACAGGCTTAGTAAGCCTGTAAACGAATGAAACCCATGCCCAAGAAAACAAGGTAAAATGCTGGATTAGAAAAATTGTTGACAACCAAAAGATAATAGTGACCCTGAACATGGACAAATTGAAAGATTTAAGGAGAGAGTAGATATTATTGACGAGAGAAGAGTGGATGTCCTGCATCTGAGCGAGAACAATTGGAGAGAGAGCGGCATGAGGGAAGTATGGAATAGCTTCATTCTACATTGGATGGGGAATGATGAAGGCAGATCAAAAGAAATAGGCTTCATAGTGAAAGAATGGCTGCAGGCGGAGGTAGTAGGGATTAATGATATAATAATGAAGATGACAATAAATGACAGAGGAAAATAGGTGGAGGTGATACAAGTGTATGCCCCACTAGTGAGGTGTCCAGCAGAAGAAAAATACAAGTTTTAGAAAAACCTAAAAAGGCATATGGGGAATGAGTGTCAAATAGTAATGGGCAATCTGAATGCAAAAGTGGGAAAAGAAAGAGTATAATTTGAGGAGGTATTAGGGAAGTATGGGGTGAGGGAAGTATGGGGTGAGAGAAACAAGGAGGTAGAAGACTGTTGGAGTTATGTGCAAGAAATAAACAGCTGGTATAAGGAGGAGAGAGAAAGTCATAAGATAAATGGATACAGTTGGGATGGGGAGTAAAATTCGGTGATAAGAATACATTATCATGGTTGAAGATATGAAAAGGCAGACCATAAACATCAAGGTAATACCAAGTGTGTCCTTAGATAGTGACCAAAGGTTATTGGTGGCAGACATAAGGGGATGGGAATGTGGGAGAAAGGTAAAACAAGAAAGAAGAATAAAAGAGTGGCGGCTAAAAATGGAGAGAAAAGAGAGCTGTACCTAAGAAAGGAAAGAAACTTAATACCCAAGAATGTGATGCCAAGAAGGAGTTTTAAGAATATAAGGAGAAGAAGAATAGAACGAAGTGTGTTGTGCAGGAAGCCAGGAAGGATTGGATGCAAAAATGAACGGAAATGCTGGAACAGGACATGGAAGGAAGGAAGAAGATGCTATATAGCCAATTAAGAAACAGGAGAGAGAAAGAGAAGAAGTTAAAATAATAGATGAAGAAGGAAGAATGTTGAAGACAGGAGAAGAAGAAAAGGAATTATGGATTAGATATTTTGAGAAAATGTTCAAACCGGAAGAGGAAAGGGATGAGAGTGAAAGAGAGGAGTAGGAAGAAATAGCAGAGGAAGAGAAAAGGGGTCCAGCATGGAAAGAGGTGGAGGACACATCAAAGATGATGAAACATGGGAAAGCATAGGGTGTGGACAAACTTGGAAATGATAAGTGCAGCAGGTGAAGTAGGTGCTTATAAAGGGTGCTTAGAATGGTTTGGAAGGAGAAACAGGTACCAGAAGACTGGAAAAAGGGAGTTTTAATACCTATATTCAAGAAAGAAGACAGAAAGAGGTGTAAAAATTATAGGGGGATAGTGCAGATGTGCCAATGTACAAAAATATGTGAGAATATACTGGAAAATGGAAAAAAGAATAAGAAAAAAAATGAAAGGAAGGTGGAGAGGCACAGCGTGGATTTATGGAACAGAGGTCTACAAAAGACTTAATCTTTGCCATACAACAGCTGATTGAAACATGGTATGAATATGGGAAAGACTTGATAATGGTATTTATGGATGTGGAGAAGGCATATGATAGCATCGATAGAAATGGAGGAGGCCAAAGTGGAAAGAAGAGTTGTAATGAGAGTGAAAAGCATGTATGTGAATAACAGAAGTTATGTTAAGACGACGAAAGGAAGGACGTAGTGTTTCCAAATAAAAAATTGAGTGAAGCAAGGAAGTGCCCTTTCATCATTACTATTTGGAGTAATAATGGAAATGGTCATGAACAAAGTGGCAGGAAAACTCGGAGAGAAAATAACAAAAGCCATGATGTCATGACTTGATGGTATGGGAGAAAGAAAGAGGAAATATAGGAACAATTACAAGAATGCAATGAGGAAGTGAAAGAGTGTTGAATGAAATTTAGCATGGCAAAGTGTGAAGTGATGGTAATGACAAGGAAAAGGGTAAAACCTAATAAAGCTATAAGGTTGGATGGAGTAGAACTGAGAAAAGTACAGAACTTAAAATATCTTGGAATTGTGATTGAGGAGAAAGGTGGAACTAGAGAGGATTAATGAGAAGAGGACAACAGGGAGAGTTGTTCTTAAGTGCGTAAGAGACATGCTATGGAGAAGATAAGTGCCCTTGAAGTGTAAGGAAGTATTGTACAGGGCATACTTTGTATTCTTTGTCACAGATGCAGCAGAAACATGGACAATGAATGTAAGAGACTAGGAAAGTGGAGGCCATGAGAATGAAGTTTGTGAGGAGTATGTTAGCTGTTATGAGGAGAAACAATATTAGGAATTAAGTTATCTGGGAAAAAGTAAAGGTACAGGTAGTACATGATATAGAAGAGAAAGCAAGACAGAGATGGCATGGGCTTGTAATGAGAATGGAAAAAAGAGAGGATGCCAAACAAAATGTTGGAAATGAAGTATGCAGGAAAAAGATTGCAAGGGAGGCCAAAAAAGATATGGGAGGAGCAGGTAGCAAAAAGTGTTCAAGTGAGAGGAGAATAATGGAAGAAAATAAAGGAGGAAGAATGGTGGAGGGAGAGAGGCATTTTATTAAACTGACTCGGCCACAAGCTGGAGAAAGTTGTTGATAATGAGGATTATAATAGACCAGTATTTCAACAGAGGAGTTTAGGGGAAATTAAACTGCACCAAAAGCCCCCTGTAGCAAAATAAATGCTTCAGAAAATTAAAGAAAGAAGGAAATGTAAAAAATCAACAAAGAAGAATATATAAGACTATACGAGTTAAAGAGAGAATCAGACAAAGCAAGGCAAGATTATATTAAAAAGACATATGATGAGATTACCAAACTGCAAATAAAAGTTAAGTATAACCTCATGTACAAGAAAGCAAAGGAACTGGGAGGGGATTAAAACAAAGGTGAGCAAACAATAGGAATAGTAAACCCCAAAGGTCTGATGGTGAGGGATCATAAAGAGGTTCTTATGATTTGTATAGTATATATAGAAAAACTGTAAGACAAGGAAGATCGACGAGGGAACCTGGATATTGAAGTAGAAGCCGAGGTATTGGAAGATGAGAAAGGGCCAAGATTTTAAAAAGTGAAGTGGAGAGAGTAAAGAAGGAAAGAAAGCTGCTGGAAATGACAAGACATCATCTGACCTACCTAAGGAATGGGAAACAAGGAATTAATGGCTTTGATAAAGCTTATAAATAGGATCTACAAAATCGAGGAATGGCCCAAGGACTTTCTAGACATAACTATGGTGGCCCTAAAGAAGAGATAATATTTAGCACCATGTCTTACTACCCATTCGGGTTACATGCTTTAAGTATTAATTACGCTAATGGATTAGGAATTGGGAAGGTTGAATTAGAGAAGTAAACCCACATTTGCGTGGAGGGAGAGTGGAAAACCATTTAGGAAAAACCACCCCCGGTTCACCCAACCGAGATTCGAACCTTGATCTCCCCGTCCTCAGCGGTCGAGCTCAACATGACAAGCGCGTTAAGCAACTACGCCACCGAGGCGGGTCTAAGAAAAGAGGAATGAAGCCATAAAATGCAGTGACCACAGGACCATCAGCCTCATCTCTCATGTAGGGAAGATCATGGCAAGAATACTCAACAGGCAACTGGAAAAGAAAAGAGAAAGTGTGATGGAAGAAGACCAATTTAGATTCAGAAAAGGAATCAGAGATTCCATCAGGATACTGAGAATAATTTTAAAGAAATGGGTGAAAGTCAAGGAAGAGGTCTACGAAGTTCGGCATCAACCTGAGGGGCAGAAGGCTGATTGTAAACCTGTACCTGGGACAACAAGTGAAGGTGAGTCTTAACGATGGAGATACCAACATTGTAGAGATAGGAAGAGTGTGGCAGGGATTTTGTTTGTCACACAGTCAGTTCAACTTGTATAGAGAGTGACTGGTCAGAGAAGCCCTGGAGGAATGTGGCGATTTCAGGATAGGAGGACATGTCATCAACACAATAAAATAAACAGATGATCAAGCATTGATAGACTAAAATAAAGAAGAGTTGCAGGAAATAATGGACCGAATGGTGGAAACAGAGAGAAGATACGGCATGGCGCTCAACATTGAGAAGTCAAAATGATGGCGATTTCAAAAAATGAAGGCACCGAAGAAATCAGGTCAAGGATCACCATGGCCAAGGAAGCTTTTAACAAGAAGAGTTACTGATGACCATTAAGTTGAGTTTGAAACTGAGGAAAAAACTGATGAGATGCTACATTGGGAGCATTGTGCTGTATGAAGTAGAAACTTTGGCTTATAGGAAGATGTAAAGATATATACTTGGAGAGCTTTTAAATGTGGTGTTGGAGAAGACTTTTGAAGATCATATGGGTGGACAGACAAGGTGACAAATAAAGGAGTACTAAGAAGGGTGGGTGAGACGAGAGCCATTTTGGATACAATTCCTCGGTACAAAGCAAAGTGGAGCGGACAGAACCTTAAGAGTAACCATCTTCTGCACAACGTCATAGAAGGAAAGGTTGAAGGAAAGAGGAGCTTAGGAAGGAGGATTCCAATATTAGATTACTTGAAGGAAAGAAGGGCATTCTGGGAGCTGAAGAGGAGGCAGAGGACAGGGCTCATTGGCGGTATAAGTTAGCTGACAATAGAAATGGACCTATCATAAGACAAAACATATAAGACATATTCAAATTGGCAGACTTACAAGTAGATCTTCAGTTCACTTTTTTTCTTCCGTACAAAGGCTTACTATTTAAAGCTTGCAGTTAAATGTCCCAAAAATAAATAAACATATATATATATATATTTCCTTATGATGTTGAGAATATCCCTTTTTTTCCAGACACATACAATTGTTTGTATTTAATCCAGCAACGTTTTAGTAGCATCACATTTTATTTCTATTTCACTATATTATTTAAGATGAAATTATAATACAGACATAATAATATTAGTAAATAGCTAATATCTTACGTATTGTGATCCAGATGCTGCCAAGAATAATCAAACTCTTCATCTCCTCTATGCTCATTCAAATGATTCCCTTTCCATATATGATCAAATATAACATCTTTATATCCTTCAAGAGAATAGGAATTGTAGTCTAACCCATCTTCTTTAAAAGTATTTTCCTACAATGAATAATAAATTTGATAGTTTTAAGAATGAAAATACTTATAAATATGACAATTATATACATATTATTTTAATAAATGTTAACTGGTTGTTTAAAAGACAATAAATTATACGGTTTGCTTTGGATGTGTTTATAATATTTTTTAGGTAAAAATGTAATGTTCATATTTTTTACCTAATACAGTACCTAGTATGGGTCTGCGAGAATTTTTTTTAAATTTGAGTAGGTCTTGAGCTTGGGTTGAATAAATACATAATTTTAAAACTTAATTATATTAATTAAAAAGTGTCTATTCTGGTGTCTAAATCCCATAATTTTAATGCCTAGTTGCCTACCTATTTTAACATTTTTGGTAATTAAGAATCTGCTCCCTAGGATTAAAAGTTAATTTAAATCTGTGTAAAAAAATAACTTATGGGGTGTTATGATTCAGATTACCTAATGTTTGGAATATCATGCATTGATGTTGTCAGTGAGCCACGATCAGTGTGCTAAGTTCTTTCAAAACATTCTATGAAGCCGTCTTTGTTACTCAAAGCACAAAAATTTAGCAGAAAGTCCTCTGAATTTTTTTAAAAAGAAAGAGATAGAGCTGATAGGAGGTCGTTAAAGAATATGTGTTTTCTGGAAGCAACAAAAGAGCTGTTATGTTTCATTTTTAGATAGTTTAAGAAGAGCTGAGTGTGGTAAACCCCATAAAGTTGGGGAAAAGCTTGTACTGCCAGGTGCTAAGGACATTATTAACTGTGTTATGGGAAAAAATGCACTAAGCAGTTGGACTCTCTTTAACTTTTAAATAATACTGTTAGCAGTATAATTGAACTAATAGCCATTGAAGTTAAAAATAGTAATCCAGCAAATAAAGTCTAGTCCTTTCTTTTTCTTCAATAGTGGACAAAAGCACCTATCTAACCAACTATCTCAAATTCTGGGGTTTATTGCCATTTTTTACAAGAAAATAAACTAAAAGATTTTTTTAATTTTGTGAATCTCTTCAGTCTACGACATCAGGGTAAATATTTAATAAAATTAACAGTTTTATTATAAAATATAGTTTGGATTGGCTGAAGTGTGTGGATAAATGCTAAGCTGGAGCTCATGCAATGACTGGAAAACATGGAGGTGATGTGACAAGGATTAAAGCAGTAGTACCAGATTGTGTTTTTATTGATTGCATCATATACAAGCAAGCATTAACAGCAAAAAATATGTCAGATGAATTAAGAAGTAACCTCAACAAAGCATTAAAAGTTGTTAATTTTATCAAATCAAAAGCATTGAATTCACAGCTCTTGTGCTCAGAGATAGTTAAGTATTCATGATAGCCTGTTTCTACATATGAAGGTTAGGTGGCTCTCAAAAGGAAAAATCCTAACTTACTTGTATTAACTTTGTTCTGAAGCACGAAAGTTTCTTAGTTAACATAACCCTGAAATGAGTTTGAGGTTTAGTGCCAAGATTTGGTTATAACAATTAACATACCTCACTGACATATTTAGCAAACTAAATTATTTAATTTTAGGTTTTCGAGGGAAATATACAATCTGAAATTGACATGGTTATGGTCATTCATAAAGAAACCTGAGCTTCTGAAATCTAGTATTGAAAACAGCAATATACAACATTTTCCAACACTCGAAAGCTTAGTTACCAAGAATAATATCAATTGGTATCAGCAGTGAAGTGCCAAATTTGAAGATTCTCTCTGATGAACTAATCAAACAATTCAAAAAATACTTCAAAAAGAATTATACTGAATTTAATTGTATACACAATCCATCTCTTATGGAGTAGCCACCCAAAAGTCTAAATGTGGCTGAACAAGAAAAACTGGTCGATTAATCATGTGATGGTGAAACGAAAATGGAAGTCAAGATCTACAATCTTGGTGAATTTTAGGCAAGGAGATCTTTAAAATAACCTTCTCTTATATGCTTTAAAGTTTCTACTGCTATGCTCTACAACATACCTGTGAGAGACTGGATTTTCAGAGATTTTGTAAATTAAAAACATATTTAGAAATAAACTTAATATAGAACCAGATCTTTGCTTAAATTTAGGTAACATTGAACGAGATATTAACATACTATGCAAAAATACCCAAGCACACCCTTCTCACTAATTACTTTATTTTATATATGTGTGTTACAAATGTAATATTTTTTCCACAAATTTGTTAAATTTTCTGAACATAATTTTGTTATAATTCAAATAGTAACAGATAACTTTCACTCACCATACATCATTTATTAATATTTTTTATATTCCTTTGATAATTGTGCAGTATTATACATATTGATTGAGTAGTAGTGTTGAATAATGATAAATAAAATAACTGTTAATGTATGAATGAAATTGTGTTATAATATCCCTGGGCACAATTAGAATTGTACCGAGATAGAAAATATTCAGCATTATCTTGGTGGTACTCTAAATTACAGAAATTGTTGTGGTAGAATGCCATTCAAAAAACTTGGGAACCGCTGCCAGTGACCATTCAGCCACCAATGCTGGCCATGTTAATACTGAAATGTTAAAGGACTTAAGAAAACCAGGTAAAGCAAAGATAAAAGATTTAAAATGAACTACCAAAAAAACTAATGGCTTAACTTATACAATGAAAACAATTATATTTTGTCAGAAAATGCACTTGCCAATTTTTGTTTTTCACCCAAATAAAGTAATTTCTTTAAGACAGTATTATGTAGATTTTTATACAAATAAGACCCATGAAAAGAGCTTGGTTGACACGATTTTAGTTTCCATCCAATTTAATGTTTCAATCAAAGTAATTTTTCTCAGTGACCACTGTATTGTTAAATAAGCTTTGTTTAGATTCTAATAAATCACTAGATACTTTAAGTGGGTGTCACATTTAATGTTATAAAAAACCTGACTAAACATAAGCATATTTAAAACTATCAAAAACGTTACTATGACAATGTTTGATGATGTATATGTATTAATTGGGGCTGAGCGAGTAGCCCAAAAATTGATTTGTGAGAGATTTAATCTGAGTGTGTAAAACCATTTTATCTATTTCAAACCAAATGAGCTAATTTTAATTCAAAATAGCACTATAATGTAAATATTTAATCAATAATCAATAATAATGCTCCCTAACACTCCTTACACAAAGCACGGTTTTTTCCCGTGGCCTTACACGGCACTGTCCTGTGAGTCCAGTCGACCATTAGATGCAATGGAGCTGTGCACACGTCATGGTCACTGTTATTTCCCATGCAGGGCTGCCATTGCACTCATGGAGCCCCGCTGGACTAGTCCGGTGCCGTTGTGTCTGGTCGCAGTAGGGCATGCGAGTATATATAGCTATTCACACGACAAGGTATTTTTCTATATAATCATCCGGCATTATCATCACTTTTAAGTCCTTTATCGAGCACCAAACTGCAGGTCTCGTGAAATTGCATCCCTCATTTTCGAGTTACGCCAAACCAAGCTGCCACTTAAGACGTTGTAATCGTACATCAAACTACAATTTGGACAGCCTAAAATAATTGAAGAATTTTGCATTGTTCGCTCATAATTCTGTGAACAATGTTACAAATGCTCCTACTCTGTCCCACCCTACATTCAAAGGATGAACCCACCAAATTCTAAAGTAGTTTTTTTTTCTCCATAAATATAATAAATACAAAGTAATTGCTTTCTGTGATCTGTCATACTGACTGTCCAGAGTTAACTGATGTCAATTGGTGACTTGAAATCTTGGCGTGCGGTTACCATGCCGTGTGTACTACAGCAACCTGCCGTAGCCTATAAAGTGCTGTGTTGGGCCCAGCAAAAAACTGTGCTGTGTGTAACGAGCCTAATAGCCAATAATAGAGCACCATTAGAATTGAAAAAACTATATTTTAATAATCTGTCACTGTTCACTATATTAGAGGATTATTTTTTTAGAACATTTATCTGTTTTGTCGGACAAATCTAGACGTGGTGTTCAGGTAATCTTAAACGTTAACTATACTCTTGATGAACAGTTTTTTTAGCCCCAAGTATTAGTATCTGTTCAGGTTATACACATTATGTAAAGTTATCCTAATGTAGTAGGCGTGAAGAAGGTTAAGTTTTTGAGGAAGTGAAGCCACATTTTCATGGAGGAAGAGTGGGAAACCACTTAAGAAAAACACCCTCAATGCACCAGACCGGGATTTGAACCACAATCAGCCTGTCATCCACAGTCTAGTCTATTGCGAGTGAGACACCTTGGACCATGTGACTTCTAAAGTATGTTTGATGAATAGTTATAATATGTATTGAATCTTGGTGAAATTAAATTTATTTACTTAGATTTATTAATGGTGTGAAATCTTTTACAAAACAAATTGGTTTCCAAATCATAAGTACACAAGAATAATGATACCATTAAAATATGCTGATATTCAAATTCTCAACAAGAATTTAGTTTTCAATATTCAAAAAGATTAGGTCATTTCCAATTTATTTTCAACATTATTTGTAGGCTGCGGATTTTGAATATATGCATATTTTTTCCTTTGATGATTTATATATATAAAACCATGTATACACACACAGTTCGAGTGTGTGTGTGTGTGTGCGCGCGAGTATTCAGGTTATACTCATAAAAAAATAGTGTGTGTAACCTCTAACTGGGTACAGTTTTATGGTGTGAATTATTACATATTTCAGATATTAGTGCATATTTTGGCAAATATGTATATAAATGCATAAATCCATTAGTATTTATGACTATTTCAAAAACATTTCCTCAATTCCCAGGAAAAAATTATCTATGCAGGCCACATCACACTTCCCCCTCCCTTCCCAAGGACATGGTATGTGTTCTCCCCTCTCCTTCTCGAGGCCAAACTATGCATTCTACCACCCTCTAAGGGTTGAGCGTTGCAAACAACATGGCCGTCTATTACGTTCAGGAGTGAGTGTGTGGTTCGTGTTTACCTTTCTTTAAGCATGTTTATAGAGTATTAGTTTGTTTTACACTACATTTGATGTTTTATATAGTTTTCTTTAGATTTTAATTGTATTTATTTTATTCACTTAGTTGTGAATTACACCTTATATTTCAATAGATATAACTGTGAAAATTGTAGTGTTTTCACAGTGGATTCAAGTGGATACCTAGGCTGACAACTGACGGGAAAATAATACATGCATTTACTCACAGAATGGCTGTGATCAACATTTTCTAAGGTTACATTTCATACATCCCTCTTTCTGATGTAAATAAATGTGTGTTATATGCTAAATTAATTTGGTCAGCAGAATTATGTTAATATACCAAGCAGTGACTATATAAGTAAATAAAGTACATTAAACTAATTGTAATAATTTGGTACTAATATTTTATGACATTGTAACTCATAAGCTTAAGTGCTAAGAGTACAAGTAACAGCATATGTATTCTAGGTAGGTAAAAAAAAATAAAAAATCAACCCTCGCAAACAGCTATTCATATTCAAAACCTAATTGTACCTAATTGATTACAGCAAACAACATATCATTTTATAGGGTTAATGAAGTCAAATATTTAGGAACAATTTTAACTAGCGATAACAATATTAGAATGGAAATTAGGAAAAGAATACAGTCGGGAAATGCTTGTTAATACTCGTCTCGCCTACTGTCAAGAAACGTAAATTGCAGAATATACAAAGCCATAATTTTACCAGTTGTTCTCTATGGGTGCGAAACATGGCCTCTTACCTTAAATGATGAAAAGAAATATTGGGTGTTTGAAAACAAGGTGCTTAGGAAGATATTTGGTCCAAAAATGGATAAAGATAACGGGGAGTGAAGAAGGCTACATAATGAGCTGCATACCCTGTATTTTTTTATTTAGCTTCGCGTCTTACTATCCGTTCGGGTTATACGCTTAAGTACTAATTACGTTAATGGATTAGGAATTGGGAAGGTTGAATTTAGAGGAAATGAACCTGCATTTGCGTGGAGGGAGAGTGGAAAACCATTTAGGAAAAACCCCCCCCAGTTCACCCAACCGATATTCAAACCTCGATTTCCCTGTCCTCGACAGTTGAGCTCAACACAACTAGCGTGTTATCTAACTAATCCACCGAGGCAGGTCATACCCTGTATTCAACATCAGATATTGTTAGGGTAATAAAATCTGGCAGGTTATGGTGGGCAGGTCATGCAGTATGAATTGGAGTATCTAGAACCGCGTTCAAGGTATTGAATGGCCAACCCAACGGGAAAAGACCAATAGGAAGACCCAGACGCAGATGGGAGGATAACATTTGGATGGACCTGAGAGAGATAGGGTTTAATGAGGTAGAGTGGATAGAATTAGCTCAAGATAGGGATTGGTGATATACTTTTGTGACTGTGCTAATGAACTTTCAAGATCCTAATGCCATAGAGTAAGTAAGTAATATATCTAAGTGAATTATTCTATACAAAGATAATTACTGTGAATAAATGTGAGAAAGAGAAACAACAAAGGTAGCTTAGAGTAGATTCAACCCTGGTGTTTACTTGGATGACAGTTCAAAAAGTTACTAGAAATAGTCCCTAATGTATCCCTATGTCAACACAGCTGACATCTGTCACTTTAGATAGATGTAATGAAAACACATAGTATTGTATGTATGTTATACGTAGTTAAGCACAGAAATTAAGGCCAATATTTTTTTATATTTATTTGAGGTTGGGTACAAAGCTTATTTATTGTTTTATTCCACTTAAAAAGGAATGAGTACAATTTAATTACATTGGAAGTTTCATAAATAAATGTCTTAATTATTAAACAAGACTAAATACTATTTTTTAGGAAAACATAGCAATTTAAAATACGAAATGAAGAAAGAAATATTACCATTGCGTTTGCTGGGTCAAAATTTTTTATTTCCGTCCAATCATGCGTCATTTCCCATGTTCCTGCTGTGGCCAATTCTGCCACTCCAGGACCTTGTATGGGTCCATGCCTCGGCAATTCGATAGCACGAATCTCGTGCAAGAGAGTGTCCATCCGAAATGATGGGTGCAGAGGAGCTTGTCTCTCAAGAAACTCTTGTGCCATCTTGAAACATAGAAACAAAGCTCAAATTCCTCAAACCACGGTGCCTTCACTGACCTATTCTGTTAATTTAATGTGTGTGGTATTCTTAGAAAATAATAAAATAAAAGTACTTTTATGTTTCACATCTGTCATCATAGGCTTTGTGATATTTAAACTTCGGTTAAAATGCTACTTTCACTATCTTTTTTTATGCTATTTACTATGTTTTTATATACATTGACTCAATAACTTTCTTTATACACCCAATGACTATTTTCTCACCACTTTAGCATCACATTTCTATCTAATGGGAAATTTAGGATGATTATTTGATTGTTAAATGCCAAGTATCACTTAACTGATGAGATTCATCTGTTCTTTTGCTTCACTTTGGTCTTCTTGTGGAGGCTAATTTAACTAAGTGTACCTAATTTATGTTCTTTGATTTTTCCTGAGTTGCTCGAGCTAGGTGCTTGGGCTAATCCTTTCTCACCCAACTCCCTGACATTGCCTGTCTGAGCTATATGAATATTAATTACACTGATAAGGTAGATATGAGGTAGATAAAGTTAAGATAAAATGTACCCACATTTGTAGGGAGGAAGAGGGGGGAAAAGGAAAAACTAGTTACCTTCACAACACCTGGTTGAAATTTTAACCCTAACCTTCCATTATCACCGGCAAGCTAGGCTTAATGACCCTGACATTTAGACTGAGTGCTCACCAAAGAAGTAACTTTAAGCTATTAATTTAAAGGAAAGGTTCGGTGGAATTGAACATGACTGCCAAGTCCATTACATAAGGTGGAACCTGACAATTTAAGAATGAGTCAAGATAAGTTAAGTTGTAGATATAATTAAGTTTTAATTGTTATGTGTAGATATAGTATTGTAACAAAAAAATAAATAATGCAAGGCAAGTTATACAAAAGGAAAAATTATTTTACCTACATCATTAGCACTCATATTGCTAATATCAACTTCATGGGAGTAAGGCAATCCAAAACCCTGATCTCTGTGCGCTTGATCAGAGGTAAGATGTGTGGTCAACCGAAAAAGAGGACTGGGTGCCCCACAGTTATCTAATATAGTTTTGTCTATAGGCATCTGTAAAAAAAACACATTTAATATAAATTTGTTCATAAAATAATCATAATTACTGTAGATTATTTTTAAAATGATGACACACAGTTTATAGTACACTAGGGTGTCAACCCCAGTGGTGGCTTGTCACTTTAGAAGCTGAAGGGCATGGCTGATTTAGCTCTTTAATTATTTCTAAATAATAAATTTAAAATAAGATAAGACATTTCTGCAATATTTGTTAAAAATTAATTGATTTAAGCTCAAATAAAAAATGTCACAACCATGCAAAAATAAAAAATTGTAATTTCACTCTAAAGTACGTTGATCTGTTGTATCAAACTCAGAAGATATGTTATTAATGTGCATAAATATATATGTATGTTCATTGTCCCCCAAGTTCACAGGATACAGTACAAATATTTTTACACATCCCAGCTGCAAATCCAGACTTTTTTTGGTATGCATCTTTGGACTTGCGTTGCCTTTTGAAAACATGATTTTCAATTTCTTGGTTTCTGTTCTATACAGTATTCAGGACATAATCTAGCTAGTGATTTCATATCCCTTTTACTTTCTTGCTATCTTAGAGGTAGAAAAAGTATTGTGATCGTCAAAAAAATCAAAGTCGAGATTTTGATGACTATCGATGTTTCATGACCCCCTGAATTCGAAAAAGTGGTTTTTGAATTTCTGTCTGTAACTTCAACTAAAGCCTAAACTATTTTACCGATCGGGCTGAAACTTGGTATCTAGAGTTTTCATAGAGTTGCCCCGAGGGGTTTTCAGTAAACTAAGGGTAGTTTACTGAAGGGCAAAACAATGAAAAATCTATTTACTCAAAATCGACTATAAGGATTTTGATTAAATTTCATTTCAAAACATTAATAAATATTCCAAACAAAATGGGTGCTCTCAATATTTCGGCAAAATGACTTTAAGGGTTCCGGTCTGATGCGTAAATTCTAATTTTTTATCATATCTATGAAACTATTTGAGATATGAAATTACTCATCATCGCAAATATGTAGGGCTATTTATGATACAAATCTTTTATTGGAAACATAATTTTATAAAACCATTAACTTTCAAGCTATACACAAATATATAAATATTTTAGCTTTTCACACACTAAAAGTACTCTGACAGCAAAAAAATCTAGCCCAAAATATTGATGGATGTCAACATAGCATTAGCTCCCAAACCCTAAAAAGTGGTTTTTGCAATGACGTCTGCCTGTGTGCCTTTTTAACCCTAAAATTAAGAGTAATTTAGTAAGAGACAAAAAGAGAAAAATTGATTTTCTCAAAATCGGGTATCACGATTTTGATTAAAATTCGTATCTAGGAGTTGATTAAGATTATAAATGGAGTGGCTATTTTCATTTTCTCATGAAAATGTATTTTAGGGTACTTTAAAGAAGCGGAAATTTCTGTATCTCCGCAATTATTTGAGTTACTAAATAACTTATCATTGCAAAATTTAGTATTATTAAAACTAAAAAACTTTTACCTGAAATATGATTTTATAAAATCAATAGTTTCTGAGATATTGGCAATATATTGATACAATTTGCTAAGCTTTAGTTGTGGGGAGATGTTACTTAAGTTTTAATGCAGTAATTATCCAATTCCATAGAGTAATCAAATACAAGTAAGTCTCTCAAAAAGTTTGTGTTATTTTTCCTTTACCACTTAGGATAAATGTTTGTACAACAATGATCTATCTCCATTTTAGACTCAAGTCAATAAATACATTTTTTTATTAGTCAAAATTATTATTATTAGCGCAGCGTCTTACTACCCGTTCGGGTTATACGCACTTACGCTAATGTGTAATGGTGGGGTGATTGCGAGATGAAATGGAGGACCTACAGTTTAACGTGGAATCCGAACCACGGTGGAGGCCTGGCATTCCCCACATTCACAAGGTGTGATTAATACACGTCTTGTCAGAGGTGAAGGAAGGGTTCGGTAATCAGATAAATCTGTGCCGGGACCGAGGATTGAACCTCGGACTCCAGTACAGAAGTCCCACACCTTACCCCTAGACCACCAGGTCACCCTTTTATTAGTCAAAATTTATAAATGAGGAATTTATTAGCAATGTGATGACCTGAAGATGTGCAACACTTGAAAAAATGTTAAAAGTTTTAACCATAAGTCAACATTTTAATAGGAATTGCTGACCATTGTGGACCCAATATTGTTCTTTTTTATTGGTCCAAACATACAAATAAGGACATAATTCTTTAAAAATAAAATTATGAAAATTTAAAACCTGGACTCAAAAAATGTTTAACGTAAGTATAGTGCAATTTATGCTTTGGTTTGCTAGCGCGTTATTTTGTTTCACATATATTACGAGTTTTGTGTAAATATCTCCCTTTTTAAACAATAGAGCGTGATAAGTCTGTGCAGAGTTCTGTACCATTTATTTTGACAAAGAATTGATCTTGAAACATGTATTGTTTTAGTGCCAGTTTAATAGTCAGATTGAGTATGCCTCAAGTGGAGCGCTATACTAAATACAGGATGACACCTATCTAGACCAGAACGGAATGGGCCAATTTCATATGTGAAATTGGCCCATTTAATTCGAGTCCAGGTAGTGTTGTCTTGTATTTAGCGTAGCACCACATTTGAGGGGTATTCAATCTGACTGATAAACTGGCCCCTAAGTACCTGAATTGCATGATTAAATTTAGCTATGCTAAATGTTACAACATAACTTGAGAAATTAACACAACCATGAACTTACCCTAAATACAAACCCTCATACTATACACAGCAAAAATATGTGCTTTAAGGCGCATGAGCACACAGATTTGCTGATGACAATATTGCTGGTTCATATTGTACAGAACACATATCTCACAAGCTTTCCAACTCAGGAAGACAAGAAAGTACTAGCTAACCACAGCTGCTGGCAACAATATATGAAGGGGCAGGAGGGATTGGTTTCATATTGCTTGGCGCTGACAACCACACACCTGACAGCATACCATTTCAAAAACAATGACTGCTATTACCTAAGCCAAGAACATATTTTTCTTGAAACTATTGGCAAGATAAAATTGTCGTGAGAGTGTGAATAATATTTTGCAAGGTTATGATTTATAAGTGGGGGTAGGGGGGGCGCATCCGGCATCCAGCATCTGGGAGGCTGCCCCTAGTCAATCCTAAAAAATTCCCAAGTCAAATTACATCCCAAGTTTTCTACTGACTTAGGATGATGTGGCTAGGGTAAAAAAAGGGGTTAGGTGGAGGTAGGGTGGTTGATAAACTTTGCTTGCTGCTGCCCATTAGATTATTTTGAGTTTCAGGCTCCTTAAGTAATAGTCTATTTCTTCCAATTAGCCTAGTTTGCATTCAGTATAGTTCAGTATAATAAGAGTGTAGATGAATGGCCAGACAAGAAAAATTGGGTGTGGCTGTGTCGGTGCACAGCCAGAGGGGTTTTACATGAATATTGAATATGTGTCGCCCCTTCCAATTTCTTTTACTCCCAATATTTCCTTATGAAGCATTGCACTTGCTTCAACATGGTTGTCTCTGTGATTGGCCATTCCCGCCGTCCCGTTGCGCCACCGGCTGGTGTTTCTGCAACCCTAATAACATGAGCTTGGCTCTACAACTCTCGCCACCTCCTGACACACATGTAATCCTGCTACTATGGACTGTGGGATCCCGGCTTACAACCCTTGCTGAGGAGCCCGCTGGCCGTGTCTCTTGAAATATATTTGCGGGAGTCCTCCAAAGTGGCAGAATGGAGCAAGCAACATCATCTACAGTGAGACTGGTCACACACCTCATAGGCTTGAGCGGAACCAAGAGAAAGAGTCGAGCGCTGGGATTGGATCGCTGTGTGGCCTGCCCTGGCTGGACCTAGGCAACCGCTTGGTTTATTGGCATTGAGTCAGGAAGGCAGCCAACATCAAGAAGTTTCGTACGGGGAGCGCAACATGTGGCCACGAGCATAATTAAAAAATGAAACACCGGTTATGAATGGAGTGCGTGATGTGAAATATGGAGACCGAGTGTATATATACATCAAGATTTAATGTTGTGATTGGTGAGCTTCCTGGTCACTATTTTGTGGAGTGGTTGACTAAAGAGACATGTAAATTATTATCAAAAATCACTCTCGGTGGCAGTACTATACTGGACTCGTTCTCTCAGCATGGACGCCATGTAAGTATGGAACTTTGGGCTTATCCCGCTAAATCTTTGGCTGTTATTTTCAACGTAAAGTTAAGATCTTTGTTTCAGCCATATTTGTTTTCATTCCAGAACCTTTCCATTTAACTTTTAGAACATGAGGGTTCATTTAAAGAATAATTTTTGTTTTGGGCTTCTCCCATTTAAATATTTTGCTAGTTATTAACTTTTGGAGTTTAACTTGTAAAATATTAAACTTTGGGCTTCTCCCATGTAAATGTTATACTAGTTGTTATTAATATTTCGAGATCCACTCGTACTATATTAAATTTTGGGCTTAACCTCTTAAAACTTATAAATTACTCAACATATTTGATCCACCTTTTGAGTATTGTTGTTTTTAGGGCTTCTCCCGTTTATATATGTTGCCAGTGATGGTAAGCACAAGAGTTTGTCTGTTTAGTAATTAGTCAAATCTTTGATAGTGTTCCTAGGTAACTAATTGATTATCAATAGCAGTCATCTTGACGGCACTTCTGTATTTCAATTAAAATTATTTGTTTTTGTTTGCTGAATAAAGTATTTCTATGTTGATATATTTCCTGCTTCCTTTTAAATTTTCATAATATCTTTCTATATTATTACGTGTATCTTATCGTTTTAAGGGTTCTAGTTACACTTATTCATTCCGAAAGAGACATTGGGGTATTAATGGATAGCTGACAAACCGCTCTTTTCCATCGTATACGCTCAGCATATTTCTGGCTGGCTTTCCGGCAAGTATAGGCGGACATTGTGAAATTTCTAGAATTTAAAAATTTAGTCACGTAAAAAAACACTTTCTTACTTACTCTATGGCATTAAGAACTTAAAAGTGCATTGCCACACATACAAAAGTATGCCACCTCTTGAGATAGTTCTATCCAGTCCACCTCATTAAACCCTATGAACTTCAAATCACTTCTAACGATATCCTACCATCTGTGTTTTCCCATTGGGTTTGCCAGTAAATACCCTGAACATGTTTCTAGATCCCCCATTCATGCTGCATGTACCACCCATCTTCCTCTATGAGCCTTGGAGATCCTAACAATGTCTTGGATGAATGTAGAGTATGTCGCTCATCATTATGTAACCTCCTCACTCCCTTGTATCTTTATACCCTTGAAGCGGCCCCTTTTTAAATGACAGTAAAAAGAAAGTTGACATCTTAACATCTAATAAAAAAAATGGACAGGAAGAGGTCTTTGAAAATTAAGTAGTATAACCTTGTTAAATGATAACCCCATGCCAGGTTTGGTTTACTAAAATGTATTTTTATTATAAATATGAATTAAGTTTCATTAACCAATAAATCAAAATTAAGTTTAGACTCCCAGAAGTGGAACAATGAGGAATATAAAAAAGGAAATTACAAGAGCTTCACTAGGCGAAGAATATAAATCTAGAGAGGTTCCTATCCTATCAAATTATTATATACATACCGTAGATTCAGAATATTCCCTAGTGCACCTAAAGCATGTTACTGTCCTATCTGGTTTAATAGAGGCAATATCTCTTAGCAATACAAAAATGCTGCTAACATTAAACTTACATACCGTAGCCCCATAGCTTCTTTGGTGCTGACTGACAGCTCACAGCTGACAGTTAAAAGCTTTGAAAAGTTACCAGACCATATTATGTATCCCTACACTAAATCATATGATCTGCAAAAAATGTGTTTAGCAGCTGTGAGCTGTCAGTCAGCACCAAAGAAGCCATGGGGCTACTGTATATATCTCATAGTAGTACAAAAATGCTGCTAGCATTAAACCTAAATAAATGTCCATCTATCGTGGTAGTTACATCATTAGTGACAAGAGTGTCATGACTCAAAATTTTTTACAACCAAAATATTCAGTACCATCAAATATATATATATATATCATAACTATCAGAATTCTAACAAGCAGCCGAAAATTAAATTTATGTTTCCCATCTCACTAAAATATCATTGAAGCTAACCTGTATAAATCTATCTATGCTCCACATGGCATAAAACATATGCATCCGTAAGGCCATATTAAATGTGGATTAATAATTATGTCATAAGCAAAATATTTGTCAATCCTTATTCCAGAAGGGAATTTAGTAATATTACATAAATTATGAAGATAACAAAAACTTGTCAAGATATATTTCAGAAGAGAATTTGGAGATATTACACTAATTATGCTTATAAAAAAGGTACAATATTTAATGCTTATATTATTCAATGGTTGGCCACTACCAGTGTTGTGAGTGACTTGTTCCCTATTGTCGCCAAGAGTGCCATACTCACAACTCTGCAGTCATTATATAGCGTCCAAAATCCCAGGAGAGGTGGTATTTATATATATATATATAAATATAAATGTATTTTGTACTGTCATTTTCTGGTGGTGTGACTATGAGCCTGTCTTACTTTATATGTTTCTGAGTAATAGTACTGAATTAACATTTTATAGTTATTCGTGTTTTTATTGTCAATGGTTTCCACTCCTTATTCATGACTTTGGTACTATTGTTGTTTTCACTCATTATTTTAAGAACTTTAATTTGTATATTTCTTAATTGATTTAACTATAGATCACCTGTCTTTCCCCAGGAAGTAATACCATAGCCTAGATGTGATTTTATTAGCACATGATGCACTATTTTTAGAATCTCAAATGTAACATATTGTTTTAGTATACATATATTAACCATTCCTGCTCTTTGCTTTCTATTCATTATGTCTATGTGAATATTCCATTTCATATGAGAATCAATCATTAGCCCAAGATAGTTAGTTAAATGTCTCAACTTGCGTGGGTGTTAAACAATTACATGGTTTTATATTATGTAAACTATCTAAGCAATGACCTTGTGTATCTAATTCAAACTTTATAACATGTGGTAGTCTGATATGCATTGTTTGCTGGGTTTTTTAAAGTTGATTATTAATTTATTATCTTGAGTCCAGAATTGTATCCTATTAAAATCTTCCTACATTTGTTTAGCTCAATCTACATTTTTGTGCACTGCATACAGCATTGTGTAGTCAGCATATATCCACAGTTATGTATACAGTTTGACTTTGTTCTTGTATAGATTAAGTATAGTATTTGCCCAAGAATATAGCCTTGTTGTACTCCAATATTTATACCCAATTCTTCACTTTCTATATTATCTATTTTAACTAATATTTTCCTATTTGTTAAGTAATCTTTAAACCATTCATAAATATTACTTCTGATACCTATTTTATAAAGAGATTCTAGTAAAATATCTGTATATAACGTATCAAACGCTTTTGACATGTTTATAAATTCTATAACTATGTTTGTTTTCGTTTAATTTCTTTAGCATTTGATTAGTAAAAGTGTGTAAAAGTATTTCTATACCTTTGTTTTTTTGGAACCTTTGGTCAATTATTTTATATGTATCTAAATAATTTATCAAGTAGTTGGCAACATATATTTTCATTATTTTGTCTAAAATTGGTAGAACTGCTATAGGTCTGTAATTTCTATAATCTAAGTGCTTCCGTTTTTACTTTCTCGCTATCTTACAGGTAGAGAAAGTATTATGATCGTTGAAAAAATCAAACTCAAGATTTTGATTAATCTTGACGTTTCATGACCCCCTCGAATCCAAAAAAAGTGGTTTTTGGCTTTTTGTCTGTCTGTATGTCTATCTTTACTTCTAACTAGAGCCTAAACTATTTTACTGATCGGGCTAAAACTTGGTATCTAGTGTTTTCATAGGGTTCGCGAGGGGTTTTTGAATTGAATATCTAACCCTAAAATTAAGGATAGTTTACTGAAGGGCAAAAAGAGAAAAAGTCGATTTTCTCAAAATCGGCTCTAACGCTGTGATTAAATTTCATTTCTAAACATTTATAAATATTCCAAACAAAATGGCTTCTCTCAATATTTCGGCAAAATGACTCTAAGGGCTCCGGTTTGATGTGTAAATGATCTTTTTATATAATATCTCCTAAACTATTTGAGATATGAAATTACTAATCATTACTGATATGTAGGTCTCTTTATAATACAAATATTTTATAAGAAGCATATTTCTATAAAACTAATAACTTTCAAGCTATACTTAAATATATATATTTTTTAACTTTTCAAACACAAAAGGCAAAAGTATTGCGACTGCAAAAGAAAATCTAACCTGAAATGTTGATGGATGTCGACGTTTCAAAACCCCCCAAAACCTAAAAAGTGGTCTTTGCAATGACGTCTGTCTGTGTATCTGTTTAAACTTAGAATTAAGAGTAGTTTAAGAAAGGGCGAAAAGAGAAAAAAACCAATTTTCTCAAAATCGACTAACGATTTTGATTAAAATTCGTATCTAGGTGTTGATTAAGATTATAAATAAACTGGCTATTTTCATTTTACCATGAAAATGAATTTAAGGGTACTTTACAGAAGCAGAATCTTCCACATCTCCGCAACTATTTGAGATACTATATAACTTATCATTGCAAAATTGTAGTACTATTAAAAATAAAAAACTTTTATACGAAATATATTTTTGTAAATCCAACAGTTTCTGAGATATTGGCAAATATATTAATACCATTTTGTGAAATATAGTTGTAAAGAGATACTACTTTAAGTTTTAACGCAATAATTCTCCAAAGCCATAGAGTAATTAAATATAAGTAAGTCTCTAAAAGTTTATGTTATGTTTCCTTAAACCCCTTAGGAGAAATGTTTGTACAACAATTATCTATATCCATTTTAGACTCAACAATCAATATTTACATCTTTTATTGCTCAAAATTTATAAATGAGGAATTTAATAGCAATGCGATGGCATGAAGATTTGCAACACCTAATAAAATGTTGAAAATTTTAAACGTAAGTTGAAATTTTAATACAAAGTGTTGACCCTTGTGGACCCAATATTGATCCTTTTTATCGGTCCAAACATACAAATGAGTACATTAATTATTTAAAAACAAAATTATAAAATTTAAAACCAGGGGTGAAAAAAAAAAGTTTTACATAAGTATAGTGTTTCTTATGCTTGGGTTTGCTAGTGTATATTATTTCGTTTCACATATATTAAGAGTTTTTAGTAAATATATCCATTTTCAAACAATAGAGCGAGAAAGTGTGTTTGGAGCTCCGTACCATTTATTTATAAAATGGTCTAATAATTGTGATTTTAAGTTTTTCCGGGACTACACCGTTGTATACTTAAATTAATTAGTTTGGTTATCAATGGGGTAATTTGGCTGTTGATAGTTTTCAAGTCTTTAATTCTGATTGTATCTATTCCCTGGCTTTTATTTATATCTAATTTATCAATAATGTATTTTATTTTGGAACATGTAGCTCTATGTATGAACATACTTTGAGTTTGAGATTGTTTTGTCTAGTCGCATATTGCAAGTATGTTGTTGTTGTGTAATTTGGTTTTTGAATATTTCACAAAAATTATTTGCAATATTTTCAATTTTCTCAATTTTGACTGACTGTGTATTTATTACTTCATCAATTGTCATTTTACTTTTTCTACCCAAAATTTCATTTATTTTATACCATGTTTTCTTAGTTCAGTTTGATAATATAATTTTTTCCCCTAGTAAATTATTTATGGACAGTTTCTTTTTCTTTGGTACTCTATTTTATAGGCATTTGCAGATGGGCAACTTTTCCACTTCCTAAATAATTTATCTCTGTGGCACATTTCTTCGACCAAATCTGGTGTTATCCATTTCTTTTGTATGCGTTTTCCAACAGGATTATATTTCTATTTGGAGCTATCATAAATATTTTACCAATAACATTTCCCATTAAAATAATAAATTCATCAAAATGTTTGTTTATAGATCTTATATTAAGGAGAATAATATAGAGGTTAGTCTTAGTATGTACCTTGCGTACTAATAGTTCGGACCATTAATTGGGATTGTCATATTCTTGACACTGTATAGTCCTAATACAATCTTCAATAGTTGTTATATCTTCATTTTCTTCTGTGTCGGTTGTTTGTTTATATAGTCGTATTGTTTTTGTTGACAACACTATCATCACTTTTAATTTGTTGATCATATTTATAATATATTACAAAACAAAAAACCAAACCAAGAACATGCTAATTTAAACTAAGTAATAATAATGATGATAATAATAATAATAATAATAATAATAATAATAATAATAATAATAATATAAAAGGGAGTAATTTTCTTTACTACCTACTAATTAATACATACAAATGTTATTGATGGAGTAATCAGAGTCTGACAGTAGATAAATATAGAAGACGGAGTCAAAGGTTTAGCCTACCAACTCCACAGATCTCTAAATTATCTGCATAAGGCATTACCTATTAAATTTGTTTTATACATGTGGATAAATACAGGATGATCTGAAACTCTTAGTACAACCTTTAATGAGAGGTAAGGAACACTAAAACAGATCTTTTTTCGTTGATGAATGTATGTCCACAGAAGTGGTGTTCAAACAGTTTCGCACATCAATGTTAAAGTATGGTGGCACCTTGTCATGTTGAAACCACATTCAATGGCAAACAGACAAGGCAACATCGTTCAGCAGTTTCGGCAACTATTGTTGGTTCTCTCCCCGCAACTGACCGATCCAGTTCTCCACCAGTCCCCCGCTTTTTAACTCTTTTGAGAAAAGGGAGTGAATAGAAACTGGTGGAAGGCCTGAGGCAGTCAGCGCAAAGAGAGAACCTGCAGCTTTATTAAGAAAGAGATCATATAAATGGTTTTTCTTACAATACATATCAATCAAATAAATGTGGCAATCTCAGCATGAGTATGATTTTTGTTCTTGGTGACCATACTTCGGGTTCTCCCCTCCTTCTTCCGTGGCGACATGATCTTGCGTAATGGCGGTGGTATGTAGAGTAGTGCTGGTGCTGGTGAAGGCGGTATGAACCCCGCTGGGTAAATGGCGACTGTGGCATCTCCTCCGGTGGCTGCTATGGCGGTTGGCAATCCTTTTGTGAGGGTGATACAGAGGGTGTTCATACGGTGGATGTTTTCTGGCAGGTCTGGGTATACTGAAATAAAGACCAGTAGAAAGTTGACTTGATGTCGATCTCTTCCTGGCGGTAGGCTCACAGCTTTTGCTTTAAACGCTAAAGCTACACACAGTGCGGCTTGTTCTGTTGCGTTCAGGCGTGGAGTGGAGTGTTAATGTGTCTGTGAGGTGGTGTAGTTCCTCTCTATGGCGATTTCTAATTTCGTCAAGCTTCTCCCAGCATCTGCTACGTGGCATCTATGTTGTTGGTTCTCTACCCGCAACCGAGTGAATATATGACATTATTTGAAAAAATTTTTGGACACTTTCAACAAGCCCCCTTCCTGACACCTTAAACGGCTATGAGGCTCACTTGAGCTTTTAATAATAAAAGCCGATTTTCAATATTATAAAATGCATAAACTAGAAAAGGTTCAAGTTTTCAGTTTAAAAAAAATGTGGGTACATTCAATAATCATTTTAAGAATGTTAATGGCTGTTTTCATAAATTGTTTCATAAAATTGGAGAAAAAAAATGCAAAGTTTTTTTTAATCATTGATATCAGTATCGTCTTTTGATGAGCTTTATATTAATTATTGTTGATTGTTTGCTCCAGAAGAGAAGGACTAACATTTCAAGCCAGGCTAAAGTTTTTTTTAGCTGATTATTATAGTCATTGTAGCTGATGTCCACAATTTTAACACCCGATGTAACTCCAAACACATCTTTTCCATAGTGAGCTTTAGCTCACATGCACTTGTGTTAAAGGCTAGATAAGACTCAGTACCCTGCTAGTGGCAGGGAGAACGGGCAATCAGCTCGAGAAATTCTGCAATTGGCTCACTAAAGCCAACAACTCACGTGTGCTCATGTAAATGGCTACATTAGACACAATGCCCCACTGATAGCCTTAGATCTCGTGAACAAGCTCATGCAAGCTTGTATGAAAGGGGCCTTACAATACACTCCATTGTATGGAAAATTCCTAAATTAAAGTATACAAGTAAAACAATCCATGGCCACCCTAATCATAATGTAGCAGATGTGTCTGAACTGGCTTTCCTTATACTTTATAAGAGAATATAATTGAGAATACAGATAAATGAAGTGTACAGAGTGAAGAAAGGTAGGGAAACAGAGAATTACAAGAGTAAATTACTTATGAAAATCGGTAAATATTCATTATTTAATAAGTCAGTCCAACACATCTGCCACAGCCATGCCCAAACCTCCATGTTTTACTTGTTTGAATCAACCTCAGTGGTCTTGGGGTAAATTACTCGCCTCAAGACTCAATGTTTGTGGGTTTAAACCCAGCTGGGGTCGATGGATTGTTCTTGAGCGATAACAATCTGTAGCACAACTTCCCTCCAAGGGGAAGTAAAGCTGTCAGTCCTATGTTGATTGTGGTATGTAAAAGAACCTTGGAAGTTAGGTGAAAATATCTTTCCTGACAAAATTGGTAGGCTTTTTCTCTCTCTCATAGAAATTCTCATGTGCTGATATAATCAATCAGTTCAGAAAGTGCACATTAAATACCTCAAATAAAAAAACTCTTTTTTTAATCTACTCCAAAATATTTCCTTTATTAAATAAGCACCAATGCAAAAAAAAAAAAATAAGAAGAAACCAAAATGAGCTTAAAATAATAAAAATTGTTTGTTCACAAAAGATGTTAGTATATGAATAGATAATAACCAAGAAATCTATTAAAAAAAGTAATGGAAATAAATATTTAGCTAAAAAAATATAGGAAATACAAGGCACATGCAGGAAATAGAGGACAAGTAAGAACCTTGCATGGGCATTATGCTAATTAAACACCCTCTCACATGTAAAAGAGGCTTCATCTGGGAAGAACACACGAGATGGTTAATCAGGCTTTACCGCTATTTGTTGAAGAAACCAGCTTGAGAACTCTATGCATATAAGGTAATCCAAGGGTGCAATGACTGTACTCTATGAGTATGAAATAAATGTAAATGCTGCTCGTGCAACACACTCTATGCCACACCCAGACTAAATGAAACGACTGGCATGCTTGTGCCTGGATTGTCCTCAACCTGTCATAGAATCTCTTCTTCCATGTCAGGATGGTGCGTAGTCCTCCGCCGACCGGTATCATGCATGTTTACAGGATGTCCAGCCAAAGTATATTTTAAAATTCCCTGACTTTTCCAGGTTTTCCAGACCAAACTTCCAACTTTTCCCATATATATGTATTAGTTTACTCATTAAGATTGCATTTTATTTTAATACTATATGTTGACACATACCCATGCTGAAATTATGTCACACTATGAGGTGTTAAAGATATCAGCCTTAAACAATGGGCTGCTGTAGTGCGATCTAAGTTGTGAGATGATATTGAAGCATTATAAGATAGCTTTACACCAGTAGGCCTACAGCTTAAAATTGCTGTGCAACACATTTTTTAGTTTATTCTTCCTATAACGTAATAAATTCTCGCGCATGCCCATAACCATGCCTCAACTTTGGCTAAATACATGTTGTAGAAAAAACTTAAAAATTACATGGTGACCTTGAAAATTGAGATTAGCATGCTCAAGTGGTACATATGTGTTAAAATAGACTTGATGTAATGGGTCTCGTTCATTTTGTAGTAAGTGAAGATGCTGGTGAATTTTCATTCAAAGATATGTGTGAATACCTGAGGTTGAAGCTCTTCTAGTCATATTATTGGTGACCAGATCTAAGGCTAAGGTTTTCAGGAACTTCCTTCAAGATATGGTTGTTGACTAGATCCAAGCCAAAAGTTTTGAGGAGCTTCCTTCGAAAAATATTTTCTACCGTGCTGCTCCAGAAAATGAGTTGGGCATTTATTGCACCAACATCAAGCAAAGTGAAAAATATTTGAAGAGGCCATCTGTATCAGACCCTTGCCACAGTATATTGGGCTTTTAAATTATCTACTACGTCTACACCACCTTTTGTAAGGTTTTAGAAGGTAATAGCACTTGGTTTCCTCAATTCACTTGTAGTTTCATCGATGTCATCGGAATCATTCATCCTTGAGATGAGTATTACTTTTCTGTATCCACCTCTTTGTTACATAGGACACTAAGTTAATCAGGCATCTTCACCAAAAGCAAACAAATATGAATTTTCAGTTCTTCATCAAGAGTTCACAACTTCAGGTGGAATTTCTAGTTTATTTTTTCTTATCGTACCCACCAGGCTAGATTTTGTTTTTTGTTGTGTCTAACAAGTTTATTCACAAGACCGATCAAAGTGAACCAGTTATTTAATGTTATGTTATGTCCACTAAATCTAATTGGTTCTTACAATACTAGTACAATACTAGTTGGTTTATTATCAGAAACAAATGGACCTTCCAGTCAAATACCAATCATATACCTCCATTTTCAATGTGTAAAACATCCGCTAATCTAACAATGAAAAGATCTTGAAACCATATTTTTCCAGATTTTTTGGGATATACTGCCTAAAGCTACACTTCCACGAAATTACTCCAACATTTCATCCATTGTGACATACTCTCCAACTAAATTATGGTTTTGACAGCCATGAACAAAACTCTCTGAAAATAATTTCCTGATAGGAGTTAATTTATTTATGGATTTTCTTGCGGCTCTTGTTTTTGCGTTGTCAAAACAAAGAGCCCTTAGCAACAAATAAAATATTCTGTACAACATTACAAGCCGAAAAATTGTAGGGGCTGTCGGGTCGTTTACCCATAATCTTCTTCAATACGATGAGATGATTTCATTTTCCCAGGCAAGTAAAACAAGCCCATTTGAGCTTTAATTTTATCAATGTTGCTGTCCACAACATCACTTTCTCGCGTATAGTTAGATCTTAATTTACGTAGACGATCATTAGTGTAACGCACTATGTTCGTTAACAAAATTATCTGAGAAAAAAAAGACACCACAATTCTTTAACAGTTTTAGCATCTTGAGCAGGTCTCTTGAATCCAAGTAGATGTATGATGATGTTTATTTGTCTCCAGCATCTGCTGGGATAAGGGGGATGAAGTGGTGATCTTGACCTATGTCATCCCCAGACACTTCAGAATTACTGTCATGTTCACTGTTGGCTTGTTGCTTTGTCTGAATCTTTGGAGTCGTCTTCATCAAGTGAAATATTGAGGTCTTCGTCCCAAGTCTTCAAACAGCCACTGATAATTTGACCTTCCTGATCCATTTTCAATCAAAAATTCACCATAAAAACATATTACACTAATAGTTTAAGATTAAATAATAATATAGTCATTCAAGGGTGAGTGTTGTGCATCCTAATATGACTATATTCACAGAATGACAGTATGACACAGAATGAAGGTCTCGTGTAATATTTTCATAACCGCTCCCTCACTCTAAACATTCCAAAGGGCAGCTATACTGGAATGTGTTGTTCATACATTGTTTCATTGCACATGCCAGAAAAAAGTAGGCCTAGTGAGTAATGGAGGGTTAATATATATTTGGGGCTTTGGTTGTAAATATGCCGTAGAATTAGAGCTTTTAAAATGTAAGCGGTAATATTCCTAGCGTGTGCCCAGTGACTCGACAGCCCTTCAATGTGATGTCAAAGAAACAGTATCCAGGCCTGTAGTATCTCGGAGGCATCGGCTTGGATCATTTTGTGGAAATGGGACTTGGCTCCTTAATCACATTACTTACTGAACACACAAGACTATGTAGACTTGAATGACACATATATTTATAGATTTTGAACACTTTTAATATTGCACCCAAATCAAACTTCACAACAAAACACCCAAATTAGGCCTACTTTCAGAATGTATATGTATGATATGTAACTTTTCCATGACCCTGTGCATTAAAATGGCTCTGACCTTGGTTGATGTGTATTACCAAGCCCCGATTAATTATTATGGTAATTTAAAAAATACATTTAATACTGGTAGTTTATTTTAGCTAGGCCTATAATAATTAAAAATTTAATTTTTTAATAAATGAAAGGTTAGGTTAAACTAGATTGGTAAAGTATTTTAATCAATATATTATGGTGTTGGACATAAACTTAATTTTATTATTATTTCCATGATGTCATCAATAGTCTATGTATTAGGTAATCTGACTTTTTTTGACTGGCTCTTTTGTTCAATTTATAAAGCCTAAAGGTCATTCAAGAGGGTGAGCCTTTTCTGTATTTGATTTAAAATTTTTGTTTGTTTACTTGATTCACCATGTTTTTATGTTCACTAAGCCAAGTATCCATTTTGTTTGTTAAAAAACGGAAATAGGAGTGGTGGTTACCATATCCTAAATATCTACTAAGTTAGCACACTGTAACCCTTTATTTTGTATGTTTCTATTCATATTTTGGTGATAAATTATCACTGTGTAATATAGGTTTTTTTTTTCCTTTTGATTTTTTTAGCACCTCCTCTTACTACCCATTTGGATTATACGCCTATATACTAATTACTGTAATGTGTATGGAATGAGGAACTTTGAATTAAGAGTTAGTGTACTCGAATTTTAGGTAAGAGAGTGGAAAGCCATTTAAGAAAAACCACCATCAGTGCACCCAACTGTGATCGAACCTCTTGATCTCCCCGTCATCGGCAGTCTGTCTAGTGCCTTGAACCATGAGGTCACCAAAGCGGGCTTGATTTTTGTTAATTGTTTTTATACCCAAACAATTAGCATAATATTGTAATGTCTTTTCTATATTATAACTTTTAATTTTCTATTATTTTTGTTTTGGTTCATGTAGCATAATAAAGTGAAAAAACATGAAACTGCAACGTTGTAAATGTAAAACGTACACTAATTCTTATTAATATAATGATAAACCATTGAATACATACCTTGTCAAGAAATGATTTGTAAATAATTGCAGAAAAAGGAAACACGTAGTAGCAAACATGAAACCAGAGATAAATGAAATGTTGTTTATAAACACGGGAAAGGATAACTATAGAATAACCTCGATACATTTCGAGGTATACTATATATCCAGTAAATTGTTTGCCTCTAGAAATAATCTCTATTCTATACTAGATAGACATAAACACACCTCTTGCAACCAGTGATCTCTATACTGGATGGATATAAGCATAAGCACTGGCAAGGACCAGAGCATGACGCTCAACTTTATCGTCTGCTTCATTGTTGGTGGAACAGATTTTACGGTTTATTTAAAAAAATTTATGTGAAAACATCTCGTTGATAAATAAAAGTGTTATTGTTTGAAAACAGTTGCCACACTTGCCTGACTAAACAATTACATTATAGAATATACAATTCAGTTTTACAGGTAATACTGTACAAATACGAATAAAATCTTTAATATATTTAAATATGTAGCTATCATCCATTTTATTTACAGTCTCCAAGACTACACTTATATTTAAAGTTGGCTATTAGCTTGTATATTGGTTTCAGAAACCGCATCAAACTGCCCATGAGCTCTCTGTATGGCTTGATGCCAATTATAGAGGTTGATCCTCCATCTTCAGTAGGGGGTTTTGTCTCCATTGTAGTTTTAGCTATTTTGCAGTTTTCCATGTTAAATTTGCATAAGAGTCTTTTGATATAAGATGGTTGACTAAGATATATACCATCGTTTCTTTTCTCAATTTTTATTCCGAGGAAAAAGTGTAATTTACCCAGATATTTCATGTCAAATTTAGCTTGAAGTGCAGCTTTGATCTTCTCAAGAGGTTGTATATGAGTACTGCTAATGATCAAATCATCAACAAAAATCAGAATGTAGACCTTGGTATTACCGACAACATGTAGGTACAGACATGGATCATTCTGCACTGGTTGAAAACCAAGTGATCTAAGAAAAGTGTCAAGGCACTTGTTCCATTCTCTGGGTGCCTGCTTGAGGCCATACAATGATTTCTTGAGCTTGCAAACAAGTTCTAAATTATTTGAAAAACCAGGGGGTTGTTGCATGTAGACTTCTTCAGACAAGGTTCCATGAAAAATGCATTCTTCACATCCATCTGACATGCATGTAAATCTTCTTGATTAATGATGGCTATCATTGTTCTCACGGTAGTCATGCGTGCTACTGGGGCATAAGTCTCACTAAAATCAAAACCTTTCTTCTGTTGACAACCTTTAACCACCAACCTTGCCTTATAGCAATCCTTATTACCATCTTGATCTCTCTTGATACTGAAGACCCAGCGACAGGAGATAGATTTCCTACCAGGGGGTAGGGAAGTCAGTTCCCAGGTGTCATTTTTCTTGAGGGAATTCATTTCCTCTTCCATAGCTAGCCTCCAGTTCCTCTCATCAGGTCTACCCTTGACATCATCAAAATCTTGAGGCAAATTGTCAAGAAAGCTTTCTGCATTCATAGCAAATGCTACATAATCTTGCAAATAGCTTGGTTTCATGCGTAGGCGTGAGCTGCGACGAAGTTCAGCTTCATCTGATAGTGGAGGCGTTTCTTTGTCCAACTCTTCATGACTGGCTTTGCCTGAAGGTAGACTTCCTTCTGATGGAATGGTAGCTGTTTCACAAAGTAGTGGTGCTCTCACTGCTGGGGATGTGGTCATATTTTCTCCACTCCAAGTGGCATTTTCATCAAAAAACACATCATATGCCAAAACAATCTTTCTCGTGATAGGGTTCCACATCCTATAGCCATTGGGGCAATAGCCGACCATGATGCACTTTTGGGTACGATTGTGTAGTTTCCCTTTAAGTAGCTTATTAGGAATGCGTACATAGCCAATACAGCCAAACACACGCAATTTTGACAAGTTTGGACGTTGACTATACCAAACCTCAGCAGGAGTTTTACAATCCAAAGCTACAGTTGGGCTTCTATTAACAATATACACTGCTGTCATCACAGCTTCTGACCAGAGATCTTTAGAAACATTTGCACTTAATAACATACACCGCACACGCTCCATTAGTGTTCTATTCATGCGTTCACTTACTCCGTTTTGAGAGGGTGTATATCTGATAGTATATTCAAACTGTATACCTTTGAATTCAAAGTATTTTCTCATCTCTGAAGACAAGTATTCTCCACCTCGATCACACCTGAAGCGGCTTATTCTTTCATTAAAGTGAACAGTTGCTAGAGCTTCATACTTCTTAAAACACTCGAATACCTCTGACTTTTCTTTGATCGTGTACACATAGGTAAAGTGACTGTAATCGTCTATTAGGGTAAGTATATATCTCTTACCATCATATGATGTAGGACTGATTGGACCCATGACATCACTGTGGACAAGCTGCAAGGGGCGCTTAGCCCTTGAGCGAGTTTTTACATGAGGCAATTTAGTCATCTTACCTTGGATACAGTGCTCACATGGAGATTTCGGGGTTATAAGTTTTTGTTTACACACACCGTTCATGCCATCAACCATTTCACTAAGAGACTTCAAACTGGTATTGCCAATATGCGCCAGTCGTTTATGCCATAGATTTGTACAATCTACTTCAGCAGCATTGGCACAGGTATTTTGAACAGAAAATGTCACTAAATACATTTTGGCAAACTCGGATGCAACTGCTACAAGTTTATCATGCTTGAAAATTTTTGCTACACTTTCTTCAAAAATTATCTTTCATCCATTGGAATCCAGTCGTCTGACTGATAAAAGGTTATGTTGTAGACCAGGTACAATAAGAATACTTCTCAGTTTGATCACATTGATTTTTCCATCCATCTCAAAAGACGCACAGAGATCACCAACTTTTGTCACTTTTAAATTTTCACCTGATTTTGCGAGCTTGATATTCGCAGAACTTGGGAGATTATGAATATTAGTCAGAAGATGACAATAAGTAGCACAGATCATGTGTTCTGAAGCTCCTGAATCTAGATACCAGGATGTAAACAAAACAGAATCCACTTCTAAGGACGTGTTGGCTGCCAAACTGAACTCTGCTTCCTCAACTTTGGCGACTTGGGCTTTCTTTTCATTTTCACTCTGTTTCTTCTTAAGTTTACGGCATTCTGAGATCACATGTCCAAACTTTTTACAAAATTTGCACTGAAGTTGACTTCGATGAGTGTTTTGATTAGGCCTAGTTTGTTGATAAAAAGATTGAGACTGTTTCTTATGGCTATGTGTAGCTTTACGATTTGATTGGGTCATAAAGGAATGTGAGGTTATGACTTCTGCTGTTATACCCTCAGAAAATCGTTTCTGTTCCTCATCTAATAACCTATTCTTTACAAAGCTCAATGTTAATTTTTCGGCCAGAGTCTCAAGAGCAGTAACAACTACATTGTATTCGTTCGGCATGGTAATTAAAAGATGGCAGACAATATCTAATTCCTCTAATGTAGCACCCGTTGACCGTAATTCACGAATCAATTTATCAAATCTATTAAAATGTACCTCCAGTTTTTCACTTGATGGATCGAACTTCATCAATAAAAGACTTTTACTCAAAAGTAACTGGTTAGCTATGCCTTTTCTTGCGTAGGTATTCATAAGGGAAAGCCACATCTCAAATGCAGATTCTTTATCCTTGGCACATTCAAGAACGTTTTCTGAAAGTTTCTGGACTAATTGAGACTTGCATTTTCGATCTTTTTTCTTCCACTCCGCCAGTTCTTTTGTCTTCTTATTCGATATTTCAGAACTATCAGCTTCATTAAAAATTACTTTCGTTCGGTAATCACTTTGAACTACTTCCAGCAAATTGAGTTCATCAAACAGTGTTTCCATTCTAAACTTCCAGTTATTGAAGTTTGAACCATCAAATAATGGAACACGATACTTTTCTTCATCTGTCTTGGTAGCTGACAAGGCTTCTTCTAGGCAAAATCTTCTAGAGGTTAATGTTAATGTCGATTCTTGATGCACACAGACAATAATAAATGTTGATTAATTTTTAAAGGACTCTGGGCCCATAACCTGAAAACGTGCCACCACAGGTTTTTATAACGTTTACTCTATGAACATCAAACATTACCGGATTGAAAAGTAGTTTATTAAACGAGATATTAATATGTACTAAAATACTAAATACATATCAGGCAAGAACATACTATAAACAGAACTACCAATATATGCATAAAAATGTACCAGTATTAATAATGAATAAATGTTAAATTGCTATACCAACAAAGAATTCTGCCCTCTTTGTGTACTATTACCGAGTACAGTAAAATAAAGAAAGTAATTCATTTAGGGAATTATATAGGCCTATAGATCTAAATTGGTGTGGGGGGGGGGGGGAATTTGATAAAATTGATATGTAAACAAAATAACTTCCACAGATGATACAGGGAAATTTAGATATGTACATGTACAGAATGCTCCAACATACATTTCTGAGGAAAGTTTATTATAATTTTACCTACAGTGATCCAACGAAAACTAGGATGTTTAAGAATTCTGTTCAATCATTTCTACAATTTTATGTGATAAAATGTCAATTTAGGCCTAACATCAATTCGAAAGTCAATTTCCATTTATTTTATATAGTCCTAGGCTTATTTGTAAGAACTTATTCATTTTTAAAGACTCAAATGTTGATTTCACATAATCAAATGCTACAAAGCTAGTCTCATAATCTCACAAAAAAAAAAAATTGAACAAAACAGCATTTGAGTATGAGACATTTTATCCTAGCAGAATTTCAAAATTCGATTGCTCATTAGCATTGTCAACAAATAGGCATGTACTGAGAGACATTGTATTATGTATGTTATTTGATTCTACAGGTGCTGGTTGCTCTGCGTTTTTTTGCCACTGGCTGCTATCAATTGAATGTTGCACAAGATAAAGTATTAAATGTATCCCAGAAATCTGTCATTGTTTGTATACATCAAGTTTGCCATGCAATGGAAGGAGTACTTGGCAATTGGATTCAATTTCCCCAATCAGAAGAAGATATGCAAAGAGTCAAACAAAGGTGTGGTGTAGGCCAAATTTATCTTCCCTCAGTATATAGGCCTATGGAGAGGTGGGCAGAGACAGATATGAAACTTTTACTTTCAATTTTGAAAATAAAAATACATATAGCCTTAAAAAGTAAGAACCAAACATAGCCTCACTAAAAGTTTGAATAAATATTTCCGGTTTTAGATTTTGGCAGAAATATAAGTTCCCCGGGGTCATTGGAGCTATTGATGGTACATATGTGGCGATCGTTGCACCACCGCGAGATGATCCTGTGCACCCTGAACATGCATAGAGCAACTGGAAGGGTTTCCATTCAATTAATGTGCAAATTGTGAGTATGTCTACTCGAGAATAAACATAACAGTAATCATTATTAATGATATATTTCTTTTCAGTGCAGTAAGCCAACAATATATTATCTACTTGTTTTGATTGATAGATTGCTGATGCAGACCAACCGATATTATCAATCTGGCCAAAATTTCCAGGACGCACACATGACTCATATGTTTGGAGACGGTCTGGTGTGCGTGCCATTCAATAAATTTGATGCCGGAATGAGAAATACATGGCTTTTAGGTTAGTTTGACAATAGTTTACCTATAGTAGAGGTTTTATGTAACAAGGCCATGTAATTTTGAAATTACTATATTTAAGGTTTTATAAATTTTAACCGATAATACAAAAACAAAACAGTCTACTAATTAAACATTTGTGGTTATTCAGAGTTGGCTACACCTAATCAAATTGAAATCTGCATGCTTGCAAAACATATCAAACAATCTATTTGTACAATATAGATATAGGCAGCCTACCACTCAAACTAGACATTCTATAGCACATAGTGAAATCTTATAATGCAAGTTTTCTAGTATCAGTATTTTCAAAACCAATAGTCTGAAATGTTCTAGTATTACGGGTCCCTACGTTGTGCGCCAATTGTGATGTTCTGGGTTTTACAGCACCGCGATGGGCGCCAATTGTGGAGTTCTGGTTCGTCACGTTGAGCGTCGATTGAAGTTACACCGTTTAATTAGCTGGTAATTGCCCCGTGGTCGAGCACTAATTAAATCGGTCCGGTTTTTTGATGTTGTGAGTTAATTGGTATTTATAGCCCCGTGATCGAGCGCCAATTAAAGAATTATAATTAATACACACTTATTATTTTGACATGTTTTTTATTTCTGAATCTCAGTTTATTTAAGGAGAAAATAGATCATGTCGTTGAACTATATATACGCGGCCTATTGTATGAGTGCGGACAGGTGTTGCTGAACGCCAAGTGATTTGTGCCTAGTGAGTTCTGAGCAGTACTAGTCAGTTCTGTCCTTACATTGCACCATCCTTCGTATATATCCCTTGCTCATGGAAGCTTCGAGAAGGTTTAGTTTAGAAAAACAAAATACAAGACAAAAACATCTCGGTGTCACTAGAAGCTTTGAGAGCCGGAAACTGACTCAAATTACCTTTTAAAATCTCTATTCGAACCTTCGAGAAGAGGAAGTTATTAATTAAAAACCTTATTTATATTGTCAACTTGACTTGGCTGGTATACTCTGACGTCACTTACAGTAGCGTATACCTTCTTAGAAGAAGAAGTGCTTTAAGCGCCATTTAATATACTACATAATTTAAATAAAATTAAATACGTTTATAAAATTAGGACGATATTATTGTCAATGCTTTCACATACTTTTCAGGGGCAAGTCAGTTACATTACAAGACAAATATGTGAATAGGCTTACATTAAAACAAAAATTTCGTTTTTATATTTTCCTATAGCCTACAATTGATTTTACTTTCATTTCGCTTACAATAAGGAACATAAATGGCTATAATCTCATAAAACCTAAATGTAAAGCAACAGATTTAAAACTTTTAAAAGTGGCTTGTTTACATCCACAAGATTAATAATTCTACTGCATATTAACACATACAGGTGTAAATGGATGTTAGTTACAGCATGTGTGTATGGAACAGGTCACAATTCAATTAATTCAAATTAGTGGGAAAATGACACTTAGACACAGGAATTGAACCTGAGATCCTTGGCTTAGTGTGTCAATGCTCTAACCATTGAGCTATCCAGAATTTACACCTTTGTGTGTTAATTTGCATTAATTCACATTTAAGTGCAATTTTGTATTGTACACTTTGGAAACATAGCAGCCAACTACAGAGTCATCAGTGGCAATGGTTTCAATGAAACCTCCATCACAGACTCTGCCTTAAAATATGAGTGAAGTATGATCCTGGGTACGGGATGAATCATGGAACACTCAGCCAAGGGTCCTGGGTTTGATTCCCATATCTAGGAATCATTTATTGACTAATTTAAATTAATTAACTACATTAATTTAGTTCTATAATATTAAACTATTAATGTTGCAGGTGATAGCGGCTATCCGCTAGAGCCATTCTTAATGATACCCATTCTCGACGCCATGGCCAACAGTCCTGATGGCAAGTATACAGACCGTCAGTGCCTTACTAGGTCTATCGTGGAGAGTACCATTGGCCTCTTGAAGGCACATTGGCGATGTTTATTAAAGCAGCGCACTCTTCATTACCATCATGCAACTGCATCTAAGATAATTAACACTTGTGCTGCACTGCACAACATGTGTGTACGCAATAATGTACCTTTGTTAGCGGAAGAAGATGTGGAAGACATGGAGCAAGGATTAGAAAACATTCCTTTTGGTGATGTCGATAATGCTAGAAGGGGCCGGGAAAGGGCCATTGGACTTCAAATACAGCGCCGACTTATTATTAACCACTTCACGGGTTAACAATGATTTTGGGAGAGTAATATATTGTGTTTGTGACATTGTCAACAGTATTCTTTTCCCTCGGGATTTTATAATGTAATATTGAGGTCTTTGTGAGTGTTTTGAAAGTATTCTCTGGGATACTTTCAGGTGAGATAAAAATAAAATTATATACTATTATAAAGAATAATTGTTTAATGGTACCAACTGTCCATACACTGACTCCCTGCACAGTAAATTGTCATGTCATGATTATATTTTGGTAAAAGCCCAGATAGCATCCGCTATTCTTCCTAAAGCAACAGAAATGTTTTCTAGTGCAGACGTTTTCCTTTCTTCTATCTCAAGTAATGCTTCAGATTGTTGGACACGTGACTTTCTCACTTTCTTGTTTGAACGTGATTGAGTGTCTGTAGAAGAATAAAATATTGCCATTAATAAATTATATCAATCAATATTTGTCCTTATTCATTTTAGGAAGCCTAACAATTGGTATTCACATCATTGTTATATACCAATTATTAGGCTTCCTAAAACAAATAAGGACAAATATATTCCTATGTCTGTTCATACAAGGGACTTAAGTTCAGCAGTTTAAATTCACATATATGTAATATATATATATATATATATATATATATATATATATATATATATATATATATATATATATATATATAAAGGGTCATTGAAGATAATGAATTAAAAAATGACAAATACATTAACTACACACTAATCAATGAGTTAACATCTTATGATATCCAAATTTGTTTAGTTTTGTATGTTTCATTGTAAACAGTTCATTTTTGTTAAGAAGAAAACCTAAAATGGTTGTGTTATATAAAATTAACTAGATTGTTCTCACAATCTTGAAACATATCTAAAATATATATCCTAACTATTCTTCTAACATTTAATAGTAATAAACTTTTGAACATATTTTGACAGCCAATATTTGTAATTAGTTTTAGCATTAAGTCCAAGGAAAATTACATAGTAGAAATTAGTACCTTCATTGTTGGCCAATTTTCTCTTTTTTGGTTCTTCTACAAGTTCCAGATGTTCATCACTATCATCATCTATATTGTATACAATTTCATACTCAGGAATACTTGTGTCTGCTTGCTCATTAATCTGTAAAAAAAAAAAAACTTTAGTGAAAGGCTCGGACATAAATAATTGCTTTTTCAATGTGATTATCGAATACAGCATAACACTCACTGAGTGAGGTCATAACAAATAAGATTGAAATCTTAAATTCCGTTTTATTATTAGAAACATATTTGTAAACATTTAGAAAAGGTTCAACACTTTGTGTTGTAAATGAGTGAGTAAAGTAGAATGACACTAGTGACATTAGGCCTACCTTAAAAGCTTCACTTTGCATGTAATTGTTAGTTAAGAACACGGCAGAAATAACTGTCTGACAATTGCAAAAGCTAATACAATTACTTCACATACACATAAACCAAGTCATGTGATTTGCAGCTATTACATTTATAGATATAATAAATACCTATAAAATACTGTAAGCAATACATAAAGTGTGCCTACCTTTTAGTTTGTCTATAACTGGGGTGCAGGGAGGTACAGTTTTATAGGGGTATGGAACTAATGAGCAAAAATCTCACTATTTCTAGTCAACTTGTGTATTAATGATTTGCGGGTTTTCGATCAGTAAAAGATATTATGATTTTCTTTTATGTGTTGGGTATTAGGAATCTTGAATATAGAGGAAATGTAACTGCATTAGTGTGGAGAAATAATGGGAAACTATTTAGGGAAAACCACTCACAGTACACCTGGCTGAGATTCGTACCTCAATCTTCCTGTTATTGGCAGCCTAGTTTATGGTAAGAGTGATGTATCTACCAACGCACATATCTGTTCTGTTCCTATATATCAATATGTAAAGTTAAACCAAATATTTACATCGTTTTAAGTCATACTGGTACCTAATAGCACAAGTTATGATGATTTTGACAATCTGGTGAAGGGGTATGTGGACATATTGGGCAATATGTTGGGGTCTGTAATAAAAACGAACCCATGGTATATAATGTCTTATATCAGACAACAGTAAATAGTTGATCTCTTTCTTTTTTTTAATCAAAATGCTTATTATCTTAAAATTTCAATGCAAGTCAAGTATTTTATTTTGTCATTCAACTTACCCCAACTTCAACTGCCGACTCAATGCCGTCTACAGATACTTGTCCAAGCAAACCTACAATTCTTTTCTGGACATCGGTCATTATCTCTTCTTGAGGAGGTTCACCTCCTGTCCTCCGCAGATTGTTGCCGATTACACCTGCTTTCTTCTTTGTATCAACTTTTAAGTCTGACCAAGTCTGCAATGGAAACCATTTCACATACAACTTTAGAACAAACATCTAAAGCCAACTAAAATGAAATGTGCCTTTTGTAATAATGAGAAACATGAATTAATTTTTTTAACGAAGTTTCAACTGATTGTATTGGGCCCTATAATGGTTAATCAAAGATAATTAAATTAAACTTATATTTCATGGATACACAATATTCACAGAGATTAAAGCTAAATAAAAAGCCATATTTGGTCCCAACATAAGCCTACATAAATGAATATAAAATAAAAATGCTAATTTAAATGTGTTTTAAATTTAAGCATAAAATTGTAATAAGAATATTGAATTAAACCTCTGTTATATGGTGTACATATTTATTTTTAATAACTTTACTTTTCAACTCGTATATTATTTTCTCAGACACTGTAATCTAAAATTTGAATCGAATGCATCAACATTAATATTAAAAAAACAAAGTTTTGTAATAAATAAAAAAAAAATTATTCAGTTGATAACTCTAATAGGTAGGTGGTTCACAATTTTGTTATTTGGATCAAATAACCTGTTATCAGAAGTCCTATTAACTAGCTTCTGATCAAACATTTTTTCTGTGTCTGACAAAACAAAATTACAAATAGGCCAAGTTAGCTTCTAGGAAACTTTCAAAATATTTAAGTAGGAAAATAATTTCAAATTCTAGAATATCAGTTTTTAACATTTTCTGGGGAGAAGAACATTCCAATAGCTTCTAGGGGCATTCAACTTAAAATCTACCAGATGTGCGAGCTTGAACACCTGGTTCGGGGGGTGAGGCCGGGCTTCCTAAAAGCTCTTCATTTCGAAATGTTTGGCTCTTAAGTTTCACAAGAATGGAGGGTAACCACCAAAATACTTTTAGTAAGCCTAAATAATATTAAGAAGGTATTTACTTTATGTTAAATCAATGTTCTAATGTCTAAGCTACCCAATAAAATAACATTGGATGAAAGTTAATATGCATTTAATTATTAAAAGTATGAACCTACCCTATCCAGGCCCTTACTATTTTTAGTGCCATGTCTTTTTACTTATTTAGGTTATATGCTTATATACTAATTAGGCCTACTATAATCTTAAATCTAGAACAAACACAGCATCCAGCCCCCAATTTGTCATAAGAAAGGATAAACCCACATTTTACCAATGAAATTTTTTTCAACCCTGTCGGGAAATGAACCCAGGACCCTGGCTCAGTAGGCAGACGACTGAGCTAAGGTGTCTGACAACCATTGCTGTTAAAATCGCCTAAATCACATTAATGGGGAATTTTCCATGTAGGCCTATAGAGTTAAGCTCAGAATTAAATATATAAGCCTATATATTAAACAAAATATTGTAAGTCTACACAGTAAATTATTAGAGCCTCTAAATATAGCTATTTTGTTGTTTATTTAATATATTTCACTTTATTTAGTGCCAACTTCGATTTTCTACAGGATGAGACACACTTGTGCTTTATTTTACAAAAAATTTAAAAAAATTGTCATTTTGCGCATCTTACAAATGATAAAGATAAAGTTTTACTTTAAACTAAAATACGCCTACAAACACTAGTGGGATTATACACTCGATTGAATCATACAATTATTAAAACTATAAGTAGGCCTAATTTGATGAGTGAAGTATAAAGACTCATTGCTATTGTATTGCTTTAAATATCAGTTTGGCCTACTTTTTAGTGGACCCGATATTTTAAATTCCGGTAGATAATTATGTACAGGGGCGGTGCGAGCGGTGCGACAGCACCGGGCGCCATTATAAGAGGGGCGCAGAAAATGGAACGATAGATCGTCTGCGAAAAAAATAAAACCCATCACCTATTACTACTTAACTCTACCCGCAAAATAAATTTTATACAACAGTGATCTAGATTGTGTGCTACCGACCGAGTCGAGTCAACTCGAGCTGCCCGTCACTAGTTCTGTCCGCCATCGCGCCGCGCCGCTTGCACCTCTTTCACCAATCACAAGCCGTCGTCTTGGCGTTGACTCGTGTACGGGTGCATGTGTTATGATTTGTGTCTATGTGGCGAGTGCCAAGTGAATTTGAATCGTTATCGTTAATTATTGTTGTCGAAACGTTACTACTGTTAAATTAGGTATTCTGTGAGTATCCTATATGTTGTTATGTAATGTAAGATATTAGTAACATTATGTTAGAAACAACATCATATTAGACATATTTGTGTTTACGTAGATCATAGATCATACCTAAGCTAGTCTAAGGGTGACTTACATGACATCTGTTTAACATCTTCAATTTGAATTAGTTAAACATTGTTTGTTATCTGCCTGAACGTATTTTTTGTAAATACAATTATTATTATTAACAACGTATTGCACAGCGCCTTTCGGGCTATTATGTTTAGCGCCGTCGGTAAAACAGCTAAACCTTTTTTTTCTCTGCCCATGTCCTTCATGTCAAAATTCCGTTATCTTGAAATAGATAAAGATTTTACTTGGGTAAAAATAATTCTTACTCATAAACGTTATTTAGCGTTAACTAATATCTAAACATCGAACCTAGCTAATGTCAAATTAAACATTGTCGGACCCTTGTTTAAGTGCCTAACTAACAAAATGGCGTCACCCAAACAGTCTGTGTAGCTGTTAATTTATCTGACAAAACTCAACTATGTGTAAAAGTTTGATAATTTTTTGGCTATGGAGTAGTTAGTAGAAAGGATTTATACCTATCATAATTCATACAAATAAAATGTATGACAATACGTACAATTATCTTTATGTTTAGCCATTCTTTTGTATTTATTTCTTCCCGAATAATGCTGAAATAAACAAAATACAAATGCCTACTTATGAAAGTAATAATCAGTCTAAACAAATGGTCATCAGCTGTGGGCCGTTGTTTCTGTGTGAACGTGTCACGTGAACTTTTTGTGTATTTTTTTACGTGCAATGCAATTTAAAACAGTAGATGTGGGGCTTTTTGCTATGATTTCGATCTTTCATTCGGTCATCTGCAAAGTGTTGCTATAGCAAATATAATTCTGCGTTAGTCAACTAAATACATCTTAAACATTGTTTATGAGTTAAAAAAGTTAAACATTACTTAATGTCTCAAGTAGTTATTAGTTAAACTGTTGTTTTGATGTTGATTAAGACTTTTTAATAAGTAAGACAGTTAATGTTTTAAATTTTAGTTCCATAAAATATCCTCTTTCACTCTAATTCTTGTTGTACTGTAAACACTTTTAGCTGCGTTAAATACCTATTTTCGAGCATTTAACATTGCTAAACGTATTTATCAACTAAAATGTTGCTATGCAATGCGCTAATTTAATTTATAAATTAAAATTGCGTTCAACTAACATTCAAACGGAATTAGACTGTGTTATGCAAGTCGCCCTAAATCGCAACTTGAAAATCAGCTTTTCAATACATTTTGATCTAGTATGTATTGTATTTGATGCTCCCATAGTAAATGTTTCCGAGTGACAATATTTTTGGGTGTAGAATTGACTTTAGGTAATTTCAGTTTACCTTGGTATCGAAAATATTTACAAAGTATAATGCATCCTTTTCTTTACAGACGAAACATGTCGCTACCTCCAAAAAAAGTATCTGGCGCACAAAACTTAAAAAGAAAACGGAAAAAGCAAGGCGAAACTGAAAAGGCTGCAAAATTGCTAGCAAAATTTTTGAGAGTTGAGAGGTCATCTCAATCATCATCATCAGAACTAGTCCAACACGCGACGGAAGAAGGCCTATTTAATAGAGGTTCTTCAGACGAAGCCCATGGAGATGAAGAGCAGCATACACAAGGAGATTTAGCTATTTCTGTAATGTCATATGCAGTTCAAAATATTACAGAAGAGGGTATACCAGACATACCATCACCGTCACCTCTTCAATATATAAATTATGATATTTCAAAATGGTCGCTCGTTGACCCTGCAACCTGAGATGAAATAATTATTCGAGGTCCTGTAAGTAACGAAATGAACAACGAAAATTATCCAAGAAAAAATGGACGTCATTTTTCAAATACGCATTTTCAAAGGGTAATGCCAAATGGAGAAACTTATAAAAGAAGATGGATCGTGTACTCTAAATCTGTAGATAAAGTATATTGTTTTTGCTGCTGTTTATTCAACAGAAGCTCCCATTCTAATTTAGGAAAAGAAGGATTTGACGACTGGGGACACTTATCAGTGCGTCTCAAAACTCACGAAACTTCCTCAGATCACCAGCGCGCCATGCACAGTTGGATAGAAGCGTCGATTCGATTAAAGAACTTCAGTGGAATTGACAAGCATTTGCAAAAACAGATTGAAGACGAGAAATCACGGTGGGTTTCTATCCTCGAACGAATGATGTCCATAGTATTCTTTTTAGCAGGAAATAATTTGTCGTTCAGAGGAAGCTCTGGATCTGAAACACTATATACTCCTAATAATGGTAACGTCCTGGGTTTAGTGCAACTGTTAGGAAAATTTGACCCTGTGATGATGGAGCACCTCTGCCGTATTGTTAATAAGGAGACTAATGTCCACTATTTTGGCAAGCGTATTCAAAACGAGTTGATTGGCTTACTTGGAAGTGAAGTTCGAAATAAAATTTTGACTACGGTAAAGTCATCTAAATACTTCTCCATCATACTGGATTGCACACCTGATGTCAGTCACGTTGAACAATTATCTTTAACATTGCGTTTTGTTGACACTAATGAAGGTAAAGTCAGAGTGCGTGAGTGTTTCATTGCTTACAAGCCGGTAAGTGACTCTTCGGGAGCTGGACTTACTGGCCTCTTTCTTGATGATACTGTGCAAGAGTTTGATTTGGATATGAACGATTGTCGAGGCCAAGGATATGATAATGGATCTAATATGGTAGGAGTAAAAAAAGGTGTACAAAGCGGAATTATGAACCAATATCCCCGAGCATTTTTTAATCCATGTGGCTGTCATAGCTTAAATTTCGTAATAGCAGATGCCGCCAAAACATCTCTTAAATCGGTTTCTTTGTTCGGATTTCTTCAAAGACTGTTTGTTCTATTCTCTGGATCAACAAAGCGATGGGAAGTGATATCCAAGCACGTAGAAGGACTATCACTGAAAAAAGTTTGTGAAACTCGTTGGGAGAGTAGAGTTTCTAGCCTCGCTGCAGTTCGTTATCACTACCCTTCAGTTCGTGAAGCCCTTCTGGATATTCACGAAGAAACGAATGACCCAGTTGCAGCATCAGAGGCCTTGTCACTGATTCAGAACATGGAGCAATTTGAGTTTATAGTAACAATGGTGGCTTGGTATGATATATTGTTTGTAAACATTGTAAGTAAGGCTATGCAGTCTGAAACTATGGATTTACCAAAAGCTTCACAATTGCTGAAGAACTGCTCGGAATTTGTAAAAGAGTACCGGGGTCATTCGTCTGCTCTGATAACAGCTAGGGAAATTGCTTTTCAAGCTGGAACAGATCCTATTTTTAAGCCAGTTCGATCCCGAAGAAAGAAGAGATTATTTGAATACGAGGGCGTATATGAGACACCAACAGATCCTGAAGAATTGTTTAAAATGAACGTCTTTTACCCTATGATCGATACAATTGAGAATGCGTTGGTAACTCGATTTACACAACTATCCCAATTTAATGATACATGGTCCTTTTTATACAATATCAAAACAATTCCTGAAAAGTCCAATTTGGAAAAAGGCTGTGCAGATTTAGAAATATGTTTAACCGATGGGGAAAAATGTGATATATCTGGTTGGGAATTGGTTGAGGAACTTTTATACCTGAATCCATTGTTGAAAGAGCTTGAATCAGCAGAACCAATAAAAGTTCTCCAACTTATTAAACAAAATGGTTGGCAGGATATATTTCCGAATGTGTGGACAGCACTTCGAATTTTGCTGACCATACCTGTAACTGTCGCTAACGGAGAAAGAAGTTTCAGTAAATTAAAACTAATTAAAAATTATTTAAGTTCAACCATGTGTCAGGATAGACTGTCAGATCTAGCAATTTTATCTATAGAAAATAGTATTGCCCAGGACTTGAATTATTCTGAATTAATAAAAAAATTTGCAAGCGCAAAAGCGAGGAAAGTGGCAATCTAGGCTTTTTAGTTCATTTTTCATTTCTTAATTTGTTTTAATTTTAAATTAATTTATGATGTAAATTTGACTTTTGGGTGATGTAAGCGTTGTCTGTAGCATAGTAGTTTAAATAAACCTTTTCAAACAATTATTGTTTCTTTTTACTGTTATTTTTTCTAATCCATATTAATACTATGCTAATCTTTTGGAGGTCTGAGTTATTATTGATGTAAAAAATGTAAGTTATCTTTGTCTCTATGTACAGGGGGGTGCCATAATGAGATCTCGCACCACCTGAAAACCTTGCTAGGGCCGCCTCTGACTATGTATATGTTTTAAAATACAATTTCATTTATTATTTCTTTAGTTGGAACGCTGACTACATGAAAGAAAAACGTGTTCACCTTTCTCCATTGTGCAATTGTCTTATTTGCTCCACCAGCTCCATTTAAAATATTAGTCAATTCAGCCCATAAATTATCTGCATCCGTTTTACGAAAGAAACTGTCAAATTTTCCTTTTATTAATTTATTGTTTTCTTCCATAAACTGAACTAAAAGTAACTTTTGATTTTCAGAAATTTTAGACATATTTAAGTAGCCGAGTCTATACTAGGTATCAAGATCAATATTTTTCATATATAATTTACTAACTGCTATACAATAAACACCAACAAAATATATTTAAAATACTCTAATAAAATCAAAATATTTTGTCTCCTTTAAAAAAAATCATGTGAAAATGCGCGTTTTAATTTCATCGGTCTATTTCATCGTTACGTCACCACGAATGCAATGTTGCCAGATTTAAAATTAGGTCGCTAGCGAGTAAGTCGTATTCGATAGTAGATCAATTCGCAGCACAAAAGAAGGCTTTCAAGACTAGCCCTTTTAGCATTCGGACTGCGACTATCGAGACAGCGGCTGGCGAGTTCATTCGGTAGCGAGTTTACTCGCAGGTTTCAAAACTAGGGGCCCTGGTACGAGATAAAGCCTTCCAAACGAGCTGCCTTCAAAAATCGTCGTATATATACTAGCCAACATAAACTTATTTAAAGAAAAAACCTCACCAGCTTCGAACTTTGTTAGAAGTTCAAAGCTTTTACTAACACAGTTATTTCATTTAACTAATCAAATCAATAAACGGTAAAAAAAATGCCACATTGGCTTGTATGGGTGTAGGAGAAAAATAAATACCCGAAAGTTTTCTTCTCTCTTACACAATAATATGCAGTCGACTGCTCGAAAATGTCCATCCAGTTATATTATAGAGACAATTCTTGCAATGGACCAAATCGTGACGCTAAAGTTTGTCGTCTGCTTGCTAGCGAGGGACTAGAGATGGAATAAGTTGATTTTTTCCAGAATCAGTTGCACCTGCAATTAAATTGATGCGATGCAACAATTAAGTACTGTCAACTCCCATAGATCGTGGATATGTTTTAGAAGGAATAATAAAGCCGTTGAGTTTGACTTGTGTATACAGTTTATTGTTAACGTTACAAAGTTCAATGAGGATCCCCGTGTGATGTGAGTGAGCATGGCTGACATTGACTGACTGACTGGGACCCATTTACTAGGAGGCCTAGACTCTTACAAGCCTCTCGAGCAACTGACTTGCTGTTCGCCTCAGGCAAACTCACCAATCCATCACAGTCGCATGTCAACGCCACCAAACACACACTCCCCCCTTAATGTTAAATAATACAAATGATAACAGTACAAAAAGGTTAATAATTATTTTCATAGGGATTAACCTTAAAACTAATCTCGTAATGACCTTTATAATACATGGACAATAGATATGCCATAAACACACAGTAAACAATAAATAGACAATAAATAACCAATAAATATAATGTAAACATAGACCGGCTGGTCATCTTAAGGATATAATAAACCTAGAACGATGTTATTAAAGCGAATTCACAACACTATGTCAAATTAGGTATAACTTAAAAATGTGATCAACCTCTTACTGTCAAGTTCAATATAGTCTTCTTTCCGTATTCATATTATTTTCTGACGGCACTTAATTCATACCTAAGGGAGTCCATAATGTTTTAGTTTTACCATTGAGAAAGAGATAACACTAGAGGGAACCAAGGATAGAGCAAAACTCTATTTTATAACAATGAAAACAGTAGTGCTGTCGATTCACCACAGAGGAGCGCTAACAAACGTACTTTAAATTTTGGACTCGCGTTTTCGTGCCACAAAACCAATCATTATAACACTTAGGTTCCAAAGTAAAGAGTGGGTTTTCTTAGAAGAACTGGCAACGTTGTAAATGACCCATCACCATTGTAAAATATAATAAACCTGTCCCAAAAGGACAGTTGCAAGGGCGAGGAAGAAGTGCTTACAATGTTACCCAGTAGTGCCTCCCCAGGATCACTGACCCACCATACAAAAGAGCACCATTATTAATAATTGCTGGAAAGAAAAAAGTACTACCATCTGTTCAGTTGGTACTGTGTTTGGTAAAGGATGGATTGTAGTTTGGAGAACAGAATGACTAGTAAAGGAAGAAACAAGTGTGCTTTTAAAGGCTGTGAAAACACACGTTCTAACACTGGAAACAAATTATCAATGTTTATTTTTCTAGTTTGGGATGAAGATAGGTAAGAAGTTTTTAGTTATTTTCTTATTGTTTAGTAAACATAGAATAAATACTGCATTGTTAAATACTCCTACACAAGACCACCTTACCTGACTAGTTTAATAGCATTTACATATTTAAAAATAGTCTCATACCAAAACTGATCAGTAATTTTAGAAAATTTATTCTTTTCAGTTGTCAGATCTTTATTACCATTAAAATGTTCTGTATATATGCGTACAGTCAACTCTCGATTCTAAGACCCCGGGAATAGCGTCCCTCTCGAAGTAACGACCCTTTTTTGGGGAACCGTGAAAAATGTGGGGAAAAAGGTTGAAAAGTTTAAGGAAATCGGCTGTAAAATGTGTTTGTTGCATTTATTTAGGTCACTGCGTTGCAATTATATTTGTGAGCACTGTATTACTAGTAACTGGGGTGGGTCAGGTATAAAAATAGACACCACGTCATCAATGCCAGCTAATAGAACTTGACTCTGTCCACCCCCTCCCACAAGCAAGACAATGTTTCCCAGCGCGCGACTGCCGCTACATCACACGCACAGACAAAACATTCCTAAGAACTTAAGAAGGAAGAGATGTCTACTCTAATCTAGCCCAGAACATTCCAGTTATTTGAAGTTTGTTGTAGAAGTTAATGTTGTTACCCGTATCCCCTCCCTTGGTGATCCCATTGTGTTCCCCCACCTTGATCCTCTCCTTCTATGTTCTCTGGGTTTTCTTGCATATATAGTGCTGGGATGGAACATGTCCGGCACTCTTGGATTTGGCTTTACATTGAGAAGTACGTAGCCGTGGCTACATATATTTAAAAATGTAAGAACAGATTTCTTTTAGGCTTATTATATTATATTTTTGTAAATTCTTTCTAAATTCTCTTTTCGGACTTTTATAATTAATTATTTAAATAGGTAACTTAATAATCGTAAAAATCATAGACCAATATTAAATTTCATGATGTTTGAGAATAGTCAAAGATTACGTGCATCAAGTTGGCTCGCCACTGTTTCCAAATCGGTTGAAATTTATATAGTTCTTAGTGCTACGTTTGTGCTCATATGTGCCCGAAGCTCAACATTTGTGCTATTAAATTACTGAAAATATAACGATTTTAATGTGGCGGGCCAACTTGATTTCAAGCTGGCCCGCCACATTTTTTAAAACATCCCATCTGGATTTTGATTAGAAAAGTTCTTAGTGCTCCATTTGTGCTGATATGTGCCCGAAATTCAGGGTAACGATTTTAATGTGGCGGGCTAGCTTGATGTTCAAGTTGGCCCACCACATTTTCGAAATAAATATTTTCTTGTGCCATTCGTTAGTGCTCCATTTGTGCTGATATGTGCCCGAAATTCAGCTTTTGTGCCATTAAATTACGCCCGTGGTAACGATTTTAATGTGGCGGGCCAGCTTGATGTTCAAGTTGGCCCGCCACATTTTCGAAATAGAGATTTTCTTGTGCCATTCGTTAGTGCTCCATTTGTGCTGATATGTGCCCGAAATTCAGCTTTTGTGCCATTAAATTACGCCCGTGGTAACGATTTTAATGTGGCGGGCTAGCTTGATGTTCAAGTTGGCCCGCCACATTTTCGAAATAAAGATTTTCTTGTGCTATTCGTTAGTGCTCCATTTGTGCTGATATGTGCCCGAAATTCAGCTTTTGTGCTATTAAATTACGCTTGTTACAACGATTTTAAGTCTGCTATTCATTGTTGCGAGGTGGAGCCATGCTTGGTAGGCTACCAAGGGGAAGATAGCTTGTGCGTCCATTGAAGCGAAGCAAGGAAGCTAACACTGCACAACTGGAGCACAATAATTGGCTGTGTAAGCCTAAAATTGAACTTTTTTGTAGAATGAGGCGATCAACAAGCCAGGATCACAGTTTACTAAGCTAATATTTCATATAGGTAAGATTGTATTGTACCTAAGACTTGGGCAGATGTATTTTGCCGTAACAGTATAAATAATCTTATAATGTAATGATATTCGTTTTTAATTTAAAAAAATAACTTTCTAATTAATTTATCTTGAACTAAGTTGGAAATTTGGTTTATATATCTAACCCCACCTTTTTGCACTTTTAGGAATCCATTTTATTCCAAAGCGGTAACCGTGGTCTTAAACATTGGAATCACATTTAATCTGGTTGCTACTTACACGGATGTTAGGACTCAAATTGTTTTAGGGTTCAAAGTTTATTTATTTAGGTGCACTCAAGGCCCAGATTTTGATGTATTTTTATGTCTTACCCATCATAAACAATACTAAAACGTACACACATTATGTTCAAGAGCCCCTGTTTGAGAACACTATTGTCATTTTTTTTTCTCGTATTTTCTTAGGTCAATTTTTATGCATTTAAGTTGAATAAGTACATTTTTTATTTAAGCTAAATTTTTGAATACATGACTAGGCGAATATAATGTATTACACCCTATAGTTGTGGACTGAGAAAACAGTGTAGCCTTCACATTAACTTTGAACTCTCTTTACTTGAATGGTTGGGAAATCCACATTCCTGGTGAAAGAATGCAACTAAGCCAGAAAGGGTTGATTTAGGAGGGGGTGGGGGTACAGTACATCTCTAGTAGGTAGTTGTAAATTTATGTTCATTTTTAACTTACTGGAAGAGTTTGGTTGTTAAAGGATTTTCATAGAGTACAGATTTTTTTTTTCTTTCATTTGTAAAGTGCGTATTGAATTTTTCCATGTGAATTTATTCCGAGTTTTAAATGCTATTCTAGTTCTCTTTTTGTAGACTTTAAGTCCTAGCTTAGATTTATAATGACATTTTATTCTTTATTTTTATATAATTGTGTCTTATAACCTTACCTTATTACCTACGCATTTATAGGTATTTGATGTGACTATTTTATACAAATTGTTCGTTGAATCAGTTTTGGGAGTGCTCTATTTTTATTCATTATTTGCTATCCTCCTACTTTGGTAATTGATTTACTATATATGAATTTGTGCCACTATTATATATAAAACATATCAACATCTCAGTTATTAAATACAATTAAATTACGGGTTCTTTTAAAAAATGAGAATACCAAAGGTTTCACAAGATGATATTATCAAGCTTATGGTAGAAGAAAAAAGTAACATTTTATCAACAAAAGGGGAAATAGCAGTCCCAACTGATCCTATTTGGGATATTTTAAGTGAAAAACTACAAAGAAAAATGTCTGGCAAGGCTTTATACACAGTTGTAAAATGTAATCGATATGAAATTTGGGAAAAGCTAAATATTTCACAAAATCATCATTCATCTTGCAGTGTTTTGGAAACTTCGAATGAAGGTAAGTGCAATAGCATATTAATTTTCATCTAAATATGTTTTACTTAATAAAAAAAAGAAATAACACACAATTTTCTTTGACTAACTAGATCAGCGGTCTCAAACTCAGACCCCTGGCAGGGCCACTTTCAAGTTTTGAAAGCACTTAGGCGACTGCATTAATTTCTTACGAATAAATATCATCTTTATAAAACTACACCAACGGCTTTGCATTATAATAGGATATTATTCCTAACTATCGGTAAAAAAAAAACAACACTTCATCAGTTAATTTATTTAATCACATTGTATCACTGAAAACTATCATTTTTAAATAACAATGTATTTTCACTTACATTTTTAAAATAATCAAAAAATTTACCAACTTGACACGACGAAGGAAATATTTTATTTTCTGACCAAAATTTGTGCCCGCTTTTCTTGTCACAAACTTTTCGATATTTGAGATAATCTCCTTTGAGCATACTACTTTAAAAGTGAGCGTAAGTGAATGTCACTTAACCTATGACATTCAAGAGATTTTACTTGATTCTTGTGAGTTGTCAGCATTATATGAAAATGGAGACTTGAATATAATTAAAATATTTTACATGTCTGAAACATTCACCACCAACTGTTGAAGTCCTCTTGGATTCGAAGACAGTACGTCGGGGGAAGATAGCTGAACTTTTTTTAAAAATGTAATCTAAGGTAACAATAGGTTGGCTTAATACTGATGCTCTATTCGTAAATAAACTTGTTACTTATACAGACAATGGCTTAGCAAAGCATTACTATGTTTATATTATATTTTCTACATTGCAACATACTTGAAAAAAGGGTAATTTATTTTTATTTTGTAATCCTTTATGCGGGTTACAAAACAGTTGGTGAAGGGCCGCATGCGGCCCGCGAGTTTTAGGCCACTGAACATCAAGCTGGCCCACCACATTAAAATCGTTACCACTGGCGTAATTTGATGGCACAAAAGCTGAATTTCGGGCACATATCAGCACAAATGGAGCACTAACGAATGGCACAAGAAAATCTTTATTTCGAAAATGTGGCGGGCCAACTTAAACATCAAGCTAGCCCGCCACATTAAAATCGTTACCACGGGCGTAATTTAATGGCACAAAAGCTGAATTTCGGGCACATATCAGCACAAATGGAGCACTAACGAATGGCACAAGAAAATCTTTATTTCGAAAATGTGGCGGGCCAACTTGAACATCAAGCTGGCCCGTCACATTAAAATCGTTATCACGGGCGTAATTTAATGGCACAAAAGCTGAATTTCGGGCACATATCAGCACAAATGGAGCACTAACGAATGGCACAAGAAAATCTTTATTTCGAAAATGTGGCGGGCCAACTTGAACATCAAGCTAGCCCGCCACATTAAAATCGTTACCACGGGCGTAATTTAATGGCACAAAAGCTGAATTTCGGGCACATATCAGCACAAATGGAGCACTAAGAACTTTTCTAATCAAAATCCAGATGGGATGTTTTAAAAAATGTGGCGGGCCAGCTTGAAATCAAGTTGGCCCGCCACATTAAAATCGTTATATTTTCAGTAATTTAATAGCACAAATGTTGAGCTTCGGGCACATATGAGCACAAACGTAGCACTAAGAACTATATAAATTTCAACCGATTTGGAAACAGTGGCGGGCCAACTTGATGCACGTCAAAGATTAGGATATCGAGACTTAGGTTTATTTTGGTGAGATTGATATTTGTTTATATTTTGTTGGAACATCACTTTTGAATAATTGATGGATATAATTTTCGATAATAAGGTATAATGTTGTGGTTTGATAACGATGATTTATTTAACAAATTTTCGCTCTAAGGGGAAAAGTTTATCTTGTTGTTTTAAAGTACTCTTGCAAGTTTCTAATATCTTCATTATTTTGTGTAGATTTATTCTTGTGAAATGAGAATAGGAATTGAAATCTTTAAATAAATGATGATATAAGTCTTGAGGACTCACCTTTTTCAAGTTGTTGTTTATTTACATGTATACGTATAAATGAGATAGGTGTACAATTTGTATACACTTTCTTACTAGGGTCAATTTAACGTTACTTTCAAAGAAAGATCTTTGTGGCTTGTGATTAAAATAATGTTGTTCGTTTTCTCAGGCAAATTTTTAAATATAATTATATATTTAACGTTGATAACGTATTTATATTAACTAGTCAGATTCATGATAAATATTATATATTTACCAACTCTACGACTATCATTAATAATTTTGTTTATACTTTCATATATGGTTATACCTGTTAACAAACATATATACATACGAGGTTTGGCTATTAAATAACAGGACTGATTCACTAAAAAAAATTGTATTTACAAAATTACTTAATGGACATGTTATCACTTTCAATGTAGTCCCCTCCCTGATCCCTACATCTCATCCATACGAATCTTCCACTGTTGGAAGCAATGTTTCAGGTCCTTTTCTGAGAGGCTGTTCATGAGCTTCATCGCTTTCTCCTTCACAGCATCAACAGAATCAAAACGGGTTTCTTTTAGTGCAGACTTGATCTTAGGGAACAGAAAAAATCAGGCGGGGTGGCTAAATCAGGTGAGTAAGGTGGATGTTCCGACACAGGAATTTTGTGCTTCGCCAAAAATCTCTGGATATACAGCAATTTATGTGCTGGTCCGTTGTCTTGATGAAGAATCCACAAGCCGTTCTTCCAAATTTCAGGTATTCTTCTTCTAGTGCATTCACGAAGAGCTGTCAAAACCTCCTTGTAGTAAACCTGGTTAACAGTCTGACTTTCAGGTACCCAATCAATGTGAACAATCCCTCGGATATAAAAAAAAACTATCATCATTGCTTTGAATTTGGATTTGATGATCTGTGCTTTCTTTTGTCTCGGTGAACTGTGACTCTTCCAATGTATGGATTGGTGCTTAGTTTCAGGGTCGAACTGAAAAAACCATGATTCGTCACAAGTTATAACGTTTTCTAAAAAGTTTGAATCATTTTCAATGTTATGAAGGATGTTAGGACAAATGTTCATTCGAGTTTCCTTTTGTCCAGGAGTGGGCAGTTTTGGCACCATTTTAGAACAAACTTTTTTCATGGGTAAATTTTCATGTAAAATTTGTAGAACAGTTTCCTTATCATTATTAACTAAGTCAGCAATTTCTCGAATACTCAGGCGTCGATTTTTTTTTCAAACAATTTCACTCTCTTTTTCAATACTAACATCTGTTTTTAATGTGAGATGACAGCCGGGGCACAAATCGTCTTCGATCACTTTCCTCACCTATTTAAATTTTGTAAGCCAATCAAACACTTGGGTACGAGATAAACACTGATCACTATAGACTTCCTTTAACAAATTGTATGTTTCTGTAGCGGATTTCCCAAGTTTTTACAAGAAACTTCACGTTGACACACTGCTCACCTTTTACACACCACATAATTCCGACAGAGTTCAGGCACACAGTCCTCTTCGAACAAAGGTTACGGCTGAAATGTCGGCCGCACGACCTTGAAATGTAGGAGGTAGAGGAGGGAGAAAAGAACATATATCAATATCTGAGCCTGCTGGCTGCTGCCGAGATTTCAGGTGACAAGTAAATGAATCCTGTTATTTAGTAGCCACACCTCATATATTCAATATTTTCTACGAATAAATACCAACAAAAGCATATTTTTTGTTTTTACTTAATGTTATGAGTAGTGAAGATACCCTTAGGATAGTTGTTTTTTACATATGTGTTTAATCATCCCTTTTTCTTTTTGGGAAATTATATTTTTGAGAACGGCCGTCTAACTATCATTCCCGCAACCAGATGAGTTGCGTGCTCTGAGTTTCAAATGTTTGTTTTCAAGACATTTGAAACAATTACACAAGTGACTCACTCTGATTGTGTTTATAATTTTGTTTCACTATTTGATCCTTCTATTTTGGATTAGTTTTATAAAGGAGGTTACATACGTTTTTATGCTTTTCTTTCTCTTAATGTATAGTAAGAACACAATAAATAGATGGATTATAAAATACATTTTTTTTCATGGTTAACAATCATTAAAAGTTATAATTTATTTTTATTATATTGGTAAAGATATTCTCCAATGTTTGTAGAACTCTATTTGTATTGTATAGGGGGGGGGGGGGGAGGGTTAAGTCAATTTTAAAAAAAGGGGAGGTTTGGATGCGCTTTCCCAGAAATCTTACTAACCTGGTTCTCACCTGGAAATTTTTGAAAATTATAGTCCTCTAAAAACTATTTGAAGTTGTCATCCTTTATCAAGTTTTTGAAAATCGGATTCCTCTAGAGTCTAGACTCTATTTGTATATGATTTTATACCGAATTTATTTTTGAATATTAAATTAACTTTAATTTATTTGATGTGAGCTCCTACAGGCAATTTGAACATTAGATGCCTCTAGAAGCTATTTGTGGGCCTATACTGTCAAACTTTGGAAAATTTGATAACCTTAAACACTATCTATAGCCGTTCTCGCTTAGATTTTTTAAAATTGAAATTCCTTTAAAGCTATTTAGAGTGGGCCTCTAGAAGGAAAATGTAGTTATTAATTGAATGGCTCAGATATTTGAAGTGATTTTCAAATATCTGGAGTTTATTTTAATCGTAATCATAGCTAAGTTTGATCGTCTTTCCACAGAATCAAATAACTACTTCATACAATATGTGTGCCACGGATCTTTCTGCCAGGCCAGCCCAGGCTAACGGATATTTACACTATTTTAAAGATACTGTAAGTGGATATTGTAAAACACTTGTAAGGAAGAAATTTTGATATAGCTATGTATTTGAAGAAAAATCTATAAAACATAGTAATAAAGTTTGTTTGACAGATTTAAGAAAACTATACTCATTTCCACTGTTGGCGTTATAAGCCAATTATCAGTGATGCGCTAAGCAACCACTTCCAAGATTTCTTGTTATCATATTTTAAATTGATCCAAAATTACTTGACCACTTATTGGATCTTGGTCAAAATAAAGAGATTGGGAGACATTAATATTCTGTAATCCACCCACCTTTTTATAGCTTTGAAATAGTTTGTTAACAATCTTGTATGTAAATTATACATAATGTAAACGAACAATGTAAACATATTATAATGTTCTAAAACACTTTTTAATAAAAAGTAAAACACATCAGTATTATTCGTATTTTTGAGGCAAATATATTAGGACCTACATGATAATCAACCTCACATTAATTCTTAATTTTAAATTATTGAAGAGGAAAGAGAAAGTCATTCTGACAAATTAACCATTCAATGTTACTAATTTTTGGCATATTTTATTGAAGCTATTAAAGTAATAACACCCATGCACACAAGTGACAATTCTTATCCAGTAACATAAGCCTGCATCCCCTTAGAGCTTAAAGATTGTATCAGTGTGTTCTTCTCAACGTAAGAGAAGTAGATTATAGTTCACCTACATGGTCTGCAGATTATAGTGTAAAGCTTTGTAAAGTCTTTCAAATAAACGGGGCCCCGCTTCTGACACCTTTCAATTTATAATTTATATAAGATGATTTATAAATATTTAAGTATGACTTAAAATTAACAGGCTGGTAGTGACAGAATTGAGATAAGTATTTTTATTTTATTAAACTACTCGACATAATAATAATTTCCAACAATTGGGCATGGTATGATCTAAGTTTGTTAATAAAACAATATTTTAAAATAATTCCATACACGTGCTTTTCGAATATACGTGTAATGTATTGGGAAGGCTTAATATAGTCCAAGCCCCCAAAATGTACAGAAGGGGGATTGAGGGCCCCCCAACCCCTTTTTTCTGGAGTCCCTGGGTAAGTTCCAGAAACATTAACTCTCTGATATTTACCAAATGTTTATTTAACTGTTTGACGTTTATTAACTTTTTTCTTTCAGTCCAAATAAAACAAGATGTGTCCCAGAAAGTGCCCATAATACCATTTCTAATGCAAAAATTCCCAGAACCCTCATTCAGAATATGAATCCTGACTTCATCATTTAAACCAAACGAGCTTAAGGTTAAGCCTGCGTGTTTGATTTCATTCTTATAACCTGCTTATATACATAAAATACTTATATATATATATATATATATATAAACTACTTATATATATAAAAAACTTATATATATAATATTTATAGATATATATAAAATACTTTTATATATATATAAACTACTTTTATATATATATATATATATATATATATATATATATATATATATATATATATATATAAAACTAATTTTATATATATATATATATATATAATACTTATATATAAGTAGTTTATATATATAAGTATTATATATATAAATATAATACTTATAGATATATAAAACTACTTATATATATATAAACTACTATATATATATAAACTACTTATATATATATATCAACATATATTATTTATATGAATGTGACTAAGATGTCACAATTATTGATAATCAACGAGCTCAGTGGGTATTTATAAAGCTATGATAGCAACGCCACTCGTCTAAACACAATACCTTAGTGCATTAATTCATTTAGTCATCAGCACGAGAAATGATTGTATTTGAAACTTCACTGAAAAGGTGACTTGTCGGTCTTCCCGAGTGGCGAGTGGAATATGTATCCTTCTCTTATGACGGTATCCGGCAAGTTTACTGAATAGAAATTTTTCAAAAATCAATTTTTCCAAATTCAATTATTCGAAATTTAGTTTTTCGGAAACCAATTTTTCGACATAGCAATTTTACGAACCAATATTATTTCGGATATCGATAGATCGAAAAACTGATTTTCGACCAAATTACTTTCGATGGTTTTGTATTATGTCAATTGATTTCGATAGATTGATTTTTGAATAAATTGTTTTCGAAAAATTAACCTAGACCCCCTTCTGACACATGTAGCCACGCTAATCTGTGAAAGAAGAGAAGGGTCTTCATGGAGGGGGTAAGAACTGTCAGAAGAGGCCACATATTTCATGCTTGAGTGCATCAAGATGCAGCCTGCTTCACAAAATAGCTTCGAATTCACCAAGTAGGCAACGTTGTTAATCAAAATATGTTTAACGTATGGCATTAAGAAAAAATACTTCAGAGGTTGAAAAATAACCAAAGACGGCCATGCCTAACTTCTTTTTACTAACTACTTCAATAAAGGACCCATTTAAAAATAAGCGTTAATCAAACTGTATCTTATGAAACTTGAATTTGCTAGATTAAAGTTTTGTCTGTACTATTAAATCAAATTAAATTTTTATTTGGTTCCAAGTTCATTATTGTAATTACTACTATAATGTATCTACTTCTCAATAACAGAGTGAAAAATACATTATTTCTCCTTTATTTTAATAAAAGAGACAATCATAGTAATTGACGTTAAAACAAAGAAAATTCGTAAATAGCAAGCAAGCATGGCTACCACAAGGCATTTCAAACATGAAGATTACTGCAAAAGCTGATTATTTTCGTCTGCTTGTGTACTGACGTTTAATTGGCTATAGCCTCTTCTCGCATTCTCATTGACTGATATGTCTCAAGTTCAATGATTATCTATATTACATTCCATGCATAACGTATAAGAAGTTAAAGCTTAACAAACTTTAAGTATTGTACAGGGGCGGCTCGTCCCTAAGGTGCGGAGGCGCGCGCCCCCCATTCCCACGAATCACCAGTTCCTTTTAAAGTTATTATTCGCACTCTCACGACAATTTTATCTTACCATAATAGTTTCAAGAAAAATATGTTTTTGGTTTAAGTAATAGCAGGCAATGTTTTTAAAATGGCATGCGGTTTGGCGCGAGGCGGTCAGCGCCTGATATTGGAAACCAAACCTTCCCTCCCCTTAACCCGCTGTCCTCCTGCTATAGCTAGCTAGCATTGCTTATTCTTCTTTTGAAGGCGCACTCCCTTACGCGCCCTAAGGTTGAAAGCTTGTGAAATGTGTATAGCGTGAACCAGCAATAATTGTTGTCAGTCATCCTGCGTGCTCCTGCATCTTGAGGATGTGTGTTGCGTGTGTGTTTATAATAATATTATGTAGGGTTATTTTAGGATAATGTTTATTTGAGTCATATGTTTTAATACTTTTTGTAACTAGGCTTAATATGAATAGTTCAATTCAGGCGCTAAAGACAACGAATATTGCAAGATTAACTCTTGATCAAAATAGAGAATCGAATTCATTAGGTGGGCCATGTCCTGAATTTTGTATGGAACAAAGTGAAAATATACATACCTATATATGTATGCACATTACACAGCTGCAGTTTTTCTACAACACATCCACGTCCTTTAGAGGAAGTTTTTTTTATCTTTCCATCTTGTTTGTGATATTAATTTTTGAGTTTAACTAAATGAATATTTAGCAAAACATATTCCAAAATTTGTGTCTTCTTTTAAATATATTATTTAGAAATAATTTATTAATTAAACAGGCTGCGCCCTCCAGCTTCTAAAGTGACGAGCCGCCACTGGTATTGTACACTACTCACTATTCACTATGTATCGATTATTAACGATCATTGAAAATAATGTATTTCAACTTGTTGCGTTCAATGTGCTAAACACTACTCTTTATTAGTTATACGTTATGCATGAATATAACTTATTAGCCTAACCTTGTACAAATATTTTTAGGCGCAAATATTATAACAAATAGTTATTTTTACAAGCAATTGTATATTTTCATTTTATAATATAATTTTTGTGTTGTTGTAGGTTAACTCTCTTTAAGATGAGGATCTTAAGAACATAGCACTTGACTAAGGTTGACCATTTCATGGGTAGATACTGGTAATTCGCTTTTACGAATTTCTAAGTATTGCAATTTTATTTATAAATTAATAATAGTAATAGTAATGATAAAAACAATAATTTCGTAATATTTCTGCAAAAAAGTATTAATTAAATATACAAATTTATATTTGATTTCTTAACATGAGAAACTTTATATAATAATTTAGTTTATATTATTTTGTCTCTTATTTTCCAGGCACCAAAGGAGAAAAAATAATGTTCAAGTAAACAGACAAGATATAGAATGTATACTCTACAATTACTAAATATTTCCATTAGATAAATTACTCATTAAGGTAGGATGGAAGGGGATGCGAGAAAAGGGCCAGTGTTTTTTCAGTTTTTATGTCAAAATTTTTTTTGCCCAAAATAAATAAACTATTGCTTCAGTGCAAACATATAATTTAATTTTCTTCACATGGCAACCTCAAAATTTCTTGAATATCTCTCAAGGGTGGCCTGTAATTTTATAAGAACTTTTTCTCTTCATATAAAAAAAATCTCATATAATGCGGCTATGTTCGTGATAGATATTCAGAAAGTGTTGATATCAACATGTGAAGAAAATTAAGCTTTATGTTTGTACTGTAGCAATATTTTATTGGTTTTAGCAAAAAAAAAAAAGTTTCAGCTTGATAATGAAACAAGTGACGAGTTTTAAATACAATGATCAAAAAATAATAGTACGATAATAATTTAGAGATTACTGCGAACAACATATATTTTGACATAGTTAACGAGTTTAAATATTTAGGAACAATTTTAACTAGCAATTTGAGTGGAAATTAGGAAAAGGATACAGTCGGGAAATGCATGCGATTACTCGGTCTGTTCGTTGTTGACAACTCGCCAGTTTTCCAGGATTTTAAACTAAGAATATACAAAACAATAATTTTACCGATTATTCTCTATGAGTGTGAAACTTTGTATCATGCTTTACAGGACTAAAATATATTTAGGGTGTTCGAAAACAAGGTGCTTAGGAAGACATTCGGTCCAAAACGGGATGGAGATACTTGGGAGTGGATTAGGTCACATAATGTTGAGTTACAAACCCTGTATTCATCACAAGACATTGTTAAGCTAATCAAGTCTCGTAGATTACGGTGGGAAGGACATGCAGCACGAATGGAAGACTGGCATTGACAGGTATTAACGGGCAAACTCAATGGGAAGAGACCATTGGGAAGACTTAGACACAGATGAGAGGATAACCTTAGACTGTACCTGAAATAGGTAGGGTGTAATAAGGGGGACTGGATAAAAATAACTCAAGTAAGAGATTACTTTTATAAGTGAAGCAATGAACCTTTGAGTTCCTAATTCCATGAGTAAGCTAGTATGAACAGTAAATTAGATACTGTACCTTAACAATGGTACGCAAAAATAATAAAATTGCAATTTTGATTCCTTATAACTCATGAACTGTAATTATTTGAAACAATTGAATTACTACTTGTAGCTCATAATTATACAGTTGTTAAAAGTGTGCAAACCTGAACAGTTAGAAGGATGCGGTAGTGAAATAAAGTTTAAAAAAAATTGTGCAATACAGTTTTAATCTTTAGCTTTTAAGGTTATCATTTATTTTCCTCTTTATGAATCGTTGCATCTTTTACGACAGGTTAACTATTAACGAAACCTCTCCCCAATATTGTTAAATCTGAACAAATTATTGCTAATAGATAGACGTAGTAGGGGTTTAATTTTATCCCTGTTGAGCCTTGCTATAAGTATTTAACCCGTCACAATGAGGTTTAATCCATTCAACCTAAAATTGCTATACGATATATTATCCCAACACCATCTAATACTGTCTTGAACTCAGAATATTTTCTTGGTTGACCATCACACTGACCGCGGACATTCTTCTTCGCCCAAGTCGGCACTAGAAATAAGGAATTCGAATGAAGCGTCTTGTGGGCCGGTCGTATACGCCAGATGTCCTAGCCTGTGCGCGCTACACCTTCGATGGCACCAGCAGGGTTATTGCGTACGTACATCGGCTCAAGTGTTGGTATCGAGACTTTCCGATCAACCACGGGTAAAAATACCGTATGATCGATTCTGTACGTACCTCGATTTTCGCGCGGTATTGATCCCGACTGTTTCCAACAAGATCTAGTTACTCACATAGTGACTTCACTATTTGCTGAAGTTGGCAACATATATTACCCAGAGCTCAAAGCGCCTTGCTTAAATTTCTCTCTTGTTTTTAATAGCAGACGCTTCAAATAACAAGTTATTTTTCTATTAAACTTTAAAATATAATATTATTAGTTAGTTTCGAATAGTTATTAAATCTTCACCGTTTATTTAAAATTTGTTACTGTTAGTTTATATATGTGGTCTTATTTTTTTATAATCTTAGGAGTGTTTTATTCAAGTTTAGGTTTAGTTGTTTTTCACACATTGTTTTAATATTCTTTGTATTAGTATTAGGAATAGCATTTTACATTTATTTTAATATCTTATCACTTTAATTTATACTATTTTAATTAATCTACGACCCTGAACTTGATGTCTCAAAATAAAGAAGAAACGTAAGTAAACACGTTTTTATAATTTAATATTAGATTATTTCATTAACTTATATACATTATTTAATAGTATTAATAGTAGCTTAAAGGTAATAGGATTAATTCTCTTTTAAAGACTGGTTATCAAAAACATGTAGACTAGGCCTACTTATAAGAATACAAATTAAATACTTAGTCTCCAGTTTGGCCTAAGCGTAGAACCAATTAACTATGGAAAATAACAACGAATAAAGTTAAAAAATTATTAAAATACAATACAACTTGCCCCAACTTGTAACAAGCTTTAACAATAAACTATTGTCAAACTTTAATATAAATTGCGTTGCCAATTAAACATTTGATATATATATATATATATATATATATATATATATATATATATATATATATATATATATATTTACTATAGCAAGAAAACTCGGCGCTTCACGGCCGGCCAGATTGCTGAGTTGGTGGACTACATGTCCACCCATTCTGACTTGGCTTCTGCCTATCTCAAATCATCTTACCTGTTTTCTCGAGGAAGAATAATTATTTTTCTTTCCTCTCCCCTTATTTTTCCCCAGCACATTTTGTTAGTATAAATTGGAATGTCCAAAAAACCATAACACACACTTCGCCTTATCCTCGACTGGAGAAGAAACTCTTGACATCAACTATATCACCTGTCTCTACTAGTCCAACCACCATGCAGGAACGAATGGTCTCACCGGCATGGAGCAGAAGGGTTGCGACCAGTAACTATTGATCGTGTAACTACTCTATGAAACCTGTATCCGGGTTAGAATATTTAATTCGTTAAGTTTTATTATATTTTAATCACATGTAGGCTCTACTTGTAGCTATTCTATCCAACCCAGGTTCAGGTTAGAATCTTTAGAATGCTAATTTTATTATATTCTGAATACATGTAAGGTCTACTCTATAGTACCCGTGATGGGGTTAGAAGATTTAATTTGCTAGTTTAACAATGTTTTGAAATGGTGTTGGGTATGTTCTTTATCAAATCCATGTCAGAGTTGCATTAATTTGTTTAGTAAGTTTAATTAGGCTTAGTTACGATGTAGTTTTAATCTCTCTACACTTCTTTGAATTCTTGTTAGGAATGGGTATTTTTAATTATGTTTACGTTTACACGGTAAATGCATTTACCGTGCAGGGGTAATCCTGCTAGTAGGGAACATTAATTTCAAACATTTAAATGAAATAACCCTGCAGTTACATTATTATATTACTGAGCTTTACTAAACTTTAGCGAGCCCTTACAAGCTGGTTTTATTTAACTAAGTATTAACATAAATATACGGGGATATCAGGCGGTTACGAGTGACAGTTAAGGTCATCTGATCCTAGACCCTACATTGGGCCTAACTTTTTATGATAAGAATAACTAACTTCAGATAGAGTTTGATATTAATTTATTCAATGATAATTATTGATACTTTGATAGAAAAATGACCATGTTGCACGAGCGCCGAGCACACGTCCGTCCGAGGCAATGACTGACATCACAGTAAGCTCTGAGATTACATCACCCGTGATATACCTCAGTCCAATGGAACTTACTAGAATTGTAGAATGTTTAGTTCGTGAAAACGTATAGCAGCTTATAGAATGGCCGAGAACCGGACGCTGCCTCAAATTGAACATCTACGATGTTCTGGGTTGTTCCAGAGCAGGAAGTTAATTTTTAAAAGACTTTTTCATTGCAGTTTTGACTCAACTCTACATCACACACTGAAGTTAGTTACAGTAGCTGATGCCTCCTAACATCAGGGCGTGAACTTAAAAACAAGAAATAACTAGTAATTTCCTAGTTAGAATCTGGTAACTATCATATCTGAATAATTTAGAAGAAGACGTGCTTTAAGCGCCAAGCAATAAAATATAAAATTAAAATTAAAATAATATATATTATATATATATATATATATATATATATATATATATATATATATATAATTAAGAGGAGAATATTGTCAATGCTCTCAAATATTCTTTAGGGTCAAATCAGGGGCATTACAATTGCTCATGACACTGTAATGGTACTTCCTTGTACAAGTGGTTTGTATACATCGCAAACAAATTTATGGTTTATGTCTCGATTTTTTCCCCTCTTTCTCAGTTGTCATTGTATTCCTGTGTTGTTAAGTGAATCCTGTCAACGTACTATCACGGATTTATTACAGATGAAATTAAACTCTCTCTATATATGTGCATTAAATTTATCTTCTCTCAAACTGTTTAATAATTCATGTAAGCATCCCCCTTGTCCCACCTGCTGTTGTTAAAGCTTTGGTAGGGCCAAGAGATCGCCGCTTCGCCCATAATAGCGCGGCGGTGCATGTAGTGCAGGCGGCGCACCTTAAAGAATTCACCTGCAATATTTAGTTCATAAAAAGTATGAGCTAATCTACGTTAATAATCTATATGTTTATTGATTTTGAAAGGAATTAATTTAAGATTTTAGTTTTTGTTTATGTAAAATCACAGTGTTTTTAAATGATTATAACTATTTGTATTAATTAGTAGGTAAAAGCTTTATTTTCCGTAAATATATTATAACTAACATTACATCAATTTTGTAAAGGTATCAATAAATATTGAATAGCCATATCAACATTTTTTTAGTATCTATGAATTATTGTTTTAAATTATTGTTAAAAATGGTGCCTGTATTTGTACTGTGCAGTACATATTCTTACTTTAGTACGTATACTATATATTCAATACTATTATTTTAGTATTAATACATTTATAAAATACATTTAATATTATCTTAATAAGCTAAAAGCTCCTCACTTTAAACTGAAGGAAATTAATGTTACTTTACACATTTATTTTAAAATTTAACTAAACCACTATGTGTATTATGATAAAAGGTAACATCGTTTATTATATCAATAAAACAGCTTAAAAAAACAATAAAATAATCTAAATAACCATTATCATTATTATAAGAACATTTTTTATTACTATACTATTTACATTTACAACATTTCTTCATATCAAAAAATATACATATCAATGTCATTCTTTGCTTCCTTATTACTTATATATTCCTACTAAACGTGTTAAGCCAGACCAATAAAAAAACCTTACATCTTTTTGAAATAAAGTTAACTACCCAAATATATATTTTATATACATTTTGTATATTAACTTATTTTCACACATATACAATGCATATATTCTAGAAAATGTTTCAATAATAAGTACTTATAATGATGATTACTATAATAAGTGATTTACCTTAAATTATATTACAATTATTTTGCATTGTGATAGAGTCAAGCTATATCATTTTTTAATGATTTTTATATTTGATTTATCTCATTACATTAATATCAGTCAATTTTTTTTGTGACACACTGGCATTAAGATAAGGATTGAATGAAAACAACATTTTTGGAATAAAGGTTTGATTTTTAACTTGATAATCATTATAATTACAACATAAATACCTTTCATTCAACAATTCTTCGTTTTCTTTGTTTCTTGCCTGTTTCTGGTCGATTCTAAATGATAATGATAGGAGCCTGTGCTTGTGAGGAACTTTCAAGCTATGTCTGGGGTGGCGTATTTTAGGGGTAATAGTTTTTACTGTAGATGATAAATTCAAATTTTCTTTTGAATATTGGTAATCATTAATCTCATGGATTTGCTGCTCTTGTCTATTCTGATTATTGGGTCTTTTTAATCGTGTATTTTCTCTATGCTCATCTTCCTCTACATTAACTACGTAGTTTATTAATTTTTCTCCCTGCGGTGGGTCAATTTGATCAATATTTGGGTCATATGAATTCATTTTCACTATAGGACTATGTGGACTGAAGCTATTTGTATTTGACATATGCTGAGTTAGTGAATACCTTGTCTGGTAGAGCAAAGCAGCATCAACCATTTCATGTTCTGGCATTTCAATGGTAAATAGATCTATCATAGGGAACATGAGTGAATCGAGATAAATGGTGTTGCTTCGTCTGTTATTGGTTTCATTTCTTGTGTTTTCCAATATGTAGTCTCTGGCAGCGTTGACCAGGAATCCAGGAATCGGTCGTGCTGTTGCTAAAAAATATATATATATTGTTAATATCTTATTAAATTGTACTATATATTGCTATTACATTTGGAAAAAATTGGTTACAAGAGATATCTATACTAATATTATAAAGAGGAAAGATTTGATTTTTTTGTTTTTTTGTTTCTAATGGATAAACTCAAAAACTACTGGACCGATTTTAAAATTCTTTCACCAATATAAAGCTACATTATCAGTGAGTAATATAGGCTATATTTTATTTTGAAAATTTAATTTATTCCTCATAAAAATGTTGATAGTATATTATATAGTCGTTGGAAAAAAAAAGTTGTTGAAGATAAAGTGGGGTTGGTGAAGGGGGTGGGGGGATAGGGGTGAGGAAAAAGGAATGAGTTGAAAATAGGAGGGAGGATAAAAAGAGGGAGGGGGCTATACAGTTATGGTAGGACTGTATTTAAAAAAAAAAATTAAAAAAAAGTTTTGTTTTTATATTGGCATGATGGATGATTTGAAGCTTTGTTTTACAGGATTCTTTACAATATTTTTTTTTTACCGGGAAGGGGGCTAGTCCTTAATATGAAAATCGATTAATCCTAAGATATTCCTTGTTAAACAACATCGAAGTAAACATCTCATTCTCTTGTTTTTCATCGAATAGTTATTGACCTCAATTATTGATTTATTAACACGTAGGCCTCAACAAATTTTAAATAAAATAACCTTTATTTTTTTATTTTTTTTCGAGGTGTGTATATTTTAAACTCCCTAAAAATGGTCTGTAAATTATATTTATTCAGATGATCCTTGGCTACATGAGCTGACATCCAAAGTAAGGAAGAATATAAGAACCATCAACTTCCTTGAAAAAGGAATGGTAACGTTTTGGATGTTGGATTAAGATTTATTTTTAAAACTCTATGCTTTCTTTGTATGAGAAGATGTTGTTTTCTTTTGTAGGCAAAAGATTAACCTTTTGAGCACATTGGTTCGTATTTTGTTTATTCTTTAATTTTTAAAGAAAATCTTCAACATTCTTTGAGGGTCTGGATGAAAAATTGTATTTCAAGAAAATATACAGAAATAGTAAATTAAGTAGACAACTCTGTTAACTAGCCACCTGGTGTAGGGGTCAGTGCACCTGGTTACGAGCCTAGAGGTGCCGGATTCGATTCCCGGTTATTATCTTAGATATTTTCCCCTTAAGGGGAATGATCCCAATAGCTACCATGGTTTTGTTAATTAGGCTTAAGTTAGATTAAGACCCACACTGGTTTCACAACATCATAACCATCATCACATCATCTCATTGCGGGTTTGACGTGTAGATTATTATTATTAGCACCGCGTCTTACTACCCATTCGGGTTATACGCACTTACGCTAATGTGTAATGGTAGGGTGATAGTGAGATGAAATGAAGGACCTACAGTTTAACGTGGAATCCGAACCACGGTGGAGGCCTGGCATTCCCCACATTCACAAGATGTCTTGTCAGAGGTGAAGGAAGGGTTTGGTAATCAGATAAATCTTTGCCGGGACCTAGGATTGAACCCGGCCGCCAGCATAGAAGTCTGACACCTTACCCCTAGACCACCAGGGGCGTGTAGATAACCTCCAAGGTGTGCCCTGTGTAAGTTCTGTGTTACTAGAACGGCAAATAGTCTACAAATAAGGTGACCTTCTTGGTCATATATGGCATTCGATAGAAACAAACAAAACACACTCTGTTTGGAAATTTTACTGATTTGCACCTCGTATCTGAAGGGTGCTTCATACGAGTAAAACCAGCTCGTATTTAATTAGCATAGGATTACCTATAACTAGGAACATGTATATTTATTGGTACTATGTCACAATCCGAAGAGGTTGGGTCTTCGTACAAAACAAGCTTAAGGAAACAACTTTAAAAACTGTTGATGCATAATAAAATATTTGAACTTTGTTCCAAATTTTGAAAGTGCGATATTCTAAAAAAAAAAAAAAAACAGTAGGAATATAGCTGTATCTTCTGAGTGTGGCGATTACGAGGTGATTTTCCTTACAATTTTGACTTTGCTATCACTTGATTTGCTATCACTTGATTTCAAGTTGTCCGATAGGCGTGAATACACGTAAGTTTGTGGTTTAATTAATAGCTATCCATCTCATTTTGTTGTGTTTTTTTTTATCATTGGTAGAAGGATGGATTTTATCAACGAAATTAACCACAAATAAATTTAATTTTATATGGGGCTATATTTAAAAGCCTATCTTAATATCTTAATACATGTTGTTTTAGTATAACGATATCTAATCCAATTGCTTTAGTACTGATATGAGTGCGTTAATTTTAGCATATTTAAATTTAGTGCAAGAAAAGATCTAGTAAAATAGAATTTATTTGTATCACTTGTTCAAAGAGCACCTTCTTCTCTTTGTTCTCACTACCATAATATAGTTTAAATAAACCTTTACAGCTTATATATTTTTTTTAGTGAACTGTAGTATGTAATTTTTATATTTATTTATAAGTTATTTATATTTTCAGACCAAATATAATATTGTTTAAATCCATCAATAATTTTAAAATCTATAAATAAAAAACATTGTCTAAGCTAGCCCAGAAAAGGCGTATTTGACTTTAATCGGGGAGTTTGAAGGTCTAATCCTGGATGTAGAAATCAAATTTCGCTCTCAATTATCTATCTAGGTGAATGGCGTTGTGATTAGACCTATAAATACTTTTAATAACTCTCATGATTCCTCCCCCTTACAGTCATGAAGTCATTAATAATCTTATATTAACATATTAATAAAACCAAGTTAGTAAGGAACACACATACCTACACAAATAAAAACAGTGTTGTTACTTTATTAACATTTACCTCCTGCAGTATCTAAGACATTAGGCCCTTATAATTTAGAGCAGGCATGTCAAAATTGTTTGATCGTAAGGACCACATTGAAAATTCAAAATACTCAAAAAGCCACATTCCAAAAATTCAAGTATATTGTCATTAACTTAAGTAAAAATAATTCCAAATTAATATTACAATGATAAAACAATAAGCCCCCATATACAACAAAAATAATCACCCCACACTTTTTACCAAAAATTGGAAATTTTATTTGCGGCAATGTTGTAATTGTTATGTTATAAATCATGTGCCAAAGTAACTTTTATAATCGTTGACCAATGTGTGTGCGCAATCCGAGATTTATCGTGTTTTGGTTTCATTTTACGTGAGAAAATAACTTTGACCCACTTAAGTGATACCAAACATTTCAAATATTGGGTGCGCAAATTCAACAACTTTTGGGAATTGATCTATGTCGAAGAAAAAGTATCAATAAGGCCTCCCAACTTTAGATTTCTCCAAATTATGCCAAATTCCCAAATCTAACAATTTCAAAGGAAGTGTTTATACTATGTTTATAATAAGAAAAGTCACATAAGTTGGTACTAAGCTCAGTTTATCAAATGGTCCATGGGCCACACAAAATCATGGATAGAGTCACAAGTGGCCTGCGGGCTGCAAGTTTGACATGCCTGCTTTAGAGCGTTCATGACCCATCTCTGGAAACCATGGTGGTTAAAATATCGTTGGGGGGGTTTATTTTTTAAATTGATTATTAAGGTATGCGTAATCAGGTTAGTAATTTGCGATTAAGAATTCTCTAAAAGTGAAATCACACACGTTGTTAGCACTTAGCTTGTGTAAATTTGTAAATGAGGAAGCGCGCGCTTTTTTCATCAGGATTAAGTAAAATAGTCTGGTTAGTTCATTAAATATGGTTTTAAATGCAAGGCTGGCAAAAATAAAGGATTGTTCGCTAAGATTTATTTTAAATATTACTTATAAAGAAAGCTATCCAACACCTTGAAATTTTTTAAATAGTAATTTCTGTGTCTAATATTTCTCTCACAAACAAGTGCAACAAGTAATTTTTCCAATCTTCCTTTATTTCTCCATCACTATTAGTATCAGGTTTAAATATAAAGCACTGTACATTGAGATAATGTTCATTAACAATAGGCTTTGTAAATTACAAACTTCACCGAATTAACCAGCTATCATTATTTAGAGGTTGTGAAATGCAAAGAAGTTTGTTTATTCGACTACAAAGTCCAATTTAAAATATATTAATCCAAAGCCACTAACTAATAAATAATTAATTTATAGCAAATAAAATTCCATTATGATTCAAATATCTATGCAATGGGAACCCTTTAAGCTTGATAGCATTGATTGGGATCTGACGTCAGTAATGACCTGATCTAACGAAGAACAAATGCAGTAAAAAATAAAATTTCCCAAAGAAAATAACAAATGCCGAGCAAGCTTTACTGTTTGACTAATTATCTTATTTAGTGGCAGAACATACCAAAAGACCAACAACGTTAACAATTCACCAATCAAAACATCATCAACCTACTTATACCAAAATAGCCCATTAAAACATCAAGTAAAACAAATACTTTGGAAACATAATTATGGGAGCCAAGAACGAAGCTACACAGAGAAGAAAGAAATAATTACACTATCCAAGCTCATACTGACTAAAATGTAAGTTCAACCAAATAAAATGGAATATAATAAGAATACCAAATATATTAAACTTTGGGCAGAGTGTGAAGTGGCTTATCTCTTAACTTAAAAGTTGAACATGAGATGACGATTAAGTTCACCTTGAAGTCACTAGGTCAAAAATATAATGAGACGGTATTTAAATGCTTTGTAGGCCTGCTAAAACTTTTGATTTAGCTCTGATCACAGATATTTCCAATTTGGGATCAAAATCAATTAGAAACTGAGAAACGATGCTGCCCAAACTTCCTATTTTATTAATGGAAAGTACTGTCCCATAATTATTTCCTTGAGTTCTATTATAAAACAGAAGAATACCTAATATCAAATTAGTAGATCAAAACCTTTTTATTGGCTCAGTTCTAGACAAGTAAATGTTAGATAAAATTATTTATTTTTTAAAAAGAAACGATTGTAAAGATCTAAAATGTATTTTTAACATTTTTGACTTTATATTGTACATCCTTCAAAGGGCTGAATAAATTATTAAAGAAAGTGATGGTGAATTTAATAGATATATATGTTTTTTTTCTAGCATCGCGTCTTATTGCCCGTTCGGGTTATGGGCTTACGTACTAATTACACTACTGTTTTTAGGGATTACGAAGGTTGTGTTCAGAGGAAGTGTAATCACACTTGCGTGGAGGGAGAATGGAAAACCATTTTGCAAGAACCAGCCTCAGTACACTCGTCCGAGATTCGAACCTCGATCTCCCCATCATCGGCAATCTAGTCTACTGCAAGGGTACGTGGCCACTGAAGGGCATTTAATATTGTTATTCAAACTAAATTTATTATAATTGCCTTCGAGTAGTATAATTTTGTTTTTATGGTTAATAGATTTGCAATAGTAATAATAATAATAATAATAATAATAATAATAATAATAATAATAATATGTAATAAAGACTTTACGATCAAACACTTCTAAGTTCAAGGAACACCTTTACTACCACTACCAATGTTAAAACTATCATCATCAACATTATTATTAATATATTACTATTATAATCATCATTTCCATACACACGCACACGCAAAAAACATTTATATAATATTCTGATTGTATTAATACTCCAAGCATGTTTTTAATAAGTGAGAAGATATTTTTTAATGAAAAGGGAAAATCCACTAAATATACGATTTTAAAAATCCCATAGAAATGATTGTCTACTTTAGCGCTTCTTAAATAACAAGTTCAAACACGATAAATCAAAATTTATTAGAAAATAAAAGGAAAGTTCTCTCAAGCAGTTCAAGTTATGCCAGCGTATCTTAAAATATATTTTCAGTTAGTGTTTTAGTGATGGGCTTAGTGGTAACACTCACATGCCTCATTTGAGCAGTCCATGAAGCTAAAATACTTGACAGCAGGGAGAACTTGATTGTCTTCATCTTCTACTTGAATTGACAATCCGAAGTTCTTGCCAGATTCGCGCCAAACTCGGGCCGCTGACTTCACATTAAATTCAAGCCACTCTTCACCGTAAATAGACACCATCCGTGAGTCCAACAACTTGCGCTTTACTGCAATCAAACATATTGAACAATTATTTTCCGTAAATATCACATATTTATAAACACAATTTTTGAATTTATTTCACTATGAAAAAACGAAATTAGTTTTAGTTTGGATTAGGGTCAAGCCTGTTCAAATTATTAAATATACTTTAGGATTTTTAAATCAATTTGAAGGAGTTTAATGCGAATGCTATAAACACTGAATTATATATTTAAAGCCCGTATCACACGACACTAGCGCGTACTTGAAATCCAGTGTGCTAGCTAGCACTAGCGTCGTGTGAATCAGAAAAGTATACTGATTCTGCCACTTGGTACTGGCTACCATACTAGTTGTGAGGATAGAACACGCGCTATTTTCGTACTAGTTTCGACACTAATCTGTGTAATTCAACCAATCAATGCGCGCTAAAACTGTTGTGTAGTGAAATGGTATAAATGACGCCAACATGGTCATCGGATGTGATTTTGTTGTTGGCAGAAAATTATTCTAAACATCCTTGTTTATATAATACCAAATTGCCACAATATGACAATATATTTAATATATATAAATTTAATTTAAAACTTGTCATCTAAAAAGGACAAAATGTGTTTCAGGCCTAGTTTTAATCTAAATAAACTTGATAGCATGCCAACCTTGGGTGTTTTTTTTTTTAGAATATAAAGTGTGCGTAGGCCTAAAAAAGAACATTTGTGTATCAAGGATACTGTACTTTGACACCCATGGGCTTAGGGGCCTCTGACCACATTGTAAATAAATGAATACAAAATTAGGGAGATACTAAACATTTGTGTCACCCCGAATGTATCTTACCTAACCTCTGAATGTATCATATTTAGCATCCTACGATCATTAATTTGTCTTTCCCAACCAGTCCCGTGTCCATATTCTTTTTCCTACGCTCCCTCTCATAATTTTCAATATCTTTATTAGTAATTAATGCAGCTGCTGCCCCAAAATTAATCTCTGGCGTTCGATAAATATTAGCACTAGAACCTAGTACCAAACTAGCAGCGTGTGAATAATCTAGTCCCGTTTCCATTGTATTAGCCTAGTATATAGATATCTAGACGCTAGCTAGCGCACTTGATTTCTAGTACAAGCAAGTGTCGTGTGATAGTAGCTTAACACAACTTGACAAGTTAATTTAACCTAGAAAAAAATGTTATCCCTTGTCTCCTGGTTCTAACCCCAGAAACTCGAGTAGATAGATCACAACTTTTCAACAATTTACATAGGTTTTGTGGAGACCGATAATTTGTTCATCCACACTAATTCGCTGTAGACTGGCACCTTCACGGCTTTTCAATACTCGTTTGGAAGTTGAGTTCCAGTTCGGAAACTAACACTTTCTTTGTTTAAGCTTTTAGCTCTAATACCCAAGATATTTTCCACTAATGTAACCAACCCAAATCTATATATGACCTGACTAGACGATGCAAATACTTTGTTACTAAAGTATCAAGTAAAAAAAGTTTTGCAAATCAAATATATAATAATTTCCCTTGCCAAGATGTTTATTTCTATTATTATAGCCTTAGGATTGAACTATTATTAGTATGGATATTTACCCTGAGTCCAAGCACATTGTGTTTATAACTTAAATCGCCGATGCTTTTCTGAATGAACGTAATCTAAATGGTAACCATGACCAAGAAACACAATTATGTTAAATCCATAAAATAACGGCAAAGACTGAGTTTATTTTAAATGCATAGCGCATAACTTAAAGAAAAATATATATTACAGAGAACGTAGTAATTTTAAGAACACTATTTTTAATGATAGCGTTCATAATCAATACACAGTGAATAGTGCACAACGCATAAAGTTAATTTAACTTTAACTTTCAATGCATTATGCATGGACTTGAGCATAGACAGCCCTTGTAGCAGCCAATGAGAAAACGAGAGTAAGCTTTAGCGAATTAAACACCAGTATGCACAGCAGACGGTAATTAGCTTAGGTATTCTTGTTTGAAATGCCTTGTGTTAGACCCATTTTTGTTTTTAACTTATTTTCTTTGTTTTATAGACAATGAGTATAGTTGCTTATCTGATTGAAAATAAAAGGGAAATAATATATTATCTATTCTGTTGTTGAGACATAGGTCTACCGTGATATTCACGACAGTAATAAAATCAAAACCAAATAGATATATAATTTGTTTTAATAATACGGGCAACACTTAAATTAGGCTAATTTTAAGTTTCAAAAGATGCAGTTTAATTAAATGTAGTTTCTCTAATAAACCCCCTATATAAGTATTTTTAGAGACTTTAACAAGAAATTCTAAGCAGTATGATGATGCTGTTATTACGTCTAACAGATGGGGAAGGGGGGGGGGGGGCAATTATGGTGATCTCGTTATTACGCCTAACAGTTAAGGAGCCAATTATAGCGTTACCGAAACTTTATTGCAATATTTGGCTCATGATGAGGTGTCAATTAAGGCGATTACACGTCCCGGGTTGTGCGGAAATTTTGGCTTTACCGTTTAATATGCCCTATTCGTCTATCTTGGGTTGCCGATTACTGATTAGCGAAGTTAGCACACAGCCGGGGGATAGTTGTGATTATGTTATACCTAATCCCCTAGAGTTTTTTAGGGAATTGGTTTAATAGGTTCCCAAGCTAATTGAATTTAACACATTTATAATTGAAAATTTTACATTGCATTGAGACAGATTTTACTTGTATAACCAAACGACGCGTAGAGCCATAGTCAAAGTAACGCAGAAGCTGCCCCAGCCTCTTATATATGACCTACCCCTTGCTTCTTAGACCCTTGTATTTATTGTTAAAAACCAACCAATAGGAGAGCTCGTAGCAGTGTGATGTTGTGAAGGCAAGCTTCATATTAATTGCCCTAACACTGTTTGACCTAAAAGGTGGCCAACTCATCACCACATTTTTAAATGGAACGAAATAAGTTTTTAAACAAAGAAAGGTTTAAATCGTAATATATTTTAATTTACTTCTGAAAATGCCTTATGGGCTTGAAACTCAGTAAAATAAATAATAACAAATTAAAGTGATATTATTAATAAATATATAACTTGAATTTAGAATCTAGTACTAAAAATATAATCGTTCAAATTTGCCTAGCCATCCATGGATGAAGTATTAAAATGAAAATTTACATACAGTTCTTTAAAGAAAAATATACTTCATCCATGACTTTTCAGATAACTAAGAGGGGCCCAAAACAGTATCATTACAGAGATCAGGCCAATTTCTATTAATAAAAGACTATCGATTTAAGTAGGACTTTAAACAATACGTTTCATTATAAAAAGATTATATTTTTCTTGTGAATTGGGCACTTTATTCTATGCACTATTTACTATTAGCTATGCATTATGCATAAATATAAACTCAGACTTACTTTAATAAATGTAAAAACTTGTCTAGCACTTTTATAAAAAAAATCGCATTGAAAATGTTTCTATTATTGTAATTCAAAATGTGGGGTATCTTGAAAATTTATTTAAGGAACTGTTTGTAACATTGTAATATATTGGTGGAAAAAAGTAAGTTACATTGGAGAATGAGTGGCTGGTATTGAATTTTTATTCAAAGTAGTTGAATTTATAATGGCTAGGACAATGTAAAATACATATTTGATAGTATATTTATCACAACGTGTACCGAGCTAATGGCCATTAGCTCGCACCGTTTTGTGTTTTGCCTCAACAACTCGTCATGTGTTATGGTGGAGTTTGAACTTCCTGTGGCCTTGCTGAGGTAGTGGTTGCATTCCGAGGTCATTTCAAATGAGCTACATTTAACTTAAATTGAGTGGTAAAACACAACAAAAATGTATTGAAACGAAATATGTCTCGTTTCCCCCCTCTTAAATGTCTGCACTTCACGCACGCGCCTATACCCCTTCGAGCGCTCTAGCTCTGAGACTTGATAGGTCGAACACACCTTTTTTTATACTTTCATATTTTGGTCTGAGTCGGAAAGTAGATGTTTAATATGTTGTAATAACAAAAAGGAAGACATAATGATTCATAGTTATCTATTAGACAGTCATATGTCTGGTTACTTTCAGCGTGTAATCGACTAATAGCAAAGAGTGCCGAGCCAAGGTGCTACGCAGCCGGAGTACTACGAGTGAACAAACAGCCCATTTATTAAGATTAGAAGACTGGAATCCCCGCTGGGATTATTGTTTCATTACAGTTAACTAATGTGCTAAGTATAATTTTTCTCGCTAGCCATGTACTAGTGTACGTCTTGATGTGTTTGAGTGGATGCTTAACGTCTCAACCACATATTAATAATGTATTTATATCATGGTAGGTTTTGATTAGGTTTATGGCCAGGTGTGCCTATTCACAAATTGTGGCACGTTGGTTCCTTTAGAACCAATCGCGTGTAATTAAGTTGTGTATATATATATATTTGTGGGTTGAGTTACATGGTTTGTCCTTCAACTAAATCACGGGTCAGCTGTGGCTTATTTGTTTAGACTAATAATTCTATTAAATGAATACATTGTTTGCTAATATTATGTGTCACTATATACGGCTTAACCATTGTTTTGAAGATCACTTAACGACATGATGTTCTACTCGTAGTTGTTGTAAACTAAGCTTGGTCACTCGAAAATAATTGTTTTCTGATGAGGCTACCTCCTGTCTATTGTTGTTGGAGGAACGTCAACTCCAGCTAATTGGGTGTTATTCTCAGTTTTTTAATGACCTAATTAGGTCTTTCGGCCCTCTTGATGGCCTCTAATACTCCAAGTTATTGTGTTCACCATTTGATGCGCTTGGCTTGGCATGTCCACCCCGCGGATCTATACTTAATTTATTTTTTACTATTTTATACCCTTTAGACGGGTTCCTTAAGCTCCGTGTTCACTGAGGCAAGGCATCTTATGTATATCTTTATTATATCATTTGATCGTGAGCGCCGTCAAGGCGAACCATGATTGTAACAGCTATGTACTAATTGGGGCTTATTAATCCCCAACTTATGGGAGTTGGTATGCACCCTTTTTGTGGCCTTGACATTCACGCGGTAGGTTAACCAAACTAAGGGGTTAAAATCATCTGGGATTTAGTTCTCTAGTCCCTGAGCATTTTATATATCTATGAAACCGGGAGCTGTAGGAGTTAACGACCGTACCTATGAACACAATTTTAATACTTCCCAAGGTCTTTAGTTTCAATCTTTTCATATGTCTGCTTTGAACTAAATTGGTAGCGTCCTTGTTGATCAGACGCTACCAATGTTGTCAGCGAGTTACTTTGATTTAGTTGTTACATATTTGAATTATCTAACGCTGATAACTAAGTACAGTTAGGAGGAGGAAGCGATCATTATCTCATAAAGCTTTATCAAAAGGTGACATTTCAACAGGCAATCTTGTAGCTATAACTATATACAACGCATCAACTGGATTTCATTCATTCTCTGAAATGTTGAATTGCTAAGACTGACAAAACCGAATGTACTTTCTTTTTGTGAACTTTATTTTTGCCGTTGGTATCTATTTAAATAAACTATTGTAAACCTTTTATTTTATTCTTTGTATTTTTGCAACCTGCCTTACATATTAAGTCAGGTTCAAATGGATACCACAATTATACAATATTTACAGTTGACCTAACCAATATTTATACACGGAACAAATTATTACAATAATTTATCTTGTAATTATTTATTAATTTTTCACGTGGGTCCTTAAGATGCGTTATCAAGGATATGAATTTGAAATTTAGTACATAATAACTTAGCGTGAGGATTACTTAAATCTCTAAAATAGATCGAGCCTCTTAATTTTTCCAGTTATGTCATAATATTTATGATCCCAGAGATAGAAAAAGTGAAAGATCGTATATATGTTTTTAACCTTGTCCAATATTAAGATCGTCATAGTGCCTTCACATGAGGTAGGCTGGTCTGTTTATACATTTCAATATAAACAGAGAAGTAAACATGGTGGCAGAATCTTATAATCACAAACGTGTGAATTATGGTTTCATTTGTGAGGATCATTAAAGTTGTAAGCATTCCATGAAATGTATATGCCCTTCGTTTACCTTTAGAGCGAGCAAGCTTACCTTGCTTGGTTTCAATATGTTGCACGTTAAATGATAGGGCCACAGTATAATCCAGGGGCTCCCAAACTTTTTAGATCAAAGGAGCCCTTGCGTCAAAAAATATATATGCTCGAGCCCTCATAGAATTTTTTACACTAATATTATTGCCACTAAATATTCGTACATCCTGAACAGGTAGTAAGATGCGGTGATAAATAAACCATTGAATAGCAACAGTAAGATTTTACAAGTCCTTTAGAATTAATACATGAATAAATATTCAAAGAAAAATACATTTCACATTTTCTTATTTGGGGAAAAAAGGTTCAACTTGCTAAATGCAAAATATAATTCAGTATATATTTGTGGTTTGGGTGGGCCCGAATTTTATCACAAAATTCATAAATATTTTAAATTATGTTTTTCACCTCTAAGTTCAGATCATCTTCTATATTTAGACCGTTTCTAAATTTAGTCTTTGTAGCAGTATACAATGAAATTGTTTGCTCACAAAGATATAGGGCATCCATGGTTGGAAGGGTGGTATGTAACAGCTAGCAGAAGGTTCTTCATCGCAAACATTGACTGAAAGTAGCTAATGTCAACATATTCGTAAATAATTAATATTTGCCCTATATATTTTTCCGAAACGCACAGCAAATTTCAAAGTATAAATCCTTACTTTAGTTTATCCAAAATTTTGTATTTTATTTCCCCTAAAATTTTGCTTTAAAAGCATAATTCATTGAAATCTCTATATTGTTCTTTTTATTTTAAAGAAAATTCGTTGACAATGGCAAATGTCCTTTATTCTGGTTTGAAAAAATAGGCAATCTTCATTTCTGATGCTTTTCTATAGTGTGGAAACCAATAAATAATATTCTAAAACAGCCCACGGAGCCTGAGATAAGTATGGAGGAGCCCAAAGACTCTCTCTGAGGAGCACAGGGTGAAAAAAGCTGGTGTAGTCCATCAAGGTATAAAACAATCTTCATATTAAGCGACGATGTGGGCGCTTTTAATTTTATTTGACAAATAATTACTTTTATAAAATAAATAAATTATAAAATTAAATTTAAATAGTAAAAACTACAAAAAGATCGAGATTATTTAAACAAATAGTATGAATAACAATTACATTTTATTTTTATTTTATTTTAATTTATTCTACAATTGTTTTAGGAAACTGTTATTTTATCCATCCATAGTAGGCATATATTCCCTAGTAATAATCCAAAAAGATACACACTTTGTTTACCTTGAAAAATAACACCTTACCTTACTTTATTAGTGATTACACTATGATGTGGCATATAAGATAGTTCCATGGTGTAATCGGTCAAAGTTAAGTCCGCTACTTTTCATTGGTAACTAATAATAGGTACCATGTGGGATACCACATTATACAAAGTGTTGTAAGTTGATTAATATAATTTTTAATTTAAGTATATGTGTTTCTTAAAGGAATATATTTTAACATAAATTTTTTTCCCGCGCAAATGAGCTAATTGTGTTTGCTTTTAAGAGAGGTAGGCTTTATACATACACTTAATATTTTGTTTTAAATCCTAAGCTATTGTACAAATACGCTATGTATAAATGTCCATAATTTTAAGAAAATTTGTAAATGTTGCACTTTACTAACTTTAAATATCAAGAATACTACAATAGGAATATGCATTCACAAATCTCAGCTGGGAAAATTACTTGTTTGTCATTTCTAAAACTTAGTATTATGACGTGTTCTATTATTATCATTTCATTTGGAGAATTCTTAGAAATATTAATCTATTCTATGCAATTTTTAATTTCAAAACACCAAACAAAATGTATTAATCTATTATTTGAGCAAGCTATTTTATTTTGTTGGTATTTTTGAAGGATAAGCTATACTTTAAATGCTCCAAGCTATATTTTATTTGTAAAATTAGCATACAAGATTTACTTACCCCTGTTCTTCTTAAGGGAACGTGTGTACCAGTATACGGACACTCTAACCTGCTTCTCGTCTTTATATGTAGGGGTGACTGGTAAGGTTGACATATATTGTGATTTGGTCTGACCATTTCCCTGTTGAAAGTCTTCGGTTGATGTTTGCGCTAGGTCACTTAACGCAAGAGTGGCACACGTTTCTCCCGTAGCTGTATGGTCACCCTTAAAAAAAATGAATAACTATAAAGATTGTATATAGAAATGGTTTATTGTCCAAACACAAACTAAACGCCTTCTTCTAATATTATCAGCATCTTTCTTCCTAGATAATAAATACCATTAGTCTAGAAATCCATCTTCTTTTAATCCCAGTTTCCCACTATTACTGAAGTATGCCCACGTTAACAAGTTTTTTAAATATATCTGTTTGATTTAAACATATGATTAATTTTGAGACAAATTGTGCTCTATAAATTCCTATCACATTAAGGAAATTATGTAATTGAAATTTTAATTCATTTGTATCACAAACTGACAAGTAATAATTTCCCAAAAATCAGTCCTGATAGTTGAATCAAATTTAATCAAGTGATATTAATCTAAAGTTTGCTATTCAATTTATCAGAGGAGGCATACTTGTATAACAATATTACAGCTTGTATTTTATAACATGAACAAAATTATCTGCATCATTAGCTGATTCAGCGAAATAAAGAAAAAAAGGTTATAAAAAATAAATAAAAAGTTTTCTAAAATACACATTTATGAAAAGGAAACAAGCCCATCCCCTTATCTGAGTGAGTAGCAGGTCGGATTTACGTCTATGAACTTGGTCCGACGAGAAAAATAGTTTAGTATTTGTGCTTAGCAAGGGAATAAGGAAATAGGTGAATAGGGAAACTTTGGGGTCTAAGCGCCCAACATTTTTGAACACATTTTAACTTTCTAATAAGGGGTAATGTGTAAATGTGTGTAGGTTTAAATAAATTAAATACCTTCACGGTCTAAGACGTTATTCTAATCTGTTATAGTATACTGGGGATAGGGAGATAAGGGTTAGAATTCCAGACGTTTATACAGCTTTTCCTGAATATTTCATCAATATTCTTTCAAGTTAATGAGAGTATATTTTCTCTCAAATAATTAGTGACTTACTCATTCCTGCCCCCTTAGTGTAGCTATGTAACTTGGATGAGTAGTAAGAACCTTTCACTATCAAAGCAGCAGTTTATTTGTATCTAGTGAACTGAGTTTAGTTTCTTAGGAACATGTCTTTACTATCTGGAGGCAGGCAGGGACATCGTGTTTAGTCGTTGATGACACTCTTGAGAAAACATCAAGTGCCAATGTGGCAAACTTTGGAGCTTAAAAATGTTACAACTGTTAGTACACCTATTCAATTAAACACAACTATAATTAAATATAATTTTCAAGACGTTAATCCTGGCTATGATTTTCATAAATTATTTAAGACAATTAGATTTGATTAAATCTGGGTATTTAACTAATTTGACTAACGTTTGAGATGGAGACCAAACTTGTATAAACCCTAAAATTATTATTATTATTATTATTATTATTATTTATTATAATTATTAGCACCGCGTCTTACTACCCATTCGGGTTATACGCACTTACGCTAATGTGTAATGGTAGGGTGATTGTGAGATGAAATGAAGGACCTACAGTTTAACGTGGAATCCGAACCACGGTGGAGGCCTGGCATTCCCCACATTCAAACCCTAAAATTGAAGTCAGACACGTATAATGTTAACGCCTGATACTGTAAAATTTGACCCAAGATATACTATGAACTACAGATTAGTAATGCCAAAACTTGAGATGAACCAGTTATTATTTTGTCACTAATGCAAGGAACAACTATGAAATTTATACGCGCCGATTTAACCTGATTATTATGTCTTGTAGGGGCTACAACGTTTAATGTGTACAGGGCTTATTTTAATCTATAAAAACAAATCTTGTCGAACAAAAGAAAACTCACATTTGAGAATAAGTCAGGATTCACTAAAAAATAAATTGTTTTAGCCTTCCTGTTTCGTTTTACTTCAATCCATGGCTTACAAGTAAAATGGTAAAAGGTTTTGTTTTCTTATTTTTTATATCAATTTGAACATCATACAGCACAACAACTCTCATTTTATATTCGGATGATTTTTACTTGATTCATTGCATCGAATATAATATGAAACAAAGTACAAACATATGTGGAACATCAATAAACCACGCTTAGATTTCTGTTACAGCAATGGCCTTCACTTTTATGTTTCAATATTCTGCCACTATCAGTGCAGTGTGCATCAACGCACGGTGTCTATAAAATATCCCCATTATTCTCTACCTAAGTTGCCATGCTTAAGGTGGGGATGCAGGGAACGCAAGAAAAGGCCAGTGTTTTTGCATTGTTTATGGCAAAACATTTTTTTTAGCCAAAATAAATAAACTATTTCTTCAGCACAAAAATAAAGTTTAATTTTCTTCTCATGGTGATATCAAACAGTTGTTGAATATCTGTCATAAGTACAGTGGAATTAGATGAAAACATTTAAAATGAATAAAAAAGCTGTCATTAAATTCCAGAACACCCTTGACAGATATTCAAGAACAGTCAATATCCCTATTTTATGAAAATTAAACTCTATATTTGTAATGAAGAAATATTTTATTTATTTTGATTCAACAAATTGTTTTGATATAAAAATTGCAAACACACTGGCCTTTTGTCGCGTTCCCTGCATCCCCACATTAACTAAAAATAGTTTCATGCATTATATTTAGGTGCACTAAACAACTAAACAATAAATAAAAAACAAACAATAAAAGTAACAAAGGAGGAAAATATATAAATATAGACGCGATAGGCTAATTAGTTGACCATTAGCAAAATCATTGATTTCTAGTTTGGATTGTTACTAGTTTTGAATTAATTCCATAACGTATTAACAACCTTCTAGTTACTTCATACATAAATAAATAATCAACCTTAGTGCTTATAGTGGCAGAATCTTGAAAAAGAAAGTTAAAGGCCATTTCTGTTGGATACTTTTGTAAACCATGCAGATTTATATATATATATATATATATATATATATATATATATATATTGTAATTTGTATATATGTTTGGGAAAAAGTAAAGATCAAAATCACTGCACAGTCTGGTAATCGGCGATAGCTACTCTAAATCTCATAAGTTAGAAACACAGCCATAAAAAAAACGAGTTTACGCACTACAATTCAGTTCCTCACTACTTTCACTCCGGCTGCATGTAAAATTGCTATTAGAATTCTTATTTTCAAAAACCAATCTTTATTATTACAAGAATGATGTTTTTTAATTTATATAAATTTGGCCATCTGTGTCCCACAAATTTAAAATCTTCTTAGATAAAACAATAATATGAAGGGAAGTTGATTTGTGTGTTGTGTTTCTTTGAATTGTTTTTTAATCTACTTGCCAAAACTTGGTGGCAAATTCATGTATTTCAAAAGAGTTAGATACTTTTTGTCATTTATTTTATTTGAGGAATATTACGTTATACAGATGTAATCCAAAGCTTCATATTATGTCATTTTTGCTACTAATAAAGAATATATATATATAATTTTAAGTTTATAGGACTAAACCTAAATATCACCACTATTTAAAAACATTTTTGACCACGATTTTCATAAAGAAGATTAAGTTTATTCAAATATGGTTGAAAATAATTCATACTATTTACATTCATAATGATTTTCTTCATATTTCTATAATAGTTAAACTTAAATTGTAAACTAACATTTTATCATGGTCAAAAATAAATATAGAACAAGATTGATTAACATTTTATCATGGTCAAAAATAAATATAGAACAAGATTGATCAAACTACATACAAATATATAAGTTGAAAAGAAGATGATTGACAAATTTCACTGTGTATTCAATCAGATTATTTTACATTACAGCTAGATTTATGGTCTGCAACGTCTCAGATATTAAAATAGGCATCCCATTTAATTAAATATCTGTGCCTGGACTCACTAAACGGTGCAAGTATAGAAATTGTGCAACTTTGCGCCAAAGATACTCCATAATCATTAAACAAGGAGAAAACTGGTGGCAAGAACTATGGGGACGTCACCAAAAGTCATCATTTGCTATTATTTTTACCAATTTTTGTGAAGAGTTAGCTTCCAAAGTCAATGCTACATTATATAAAATCTCTAGAGAAAATGTCAGAAAATATAAATACTCTTAAAAAAATTATTTTAAATTAGTAATTAATTAAAGTATATATATTTCTGAGTGTTTTTTTAAACAATAATATTATTCATGGTGGAGGGTCTATTTATATTATTAGTTTAAAGCGTTCGTTGAATTATTCAACATTTTTAGAAACTTTACAAGATGTTTTAATATACATCCTACCTACATGCCGTAGTTAGTGACGATATTTTTTTGTGTTTAGAAAAAGATTCCAAAATAGGCTGTTTTATTTGATATTGTTTTGTTTTATGATAATGAATTAATTGCTTTGGTGTCATATACATGTAAAATGCAGCATTTTCAGGTACCTAAGAACTAGTTTTGTAGAGTACCACTATAGTTTACTATAGCTAAAGCGAAACAAATTATCTGTTTGCAAGAAGTATGCTATTTTATTTCCTTTGTGAAATCATTAATTGGGGTAAAGTTAGCTTGTAGGCCTAACTTAAGCATCACGATAATATACCGCTATGCTGATTGGTATAATTTACCGACGTGACATGCATTAAAAGTTGCGCTTAACTTTTGAGTGGGTTCAAATAAACCACGCGATTTTTCCTCAAATTATACTTTTTTTTGTTGTAAATGTTGATTAGGCTCATTTTTTAAATTTGAAAAGTTCCGCCCACAGATTTATTTGCTATGCTTAGTAAGTCCATAAGCTTCACATTATTTTAAAGTATTCCGTTTTTTTTTGTATGATTAAGAACTTTGACTGGGATAAAGATAGTAACTAGTTCGGGCGGCTAAGTGTGTGTGTGTGTGTGTAGACTTTTAACCGCTCTGGTGGTACAGAACGTTACCCAGGGTATACCTTGGAGGTTGTTTACACGTTGTAACAGTAATGAGATAATGTGATGATTAATGATTATGAAAATGTGGAGCCAAGAATGATCTTAAACTAAACTTAACCCTAATTAATTAAACTCTGTTGACAGCTGGAATAGTTCCCCTTTCGGGAAAATTGAGCATGGTACCAGCCGGGAATCAAACCCGGGACCCTAGTTTCGTAGCCAGGTGTACTGACCACGATACCAGTTTGTGATATAGGTATTTTTACAGTTCGTATATTACCAGGATAACACACATTCAACATTACTTAACACATATGCCTAACTATGTTAAGTTATATAAACACTCGATGAATAAACATGTAAATAAAACTACAATCTTTAATTTGTGTATAGAATCGAACCAGATAATCTTAATCATACTTATTAAGCCACCTTACATGAGACAGCTTATGGAGGCGCAGCTTAGCAGCCATGATGTTGACAGTGGCTCCTTCTAGACCAATGGGGTAGCTTAAGTCAAATAGGAGGTTCATCGAGTTCTCATCACTCCATAAGTCTTGGTCTGTGTTGCGGGGAATTTCGCCTGAGCCAACATAATGTCAATTCACAAAGATTCTCTCAAAATACATTTTTGAAAAGGTCTAAAGTAGATGACAGTCCTGTTGGAGTAAACAAGATTTTAATATTTCCTGCTTCATTGTATTGTAATAATATTATTGTTGTGTATGATAATTTGATGCACTAGTCATCAAAAATATATATTTTTAAATACAGCATCTAGATTCGACCTTATTTAAATCCAATGCATTTTGATCACAATTGACTGTATTTTATTCATTAGATATTTAAGGGCTATTATGTTTTGATTTGTTTTCTATAGTTTTTGTAATGGCTATCAAATATATAATTTTGAAAATATTTTAATGAAGGCATATTCTTGCTTGATTCCCCTCTAAATATTAGGAATAGGGAAGAGAAATGTAGGATTAGAAACGAAACGAAACGTACTCTTATTTGCGTGAAAGGAGAGTGGAAAACCATTTAAGAAAAAACACGCACAGAACACAAACCAGAATTCAAATCCAGATCTCCCCACAAACGGCAATCCAGTCTAACACAAGACTGACATGCTAAGTCATTCGACCACCAATGTGGGTAAATGGACTGTTAATCTACAAAAACAATAGTGGCGGGAACTATGATATAATTTGGAGGCTTCAAATGACAATAGCCTCAATTACTTATTTGTAAAAACTAAGCAAATCATTATTACTTCAATGAATATCAATACACAGGTTGCAAATCAATGTAATTACGTGAATTGGAGGAGATCACAATTCAATTTAAATTAGTTTAAAAATGATACCCAGACACGGGACTCGAATCCGGCCGGAACCTTTGACTTTGTGCGCCAATTCTCTACCACTGATTTGTCCAAGATCCATCCCATTTAGTCCCCTCCATAAGGACAGTCCCGTAATTACAGTGATTTGCAAACTGTCTGTTGATATTGATATTCGCTTTAATTGAAGTTTTGTATTGTATCCTTCGCAGCGTAACAGCCCTCCCAAGTCGCAGATGGCTGTGGTATCTGATCGCTCACGATCTAAATTGATCGCTCAGATGTAGCTGACGATTCCACACATCCATCATAGTCTCAGCCTTAAACGTATAAATAAAGAATGATCCTCAGCACGGGGCGAATCATGAATGGTTTAGTAGTAAAGCATTGGACTGCTAAGCCAAAAGTTCCAGATGGGTTAATTTCCCGTGTCCAGATGTCAATTTTCAAACCATTTAAATTTAATTCAAATAAACATATTATTATTGACTCACATGATGGATAAAAGCTCTGCACTTTCTCTGTGTATGTGTCAGAGAGTGGCCACTGAGGACTTTGTTGCATGCGCTCATACATAGTTCTCATTATTTCCATCTGTTGTGGGTTAGACACGGAGGTATTGATGACAGGTTCTTTCCCCAACAGCCCAAGATAGCTCAGAATCTGTGTCTTGATGGCGTTGAGACGAAACTCTTTATTCCTACGAAAAAAAACAACAACATTCAACCAATTAAATAAGAATGCATATTCACATTTTTAACGATGAAACTCTTCATGATTATTAATACAGTGATTTCAACATCCATACCATTACTCATAAATTTAAATTCAGAAAGCTTCTGTACTATAAATATATATTCAATTTAGGTTGTTTACATAAAACCTCGATTTTTTCTCATCGTCACTTTACTGATCGAGACACCTATATTAGTCTATATATATATATATACAAAACTAGCCCACTTCCCCGTAAAAAAATATTGTAAAGAATCCTGTAAAACAAAGCATCAAATCATCCATCATGTCAATATAAAATAAAACTTTTTTTTTTACTGATTTTATTTGAAAATACAGTCCTACCATCACTGTATAGCCCCCTCCCTATTTTTATCCTCCCTCCTATTTCATCTCATTCCTCTTTCCTCACCCCCACCCCTTCACCAACCCCACTTTCCCTTTAACAACTTTTTTTCCAACGACTATATAATATACTATCGATATTTTTATGAGGAATAAATTAAATTTTCAAAATAAAATATAGCCTATGTTACTCGCTGATAATGTAGATTTATATTGGTGAAAGAATTTTTAAAATCGGTCCAGTAGTTTTTGAGTTTATCCATTACAAACAAAAAATCAAATCTTTCCTCTTTATAATATTAGTATAGATTATTGTAACAACTTATCTTTTTATTACTACATAAGTCTTGGGTGGGAACTTTGGGCATGCTGTCTTTTATATATATTAGATTTAGAATTTACAGAAGCTTACAATACATTTTTGTACAATCAGGGCAATGGTGGCTCATGGGTAAACATTGATGGAGGGCGCGATCTTAAAAATTGTCAAATTAGGTAGACAACAGCCTACCTCATACAAACATTACACCATCCTGTATTTGGCTTACAAACTACAATTAAAAAGTATGAAGAACATAAAGTTAAAAAAGTAAATAAAAGCTATAAATTTATAAAATTATAAAAAGCTCACCTGGTTCAAAGTCAAAGACCATCCATCGTGAAATTCACACACACACACACACACACACACACGCGCGCATATACATACATATATATGCATATACATGTATATGTATGTATATATATACATGTATATATATATATATATATATATATATATATATATATATAAACTAGATAGCTGTTGCCCGCGGCTTTGCTCGCGTGGAAGTTGATTATATACAAATACGAAAATATACATATGTATTTACAGATTAATTTAAAATATTACGTTACGTTAATGACCATAACTTGACCTCAGATCAAAAATAATGCAAGTCCGATACAAATTTTCACCCCCTTTTTCATCCCTTATTAAATAAAATTTCCAAAATTCCTGAAACACGTATTTATTTGTTTTACGTCAATAACCGAAATACAAAATTTTGTTTATGTAACTTTCAAAATGACGGACTTTCATACATATTATCATGCATATTATCATCCCCTATTTTGACCCCTTTGGGGTGGAATTTTCTAAAATCCTTTCTTAGTGGGTGCCTACATAACAAAATGAATATACAGTCCGAATTTCATGCTTGTAGCCTTGATAGTTTGCGCTCGGCGATGATGAATCAGTCAGTCAGTCAGTCAGTCAGTCAGTCAATCAGTCAGTCAGTCAATCAGGACATGTTATTTTATAAGTATAGATATACACACCAGTAAACAAAATAATTATAAATAGGTTCTTAACACTATCTTGAATACTATACATAAAATATACTTTAAGATTTAGTGTATCAATAATTTTATCGTTTGAAAGAAAAATATAATCTTCTGTTTACGTCTGAAATATATTTTTCTTTTACTGGTTCTTTAAAGTCTGGTATCTCGCTAATAGTTAACTGTTCTATACACAATATGACCAATGCATTACATCTGTCTTCACACATGGTGTTTCTTAACCAAGTAACAAACACAAAAAACAAAATAGTTACTTCCTTCACACCCACATATCCACAGCTTTTTATCAAATAGTTTCTTATAAAAACGGTGCGTAAATTCTTCTCTTTCTTTGCACTTTTTTGTACCTGAATTAAGCTCAAATTGGGCACTGGCCTTGCATTGTTTTTGATTTATAACTTTTATTCTAATGATAAATAACCAAAATTCGGTTTTTTTCATATCGGAAGCTTTAATATCAAACAAGTAATTGAAAACTAGAGCGAGAACTGCTAGAGTTACACTTTCTACTATACAAATAAACGACCACCTGCAGTATATAACAGGGTCTCACTTGAACTCAGTCCAAATAACGCGCTAGGTGAGCGCTGATATAAGGACATTGACGTCATGTTGTCATGGCAACCACCTTGTAACGCATGCATATCTTTCCACAGAGCACATGTTAAAATAGCTATGCTTTTTGTCACGCGTTGGTGCGATTATTGTTGGCTAATTTCCTCATTAAATGAGTATATAATGGCATGTTTTTTTTAATATAGGTTTTTCATTGTGTACTAAAATGTATGAGAAAATCGGTATGAATATCAAAATATATTTTGCTTTTTTGTTTATTTATTTTGTAGGGAGAGCGACGTGCATCGACTGGGCTAGTAAGCAAATAACCGTTTCTTCTGCTTCTAACACAACACAATACACACAAGGACATATTTAACATTATTTAAAAAAGAGTTAAGGTATAACATATCAAAAATGTAATAGAGTTTCGTAATCAACTTAATTTTATGCATCTAAACTGAAACAAAAAAATATTGGTTTCAGTTTAGTTGCATAAAATTAAGGTCATATTATCTGATTCTGATTCCTAAAATATGACGGTTAAAATAAATTTGTTACACTAACAGTTATATTTTAGGAAACAGAATCAGAACATATGACCTTAATTTTATACAAATAAACTGAAACCAATAAGTTTTTGTTTCGGTTTAGATACATAAAATATAACCGTTAATTTAACTAATTTATTTTAACCGTCATATTTTAGAAACCAGAATCAGACAATATTTTTATATTATTAGTGCTATTAATAGGATCTACCTATCTTATCCAGTGTGATAAGCCATCCTCTCCATGTTAACGGTCTTACAGTTCTTAAATAAATTATTGCTTGTGTTTCTTCTAGTGCAAGGTTTTGGTGTTGACATTATTGTATACATTTTAATTAAATCATTCGAATAAACTAGTAGTTTGGTAGTGTGAGAGAACATCGAAGGAGAAATACAATAGGAAAATAGTGACGTAGCAAAATATCAAAGAGGAAAATATAACATCAAAGTAAATTTGCGTGGGCGCTGTAGATCTAGTAAAATGTATTGAGCTTGACTTGAAAATGTATTATATTTTATATTGAAATTTAATACAATTTATTTAACTGGTATAGCCATGATGGGCTAAAATTAGGCCAAAAATAATCATTTTCTGATTTAGAATACATTTTATGCTCTCAAATTTAGAAAAAATTAGCCATTTATAGTTTTGCATTACTCAATATAATTAAGCTTATATTTTCATAACTTTTCGTAGCAAAAGTACATCACTATATGAGTTCTTCGCTTAAAAACATATTTTAAAATATTAATTTGAAAGTATATGTGAATCATACCTTTGAAGAGGAAAAAATCTCTATTGTTTGTACCTGCCAAACGAGTTGTTTGGACTCCATACCACATCATATAAAATTTTTAAAACTTATTGAAATAATTAAAATAGTTGGGGTGTAAACTCCACGCACATCTATGGCTATCTCTCCTCGGGGCCTTTTGAAATTGCGCAACTTGACAGTCAAAGAACTAAAGCTTAGAAACATAGCATTGATTTACGGTTCTTACCTTTATTTTCCATGGGAACCCTTATGTCAAGGTGGTTTTCCCACTTGAATGACACAAGCACGAAATTTGTTTTCAATTCGGTTATATCCGATATTATTTTTACGTAATATTCAGCATTTACACTATGTTTTTTGACTCAGTTAATCCTATAATTTATTTTATCTTATAGCGAGGGTTGGCAGTCATGATCGCTCTTTTCCAACTCTAACTGCACGATAAATTTGAGACTATAAAAATCACCAACAATGATTTATTTTCTCCAGGAAGATACGATAAGCTTAAATTCTTGATTAAATTATACCTCCCTGGTGTGCTGTGATGGCCAGTGGTTTCTTATAAACGTGAAGCTCGAGAAACAACCTCATTCAAGTGTCTAGTTTCTAGCACAGATGGCATAATAGAATAGAGCTAGTGACGGTTGGGCATTGATGATGACAATAAGATGCGATTCAAAAGTTCTCAGGCTGGCCCCTTGTAGCACAAAATCTATGTAGTTTAATCTTGGGCTGCCATCTAGTGTTAAAAAACTTCATTTTGAATCAGTGTTCCAAATTTTACGTTGGTACAAGTGAGCGTTTTTTTCATTAGCATTTTTCTTTGTCAGTGTTAGAGGTGTTTCCCAATTTTATTCGAGAAGAAAAAGGGTGGACTTGAAGGAGAAGTCTCAAGTTTTACTACAAACTCAGAAAGACTGCTTCGAAGATTTATGGAATACTTAAACAAGCATTTGGTGATGATGGCATAAGCAAAACTAAGACCTTCGAGCAGTTATCACGAGTCAAAAGTGGGAAAAAGTCAAATGAGAATTCCGAACGCTCTAGTCAGTCCTAAACCAACTAGAAGGATGTTGAAAAGGATCGCCAGACCATTGGTAGAAAATTCACTACATCTGCTAGCATCATTGGCCTAAATTTTAGTGTTTTGCCAAAGCTTTCTCACGAAGGAACTCAACATATGTGGATCACTGAAAAATTTATGCACCACGTGCTAAACTAAGACTAAAGAACACCACCAGATCACTATATGCAGGTGTAACTTACCCCCCTTACTATCCCACATAAAATAATAGACAGAGGTGAGCACAAGAGAGTTATAATTTTATTATCTAGAAACATAGTACAACTCAATGGGGGAGTGACACTCAGGAATAACAATGGTAACCATAAGCCAGAAGGGCTGCAAGGCACAAAGGACACCGCCAGGGCCTGAAGGGCCTTACAACAATAATTAACTTCAGGCAGCTCCTTACATACAAACGCCCCAAAATGGCGTCCTTAGAAAGCAGTATAAAGGCCTAACGAATTGGTCTCCAGATTCATAATAATAAAACATAACAAAAATAGTCAATCGACAACATGAGTAGAGACACAACCCCTTCTCATAATCCGTAACATAGAGTGAGTCAACAGCTCACGTCCCTTAACTAAAGAATGACATTGACACTATGCTAATATTTCACGTTGTAAAAAGATTAAGTGTACATAACAATACCTAAAGGCTTTAAGAGCCAATAAGATGTCCTCTAGAATATAAGTCCTGGGTGACCCGCGGCCCCACATATGACCAATACAAGTAAATAGACACCAGCAAAACTACAATGAACTAGCCTAACATTAACACGTAACATGGCGTCCGTATAATATTAATTTCTCCGCCGGCTCGCGGCCCCATATTTGACCAACCTTGGTAGGAAACAAGGAGGCAAATATAAATAATCCCCAGACATTTAAAGATACCTAAATTATCAGACGAGGCCAAATATATGTAAAGTAAACATTGCCTTAAGGGCTGACGTAATAGATTGTTACAAAAAATACTAGACGCAGATATAAATTGAATTTTGAAAGGAGGTAGATTAAAGCCAAATTGAATTTTGAATATATCGTCGAGCCTACAAAGTTAAGCTATTTACCTCGAAAGCCCAGAGCGTAATGTGTGTCCATACACTGGGTTCCAACCATTATATACACTGTGATAAACATATATTCTCAGAGCGTGGAACAAGGGGGGGGGGGAGTGTTCGAGATTAATCTCGATGACCAATAGACGTAGTTTGTGCGTCGAAATACAGTCCATAGAAGTTTTATCCGCAATGCGTCAGGGCGGCGCGCGCAGTATGACGATCACTTGTTTCTTGTACACTTGGGAGGAGAGGTGGGGGGCAGCCCAACCACACGGTCAGCGACGAGATTCTAACCTCGGTTCAGTTGGCTATAGTGGTGATGAGTGTCTCGGGCGTATCGTAGATGAGTCGGGACGAGTCAACTTGGGCTGAGTTGGTGAGTGTTATTATTTCTTCTATGTGACTTTGTAACAAGGTTACACAGGTAGCTCCAGGAACAGGTCAGGCACGACCAAAACTTAATTTCCAAGGTCATAACTGGTGAAAAAAAATGAGTTTATGGACATGACTCAGAAAACAATCAGATATCATACTAGTAGAAAAGTCCATATTCCCCACGACAGAAGAAAGAGAGGCAGGTCAAGAGTATACTGATATATTTATTTGACATTAGATGAATTGTTCATAAGGAGTTTATTTCTGTTGGCTATAGAGTGAATCAGCACTTTTACATCGAGGTTTTGAGGCATTTCAGGAAGGAAGTGATGCTAAAATCTCCGGACAAGTGGCACTCACTCACAGGACTGGCTACTGACTCACGACAACGAACTGGCTCACGCTGCCATGTATTTATAATAAGTTATGGCCAAAAACAAAATTAAAGTTAACCCCCAACCATTTATTCATCAATTCTAGTCCCCTATGATTTCTTCCTACTACAAAAAATGACTATCCTCCTAAAGAAGCTACCAATTTATTTAGTTGAGAGGATTCAGGTGAAATCGCGAAATTGTGAAAGAACATCCCACAAAGAGAGTTCCAGAGGTGCTTCCAGGGTTGGAAATGTACTTGGGCCACTGTATTAACTCTTAAGAAGACTACTTCTTGGAGAGACAGACGGAAAGCAGTTATTGGAACTTAAGGTAAGCTTACATATTTTTGTTTGCATGGTCAGGAATTTTTTGATTATGCCTATACTAATGTAGATATGATTTTTAAAATTAATTTCTTAACTACAATAAAATATAATTATCTAAATATTGGCACCACTAAAAGTATATGCATTAGTAAATAATTCATTAAAAACATAAATACTTATTTTATATATTATAGTATGGATATTGATTTAATTTACAATTTTGTTAAGCCCACAAACCTTTATTATATGTTCCCTCAACAGTAAAAATAAAAATATACAAAGTATTTGATAAAAACCTAATTTTCAAGAATCTTTCAATAATATTTTAATTTCTTGAAATAAAAATGAATACACCTTAGACTTGATCACTACAACATACATTTCCCAAAATGGCCATAACTAGCAACCGATCCATCTTGGGAAAGAAAGTACAGTTTATACCTTAAAGCTGGTGGTGGATCGCGTTGTAGCTGACACTATACCTATATTCTGAAGTTAGACCCTAATTATTAACACTGTCAGTGTTGGTAGTTTACGGGTTTGGGGATTCTAAAACATTCATTGGTGATCCCAGGCATTTAACACAAACCACTATTTTTATCAGTACTTTTGCTATATATATATATATATATATATATATTTAATCCTATTTAATTCTAAGACAAGTACAACACAAAATTATAACCTGTTTCTACTAAACATATTTTTTAATAAAAACCTACAATTTCATAACAATGTTTTAAATAATGGTTTTGGGAATAAAAACCATGACGCCTTTATTATGGGAAAAATGCCCTAACACTTGAGCTGATTTCCAAGACAATAATTTAGATTAATTCATATTCTCATAAATTTTACACATTATAAGTAATTTTTAAAAATCAAGCACTATATTTAAGCCTGTACCAAAGTTATATATATAGGCCTATATGCCCTTTTTTGTACATATAATTAGCATACATTTTGAACCAGTGGCAGTAGCATCTTCCATTTCAACTGGACCCGTACTAATCCTATTAAAATCTCACATGCGTAGTCAAGTTTTGAGATCCTAGGTTGATTGGTATTCTAGTTCCAATGCCGCTCCTTATGGTAGAACAACGCCCGTCATTGTTGCAAAGTAGAATGGCACTGGTCTGCCACTGAAATAAATAAATAAATCGCCAACAAAGATCATCAACTTTATTTTAAACAAAATCAATATGTAGTAATACTATTTTAACAATAGTTATTATTATATGTTTATATGTAAATAGCTATTAAATCTTATGCTATTTTGTTGAAAGCGAACAGAGTAACTATCATAGATTGTGTCATATATTATAATGGTTATATCTTAAATTCTAATTTATACAATATCTAATGGTATTAGTAACAAAGATAATTACTTGAAACTTCTGTTAAGATCTGCATCTCGCTCTAAATTTCAGTAAAAAGTCAACATTCAAAGCTATTTTATTTATGTGTCCCATTAACCGTCTGGAATGTCCACCTATTTCCACTTTAAGAGTAGAGATGAGAAAAGTAGAGTTCGAGATCAAGTCTACTCCAATTTGTGCGGATGATGAGAAAAAATTCATTTAGGAAAACACCCAAGTAAAACCGGCTTGGATTCAAACCCTAACCTCATCAGTAAAACAGTTAGCATGAGACTCGCGTACCTACTTATTTGGGTATCTACCAGCACGGGCCAAAGATTCTACAATGTCTGGTGATGAGCATAGATTATGCAACTTATCATTATGCAACGTCTTCCACTCTCCATTACCTTCATTCTTTTTTGATCAATTAATGTTTTTCTGAGTACTTTGTTTTCGAACACCCCAAATTTCTTTACTAGTTACTACCCTAAAATCGTTATTACTAATTAAAATGTTCCGTAAAAATTAGATCTTCTTAAATCTACAAAATATAATGTTTTCACAGTAATCTCTAAATAATTGTCATTCTGCATCTGTGTTCTCTGTGTGATCATGAACTCTGTCTTTTCAGTGTTCACTTCTAAACCCATTTCCTTTCAGGCCACTAATAAAAATGTCAGCATTTCTTTCAACAGCTTCCTTACTATTACCTAAAAATCTAAATCATAAACTATATATATCCTCATAGCTGCTTTTTACTGTTTAAGGTCAAGACTTTGCTATTCTCTTAGTGACCTAAATTATGTAAATATGTCATATAGTCTTTGAGTAAGTTAGTTACCAATAAATAAGTTAATCCTTTATTAGTTCAAACACGCGTTACTAAATGCTGTGACATCAATATTATAATTTTAAATCAAAGTAATTAGCTTAGTTTTATATTTGGGTAACTAAACACTGTAACAATCGCAAAATAAATAAGATTGTCTAATCAAGTACCAACGATTAAAAAATATAACTCATAAAATATTGGAACATTAAGAAAATAATAATATTGCCCAAGGTTAATATCATGTGAATTTGCGCGCACAATAATTCGTGTTATGTTACCTTCAAGTCTGACGAAGATGCTCAATGAGCATATAGGTTACTAAGATAAGAGGTTAGTGAGGTTCAGGCTAAGCCAATCATGGCACGCATCATAGCAAAACCAATGAACAGGTTGTCGATGCCTCCAGTTCCGCTGTTGAGCACGGCAATGAAGAATGGTTTCCGAACGCCTCCAGCCCCTCCTCTGTATGACCCGAACGCTTACCTATCCCAACAGAGATTCATACCTCCCAGTATCAACTACGGAAATCAGGTCCATGTATATACGTTTCCCCAGCACCAGCCGTTCTATCCTCCTATAACCTGAACTGCCCCGGCCTATCCAGCTACCGTTGTGGATGGCTATTTCGAAATTGGTAGTGTTTTCTCTGTAAATGGTATGGCACTGCAAGGCTCCTTTACTAAGCCACGCTTTACTACCACTTTTATCTTGTAAACCCCTTTAAGTTCCAGAAATAATAGTCAGGAACGTTACAAGAGAATAACAATATTTTATTTGATTCAAATATAAAAGAAGTGCAATGATCGATTACCAAAATAATCACACATGGTATGACGTAAAAAGGTATAGGCATCGATATGTATCATAGCACATCGCTAAAGTAGGTTGCCCATATCGCAAACATTATTATCACCCATAACTATTCATGAGAGATTCTTTGGTCCATCACATTTAAATTAGAAACATTTTCATGATTTGATATAGAATTTCACTAAAGGTGAAATTGACTATTGTGACGTGTGCGTTTGTTGGCGGGCATAGAAAAATGTAGCACTAGGGTCTGTGATAGATCAGAGAGAGTTTGGCTGAGGTGAACAGCAATAAAGTTACTTGTGAGATTCGTAAGTGTCGATACCTCCTAGTATGTGTAGGCTAGTCAGTCAGTCACCAACCGCCACGCCCACTCACACGTCACGGTATCTTAGAGTGTTTTGTAACTTTATCAATAAACTATATACATAACTTCATATCAACGATTTGATTATTGTTTCTGAAATATATACACGGCCTATGAGGGCCGAAAGTACACTAAATGACTAGAATTTGAAACATTAAAATAATTCAACAAATTTCACTAAAGGTGAAATAGAATGAAAGATTAGAATTTGAAACATCAACATGATTCAACATTTTATCTCACTGATGGTGAAATTGACTAGAAAGATTAGAATTTGAAACATCAATATAAATCAACAAATTATTTTTCTTATGGTGAAATTGTCTAGAAAGATTAGAATTTAAAACATTAACATAATACCTCATAGCTACCACGATTGACGTACGACATTAAGAAAACTGAACAGTGATAAGTAGAAATGCCCTGTTTAACCATTCACGTAGTGGGAGTTAATTTCCCATATAATTACTTCAGGGGCGATGCATGCCATCAATCAAGCGTGCAATCCTCTGCTCATATTAAGAGACATCATATCTGTCATAAAGGCTAATATTCCTCAAAAAACAAAATTAAATTGATGAGAGTGATGGTTAGTATTAAACCAAAAAGTCAGGCACCTGGAGGAAAAATAGAGATAAAGTTCTGACGAGAACAATTAGCAAGATTCCCCACAACGTTAAATTAATACTAATACGTGATAACGTGATACGTGATATCCCATAAAATAGTCTACAGACTCTACCCATAATAACAAATTTCAATTTCCAAGTCCGAAATAGTAATTTTGAAGAGATTACCACCCCCCCTCTTCCCCCATAATTTGAAAGAGAATTTTGACGACTTTAATAAACACTTAATTTAATACGACGCTCTCACCTTTTCCAAGTCAACGGTGCAATGATTGACAATGCTAGCAAAACATCCCAATATGTAGCAACCAAACGGACAGCCATGTCCACAGAGAGTGGGGAGGATAGGGGGGAGAAATGAAGGGAAAGGAGAGAAGGAGGGAGGGAGTGGGAACTTTGTTGGTCACTCATAGAACTAGAAGAAGCTTTGAGATTATCCCAGGTGGAGGAAGTGGCAACTACACATGCCGAGCCGCCTTCAATTGCTTTTTCTCGGCCGTGGCTATCTTCCCGTGCCAGCTGTATAAAGACGGTTGCGTTTAGTCTATGGAACTGTGTGTTGGAGAGAGGAGGTCAGTGCTTACGATCACCAGAGTTCGAGTCCAACAGGGCAGAGGGTAAGTGCTACCCAATTTGTTTGTACTTGTAACATGTAACTCGTTAGATCATTATACCAAAACCTCCTAACATTGCCTCACAAATGTTAGCGGTAGTAGACAAGGCATCTTCTACATACTTGTTAAAAAAAATACTGTACATTTTATAAATAGTAACAAGGATTGGGAGAAATGTCCCTTAAGAGTGGGTGAGGTGAAATGGATGGGGAACTGGCTTGCCTTTCAACATATCAGCTAGGCAAACCTCTTATCATTTCTTTTCATAGAATCACCAACTAAATAATCGACTAGTTTTTAAAAGCCAAAACGACAGCAAGGATATGCCTATAAGTTGGTAGTGAAATAAAAGTTATATGTGATATTATTAGAGGAGGCAGAGCACAAGGATGGTCTCAGAAATTTTCCAATTTTTATACGTCCAGGGTGTTTTATGTTCCCCCATTTTTGAAATATCTTTATTCTGACACAAATAATGCTAGTTTCAACATTTTTAAACATTACATTGAAAATGTCTACTCTATGGTCACCAATACATTTTAAACTATAGGAATTAATTCCTAAATTTAAAGGCAAAATTTATAAAAACTTAAGACATTCAATCTAAAATCCTATAAAATATTCGAGATAAAATAGTGTTTGTATGAAAGAGTCCTTCTTCTGCCACCCAACAAATTCAAATCAGAACAAGGAAAATTTATTAAAATAAATTATATTTAGAATGCCTTAGATGACCGCATCGAGGGGGTGGAGATTTAAAGGTGTGCATTATTACAGTTTTATGATATAATAACTATAAAATAGTGTCTTTGGTGCATTTTTAACCTTTAATAAAGCTATCTTAGCAAAGTTGGGCATATTTAAACTTTCAATACTATACTCTACTTTAGTAAATCATACTTTAAAATTAACATATCACGAGCTTGATGTGAAAAGCATTATTTTCTCGTCAAATTTTTGAAAATCATTCAAGAAATGTTTTAAATACTGTATAGTATCAAAATTTAACTCAAATTGGCACTAATTCATTCAAAGTCACTTAACTAGATTTTTTTTCAATATTTTGTAAATTCTATACAAATAAATTTTACTGTTTAATTTTTTTAATAAAGGATATCTATATCGGGTGCAAGTAAACCAATCGATAAAAACCCTATCGACCCAAGAGGACCAAGTGGTAGTTAGAAAAGCGATCAACACGGAGAAGCAGCTTGGACCAAGTGGTCGACAAGAGTAGGACCATATGATAGACAAACCAGTAGACAAACTTCTAGGGACCGCAACTTCTTCGTACTTTTCTTTCTTCAGAGTAAAACCTGTTCGTAGCTCAGGGATATCATTTTGACTTTTCATCGAGCTTTTGGACTTTATATGTTTACACCCACCTCTCTATCATCAACTTCCCTGACAATGCTTCCAGCCAATAGAAATAAAGGGGTGGAACCACAACTTATTCGAACGTTTCAGTCAAAAAAGGCCAATCTATTCGTAACTTGGGGAAATAGTTCTGACAGTCCTTAGAGGTTTTGTCATAGTTTAATACTTTCTCTTTTCATATAATCAGAACTGTGGCCTGTCGGGAAGTGTTTCCATAGTAAGCAAAAACTTTGATTTTTATAACTCACTCTTTCCCCATCTGAACAATGTTATCACTTTTTGTAGGTATTATTAATATATATAAAATAACACCCCTAATATAGTAAAATATTATCCATTTTGACTGTAATTTTTTTAACATTTCTTCTAAAATGCTCTTTTATGTAAATAGGACAGTAATTTAATTGTAAATGGATTTTAATCGATACCCAACCAAAGAATGTTTTACTGAATGATGAGAAAAATTCGTAGGTTCCCCTTGGACAGGTTTTGCTTAACTTGGAAATAAACCACACCACGCCACAGATTAAGAGTCTGACGCCTGAGAATGCTTGACTATTAAATCCAAGACCAAGAAATACGAGAGAGTTAACACTTTGCATACTTATTCATGATAACCTGAGTATGTGTATCTTGTGTTTCTTTTTACATATTTGAGAGATTAACGCCTTAAACTACGTGACTATGATGTGGGTAGCTCTATAACTAAATAACATAGGAAATTTAAACTTGGCATTTGTACTTAGGGAAACTTAGGAATGTTCACATCGGTAGTTTAATCTACTTTTATATATTTTGCGAGATCGATGCCTTATACCAGGTGAACACCGATGTGGGTGGATACAAAATCTTTTGACATAGAAAGATGAATTTGGCATATACATAGACAAAACTGCATCTAGGGGTATTATTTTTACTTTACATATATTACGAGACTGACCACTGAAAACCAGTTGGTGCCGTTAAGAATTTATCTAATAATTTGCTACAAACATAGTTTTTTTTTGTGTGCATCGCATCTAATACCGGTCAGGGCTGTTCTAAAGTATGTTCTTTGGAATAGAGTAGGGATTCTTTTTCTATAAAAATGTATCACCAAAGATAAATTTCAACATTAAATAAAAAAAGAAATTTTATTTGACTACCTGATTTTACCCTCGCAACGCTGGATATTTACAGTTATTATTTTAATCAATAAAGTAAATACTTATATGGTTTTCAATATTGTGACTCGTTTGAGAGGGATGGAATCAGCCCACTGCTAATGATGATCATACATTAATATTGTTGAAGACCAAAATAGTAATTTATTCAAATGAAATGTGCAAGATAAATAAATAATAATACTAGGAAATTACCCTCAAATTAAACAATAAAATAAGAGCGTTTTAATATAAAGACTGAAAATAAATTTTGTAGAAAATATTATTTTAATTTTTCAACCCCAATAACGATAAACACTTGGAAAAAATAAAAGTTCCCACATCTGGATTTTTTTAGGTAAAGAACTATGATGTGTGTATAAAACACTAACCACAAACCATAAAACCAATAAAGGATTAATATTTAAACATAATTTAAGATTTGGTTACTATTCCCTGTGGTTTATTTTGTATACTAAAAATAACCAAGTTACTTCATAGATTCCCCGTGCGAAGAAAGGGTACACCAAGTAGTGTTATATCATATAACATGCTTAATTCTTATAAATAACGATGTTAATTTTTATGTTACTAAACGGAAACCTCACTGCGTAGAAAAAGAACAGCGTATACGGGGAAACCAATGGGCTTGAAAGAGATGGTAAGTGTCTAAAAGAGCCTCTACTGCAATTTATAAGTGAAACGGCGTATAAATATTTAATACATTCATACACTACAGTTGTGAGGAGATTTGAAATAACTTGTTAATTGGAAAGCGGATGTATGGATCTTGTTCTGTTTTGATTTGTTTCTCGACGCAACACAATGATTATAAAATATCCATCATGGGTCAACTTACAGCGTGTGAATTGCTGCATCACTCAAGTAGATTCTGTTCTCAGTTTTCAGCGGACGTGTGAATAAGACTTTAGACTACAAGCACGTAGCCTTGTTGAGCTCACCTGCCAACACAGACCCAACCATACAAGCGCCAACTGGCAGGAATTCTTACTGAATTGACTTTTACGTTGTTGACTCACTTGGTCTACAGGAAATATCATATATATAGTCAAATTCATTCTTGGTTTTTATGAGAGTTTAGTAAATGTGGTTAGAGTTCCTGGCTACAGATACAGAGGTCTCGGGTTCGATACCGGCGATTCCAAAATCCATATGTGTAGCAATGGATCTGGAACGGGGTCAAACTCAGCATCGCGAGGACAAATGAGGAGATACTATAATGAAGTAGTAGCATCTGCGGTCTAGAAAACTGAGAATAAGGGCTAGAGAGCTTGTTGTGCTGACCACATGACACCCTTCATCTGCAAATGTTGGCATTATCAAAGCTAACGGTGGTAGCTTTCGATCGGTATAGAGTGAAAATTATTAGCAATTAAAAGTATACAGCTTAATTTATATTTATTGAGGCTCACTGGTCTTGAAAGTCCAGTATAAAAAACTTCATTTACCCGAATATATAACTAATATTGAATCTTAAGGGTGTAGGGCCCAAAATTAATAATATAATTATATATATAATTAATAATATAATAATTATATATATAATTAATAATATAATAATTATATATATAATTAATAATATAATAATTATATATATAATTAATAATTATATATATATATATATACGTAGGTCTTCTTAAACCAATCTTGGATCAGTGTATTAAATATAGATTAAATGTATATTTTAAGCACAATGTTTACTCAAAGTTTGAAATGTCGGTATCTAATACAACAATTTTTAGAAAAACTAAATGTCACAAAGATTTCATATTTGGAATATTAGAAGTATTTGAGGCGGTTTATTAATTGAAATAAATATTATTTCAATAAATCTTCAATCAATAGCGTAAAAAATTGCCAAATAAATAATGCAATATTCAATTAATTATTTTGTATACTTAAACGTGTGTAATAAATGGAGGCGGTAAATCAATTAATGCCGACCCGCCTCGGTGGCGTAGTTTTCTAACGCGCTTGTCGTGTTGAGCCCGACTGCTGAGGATGGGGAGATCAAGGTTCGAATCTCGTTCGGGTGAACTGGGGGTGGTTTTTCCTAAATGGTTTTCCACTCTCCCTCCACGCAAATGCGGGTTCACCTCCTCTAATTCAACCTTCCCAATTCCTAATCCATTAGCGTAATTAGTACTTAAAGCGTATAACCCTAACGGGTAGTAAGACGCGGTGCTAAATATTATATTATTAATTAATGCCGACTTCTTTTAACTTTATAATGGTACTTCATTCACATTAATATTCAATGTGAAACTCGTGAAAATTGAACCGAGCTGAGGTGCTTCATATTTTGCCAACGGATTTTGAAAATATATCTGATACAACCCCGCAATAGTCGAAACAGAACGGCCTGATCTGAGTAGAGCAGACAACTCATCCCTTCTCACTTCAAGTCACTAGCTGTTTGTCCTTGAACCCATAAATCTGTCACCAGTGGTTTTGGCATATTTTTGAAGCTTATCACCCTGACCCATCACCATCTCTCTTTAGGGATTGTCACCTGGCTCTTCACCATTTTCAAGTCAGTGTGGCAAGTGCGACATTGATGAGAGGATTTCTTTCAGTGTGGCTTGAGTGTAATTGCATTTAATGTCTTTAGGAATGTGTGAAGTGTATTAGTTGAGGAAAAACAATTTTTATTATTTAAAAAAATGTCCCCACATATGTTTAAAGATAGCAGAAGATATGTCAAAGGCAAAAGGAATAAGCATTCCAACGCAATGAAACGCTTTTACGAAGAAATTCGGAAAGCCCAAACCGCTAATAAGTCGGTGAAATGACTTCAAACCTATATTATATTCTTAAACTTAAATAATTAATTTAAAAAAAAATTCTTTTTTAATCTGAAACCAAATCCGGAACCTCCAACTTAGCACGTCAATACTTACCACTGAGCTATCTAGGGCTAATCCTGTGTTAAGGTCATTTATCGCTCATATTTTAAAGGTTAGTTGGTAATAGATGTGTAAAATCGTCAGCCATTTGATAACAATCAGAAACACACTCCATCGTTGATCCATGGTAACTTTATGCTGCCGTTTGAACAATTTTTATTAATTTTAAATGGTTTCTTGGATATAATTTGTAAAGCAGAAGTCACTAACCTTTATTTAACTGCGGACCACATACATGTTTTACCAATACACTGTAAACCATTTATTAACTATTTAGCAATATATTTTAGAAAATGTTTTTAAGAATGACCTTTACCAAAGAATACAGCGTGAGATGAAAGCTTATATTTGAGTTACGTTAATATGTATGCACAGTTGTTCATTATGTTAAATAAATAAAGATAGATTACTTTTTAGTCATAGTGGCCATGAGATTAAATTTGTTGGTTAATATATCTTTGTTCTTATATATAATTTGATAAGCCTATTTGCGGTAGTAGAAATTATGAGGAAATGACTGAACAAATTTTGACAAACTACCACTCATTTTAACGGTTAAGAGTCCAGGATGTCGGGAAAAATAGTATTTTTTTCCACAAAAACTCGATTTTCACAGATAATTTTTAGTTTTTCATTCTTTGTTTAATCACCATGGAAACCATTATTTGCTGCATGGCTGTAAATCTCTAAATAAACTATATCGTCTTGGCTAAAAATTAATAACTCTATATTAATTAATTGTTGGTCCGAACACATCACAATTTTCTCTTTGGATGCCGGTCATAACACATCTAAATTGAGATGCCTAAACTGGGGAAACATTTATTTTTTATTGGAATGTTATCGTTAATTGGAATTTAAATCAATAATATTGAGTGTAATTTGAAAATTAAAAGGTTAAGTTGTTAAGTTCGTGAAAATATTGTCTACGTTTTGTTTCGCGCATGATAAAATTATTTTTAAATATGTTCTGGTATGTATTGTAAGCCCAAAACAATAAAATTATCTTGAATAATCTTTAGAAACATATCCATTTTAACTATCTAAGTATGATTTTTAGTGTTCATTTTTTTTCAAATAATGGGTTTTTATGTTCAGTTTATTCAAATAATAGGTTTTGATGTTCATTTTAGCAAATAGTAACACAATACAAATACACAAGTTAAGCTATGTTTTCATTTTACCGCTTAATTTTAAGTGTATATTTAAAATTAGTAATGTTTTGTGTACTCCATATATCTTTTCACATTTTTACAAATTGGCCTACAGTAAGTTCACTTATGTTTCCATGTTGATAATTAATTTTGAAGGAATGATATTTCAAATGTTTGAGTACCACATATATATTTTCACATTCTTTCTCTCTATCAGACTCTCACGCTCTCACACATTCTCTCCCACTCTCTCCCTCACAGACACACACACACACACACCACACACACACACTATAAAACACCCTCTTTAATATAGTCTTTCCTCATTCTCTCTCTCACACTTTATCCCTCTATTCTCTCTCACACACTCTCTACACTCACTTAGACGCTCTATCACACGATATCTCTCACATTATCTTTATTATACTCTCTCTATTAAGCTCTCTTAAACGCTCTCTTTCTCTCAAAAGCTCACTTTCTCAAATTCTCTCTATCTCTTAAACGATATTTCTCTCAAACTTTCTATCTCTTAAACGCTCTCTCTATCTCTCAAACTCCCTCTATTTCAAACGCTATCTCTCAAAATCTCTGATTAAAACTCTCTCTCTATCTCAATATCACTCTCTCAAACACCCTGACTCAAACTGTATCTATATCTCACTCTCTCAATCTCAAACGCTCTCTTGCTCTCAAACTTTTTTTTATCTCAAACTCGCTCTCTCAATTTATCTTTCTAATTCTTTCTCTCAAACATTCTTTTTCTCTTAAACTCTCGTTCTAACTCTCTCACAATCTAGTTTTTTCTCTCTGAACTAATCTCTTAATACTAACTTTATCTCTCGAACTCTCTCACATACCCTCAGATTTTCTCTCTCCCTCACAAAATATCTCTCCCAAAATTTTACACACTTTCTTTCCCTCTCTCTCTCATACACACACACACAAACACAAACTTTATCACGCATTCTCCCTTACTTATTCTATTTCTCTCTCACACATTTTAACATTATACTCACTTTCTCACACTTACACTCTCATTTTCACACTCACCCACACACTTACACAATCACAAATTCAAACACATTCTCAATTTCACTATCACATTGTATCACTCTCTTTATCATATATCTTATATATAATTTGATGGTGACCTGGTGGTCTAGGGGTAGGGTGTCAGACTTCTATGCTGGCGGCCGGGGTTCAATCCTCGGTCCCGGCAAAGATTTATCTGATTACCAAACCCTTCCTTCACCTCTGACAAGACATCTTGTGAATGTGGGGAATGCCAGGCCTCCACCGTGGTTCGGATTCCACGTTAAACTGTAGGTCCTTCATTTAATCTCACAATCACCATACCATTACACATTAGCGTAAGTGCGTATAACCCGAACGGATAGTAAGACGCGGTGCTAATAATAATAATAATAATAATAATAATATAATTTGATAAGCCCGTTTCCAATCATTAAATTTACGAAGAAATGACTAAACAGATTTTGACAAACGAACACTCATTTTAAATACTAGGGAATCAGGATGCAAGTAAAAATAGAGATTTAAAACCCAATTCTCCTAGCGAATTTTTCATTTCTTCTTCTTCTGTGTGTTCATCTGTAAAATCATTCTTTGCTTACATCACCATGGAAACCAAGATTTGTGTATAGCTGTAAATTGATAAATAAAATATTGGTCTTTGTTTAAAAATAATATCAGCTCAATCGTTAGGTACTTGAGTGGTTTGTGAAACTAATAGATATAGATCTGGGAGTGGGGTAATTTTAAAGTTCCCATCGGGGTGTGAAGGGGGAAAATGTACGTTTTGATTCAATTTACAAACCGAAAACTAAATATCCAAGAAAAATCGATAAGACGATAGCCTTTGACGAGAAAACTTTTAAATAAAAAGTGAGTGAGGGCTTATTATAGAGATACTTTTCCAATAAAATTTTTAAATTACATTTTAGTATAATAATCCACAGCCATCGCTGCAACGACCAACTAGTTAATATATAATGTTACCTTTTACCGTCTCACACCTCTCCGGTTGAGAAAAAATAGTAATTGTCAAAAAAATCAAACTAGAGATTTTGATGGATGTCAACCCCCTAAATTAAAAAAAAAAGTTAAAAAAAAATAATGTCAGTCTGTAGCTCTGACTAAAGATGAAACTATTTCACCAATTGGGTTAAAACATGGGATATGAAAAAAAAAACTCTGAGAACCCTTATTTTCATAAGGTTTCTCAGAGTTTTTTTATTCAAATAATCTATCCAATCATAAAATTAATGGTAGTATTTTTTTACTTAATGGTGGAAAGAGAAAAAAATAGATTATATCAAAAGCTACTAGATTCAAATTTGTATATATGTATTGTTTAGTTTTAAAATAAAATTGAAATTCTCATTTCCTCATGAAAATAACTTTGAGGGTAATTTACACATAAGGAAGCTTCCAATTTTGATTGTATCTCCGCACCTCTTTGAGATACGAAATGACTAATCATTTAAAAAATAATGGCACATTAAATATAAAAATCATTATTTGAAATATATTTGTATAAAACCAATAGTTTCCGAATTATAAGTGTATATAAATATAAATATATATAAAAATATATATAAATATATATATATATATATATATATATATATAAATATATATATATATATATATATTAATGTGTGTGTGTGTGTGTGTGTCGTAGGTGAATTGGAAAATCCGGCCTATTGCAAAAGGCGCCCTCAATTTACAATGAGCCAGGCTAGTTGGAAAATAATATTATATTTGCTTATCAGCCTGATAACTTTTAGGCTTATTGCAGTGAGCCCATACAGCTCGAGGCTATTAAGGAAATGCACCTTTGTTTGCTTAATTAGTCTATTTGATTCCAGGTTTATTGCTTTAAAGTGAAGGCTTATCAAAAAGTATACTGCAGCGGTTTCCAAACTGTGGGGTGTACATTTATTCCTGATGGTTTGCCGTGAGAAGCCAAACAAAATAAACAAATTAAAGTCGTGAAAAAATTGACTCATCAAATCTAATAAATATATTGCGACTCAATCTAACCTAAATTAAAATAGATTCACTCGGCGATTATAGGGGCGGCAACATTGATTACAGCTCAGAGAGACGGTTCAGCTGCACAGTCTGGTAATAACACGAAAACGGTTTTACCTACTCCAAATTACGGAAAATTTTGGGGTGGTACGCCATTACAAAAGTTTGGGAACCACTGGTATACAGAATATAATATTTTTCTCTTTCATCGTGTTCTTAAATTAACTTACTAAGTTCAGTACGTTTGCAAGGTTTAATTAAAAATCTCAAGTTCAAGTAATGTATAGTAAAAAGGATTTTCTAAAAAAATAACAAACTCTTATGAATAAGTAATGGTTATTGAAAAATAATAATCAAATACAAATTTAATAGTTATCTTTCCTTTACAGAAGAAATATACGCGTTTACAAGTATATTGTGACAATTACCATTTCCACATGGTAAACTGTTGTGACATTTTGATGTGCACAATTAGTTTGCCTTCTTACAGGCACACTTTTTCGTTTGACACTGTTTTTTTGGGACTATACACTAGCAACTGACCCAAAATTTGATTCCTTACTCAAAGCTTCACAAACAGTTACATATTTTTTCTGGGATGTCTTTATGAATTTGCGTGTCAGAAATCTAGAGGTCACTTCTATTAGACTGGGTTGTAATATATATATTAGATTTTATGAGACAATTCTTTTTACGACTTTAATTTGTTTTGTTTGGATTCTCACGGCATACGATAAGGAAGAATTATACGTCCCACAGATTGGGAACTTCTTCTGTAGACTTTTTAATAAGCCTTCACTATCTTGAGCTCTTTGCAATAAGCCTGGAATCAACTAGACTGATTGAGCGAACAAAGGTGCGTTTCCTTAATATCCCAAGGTTGTATGGGCTCATTACAATAAGCCTAAAAGTTATCAGGCTGATAAGCAAATATAATATTATTTTCCAATTAGCTTGGCTCATTGTAAATTGACGGTGCCTTTTACATTAAGCCAAATTTTCCAATTCGCCTACTACATATATACTATATATATAATATATTTATATAATACTTACAGATAAATATATATATATATATATACATTATATATATTACGAAAGTCTTTAAATTTGGAAATTGCTGTTATGTTCTATGGGTGGGTGTGATATTCCTTTATTCTCTAACAGTATAGATTTGTTTGTGGACATAGCTTAGAAAAAAATTATCATGCTAGAAAATTACGAAGCTTATCTCCATCGGTAGTGCGTCCACCTACAGAGCTAAGGGTCCCGGGCTCGATCCCTGGCATTGCCGAGAAATGTATCATTGTTGGAATATGGGTTTACCCTTTCACAGTGATAAATTGACGGCTGGGGAATGGATTTTGTGTCCATCCTCGATTTAAGATTAGAGCAATCAGTACAAAAGCGTATAACCTGAACAGGTAGTAAGATACGTGGCGCTAAAAAAAAAAATTATTACAATAGCATCACGTAACATAATTTGCTAGCCACTACTGTTTTAGCTAGGTTCAGGTTACATACGTGTCCAGATGGACACTAACATTATGTGCATTTGTGCATAGAATTTCTACATCAATATTAAACCTCCCTCTTTCCCGCTCCACAATCATAATCTATTTTTATGTCCTTTCACGTCAAATGATTTTTAAATGTATTTTCTCCCCTTTGTTCAGACGTAACGAATTAGTTTTATAACAACTATCGAAACATAGTTTGTAGGTCACAAGTTCAGTTCCCGTGTCCATATTTCATTTTATAATTTAAATAATATACAGATGAGGCTATAACCATAATTAACAAATATTCATATTCGACATCATGTAGAGATAATGCTTTAAATACTTAATCTATTAGTTCAATATATCTGTATATAGAACACTTAATGCAATTAATATTTTTATTTTTATTAACTACACTAGTGTGTTAATAATGAGAAATATCTAAAACAGAGGTAATGTACCCATATTTTTGTGGAGGGACAAAGGGAAACCATTTAGAAAGGTGCACCCTGTGTTTATCCATTCGGTATTTGAACCCTGACCACCATTCATGATTAAAATAAAATAAATGAGCTTAGTGTTTAAATTAAGTTAAGGTTAACTTTAAAAATGAACCGATGGTTTAGTTCGGTCCCGGGGTGACCTGGCGGTCTGGGGTTGAGGTGTCTTAATTCTATGCTGGGGGTCTGGGGTTCAATCCTCGGTCCCGGCAAAGATTTATCTGATTACCAAACCCTTCCTTCACCTCTGACAAGACGTGTATTAATCACAACTTGTGAATGTGGGGAATGCCAGGCCTCCACCGTGGTTCGGATCCCACGTTAATCTGTAGGTCCTCCATTTCATCTCACAATCCCCCTACCATTACACATTAGCGTAAGTGCGTATAACCCGAATGGGTTGTAAGATGCGGTGATAATAATAATAATAATAATAATAATAATAGTTCGGTCCTTGACTTACAGTTTTCATTCATAATAGCCAGAGAAGACTGCTACCTCCTAGTCCGCCCCCTCCCCCACCCTCTCTACCCTGTCCAAAACTTCAGCCTAAGACTTTACAATCACTCCACCGCTGAAGAATTATTATTAGCACCGCGTCTTACTACCCGTTCGGGTTATACGCACTTACGCTAATGTGTAATGGTAGGGTGATTGTGAGATGAAATGAAGGACCTACAGTTTAACGTGGAATCCGAACCACGGTGGCGACCTGGCATTCCACACATTCACAAGATGTCTTGTCAGAGGTGTAGGAAGGGTTTGGAAATCAGATAAATCTGTGCCGGGACCGAGGATCGAACCCGGCCGCCAGCATAGAAGTCTGACACCTTACCCCTAGACCACCAGGTCACCACCGCTGAAGAAGATATATTTTTTTTGGTTCTCAACGGGACGGACTGTTAGCATCCACTTTTACCTTTTCCTCAGCGACACAAACGCTATCTTACAGATTTTTCTCAGCATTAGCTCTGTTCAAACAACGTTAAGGCGGCCGCCTAGGTGAGCGAGAAATTACTGCGTGGACGTTCAGCTCTAATGTAGTATTTATTATACGACGCGTTATTTCAAAATATGGTTCCCGCCAAAAGAAAATCGAAAGATTCCAATCAGGGCTATTTTTTCCTCAACAACCCTGTAGTTTGAGTTTTTAGGGGAAGAATGTGTGTAAATGTGACATTGGCTCATTTTCAACGACCATTTAAGCATATTTGTGGAGCTATGAGACTAGGATTGATGAAAAGGGGAACTATTTATAACATTCCTCTAACCAATGCAATATATTTTTGATAGTCCCACAACATAACATTTTAAGGTAGTATTTGAAAACTAGCGGTGAATTTTCATCTTTACCTTGAAATAAGAAATTTCGTAGTTTTCTTTTCACTCGTTGTTTTTGACATGGCACAGGGTGGATGTGAGTGAAGTGCGCAATGAATTATAGGCTTAAAGATAATAGAAGATTAGTTCCAGAAAGCCTTTTGGCCTGGTCAAAATAAATAAAATGTGGTTTTAGTACAAACATTTAAGTTTAATTTCCTTCCCATGATGATAACAACTGTTGTTGAATACTTGCCATGAGCATAGTGGAGAAAAAGTTATCAAATTCCAGGTAACCCTTGACAGATATTTTAGAACTGTTGAGGTCGCAACGTGAATAAAATTAAATTCTATATTCATATTGAATCAATATTTGATTTTTTTAATCAAACATTGTTTTGATACAAAAACTGCAAAAACACTAACCTTTTCTTGCGTCTCCTAAATCCCTACATTAAGTGTGGCTCTTACTGAGCGAGCAAAGCGAAATTTTATTTTAACTTGAACATTTGGCATTTCATTTGTCCGTATATATGCTCTGCGATAGCTGTCAAATGCGTGTACTAATTTTAACGAAATTCAGCAGGGACATTCTTTGTACTTGAACAAAATATGATATCTGCTTTGGTTGCCGCATGGCTTAAGATGTCACTATTTCACTAGACTAGACTGCCGATGACAGGGAGATCACAGTTCAAATACTGGTTGGGTGTAGACCTACTCAAGGTGGATTTTCCTAAATGGTTTTCCACTTCCCCACCATGCAAATGCAAGTACACTTCTTCTAAATTCAACCTTCTTCATCCCTTACTCATTAGCGTAATTAGTACATAATGCGTATAACCTGAACAGGTAGTAAGACGTGGTGCTAATATATATGGCTATATGTTTCAAAATGGCGGCCACCTAGGCCGAACAATGTATTTAGAGGGGTTTTTGATTTGATTTTCTGTTTCAATATACCGGGTGATCAAAAGGTTTTTTCATGTAATAGCTCATCTCAAGTTATTTGAATGCATAATTATAGGCACTCGGTCAAGTAGCTAGGCGTATTTTTGTATTATGACATATAAGCCACGTGAACCCCGTTTATAACAATGAATCTAATGTACTATTGAATATAGTATTAATTTGTTTTTTGTCTAAGTTTATCTCATTCAAATTCAAGAAGAAATTATGGGAGATATTTCAAATAGAAATCCAAGGAAAAATGTTAAAACTCTAATGACTCTAAACATGGAGGAAGTGAGGTCTACTGTTCATGCAACTATTAAAAATACATATTAAAAACAATCAATTGACTAACCCTCTAAATGATTTTTTTAAATATTATTTTATTACTTTCTATTTCTGAAAAATTACTTTTAGGGAGTTGTACAAAACGATTAAACCTTAAAATGTATATAATAAGGGGAATATTAAAAATTGCTTCAAAAATTGTACTTAATTTTTGTTATCAACATCAATATTTTCTTGTAGTGATAAGAACAACAAAAATTACTCATGCGAATATATCATAGTTAATTAGCAACTCTACTGGTGAAATTAATCTTCTTTTCAAGGTATTTCTTTATATTATGATGTTAAGCATCAATATAAGAACTGCTTCTGTTAATCACATATTGCTATTGCCAACTCATGGTCATAACCAAGTATTTCTGCACCACATTTAGTCATTTAGATATAATATTTTCTCAGCTCTATGTTGTGGAATAGCAATTTTTTCTAAGTGATGACAATCACTATCTTCTTAAAAATTAATATGTATTGAGGAAGAAATAACAAACCAAACACTCGTACTCCGTAATACATGTCACGTTGTCCAATACATTCCAATTTGTCTGCACATCGGAATAAGACTAACGCGGAATTTTGTTGTGAGTCTGCTAATCAACATAAATGTCATCTATGAGGTTTTTCTGCAGAGGCATTTTGATCCTCTCACCATATTTATGAGAGGTGCAGAACACTTTGCTTTAAACTCCCACCTACACTTCCAACTAGACTATTACTTACCTAATCCATGGCACTAGGAACTCAAAAGTTCTTTGCAACACTTACAAAAGTACACCACCTATCCCTATCATGAGCTAGTTCTATCCAGTACGCATCATTACACCCTTTCTCTCTCAGGTCCATTCTAATGTTATCCTCCCATCTGCTTCTAGGTCTTCTCAATGCTCTATATCCCATTGAGTTTGCCAGTCAGTACCCTAAATATGGTTCTAGTTTCTCCCATTCACGCTGCATGTCCTTCCCACCGTAATCTGCGAGATTTGACTATCCTAACAATGCCTTGTGATTAGTACAGGGTATGTAGCTCGTGTAAGGTAAGATACCATATTTCAAAACCATATAGAAGAACACGTAAAACTATGGTTTTGTAAATTCTGAGTTTTACATTCCTTGTAAGCAGGAGAGATGACAACTTACTGACTGAGTAATAGCATGCATTTCCCGATTGTATTTCTTTCCTAGTATCCACACTATTGTCTTTATTATTAGTTAAAATTTTTCATAAATATTTAAACTCATTAACCCTGTCAAATGATATGTTGCTCTAAATAATCTTTAAATTACTGTCAACAAGCTACACATGTGGAATCCACCTACCAGCTACATCCTTCTACAGCAAAGTAACCAAATTGGAATACAAAAATCCCTGGTTATTACAATTGCAAAACCAATAACTTAATATATCAACTACAGTGCAAATCATGTGATGAAGAATATATAGGCATCACTACAGGTTCTCTCAGACAGCGAAGGAACAATCATCGTTTTGACACAAACCACAAAGATCCGGACAAGCCTCTACCCATCCATGCCAGTACCCACAACCAGGACTTTCAAACCTGCTACACCACCAAAATATTAATAGCATTTCCCAAACAGTGCAACAGTTCTCAACTTGACAGTGGGAACTAGACCACCAATGGATTACCAAATCAAGATTACCACCAGGCCTCAACAGAAGATAGTTTATTTCTATAATATTATTATATTTCAAACTAACATTATTATTATTACTATTTAAAAAATATTTTTATCATTATTTTCTTATCTATTATTATCATCATCATCATCATCATCATCATCAGTTTTCTATAAATATTAACTATAGCCAAGGAATTTATCTTTACTACCAAAAACAGTTGGCACAATGTGTTTCTAGCAGTTTCTTTTAAAATTCAAAATGGAGTAGTCCATTGTTTGTGTTATTTGTACTCTCTTCTTCTTTGTGTTTGATAAAGGCAACAATGCCGAAATATTATTTTATTTGTGTTAAAATGTGTATGTGACTACTTCTACTATAGAAGACAGAAGAAAGGAAGAAGATGTCACCTTTGTGCATTGGATTCTTCCCACAGTTTTCCTCTTTCCCTAGGTGGGCTTTCTTCATCAAATTTATTCTTAGTAGTTTATTTTTCCTTTTGCTTTAGTTTTATCAATTTCCTTTATTATACAATTTTCTAGCCATTGGGCCACCTCATTTTTAAACACGTGAACAATCTATATTATTTGTGTGAGCATATACTTAGTCTTTTCAGCGTTATTGAAATTTCTGCATTTCTTGCAAGAGTTTCCTTACGTATAACTAACAAAGCTAACTTATCTGCATATCCAAATAGATGCACTGTCCTTCCCTACTCTCTTGTAATGCAAACGTAAATTCCTCTAACTCCTTACATAGAGCACAGGGCTGCAATAAAGCTTCGCAATTCAATTATTTTATGTGCCACACCTTTGAGTTCGTCCCTAAACTCTTTCATTACCCTAATAGTACACTCTTTGGATATATTATAAAGTAATGGGGAAAACGCACCATCTGAAATATTTGGTCCTAAAAATGGGTCAAGTTACCGGTAACAAGTTTGCTTTACAAGCTGTGGGGTTAGACAATGGCAATGATGTATTTGGTGTCAGAATTCCAACTTCAGACGCTAAAGTACTATCATTAGACATTAGAGGTCTGGACGCTATAGTTAAGAACCAATCCTTATACCTTATACCATAGAAATAACTCTGTATTCAGGGTGAAAGACCAAAGGAAGGGTGTGGCTTTTCATACATGTAGGCTAATTGTAGTTGCAATCGTTGTAGTAGAGGTTGCTCTCGTTGTCACGAGGATCATACTGATAGTAACGAAAGATTTAATTGAATCTTAAACACAACTAAATATTTAGTATACAGTCAATACAAACTTTAAAAATAATGCTCTAAAAATAGAGGTTTATGTACAGCCTGTAGCCCCTACATATGTAAATTTAATATTTCAATTCTTTTGGAAGCTCTTGAAATTTCAGATTCAAGTTTTGATCTTAATATCTAGAGATAAATGTGTGTACTAAAGAATCATATTCCTAAAAAAAAAAAAAAAACGGTATTTTTGCGTGCACATTTATATTATTTGACAACACAATATTTAAAGTAAATCAGGACCTATCATTAAAATGGTTATTTAAAGCTATAAATGTTTTGTTACACTGTTTCCCCAAACAAAATCACACGAACCTATATATCATACTAAATATATTTTGTATAATTTTATTCTAAAGTGATTTCTTTCACTTGATATAGTTTGTTTGGATAAATGTGGCCTTTGTTTATAATAGTTGCACACATTAAATACGGGTATTTATTTATATTTTTTATGCAAGCCACTCTCAAGAATACTCACATATTTACACTAAAGTAATAGGGAGAATAAATTTAGAAGATATGTAAACAAATTTACGAGGATAAATAGTGGAAACGGGGCCACCCTTAGCAGACGTGTGGCCCTGGGCAAACCTCGTTTCCAGGACTCCCACTTATCTGCCTAACCCCCCCTTCACCGCGATAGTTGAATTCTTAGTTATTACAGTAGTTTGCACCTATATATCAATTTTCAGCTATATAAGGTAACAGGAAATGGCCTAAAAGGTAGTTACATGTAATAATTAATGCTAGAGTCTGTTTTTTTTTAACATATAGGGTTTGATTTCTACCCAAATCTTCATTATAATTTCTTTACCAACGAATTTGATCTGTATTAAGATACAAAGAACAACTGTGCCAAGTTTGAATTAAATCAGTTCATGCAATCTAAAGTAATCAAAAGGGAGAGCTCGCTTCACTCGTTCAATAAATCAAACCACATTGTTATGTTTTTATTAGTTTTTACACTCGTGACAACATTTGTTAGATCGCCTATACAGGGAGCCGACTATACGAGCACGCAAGCAAAAATTTCCCGCCCCAAATTGTCTTTACCCTCTGTCAATCAAGCGCAAGGTCTCTCAAATCGCGGGGCTTTGTGCAGCCGAACCATTTGCACACCCTTAAGGACGGCCCTGAGTGGAAAACTACTTGAATAAAAACTCCTGTTTACAACTGGCCTGGATGTGTATTTGGGAGTATATTCTTTGGCATCTCGAGTGCTTACACCCCTCTAGCTGGTATTCCCCATTTTAAAGTAGAACCAAGCGAATTGAACTCGTGGGGTTTGTCTCGAGGGGGGTTGACCCACTCAAAAAGTAATGTATCGAAGGATTTTTGATCAATAAGTCAAATGAATCATTAAATTTATTCTCAATTCGAGAATTAGACTTTAAAAAATGCAGTAAATAAGCAGCTTGCATGAATTTATGATGATAGGGCATTTGTTAGTAGCGATAAAGCATTACAATAACCAAATTCTTTAGATCAAATAAGAGTAGTTAGGACAACTTATTTAAACGAAGAACTAGTAAAATACTCTATGGTGGACCATCTCAATCGTTTGCACTTATTTTTTGTAGTAAAATAGTGGCCTATGAACATTGCAAATAAACTAATTTGGTTTCTTGTTAAGTAGCCTACCGAGAGAGTTATAATTAAAAACTAAATCACAATGACACTATGCAATATAGTTGATTATACACAGAAACACAAACACGACTTAATGTAATAATCTGATTATTTTAATATCGATTATAAAAATGTTATTTTGATGCGAGTATTAATCAATTTTGCACAAAGCTAAGTTGCTTCCATCCCATATTAATCAAGCAAATCAATATTAATATATGGGCTGGATAAAGTTGATTTTCAAAAAAATGCACCTATTCTCAAAATATATTTTATAACATGTTTAACATAAATCAAATTAAAGCTCTTTACCAATAAAGTAAAAAACTGACGATAACATTCAAATAATTGAAAATAAGGTTATTTTTCACATGAAAGAATGAAAAACAGATGTGTTTTTTCCTATGTTGGGATTGGTTGATATTACTGAAAGATAGTTTTCAGTATGAAAAATTAGTATACAACAACATGAAATTAACACGAATATTCATTTCTAATACGACTTATTTTCATTCAGGATTCGTTCAAGCAAGATACATTAGCGTACATAATGAGAGATCTTGGAAATAGGCGGCCTGAAGTAGAACCTCTAGTTCCCCATCACCAATAAGCAATATCAGACGAAATTGATGCCCTAACCCAAGATCCCACCAATGCGTGTGTAAAACTTATTTTTGTGTGTTATTTTTAGAGTTATTACAAATATTTAATCAAATATCATTACTTAACCAATTGTGAGAAAAGAAAATGTTTTCCAAGTAATAAAAACGTACCTTATGTCACATCAAACAAATCAATGTCAGCACTATATTGTCATCTTCAAGCATCACTATTATTTTCAAGAATGGTGGAAGCATCACTTGACGTTTCGGGATTAGTGGCAGTATTAGTGGAAGTATCCGTTTGCTTGCCAGGACTAGAATAGGTGAAGGCAGATGCAACCAGCTTCCAGAAGGTGGCTTATACTACCAGACTAACCTCTTGATTAGTGTTATATAAATCTCATGGGCATAGGCTAGCACAAATTATATCAAAATTATGGTAATAACTGATGGAGAGGTCTGAAGCTACCCTTCATTGAAATCTGAAACAAAGAAAAAGACAAAATTTGAATGATCCTGTAATTTAAAAAAAAATATTTCATTTCCAGCTGAATTTATATTTAAAAACGTATGTCATCATTAAATTTGGTATTTTTGATACTAAATTCATACGTTATCGACCCATTAAACTGTTTTAAATAAGCTAAGAAATTGTTTTAAGGAGATTTTAATTATTACACCAATATTTAACTTGAATCAAAATAACTTAATTACGCCCAAATCATACTCAGGATACATGGTCAAAATCAACACATGCTCTTCCAGGCCATATCTAGTCTGATAATCGCTTTTATACTACTATATGAGTTATATACTCCTATATGAGTTCAATTATTTTGAATTTATACAGGAAAATCTTTTACAATGTATGAAAAATGTGTACTTACCTGCTAAATCAGCCTGTGCGGGTTGTATATGTCTTGCAAGTCTTGCCTTCCCATCAAGAAAGTTGACCTAAAAAGTTGTGATATTGGAGACTATAAGACTTACATATACAAAGACGATTCAAAAGTGACGCGAATTTTTGAATTTATAAGCAAGACAAATTTAAGAACTTCATTCTCATGGTACTCAATTCAAAGAGCTATGATTAAAATATCATTTTGCGATGGATGATTAATTAAAGAAAATACACATCTTAAATTATTATGCTTGTTTGAAAAACTATGTTAATGTGCTAGGACCTAAATCGAATTATTGGATCAACAATATTTTTTATCAATGGCATCACCAAATATGACAATATTTTCAAGACAAATTGTTTCCCAAAAGTATTTTTTTGTACTTTTCAACAATAAGGAAATGTTAATGTATAGAATGTCCACTAAATCAAAATATAACTTTATTTTTGGTTAAAATACACTAGATGTAAAGAAACAATTTAGCCATATGCATAACACACGTCTTATAGTTCTATCGTGATTTTGACTTATCTTGTGTGTGTTAAGATATAAAAATATTGCGAATAGCCTGACCAAAATTTAGTGAGTTTTTCTTACTTTTCGAATTGCCTTAAGAAATATTCCGTCATTACCGTTCCTAATGGGACAACTGATGTGTAGATAAGAAATCACACGTCACTGTACAACGGTACAGAAAAGTATGTACAAGGGTGACGTATAAATGCTGTTGTTAAAGCTGAAAATATCATCGCCATCTACCAATTTTAAGGGTATTATTTTCATGAATGCCTTTTCTGATAGAATGACAAGTTTTCATCGATCAAAACCACTGTCTCAAAATCATGAAGATACGGATGAAGCCATTATGTGCTTCTGTGGTCAAATTTAAGGTTGACATCTAAATATTCGTAAAAAAGAAAGATTGCATGTGTTATCTATAGCAAGCATTTACACCAATTTGTAATGTAGTACCAAATTAAAAACAAAAAAACGATTCAGCCAAGGAATCGATTTATTTGTCAGGCTTAAAATTAATGCATTAAGCTTTTTTTTACTAAGATTATCTTTCTAGTGAGGAAGCGGTAAATTATATGGATGGGTGTACTTTGTATCTTTGTGTCAAAAATACAAAAAACAAACGATCAGCACCATACATTTCTCGAAGTACCTTTTACAAACACTCAAATTGAGTTAAAGGAATAGCCAAAATAAATCCGAGCCACCACAATGTTTATTAATGTCCATATTACCAGAGCGGATTCATTACAAAATTATGTTATTATATGTAGAAATGCGATTAAAATAAAAACTAAGGAAATTTTGCAAGGCATCAAGGGTATTATGGGCGTGATTATGTCGTGTATCCACTGTGAAAAGCTACATCGTTAAGATACTAGATTACACAAAATTGTAATTTTTACAATTTTTAGGCTTCTTTAAGCTGGGAAATATAATTTAAAAGACAAATTTATAAAAACAATACCTTCATAATTTATGAGTATGTGTGTACCCAATTTGGTTAATATTTACTTGATTAAATTAATTTTTCAGAAATGTGTTTGTAGTAATCTAGGGCAGGTATATAAGTGCTCAAATTTGGTTAATATTTAGATTAGAAACATATATAGTATATCCTACCTCAAAGTCCAAAATATTTACATTGAGTACTTCTTAAACAAAATACATTGGCGGCATAACTGGGAAAGGGGAAATTTCTTGGTGGAGGGGGAGGCATTTCCTACTGAAAACTGAAAATAATTTGTCCCTCTGGAATAAATTTGTCCCCTAAAAATGTATTTACCCTTTATTTATCTTTATTTCTCTTTTATATTTTTCAAATATGATAGGTATAAAACAAATTCCAAATAGCTTCTAAGGACATTGAATTAAAATCTATACAATAAGGCGAGGGCCGTTCCAAATATCTTCTAGGGGGCATCAGAATTTCCAGAAAATATCGAGGAAGGATTACTTTAAACCTAGGAGTGTAATTTAAAAATAAACAGGCCAGGAACACTCCAATAACTTAATGGCATCCAAAAATTTGGAAACTCGTGAAACTGAGACAATGTAAATTTTCATATTTAAAAAAACATGTATAATTTTTTTTAAATCATATTGCTTTTACTATATGAATCTGTGAATTTTATATACAAGAGCATGCTAATTTAATAGAAATAGAGATGTTCAGTTTTAAGATACAAATTGGAAGCTACGCTGGGTAGAATAAGGAGAGGGCTGGTGGGGAAACCAATGGGTTAGAAAGATATGTTAAATGTCTATAAGAGCCTGTACTGCAATTTTCGAGTGGAACGTGCTATAGTTAACTCGCTCTTCATATGAACTTATCTACAGTCTGATTCAGTTAGGAAGAATTATTTTTTACAATTACTTAAAACAATTTTTATACAGGTATTCTTACATCAAGTCATATGATCTATAGCTGTCACATTTTTGAAGATATTACTAAGTCCTATAAAACAACACTAATATAATAGTAAAATGTTTTCAATTTTGACAGCAAAAAAGTAAGTATTTTTTAATATATCTTTCTATTAAAAATGAACAAAAAGTGTTTCATCCGTAACGGGAATTTTTTCAATGTTAACTTAAAAACAAAATTTATTATTTGGAATAAGTATACCACAGTTTTAATTATATCATTAAAACAAATACCATAATTAGTACAGAAGCGTATAACCCAAATGGGTAATAAGATGCAGTGCTAAAAAACTTACACTAGTCTACACGGCAGCGTGGGACATGAATCATTGGGATTTGTGATCTGGCCTTTTTCGGTGGGATTTTGGTCCAGCCATAATACTATAGTGGGATTTGCTGTTGCATTCCTGCATATCGTTTATATGTAAAGAGAGGGGGTTGTTTACAGCTGGCTTGAATATCCTTGTCTTTCTTGTACTCTCGCGCGAGACAAACACTTGGATTTTCCACCATTAACTGATACAATGTCAAATTATAGGGATTAGGTTTGTCAAGGTTAGATTAGATTATGCTAGTATGGGTTAGTTTGGGTTGGTTTAGGTTAGGTTATGCTAGTGGAAAATAAAATATCAAAATGAGGCATTTAGAATATTAGTGAATTGTCATGATACAATTTCTGGTCCCAGATCGAAATAACACACTTTGTCAGAAGAAACACAAGAACAAGTTGAATACGGTTGGAATGAGATATCTAAGGAATGTATATGGAAAAACTTCTATGGGCAGAGTCAGTAATAATTGGGTGCTGAAGAGTGAGGTTTGAAAGGGAAACCATAGGTAAATGTAAAAGGTGTTTTTTTATTCGGTGTTTACAGGCCTGGAATCTTACAAACTTTAAATCCAGTCCGTTTTTCCACATAATTACTTATACAATTACAATATGAATTTCCTTTTAAACATTACAACACAGATTTTGGCTCTTAATTTAATTGAAATTCAACTACCCCTAGTTCAATTTGGTCTGCTCTAGGTATATTACGCCCCCAGTACCTTCCCCCACTGGGCCTTCCACAGTGCCCGCGATTTCACTCCCGAGTCCGCCAAGCACCCAGCAGAGGTGGGCATTTCCATATCCACCACCTGGGGAGGCGATCTATCGGAGTTGGTGCCCAGTCTACTTTCTAGTCACCAAACTTCAATTTTCACCCTTCCTTCCACCCTTGGCAGTTGAACTTCCTAATCTATCCCCTACCTAGTTCCCCCCGTCCCTAATTAAGAAGTGTCTTACGTTGGCTTAGGCATGTTGAGAGAACGAGTGTGGATCGTGTGACGAAGCTAAATTGTGTGGATCAAAAGGAAGGGGTTGGCCATGTAAGACTTGGCTAAATGCTGCAGATAAATGTGTTGAAAAGAGTTTTAAGAATAAAATAGATTGTATGACTCGGTGTATGGATATTGTTAAAGCGACGGGAGTATGCAAGGATAGGGAAGTGTGGAAAAATTTACTGAGGATGGATTAAGTACGAAGTTGTTTTTGAGCTATATTTATGTATGTATGTTTGTATGTATATATGTATGTATGTGTGTATGTATATATGTATTTATGTATGTATATCTGTATGTATGTTTGTATGTATGTATGTATGTATGTATGTATGTATGTATGTACGAACGAGTATGTATGTATGTATGTATGTATGTATGTATGTATGTATGTATGTATGTATGTATGTATGTATGTATGTAGATTGAAATAACGTTTTAAAATATAATTCGCATTGGAAAGTTCAAAGTTTTACAAATTTGAATGTGATGGCCTTAAATCCCACAACGTTACTACCGGCGGACGCAAATCCCACTGATCACACGTCCCACCACCACAAATCCGACGTCTAAGTTACACACTAAACAAGCAAAACTAAAAGCAATCACAGGTCACAGTATTTATAGCATTCAATTATCTTCAGATGTGCTTTTCCTAAACCTCTGGTGTTTATATTTCCGCAAACTATGTCTGCTCCATTCCTTCATTTTGTACTATCCTTTCCCTCACGTTATTCTTTCTTTGCAGATTCATTTTCAAAGGGTTGTCGGCAATATAATTCGATTGGCTTACTGTTCAACAAAGACTAGGCTCTTTACTGATTTCAAATACCTACCCGCTTCAACAGTTCTCCACCTACTCATTAATACTTCTAATTTTCTTCGTCAATATGTCTATCCACCCAGATTTAGGTCCTGAATAATTAACACAATCACACACTACTTTAAAAATGTACTTAACCATTAGAATTGTGGCAAAAAGCTACATCGTATTTTCTAATTTTGTTTAATTCTTAAATAAAGCAATATTTTTGGTCAGTTTTTTTTTTGGGGGGGGGGGGGGATATGAACTCAAACTTGCTCCACCGCCCCTCTATGGTTACGGCCTTAAGGAAGATGGTGCTTTAATGACTAAATTGGTATGTCATAAATAATCCATGGTTGGCGATGTCCCCGTAAGGCGCTATGGAACTTCAAACATTTGAAGCGTTGCCTGAAATCCATGAAATTTTTCTGGCATGCCAATCAACGGACACGAATTTGTTTGGGATCGGATGACGCCTGTTGTTGAACCGCTGAGGGTAAAGCTGTTCCACTGCACGGGCGTTACAACAAACTTCCCTGTAAACAAGTTTCATGTCAGCTAGATCCATGAGTGGGTTATCCTCTATCTCTGTTCGGTTCTTGTATAGCTTGAACTTGTTGCCTATGTAATGAGGTGTGCTCGCCGTAGCCATGTGGCCGACCTTTGGTTGGTTGAGGTACCACATTTCGTTAGTGCCAATTCATTTAGTGGTAACACCACTGGCATGCCAGAAAAGTTGCCTAGATTTCTGGCAACACTTCATATGTTTGAAACTGTATAGCGACTAAGACATCACCGACCATGTGTCCCTCATACTAATATAGTCGTTATAGCACCATCTTACACCCATTTAATTTTGGCACGCTCATTCAAAATCACCCTATGTATACGCGCATTGTTGGGCACGTGGACTAAATGTCAGGCTCAACTAGAATATCTTACTGGTGGTAGGGAGGTAGGGTTTTAAATCCCAGCTGGGTGTATTGAACAACATTTTTCACAAAGGTTTTTGTGTCCTTCCTCCTCACAAACTTGACTGCATCCCTTCAAAATTATGTCTTCCTCATTCTACTCTCTTAGCGTAATTAAATGCGTATAGCCCAAATGATTTGTGAGAAAAGGCGAAAAAAATTCAAATTCAATATTATGAAATATGGACAAGTTTTTTTCAATCATTATAAGCTGAGCGTAATGGGAAGATGTTGATTAATATCTTAAGTAATTTTGGCGTGTAAGATGGATTGCCCAAACATGAATATAATATGCTTATTATTTTAAAAAAATGCAATGTATTTGGCAAGTTTTAATGAATTCTATATTAGTGTTAATATATATTTTATAACAATATATTTCGTACATAAATTTGATTAGAAAAAAACGTAATTGATACTATTTGCTACCGTTTGAACACCAAACATTCATTAATGCAGACTTTTTCCCCCGAAAATTATAGATATATTTAATTTAGTCTGGTTAGTAATGACTGAAGAAAATCTCTATGATGTAAATAATTTATGATATTGATATATTATTAGAAATCGATTAAATTTTAATTGACAAATAGTTCTTAAAAACAAACAATATTTTTCTACTTTAATAAAAGGAGCATTTAAAATCGTTTAACTAATTTTAGGGTAATAGTATTTCTTAAAATTTATAAATTAATTTGTTAATTTTTCTGCCGATTATTTAGAAAATATGTAAAGTAGGGTGTGTGTTTAATATGTATTTTTAAATAGGTCTAACCAATATAAATTAGCCTAATAATTATAAAAATATGTGCAAAGAGAGTAACTTACTAGTAGAAGAACCTTTGTAAGCCATTCTTTTTGAGAAAGACTTAAGGTGTTCAAATATTAAAATGCAACTAAACAAAAAAAACACTAGTTATTGTAATAAAGTATCCATTAAAGTGCCATTATTGATGAGACCTAACTTGGTTCTAGCTTTATGTTAAAATTACAAAGGGAAACTAAATAGCTCATTTGAGTTTTTATAAACTTTTAAATAGATTTATCTAATGATGATCTAATTATTTTACTTAATTATGAAAATATACCAGAACTCAAACAAAAAACCTTTGTTCCTAAATTCTTCAAATAAGTGTTTAGTGGTTTTAACAATTAAAACCTTTTATAAATATTTTTCTAAGAAAACAAAACTAGATTATATAATATCTAAATGTAAAATATGTGGGGAGAGGAAAAATGTTAGTTCCCAAAGCTCCAAGAAGAGGACAATAAATTTAGCCCACTACCTTCAATTCAAATTTATGTCACAGGGGATGGACAATTGGCTGCTCACGTATCTAAATTTTAATGTAGTGAGCGGACGTTATTTGTTAAAGGCTAGTGAGATGAATTTACCACAGTACATTCAAACAAATATCCTCACTTTAATTACATGTTATTTGTGTGAGTGTTTAATTCAAGTTAGACAAATACTTTATATTCCCTATCAAAGAAATTATATGTTAAATACTGTTTAATGTGTCAAATATATTTACAATTTTGTTTTTGATGAGTGAGTGAAAGATAGCTTATAAGGAATTAGGAATATGATGAAAAATAAACTAAAATCATTCCCTTTGTTGGTTATTTTGATGTTCAGGGTTAGTTAGAAGTAATAAATGTAAATATAATATGTACTGTGGTTTAATGGATTTAATTTCATCAACCTCATGTGAGTGTATTTCTCGACCCATGTGAACATCTCTTTAACTATCTTGATGAACATTAAATTTAATATTTACTTATGGTTAATCAGAGTCAGTTAATGGCACTATTTCAAGTTCTATTCACTAGAAGTTAGCCAACTGTCCATCATCTACATCATGCACTATACATTTCATGAAGGTAATCAACTATCCAACTTTTATAACACGTACATTAAAGGTAGCCAAGTTCCCCCAATGTTTCAACCTTGGATATTAAAATTAATAAGAGTAGCCAGTTTTATAGCTTAAAACATGGTTTTTAAACATTATTGGGATTTGAATTTTAACAAGCTTGTAATTTCGTATCCTATAAATTGAATATAAGTATGATAAATCGATTATTTAATGGATACTTTAGAATTCGTTCTATTTAGTTCACACAAATACGAAGAGGTCTAATTATTTTTCCCTTACCTCTCTGATGACGCGGAATCTTGGCTGTAACAAACAGGAAATTTAGTGAGTTCTTTCACAAATACTTCTTTACAATTTTTACATTTTAATTAATTGGTCAAAAATACAAAACAAACGAACAGTTGATATTATTTAATGGAATGATATTATATTTACTATTATGCTGTGAAACATGACTATAAAATCAATATCGCTACTTCTGCTAGAGTTGTATGGCTAGATTTAAGGGCTGAGCCAGTTTAACTGTAGACAAAGTTATTTTTCCCCCTGTAAAAATTGCTACAACCTGTTTACTGTTAAATATGTCAGTCATCTATGCAATTTTAAAACTAAAATTATTGATTAATACAAAATGCTTTGGTTTTATTTAATATTTAATGTCATTCTTTCCGAAAATATAAATAATTTTGGCCTTCTATCCACGTAATGAACTACTTTTGAAAGCATTCCACTTTCTCATTTTCCAACCCTAATTCCAATGAGTTTACCAACATTTTAACTGTTATTTTAACTTTACATTATTTACTATTAATACATGCCATATTATACTTAACAAAAATGTTATTTTATTCATTTACTCAAGTATGATCAGTGATGCACTAGTTTTTTTAGCACTTCGTTTTACCAACCGTTCGGGTTATACGCTTATGTACTAATTACGCTAATAGTATTAAGGATTAGGAAGGTTATATTTAATTAAGTATACCCGCATTTGCGTGTAAGTAGAGTGGAAAACCATTTTTTTAAACCTCAGTACACCCGACCGAGATTCGAACCTCAATCTCCCCGTCAATGGGAATTAACGCTTAAGATCATGGGAGCAATAATGTGGGTAGGAATCGATTGACAATATTAACAAACATAAATTTGCATGGAAGTGAGTACAAAAATAAAAACTCTTTTATTGAAAAAAATGTGTAAAAAATGGGTTTCTGATAAACATGTGATTTTGTATAGAAATTATAAATAATTTTACATCTATTAAATTTATTCGAGTACATTCCTTTAAATTAATATTTTGATTTCACTGTTTATAAATTTATTAATTTAGATAAGTCGTGTTAGTCTTAAATATTTGAGAATATAATTTCCTCCCAAATAAACTGTTACCTACAAATTTGTAATTCAATTGTGTATCGCAAGGGAATTCTTTCAATTCAGACAAAATTAGAACAGGAAAGTAGCATGCATTTTATTTGGCAGAAGGCCATGCTAGTATTTATTTACAGAAAATGAACTTGATTACTCTAAAAAAAGAACACGCTGCTCATCTTTGCCAAACCACATGGAACCAGTCCTACATACCCGAAGATCATGAACGCGAAATAAAATGTTTTTATTCAAAGACTCTTTTGTTGTTACCCTTAGTATTTTTACTGCTATAATTTAGGTTATTAGGACTTGTACAATTTCATTGTAGGACCCAATCTCTGTTGGAAGTAATGTGCTAAGAGAAGCCTACTTTTAATAAGATCGAAATTAAACAATTGATGTCGGTGGACTTCAAATATGACGAGGAAAAATAAAATACAATAGCAGATATTTGGACAATTTAGAAACATTTATGCCAAGGTTATTAATAAAACTTTATCGAGCACAGAGATTTATAGACTCAGGAATTCTTATTGCATTGAAAGTTGAGAAGAAAATTGAATGTTTCTTTCTTTCTTTTTGTATGATATATATTTCGCTACTGAATTAAGATCCAGTTAGAAATACATCCTTTTGTTAGTTAGAAAATGTACTAAAATATTTTTTTATGTGTACGCTGATTCATGTGATTTGTATTTGAAAGTGTCGATAGATCATATCAATACTTATAAAACAATACTAAGAATATAGTAAATGTTATCTATGATGACTGCAAACAAATATTTATTAATTTTCTAAACGTTTGTCCTTACCAGAATTGTACTATAGGCTTACACACCCTACAACATACGAAAATTGCTTACAAAAGAGAGCAAGATCTCGGTTGTGACCCCTAACGTAACTGCGTACTAGCACTCCTATGATTTGTTCACTCATTCACACATGCTATTTTGACACTGAGCAATATCAAACCACTAAATTCACCCTATATTTGTTTTTAAACAAAAATTGGAATAGTTTTATTTGCAACAATTTGTGTGACTAATCTATTAAATTTTGTATTGAAAGCCCTTCCAGAGTGTCCATAAGCTGTGATTTCCTAGGGTGTTTGATTCCATTTCTTGTGAGAAAACAACAGCTGTTAACATACGTAATTACTGCCAAACAATTCACATATTGGGGATTTTTATCTTTGTCGAAGAAAGAGTACAAATTTGGTACACCAAGCCCACATGCCATATTTCCCCAAATTATACTCAAATAACACTATCTTGGATGTAATATTTTTACGACGTTCATAAAGAAAAGGTTGCGTTGTATGCCAGTACAGCACAATGTCCGTGGGATATATAAACTCAGTGATAGAAGTCGACGGACCGCAATTTTGACATGTCCATGCTAATACCTAATTCATACTGAGCACACATAAACAATATGGAAATTAAAAAAATGTTATGAAAACAATCCAGCTACATCTGTAAATGAAGAGCTACACTATGGGCCAGTTTCAATGTCAGACTTATACGCCTCAAGTGCGGCGTAACACTAAGTACAGGATGACACCTACCTAGACCAGAATGGAATGGGCCAGTTTCATATGGGAAACTGAACCACTCCAGTCGAGCTTAGGTAGATCTATACTGTATTTAGTGTAGTACTGCACTTGAGGCGTAGAAGTCATTCACAAGCTATGTTTACCTGGATGACAGCTCGAAATGTTACTAGAAGTAATCCCTAATATATCACTACGCCAACAGCTGACATCTATCACGTTGGATGACTGTATTGAAAACATATGGTAATATATTAATGTGATAGTTAACCACAGTAATTTAGGCCAATATTATTTATATATTTATTTGAGGTCGGAAACAAAGTTTATTTATAGTTTTATTCCCCTTAAAAAAATATTAACACCACTTTCACATAAACTTCTAACGAACATATCTTTAAAATGGTGACTAACAAATCTAAACCATATGATTGAACATAACGGTAAACAAGTTTTTTTACAATGATGCAGACATGCAGTTGTTGAAAATATTGTATTCAGTTAAATATTTCAAACGATAAAATAACCATAATATCATTTATTGTAGTAGGTGACCCGGCGGTCTAGGGGTAAGGTGTCGGACTTCTGTGCTGGGGTCCGGGGTTCAATCCTCGGTCCTAGCACAGATTTATCTGATTACCAAACCCTTCCTTCACCTCTGACAAGACATATTGTGAGTGTGGGGAATGCCAGGCCTCCACCGTGGTTCGGATTCTACGTTAAACTGTAGGTCCTCCATTTCATCTCACAATCACCCTACCATTACACATTAGCGTAAGTGCGTATAACCCGAACGGGTAGTAAGACATGGTGCTAATAATATTAATATTAATAATAATTTATTGTATGTAAAAAAATGACAACAATTTTCTCTTTTCCAAGTAAATACGATGCCTGTATTAAAAGATATTGATGTGTGCACTATATTACACAAAATCAGTAACGTTCCAAAACGAAATATAAGTACTTTTAATTATGTTTAAAATAATGTTTCGAGTTGGATAAAAAGAGATTATTAAAAAAAATGAGATTGTATGAGAAAACTTAAGTTTACGTTATTTTAAATGTAATATATAACAGGTAATTAAAGATATTTAAATTTATAACAAAACTGTGATCTTTTACAAGTGTTGGCAACCCAAAACCTAAACATATGATTTTCGAACTGTCATTCAGGTAAAAACCTATCGTGAACGGAATATACTCAAGCTGACTATGAAACTATCTCTATGTACTAAACTTATACCAAGTAGACTTCCTCTCAATCCCTCTTTATTACTGATTGAGAAACACGAAATACCAGCTACTTTCCTCTCATTTAAGCACTCATATCGGAATCAACAAGTATAAGAAAATTTATTATTTTTCTTGGTTCCCCACCCATTGTTATAATTTGGCTATCCATGCACTGCCTCACAGATAGGGATGTGGTATCGAAAGAAAAGTATTGATATTGTACTAATTAAAAGTATCGGAAGACAAATATCGATATCGTACTAGTATCGAAAGATAAGTATCGATAACAGTAAATATCGGTATCAAAATTTTAATCTGGAAAAATGTTTGATTTTATCTAGAAATAATAATTTTAACTTTCGAATCATAATTGTATTTTCATATTTATTTAAACACTGAAAATTATAATAAGTTAACCATATTTTAGTATAGTTATGTCCATCGCGTCTATTTTATGTGTTTTTTATGAGCTTAAAGAGAATGAATGATAGAGTTGCTTTTTGCTTGTCATGCAGAATATGAGTGAGAGCTGAGAATTGAGAAATTGTGTCATTGGTTTTTCCTTCACAGTCCACCATAAGAAACCTTTAATCCCAGCATGAGTGAAGATAACAAAAAAGTTGTTTCTTTCTATACCGATCTGATACGGGAGTGTGAGTGAGCTACTAATATAAGTAGAAGTATCAGAATAAAGTAAAAAAAAATATACTAGTATCGATAGGAAAATAACGATATTTGTAACATACCGATACTTTTTTCACATCCCTACTCACAGAGTACTTACTTAACTTATTTCATGTTTCAGATATTTCCCAGCGGATGTTTTCTCATATGTATATCCCTATATCTAGTTTAGATTATAAGAGTACCACACCACGCCCCTCCTTTTCTGCTCTAGTCCCTCTTTCAATTATTAAACAATATAGATGGAGTCCGGACCCCCTAGCACTACCCTTAGTGCCCTAGATCCTGACTTGTATGTATGCGGTTAGGGCTTTCATCTTCTCTCGTCATCACTGATACAGCAAATATTATAACTCTCTCAGCGTCTATGTTCCACGGGAGCTTAGACATTTGTTCTCGCCTTCTATCACATTCATAGCTGTATCTTATAGTTGGTTCTCTAACATTATATATATTTATACATATAGTTTATATAAATATATATATATAATTTATATATTTTATATATATAATTTATATATTTTATATATATATTATATATATATTTTATATATATATAAAATATATATAATATATACATTTTATATATATAATATTTATAAAATATATATATATATATATAATATTTATAATATATATATATATATTATATATATTTTATATATATAATATATATATTATATATAATATTTATAAAATATATATATATATAATATTTATAATATATAATATTTATAAAATATATATATATAATATATATATAAATAAATAATAATATAATTTGTTCTCTAATGTACCTTATATATAAATAAATAACATAAATTATAAATACCATATATATATTTATATTTAATGGGAATTATATATACATCTAAATATACATAAACTAAAATACATAAAATGGAGTTTATAAAACTCAAAGTGTTCAAATTGAGCATTTCAATTAGGAAAAATACAAAATATTTATTTCATGTTTGATATTTTTGGAAGCAAGTATTCTATTGGTATTACTTGATACGAATCTCTATGATTCATCCACCTCTAATACCTAAGATTATTTGAAGATATAAGTTTGTTTATTTTTCTAATACATTTATCATAATTTTTAATTTACATTTGTTTTAATATAATTTTAAGAAAATTTTTGTGGAAGTCACTTTGTACAGTAAATTCCATTTAATTTAATGTACTCGTATTTATATAAATATTTGCCATGGATATGTATTCAATTAGTTTAAAAATAAAATCTGTGTATTCTAATATTTTTAAAGACACTTAATTTAATAAATTGAATAACAAAACATTAAACTAGAAATGACTGTGACTTTAATTGAAATAATAGTTTCAGTCATGCATGGATCTAGCCATTTTTTTAAACCAAGGCAATTTTTAAACATAGCGAATGTTTCGTAATCAATGCTAAATTCAATAAAATAGAATACATTGTACAAAAAGGCAGGCTGTTTAACTTGTTTGGCTGTTTACCATAGATTCAAACTTTTATCGACAGTTTTATTTCAATTCTTTCCTTTGGAATAAGTGATGTGTACATTGGCCTGTTGTGTCTTTATTTGTGTCGTATTAATAAACTTAGAATCATGTGATCAATTTTAACCGAAATGGATTTTTCGGAAATAATTTGAAGCCAGGGGTATAAGCATTTAAAATATATATATATTGGCAAGAAATTGCTTGAAGCGGCAAGATACACTTATTCACATAACTATAATTTACTTCGGGAATTACATAATCATACTAACCTCTTTAACTGTTTACTCATACACAAATAACTGGAATGGGTATTTTAATACTAACATACTTCTTTAAAAAGATGCCTTTATAAAAACAAAATAACATGACTTATTGGAATTTAAAAATTGCAAAAGGTTCAAAGTAGGTTCAAGTTAAGAATAAGCTGCCAAGGAAAAGTTATCAAACATTTTTTGAATAAATATGTGTTATAGTCATTTGTTAAATATGCCGTAAATATTAAGTTATAAAATTACGTGTTTTTAACGGATGCATCACACCATTTTCTTCCCCGAAGATTGCAAATAATTTAATTTAATTTTAAAAGTTAAAGATCATATGATTATCTATAATACAAGGCATCGAAAAAGTGTCAAATGCATGGACCGAATTTAAAAACAGGATTTAATATTTAATTTCACATTCAAAAATTACTATTTAATTGTACATTAAGAATCCCATTATATTTACCATTCGAATAATAATACCTAATTGAAAGCCTCGGTACATAAATTGCCCTCTTTAAAAAATCTGTGTGTGCCACTCAACACACCACAACATGGGATCATGAGAAAAAACATTTACTGATCTGCATCTTGACACAGACATAAATAATAAATGGTACAGAGTACCACACAAACTTTTTAAATCCTTTATCTAAATTATATCTATAGCTCGTAAGATATGTCAAACGAGATCCCATCATACTCCACTAAAGAGAACAAACTGAATATTATACACTGTTACAGAACTAGTATGGTATAAAAAAAGCATATTTGTCCACAAAAGAGCATAACAAACGATTACTTAGAACTCAATTCAAAAAATATTTTGGCCTCTTGCTCAAAAACTATTGGTTGTATAAAAATAAATTTCAATTATGTTTTTCAATTTAAATATTACTAATACTTTGTAATAATTAGTTATTTCGTTTCTCAAAGAGTTACGGAGATATCAAAATTGTACATATTTGTGTATGTAAAGCACCTTCTGAGTCATTTTCCTGGAATAATGAAACCGGCCATTTTTGTATAGTGTTAAACAGTACATATATACGAAGTTTAATCATAATCGTTAGAGCAGATTTCTATTAAACCAATTTTTCTCTTTGGCCCTTGAATAAAATCTATCCTAATTTTAGGACTAGATATCTAATTCCAAAAAATCCTTGGGGGAACCTTATGAAAATATTAGATACCAAGTCTTAGCCTGATTGGTAAAATAGTATCGGCTCTAGGGTGGGATACAGACATACAGACAGACATATGGCATCGTGAAATCAACTTTTTTGGTTTCATGGGGCCATGAAACGTTAATATTTACATCCTACATACCTACCCGAGGGGTTGCGAGAGAGCAAATAGTGTATATAAAGCTAAATACATGGTTTCACACGATCTTAAAACTTTTCTCACATAGTGTATCATAGCTTGGATCAAACATTTCAATAATAAATTTTCAGTAAACTGCCCTTGAGTAAGTTTTGCTCATAAAAGCTAACAGCTTAGTTTAAAGGAGCTTAGGAAGAAGTATTGGATAACTTGAAGGGAAGAAGACATTTCTGGGAGCTGAAGGAGGCAATGAATAGGGTGCATTGGCGGTCTAAGGTAATAGACCTGTCGTGAGACAGAACAATTAATAATAATAAATAAATATATATCCAAGAAGTTGCAATCCCAAATAATAAAATTGATGTTCTTTAAATCTAGTAAAGGGTTGCTCTTCTCCAATTTCACTAGTGTTTTTCAACCTTAACAAATGTTTCTGATGGTCGCTGTCTGTGCTTCTTCTATACCACCCCAACCAGAAGATGACTTTGGATAAAAGGGAGAATATATATGGTGACCCCCAATTACTCCAAAACAAGAGTTGACCTTAAAGTAAAGTGCTTCTTTCATATGTTTGCTTTATTTCATGAATGAGCTATAAGATAATGATTCAACTCCAAACTTTCAAGTTATACAGGTGCACACCACACATATTTAAATAACACAAACCGCAAACCAGATATAGCTTTTTGACAAATAATTACCAGCTTAAGGGCTGGTCCTATTAATCCTGGATAAATAATAATCTAGCAGATAAATATTTCTATCTGGTAGATAAGTTAAAAGTGAGTCTTATGACTGCCAGATAGCATTTATCTGACAGATAAAATGTATTTTTTCATCATATTTTTATCGGGAGGTTTAAGTACCTGATAACTTTTATCTGAAAGTTAAAATGGTTGTTGCCATAGTACCGCGTTGTTTTTCATGAGGTTTCACCTATCAGAATCTGTTTTTGGTTTAAAATCTTGGGTCACGTGTTTAGTAAGCACAGGCCCAGGCTCTAACTATATTAAGTTAGAACATTTAATTCACACTTTTATTTAAACATATAAGCTATTTTTAGAGTTATATAAGAACAAATTATTTAAATGTGAGTACAATAAATGAAATTTTGTAAACGTTGTACCAAATTATCGCTCATATTTTGGCAGACACTAAAATTAGTACTTGCAAGACAACTTAACTTCTGCGCCCACGTCACGCCATCTGTTTCCTCGCACTCGTTTAGCCGCCATTGTTTTAACAAATGTTGAGCGTTTTTGCCACTCGCTAGGTTGTAGCGGTAGCAACAGGGCTTATACGCTTGCGCGCACCAGTAAAAAAGTATCAACCTTGCATTTTCTGCATTGAAAATATTTATCCTACAGATAGCTATCCGGCAGATAAATTCAGTTCATAATACGCGTAAAATATTAAAGTGGCTGATAGCCTTTAACTGGTAGTTAACTTTAACCTCCCGATAGCAATAGTTAAGCGGTAGTCATAAGACCGGCCCTAAGTATGATAGCCTTTGAGAACGCTACGCAAGCTCTATTTGAAAAAACAAATGAAGGTCAAGTATATACTCTCGATGTTTTTCAAAGCATGGTAATTTTTTTATGAGATGCAATGTATACTTTCTTTTCCACTGTGACAACAAACGAAGGCCACGTATGTGAACAAGGTTTTTAAAAGCATGGTCATTATTTTAATGAGATTCAATGTATACTTTTATTTCCCACTGGTACTTAGTACCTAGCCGTCCGGGTTAAACACATACATTAATTACGCTAATGGAATAGGGATGAGGAAGATATAGTTTTAGAGAAAATGTACGCGCATTTGCGTGGAGGGAGAGTGGAAACCATTTAGACCATTTAGAGAAAAAAATTCAGCACACCCTACCAAGATTATTACTCCGATCTCAAATCATCGGCAGTCCAGTGTAACACGAGATACATGCATTAGACCATGCTACAACCATTGAAGGGGATACAATAAAACTAGTAAAAAAATCATACTTCCGGGACATAAGTGGCTGATTCTAAAGGAAATTGATAGGTTTATACCAAAAATGCCAATAATTTTTTGTCTGTCCCATCTACGTCAAAAGATTTATTCAAATTTAACATTTTTAATTAATTTATATTTTTATATTTCAATTTATAGTACCATAAAATACACATAATATACAATGTTCATAATGAATTTTTTTTATGTTATAATACAACAATTCTATCTATTTATATTATCAAACAAGGTAATAATTCGTACATTTTATATACTTAGAAATGATCGCCATGAGTATTTTTATTTTCTATCTATCTTACAGGTAGAAAAAGTATTGTGATCGTCCAAAAAAATCGAGCTCGAGATTTTGATGAATCTCTCGACGTCACATGAGCCCCCGAATCCGTCTGTCCGTACCTCCAACTAGAGCCTAAACTATTTTATCGATCGGGCTTAAACTTGGTATCTAGGGTTTTCATAGGGTTGCCCCGAGTGGTTTTTGAAATTGAATATCTAACCCTAAAATTAAGGGTAGTTTATTTACTGAAGGTCAAAAAGAGAAAAAGTCGAATTTCTCAAAATCGGCTTTAACGATTTTTATTAAATTTCATTTCAAAACATTTATAAATATTCCAAAAAAAAATGGCTACTCTCAATATTTCGGCAAAATGACTTTAAGGGCTCCGGTCTGATGGGTAAATTGTCATTTTTTTTAAATCATATATCCCAAACTATTTTAGATATGAAATTACTATTCATTACAAATATGTTGATCTATTTATAATACAAATATTTTTTTCGAAGCATATTTTTATAAAACCAATAGCTTTCAAGCTATACGTAAATATTTATATTTTTTAACTTTTCGAACACAAAAGGTAAAATATTACGACCGTAAAATAATCTAACCTGAAATGTTGGATATCGACGTCTCATGACCCCCCGAACCCTAAGAAGTGATCTTTGCAATTCCGTCTGTCTGTTTAAACTTAAAATTAAGAGTAGGCTTGGTTTAATAAAGGGCGAAAAGAAAGAAATCGATTTTCTCAAAATTGGCCCTAACGATTTTGAATAAAATTCGTATCTAGGCGTTGATTAAGTTTATAAAAGAACTGGCTATTTTCATTTTCCCATGAAAATGAATTTTAGGGTACTTTACAGAAGCTGATATTTCCGTATCTCCGCAACTATTTGAGGTTCTAAATAACTTTTCATTGCAAAATTGTAGTACTATTAAAAATAAAAACTTTTATGTGAAATATATTTTTATAAACCAACAGTTTCTGAGATATTGGCAAAGGTATTAATACAATTTTGTGATCTTTTGTTGTAAAAAGATACTACTCAAGTTTTAACGCAATAGTTCTCCAATGCCATAGAGTAATTAAATATAAGTAGGTCTTTCAAATGTTTATGTTATTTTTCGTTAAGCCTCTTAGGAGAAATGTTTGTACAACAAGGATCTATCTCCATCTTAGACTCAATATTCAATATTTACATTTTTTATTAGCTAAAATTTATAAATGAGGAATTTAATAGCAATGCGATAACATAAAGATGTGCAATACCTAATAAAATGTAGAAAATGTTAACCGGAAGTCGACATTTTAATACGAAGTGTTGACCCTTGTGGACCCAATATCAATATTTTTTATCGGTCCAAACATACAAATGAGGACATTAATTCTTTATAAATAAAATTATAAAATTTAAAACCATGGTTCAAAAAATGTTTTACAAAAATATAGTGCAATTTATGATTGGGTTTGCTAGTGTATATTATTTCGTTTCATATATATTATGAGTTTTAAATAAATATCTCCATTTTTAAACAATAGATCGATAAAGTCCGTGCGGAGTTCCGTACCATTTATTTAATCTCCCATCAGGAAGGTAACCCAGTGACCTCGATAACGCTTTTCCATCGTGGATATATCCTGATGAAATCTTTACTGTTGCTCATCACCCACAGCTCCCAAATTTTCATAAAATACATCCAAAATAGAATGTGTACAATTAATCTTAAAATAGAATATATACAATGCATTTTCAAAGACATCGGGCATCCTATATCTTTATAGCAATTTAGTTAAGTTGACATCAGAGATTCTTAATTTGTACTCTTTCATGCTTCCAAGAAATGTCATGCACAACTGATTCAAGCAAAATACAAGTTGTCAGTTCAGTATCCTGTGGCTACGTCTCAAATATATCATATTTCTAAAGTTTCCTTGTTTTGGAATCAATGAAAATACCTATTTTCAATTTATCATAAGCTATACTAGGATTAAACGTATGTTAGGTAGATGAATACACGTCCTAATTTCTCTAAGGTCTTAACAATAATATTCATTAAACCAAGATTTATATTACGTAAAAATTGTGGAAGACGAACATTTTCTTGTTCAACCAGTAAAACATGAATTCTTTCTGGTAAATATTTGCTTCTCTTTTCCCATAGTTGCACTAAATAATGTTTTTCTGTTGCTCGACTTTCCCACAATCATAGGGGAAAAACTCATATCTTTTTAAACCATCTTGTAGACCTGTAAGTATTTCAATAACTTAAAATCGTTAAGACTATTTTAAAAATATTTCTGTTTTTAGAAAAAATCAATCATCAGTAAGCTAACCATAAATGAGTGTGCACCCTAGAAACCAGTGCAATATGAAATGTCATGATATCCCAAGATATTTATTTGGAACCAAATCGTTAGGGCCATTTGTAAAATAATTCAAGTTTAAAAAAAATCAGTCATCAGTAAACTACCCATAAATGAGTTCTACCCCCAAAAAAGTATACAGTGTTATTTGTTCTGTAAAACACAACCAAGATACCCATTTGAATCCAAATCATTATAGCCGATTGTAAAATATTTCAAGTTTAAAAAAAATCATTAGTCAGTAAACAATCCATAAATGAGTTTTTACCTCCAAAACCAATATACATTGTTAATTTTCATGTCAAACAGATCCAAGATACCCATTTGTAACCAAATCGTTAAGGCCATTTGTAAAATATTTCAAGTTTATGAAAACTCGGTTATCAGTAAATTACCCATAAACTAGTGTTTACCACCAAATAGTGTTATTTGCTATGTTAAATACTCTCAATATACTCATTTGAAATCAAATCATTATAGCCATTTTAATAATATTTCAAATTTTTAAAATATCAGCCATTTGTAAACTTCCATTAATCCAAATATTATCCGAAAAACAAGTATACAGTGCAATTTGTAATGTCAAACAAATCTTATATATGCATTTCAAACAAAAACGTTAAAGCCATTTTGGAAAAGTTTTGGATTAAAAAGAATTACTCATCAGTAAACTACTCTTTCAAGATCGATTTTTTCTCTTGATATGAGAAAGTTAAAAACACTGTCTCCCTGTCTAGCAATTCATAGTTAATATAGGCTTAAAGCAAACTGACAAAAAATTTCTAAAAGAGGGGGGTAAGCCGTTTAAGTTTGTAAATTTATTAGGTAACATATTGCCCTGCTTCGGTGGCAGCATAGGCTAAGGCGCCACTCTCATGTTAGACGTTAGACTGGATAACTGATGACAGTGAGATTGGGGTTCAAATCCCGGTCAGGTGTATAGTAGATTTCTGGTAGAAATAATAGTAAATTACAGTCACAACCGTTAGTAAAGTTACTTTCATGTATTCATACCTCAAGTAATGTGATTTACATATTTAACTTTCAATAGATATTATCAATGCTTAATAAATAACATTGATAGTTAAGTAAAATACTATTAATGTTGACTCAAAAAAGTATGTTTGTATTTTCTAAAACTGTTATTCATACCAGAATTGGGGTATGCTAAGGGTGGTTTTGCCTAAGTGGTTTTACACTCTTCCTACAAGAAAATGTGGGTACACTTATCATAATTCAGCCTTTCCCATCACTAACATTTTATTGTACATCCCGAATGGTTATTAAGACGTAGTACTAAAATAAAAAGTATATATATATATATATATATATATATATATATATATAACGTTTTGACCTTTCCCAGCTCTCTGATACTGAGAAAAAACATTTGTGGATATATGATGATTTGCTTGAACATGATATATTTGCGTTAACGGTTATTAAAAGATAATGTATAACGTGATGTCATATTGCTCATGATGTTTTACTTTCTCACTATCTTACAGGTAGATAAAGTATTGTGATCGTAAAAAAAATCGAACTCAAGATTTTGATGAGTCTTGACGTTTCGTGACCCCCCGAATCCAAAAAAGTGGTTTTTGACTTTCCGTCTGTCTGTCTATACCTCCAACTAAAGCCTAAAATATTTTACCGATTGGACTAAAACTTGGTATCTAGGGTTTTATAGGGTTGCCCCGAAGGGTTTTTGGAATTGGATAATTATCTAACCCTAAAATTAAGGGTAGTTTACTCAAGTGCAAAAAGAGAAAAAGTCGATTTTCTCAGAATTGGCTCTAACGATTTTGATTAAATTTCATTTCTAAGCATTTATAAATATTCTAAGCAAAATGGCTTCTCTCAATATTTCGGAAAAATGACTTTAAGGGCTCTGGCCTGATGCATAATTTATCTTTTTTTATATATAATATCTCCTAAACTGTTTGAGATACGAAATTACATATCCTTACAAATATGTAGGTCTCTTTATAATATAAATATTTTATAAGAAGCATATTTTTTTTAAACCAATAACTTTCCAGCTATACGTAAATATATATATTTTAACTTTTCGAACACAAAAGGTAATAGAATCAAGACCGCAAAAGAAAATCTAACCTGGAATGTTGATGGATGTCAATGTCTCAAGAACCCCCCAAACCCTAAAAAGGGGTCTTTGCAATGACGTCTGTCTGTGTGTCTGTTTAAACTTAAGATTAAGAGTAATTTAAGAAAGTGTGGAAAAAAGAAAAAAATCGATTTTCTCCAAATAGACTCTAACGATTTTGATTAAAATTCGTATCTAGGTGTTGATTAAGATTATAAATAAACTGGCTATTTTCATTTATCCATGAAATAAATTTTAGGGTAATTTAGAGAAGCAGAATCTTCCCTATCTCCGCAACTATTTGAGATAATAAATAACTTATCATTGCAAAATTGTAGTACTATAAAAAAAATTTATATGAAATATTTTTTATAAATCAAACAGTTTCTGAGATATTGGCAAATATATTAATACAATTTTGTGAACTTTAGTTGTAAATAGATACTACTTAAGTTTTAACGCAATAATTCTCCAATTCCATAGAGTAATTAAATATAAGTCTCTAAAAGTTTATGTTATTTTCCTTAAACCTCTTAGGAGAAATCTTTGTATAATAATTATCTATATCCATTTTAGACTCAATAGTCAATATTTACATTTTTTATTGGTCAAAATTTATAAATGAGGAATTTAATAGCAATTAGATGGCATGAAGATTTGCAACACCTAATAAAATGTTGAAAATTTCAACCGGAAGTTGAAATTTTAATACGAAGTTGATTTTTTTTATTGGTCCAAACATACAAATGGGGACATTAATTCTTTAAAAACAAAATTATAAAATTTAAAACCGAGACTAAAAAAAAAGTTTTACATAAGTATAGTGCTTTTTATACTTGGGTTTGCTAGTCTATATTATTGTATATATTATTTCTTTTCACATATATTACGAGTTTTGAGTAAATATCTCTATTTTCAAACAACAGAGCGAGAAAGTCCGTACGGAGTTCCGTACCATTTATTTTTTATATCTTTGTATCTCACCAGTCAAGAAAGTGACACTATGATATGGATGACAATTACAAGCGTTTGAACTATGAAATCTAATAATGATTTTGATATCGAATCTAAAGATAATTACATGGAAGTCAATTGTTGGCTTAGGGGGCCCAATCTGTATTTATGTTTGTTAGATTTAAACTTTATTTACATGTCTAAAAGGTGTCATCTTAATTTTTTTTAAATATTTCAAACCCCACCTTGGTAGTAAAATAGTCCAACATGCTACTCTAGTGTTGAAATATATTTCCGATGATAGCGTAATCTAGGTTCGAGTCCCTGCCAGGTGCTAGTTTTTTGTTTTTCTAAATGGTTTCTCACTCTACCTCTACGTAAATGAGGGTGAATTTCCTCTAAAATTCTAAAATAATGAGTTATATTAGATTATTTAAATTCGTAATAGCTAAAAGACAGATTTATTTCTACATGTCCTACAATAAAAAGTTAAAATTAGGCTAGAAAATGCATTAAAAAAGTGTATTTGGATTTGGTAGTATAATTGAAAATTTATCAACATAAACAGATTTTTACCAAATCTATACACCCTTTTCCGTCTTTAAAGATCATTTTAATGCGAGCATACGACATTTCCCATTTCTTGAATTAGTAAAAAGAGAAAAAAATAAAATAAAACCAATCTGCTATAATATTATTATATTACAAACTGTCCGACACGTTAGCTCGCTCAGTAGTGAGTCTGCCTACTAAGCTAAGGATCTAGGGTTCGACTCCCGGAATGGCTGAAAAATGCATCAATTTAGAAATGCGTGTTTACCCTTTCACAGTGACGAATATTAACGGCCGGAGGCTGGAACTTGTGTCTGTGCTTGTTTCAAGGTAGCTATAAGGAGGATGTTGGAAGCCACACGTGACTCTCTTGCTACATGTGCTCAAAGAAGGTTGAGGAACTTAAACATAATCCAACCACAGAGTAGCTGTCACACAGTAACAAGCATTTTTAGCAGGATGGTTTTAAAACCATACAATAATGACACTTTTTTTTAGCACTGCGTCTTACAATCCATTTGTTTTTTACACCTATGTACTAACTACGCTAATGGTTTTAGGGACTAGGAAGATTATATTTAAAAGGAATGTATTAGCATTTGCGTGGAGAAAGAGTATAAAACAATTTTGGAAAAACAACCTACAGTACACCCGACCTAGTTTCGAACCTCAATCTCCATTCATCGCCAGACTAGCCTACTGCGAGAGTAGCGTGTTAGACCACGTGGCCACCGAAGTGAGTGGTGACAATATTAAAGGTTAGTGAAATATTTCAAGTTAATTTGATTAATGTTATTATATAAATGATCATTTTTAAAATATTCCCCAAACTCATTAAAAAAGTGGGTAAATGAATTTCATCTGACAACTTACGGCTGATATCTAACAAATCAAGATTGTTTGATATTTCAAAATATTTTTTGATAAGGTTTTGTAACCAAAATTTAACCAAATAATATACAATCTGTAACACTACTTTAAAAAGTTTAAGTAATATTGAAAATTATAAGGTTGAAAAGAAATACATTTTTCAAAACATAGGGTAAAGTTTAACCAACATTTTGAAAAATAATTAAATCACATTGATTTAAACCAACTTAAAAATATAAATAAATCATGTATGGAACATATTTAATATACTGTCACTTTGTTTTGTATATCATGATAATCAAAACAAGAGTGAAAATATTTTGAAAAAAGATGTAATATAATAATATTTGACTCTAAAGAGTTAACACAAAGCGCACAGTTAACAATTTATAGATATAACTTAAAGCCATATAAATTGTCGTAGTAGGTAATATAATAATAAAATAACAATTTGCGATATTAGTGTAGAAAAAAAGTTACGATTTAAAAAAATATATATTTCAACTTATTTTAACTAAAAGTCATAAATACTATTCTATCTAAAACTTTTTTATTTGCAGCACATATTGTTCGGCCCCGTAAATTAAAATAAATGGTACTACACAATTGTACAAACTTTCCTATAATGTGTATTATAACTTCGAAGAACTCCCAAAGCTTCATGGCGTGAGACCACAGGCGAGTTATACCGACCAACTTCGAAGAAAATTTTTAAATTAAGTTTTCAGTAAACTACACTCAAGTATTCCTCATAGAAATTAATATATATTTTGTTAATCACAATAAAACTCTTTATATAATTTTAAAACAAATTGTTCAAATATTTTTACCAACTTTCAGATTTTCAAAAATAAATAAGTTGTAGACTATCCTAAAATTATTTACTATCTGTAAAAATAAAAACGTACTCTTCATAACCAAGAAAAACTCTTCCCGGATAACCATTTTGAAATCAATATTATAGGGAGCGTTTAAAATATTTCTTCGTTTTTTTTATTATTTATAATAGTTAAATCCCATTAAATTAATTTTAGAAAAATAAATATACATCAATATTGATCATAGTCCCCCGGTAGAGTATCAATTTTGATCAAAATCGTTTAAGCTATTTAAAAAAAATTCAAATTTTACAAAAATAAGTAAACAACTATTAAATGATTAAAAAAATATATAAAAATATCCAAAAGACATAAAAAAGTGATATTTTTTTCAAATCAGTCATCAGTAAATGTTTATATGAAAACCAGTAAATATAATTATTTATAGTATAAAAACTTACCAGATAGGCAACCCAAATCATTGGAGCCATTTTAAAAATATTTCAAACTTTTGAAAAGTAAGATGTCACAGAATTACCCCAGAACATGTTTTTACCTCAAAAACAAGTATGCAGTCTTATTCTTCATGTCAAACACCCTCAAGATACCCATTTGGAAACAAATTGTTGGAGCTATTTTTAAAATACTTTATGTTTTTGTAAAATTAATCATCAGTTAACTATTCATAAATGAATGTTCAACCCAAAAACAAGTATACAGTTTTTTTATGTCAAACACATCCAAGATATTCATTTGGAACCAAATCATTAGAGGAATTTTAAATATATATTAAATTATTATAAATCTGTCGTTTGTAAAGTGCCCTTAAACGAAATGTTATTAAAAAAATGTATACAGTGCTATTTTTAATGTCACACAAATCTTAGATATGCATTTTAAACAAAATCATTAGTCCTTTCCGAAAAATTTAACCCAAATAATCAATAAACTACCCTTAATTTGGGGGCTAGGGTCAAAATAAAACAAAAGGTCCCAATATAAAACCCTATAAAATCTTAATCTTAATCTTAACCTTAATAATCAGTAAACTACCCTTAATTTTGGGGCTAGGGTCAAAATAAAACCAAAGGTCCCAATATAAAGCCCTATAAAATCTTAATATCAAATTTGAACAAAATCCATCAAACCGTTTTGGATCCGTAGCCAGGGATAGACAGACAGACATGAGGACAGACAGAATTACTAAATCTTTTTTGTGTGTGTGTTTGGGTTCACAAAAAATATAATAATTCATCATAATCTCGAGATAAATTTTTTTACGATTACAATACTTTCTCTTAATATGAGAAAGAAAAATCCTAATTATTTGTTGTAACTGATACTTATTCAGAATTTTATGACTAAGATTAATTATATTCTAGATTAAAAAGTATCAAAACCGGTTATTTAGTTAGTTTTCTTCCCTTAAATTTATCTAATTTTTAATTGAGTCAGATTAATTTATAATATCTAAATAAATTGTAAATGTTAGTTATATGCTTTTTAACACTGCCTGTGTACTCAACTGTAATCTATACTAATATTATAAATAGGAAAGATTTTTTTTTTGTAATGGATAAACTCAAAAACTACTGGACCGATTTTAAAAATTCTTTCACCAATATAAAGCTACATTATCAGCGAGTAACATAGGCTATATTTTATTTTGAAAATTTAATTTATTCCTCATAAAAATGTCGATAGTATATTATATAGTCGTTGGAAAAAAAATGTTGTTGAAGGGAAAGTGTTGTAGGTGAAGGGGTGGGGGGGTAGGGGTGAGGAAAGAGGAATGAGATGAAAATAGGAGGGAGAATAAAAAAGGGTGGGGGCTATACAGTGATGGTAGGACTGTATTTTCAAAAAATATAAGTAAAAAGTTTTGTTTTTATATTGACATGATGGATGATTTGAAGCTTTGTTTACAGGATTCTTTACAATATTTTTTTTACGGGGAAAGGGGCTAGTCTATATATATAAAAAGAAAAGTCCTGACTCACTGACTGACTCATCAACGCCCAGCCCAAACACTTGGACCTAGAAATCTGAAATTTTGCACAGAGGTTCCCTTTATGATGTAGACAAGGAATAAGGCCAGATTTTTTGGAATTCCTACGGGATAAGGAATAAAGAGGATTTATATAATTATTATACCCCAGTGGGTAATGGGCAGCGTGGAGGGGGGGGGGGATGGCTTATATAATTCTTACACCACAGTGGGTCACGGGCAACGCCGTGTGGGACTGCTAGTTGCTTAGATTTATGAACTCTTATCTACCAAAATTGTGTTAGATTTGATTACAAAATAGAAATAAAGTTTCTGAAGCAATGGATAGACACAATAACGTTTTATCGACCTATGGTAGAGGTTTATATAGAAATTTGTTTTTTATTTCTTAGAAAAAGCTATATGAGATATTTTTTAATACCGCATCACAAATAAATGTATGCGTCACAACAACAACTACTTTAAGTTTAATTTCGTTTGGCAAGACGAAACCTACTATAGTTAATACATTTTCTAACACTTTTACACATTAAAATATAGTTTTTTTTTCAAGAGAATAATATCTTTTTGATATTTTAAAAAAAAAGCAATAACTTATGTAATCAGTTTTTTACGGGTTAATATTACTGTTGATTTCTTATTTTAGTTACAAATTATGCAGTCTAAGCAGCTACACACATTTAATATAATTAAACTACTGATAAATTGTTTTATGCTACAAAGCTTGAGTTGTGAAAGAGTTTTTATTTGATTATGATTTTATAAACGTAATATTCCTATTTTACTTAATCCATACAAAATACTTCCAATTAATAACTAATTATTTTTTAATTCATTCAAGTAGCTGTGTTGTTTTCTGTAACTAATGAGGAATCTACCCATTAAGGCTACACCTTCCACATTTTATTTATTTGTAACTTTTACCATTTTTTGTATTGTGTTGTTGGAAAATTGGTATGCTCTTTGAAACTTATAATTCATGATTCTAGAACAAATATTGATGGAAATCTTTCACCATATTGTCATGTCTAAAACTTCAATACATGCGTGAAAACTTGTTATATAACAATGGAAAAATTGCGGAAGGTTCTTAACAATGTATTTTAATCAGTACAGTTAATTTCATTAAGCACAGTGATTTTCCCACAAAAAATAGAGTTCTTAAAACAATTCAAACGTGGTAGGCGTATCCTTAACTTGATTTGTTTAAAATCCTTCTAGTTCCCACTTAAATAAAATGTTCATCTACCTAACAGATTAAATATAAATCAAAGTACACGGACATACCTTTCTCTGCTGTTCTTCTGCATCTCACGGTACTCCGGGTCATTCAAAGATATATTTGACACATTCCCACTGTTGAGGGTGGCGTTGAGGGTACTAAGAGTCATGTTGAGTTCCTCGACGAGAACATCGTCTTGAGTGGCGTTGTCGAGTCCTTGAGCCCTCACCAGGACTGTCCGGAAGCCTTCAGAGCCACCGTAATCTCTCAGGATGTCGAACAGTGGTCCTCTATCTCCGTTAGTATTCGTAAACATTTCTTCAACCGACATTTCCATGGGGACTTCTTTCTGTTCTTTGTCATCGAGTTTCCTCACAGTATCTAAGCCTAGTTCTTGTTCTAGTCCGTTTTCAGTTTCTTCCGTCATATTTTTAATCATCTGCTCCCTAATTACGTCTTCGCCTTCTTCACTCTTGAAATCATTCTCTTCTGTCATCGGAACATAACTTGAAATTGTCTGGTTCTCAACCACTTTTAGTTTACTATCCACTTCTTTATTGTCGAGATGATACTGTTGCTGATGATGGGTGTTGCTGTATTTTTGTGGTCGGGAAGAGACGGGACCAATGACGATTGAAATGAATATAATCAAACCTAAGTGTAAAATGGGACGTAGTCGAATATGATTGAATAATTTATTATTAACTTTTTTTAAAGGTTCAAGTATAAGTTTAAAACTCATTTTCACTGTTGATGTGAATACAATTAATATTTTGAGTCAGTTGCTAAAAATATTTTACAGATTAAAAAATCTCACTTTCATTAATAGTGTTAAAAGGAATCGTTGCCTGTTTAGTTATTATTCTTCAAAGTCGAACTATATGGCCATTTGTAAATTTATAGTATAATTTAGGAGAGCTTATGGCAAGCTTTACGCGGATATTTGTTTGGGCTGCGCTTGTATGAACGCTCTGTTCGATTAAAGCGTGACCTGTCTCGGCGAACTCCCTGCGACTCACTGACTTGGAAACGTCTCAGCTGTTTTTCCACGCCTCTTCTGAGTCGGCCGAATGAACCATCCGACACGACACGCACGCTCACCAAACCCTTATTTTCACTATAGTGTCGTTTATTCCACGAAAAATATATAACACCTCTAATAATTAATATAGAATTACAACTTAAAATTTTAATGAAGATCGCATTAAATGTTTAATCCAAAATAATTACCCAAATTAAAGGTTAAACGACTCCTAATGCATTTACTCTAAAATTCTACCCTTCTCATGCCACCCAATCAGTGTAAATATGTGGATAGCTCGGATGAGTAGTAAGATCCGGTGTATATACACATATACAGAAAATAAAATAAGTATATGTGTGTATGCTACTGTGAATATGCTAAATGTGATGAGTTTGTACAGTCACCGGTGATTCTACAAAGCCCTGATTCACTTGGGGAATGTAAAAAATGCATTTATTATTTCACATATTCGCCGAACATTTTATAAAATCACCGTTGAGGTTACAAAACTACCATCAACCACCAGTGAATGTTAATAAGTCACGTCAAGATTAGGTTTGGTTAGGTTATTTTAGCCAAGTTAGGTTAGCTTAGACTAGTTTATTTTAACTTAGGTTAGGATAGACTAGGTTAGGTTAGGTTAGTTTGGTTTTATGTTCTATATTTTTATCCATATTCACCAGATATTTTATAAACCCACCGGTAAATGTAGATGATACAGTTCATGTTTCATATTTTCACCAAACTGCATTGGGAGATTTATAAAATCACTGGTAAATTTAGATAAATCCTATTATTTGTTAAATAAACGATTGCTTTAGGTGATTCTATACATTTACTTGTTATTTTACAAAATAACCAATTCAGCACATTCACAGTACGGTAACATGTACCCAGATAGATACATATTTATATTTTAAATAATGGTACAACTTTGGACCAAGGATGCGAACTGTTTATCAAAGCAGTATTATTTTATTCATAAAGTAAATTTTTGGCTTTAATAAAGGGCCACCAAATCAGTGAACACGTGGATTAAATGCCAAGATCATAAAATATGGTTTGCTGGTGATGGTGGTGGAGTTCTAGGTTCAATTCCTTTATTTATATATATATATATATATATATATATATATATATATATATATATATATATTGAAGTTGATTTTTCCTAAGGGATTAACCACTTTCCCTCCACGCCAAAAGAGTTAATTTATTCTAAATTCTACCTTTAATATCCTTAGCCCATTAACGTAGTTAAAATAATTATATCCCGGACAGGAAGTAAAACGCAGTAGAGAAAAGAATTGGAAGAAACAATTGTAAACAATGTCTTGTGTTCTTAAACAGGGGCCTTAAGAAAATATTTGCTAAAAACCAAGGAAGTTATAAAATGATGAGTTATATACCCTGTACACATCCAAAGACATTGTTAGGATAGTCAAGTCTCGTAAATGACGGTGGACAGGACCTGCAGTGGGAATGGAAGTATCTTGAACCGTGTTCAAGGTGTTGAAATTCAAATCCATGAGAAGAGACTGTTGGGAAGGCCTAGAGGTAGACGGTTCACATTAGAATGGACCTAAAAGAGATATGGTGCAATGAGGTGGACTTGAGTGAACTAGCTCAAGATAAGGATAGGGTGTAATGAGGTGGACTGGATATAATTAACTCAAGATAGGTTTGAGGTGTAATTAGGTTGACTGGATAGAATTATCTTGGGATAGGGATGGAGTGTAATGAGGTAAATTGGATTGATTTACCTCAAGATAGGGATGGGGTGTAATGAGGTGGATTGGATAGATTTAACTCAAGATAGAGATGGAGTGTGATGAGATGGACTGGATATAACTAGCTCAAGATATGGATGGGAAGTAATGAGGTGGACTGGATAGAATTAGCTTGGGAGAGGGATTGTGTATAAAGAAGTGGACTGGATAGAATTAGCTCAATATAGGAATAGGTGGCGTACTTTAGTAGGTGTAACAATGACCTTTCGATAGAGTAAGTAAGTCTATTAGAAATTTCTACTAAATTCTCAGAAACAGCTTAGAAGTAAATCACCCATGAATGAATTTTTCTCAAAAATTACAGGCATACAGTTTTATTTATCAAGTAAAAAATTATTCAGCTATACGTTTTGAACAAAATCTTTAAAGCGATTGGGAAAAATTGTAAATTCTCACAAATCTTTCATTAATAAATTATCTATTCTTATAATAATTTTTGTCTGAACAAGAAGTATTCTGTGATATTTATAATTTAGAACGTCCCAAATATTCATTTTAAACAGAATTGCGAGAGTTATTTTAGAAAAAATTTGAATTCTCTTAGATCAGCTATCAGTAAAATAATCTTTATTTCAAAGTTAAAATTAAAATCACCATCTATTTAAGGTATGACTATATAACCTTTATTTATTTTAGATATTTAACGTGCACTTTCTAAACCAACTGATTATATCAGCACACAAGAATTTCTGTGAATAAGCGCAAGAGGGCCTACCAATTTTGCCGGAAAGGTAGTTTCATTACTTATCAGGGATATGTTACATCCCACAATCGACATGAGACCAAGGGCTTTGATTCCCCTCAAAAGGAAGTTGTGCTACAGAGTTTTATCGTTCAAGAAAATTACGTCAACTCTGGCTGGGTTTGAGCCCATGGACATTGGGTCCCGAGGCGAGTACTTTACACCAAGACTATCGAGGTTAATTATATAACCTCTAAATATCGAGTTTAAAAGATTAATTAATTAATATTTAGCACCGCATCTTACTAACCGTTCGGGTTATACGCTTTAAGTACTAATTACGCTAATGGATTAGGAAGGTTTAATTAGAGGAAGTGAACCCGCATTTACGTGAAGGGAGAGTGGAAAACCATTTGGGAAAAACCACCCCCAGTTCACTCGACCGAGATTCGAACCTCGATCTCCCCGTCCTCGGCGGTCGAGCTCAACACGATAAGCGCGTTAGCCAACTAAGCCACCGAGGCGGGTAAGTTTAAAAGAAATCCATTTGATCGTTTTGACTGTAGCCCAGGTCCAGACTAACAAACAGATAGACAGACAGACATAGGGACAAACAGGGGAGGGAGATGGACATAACTGTAACCCCCCTCCCCTTTAATAAAAATTTAGGCACATCATAATCTAGAGGCGAAATAAAAGGCGTTCAAGATTACAATAGCTGTTTTTTTCTGTATGAGTGAGTAAAACCTAGGGGCACATAGGTATATAATTTTATAGTCTAGTCGTGTTTGTCCCTTTCTCCCCTCGTCCCACCTCTTAGAATGTTGAGTGGCTCAGACGGAATGGAGCTAGAGAGGAGACGGCCTAGACAGTTCTGAAGGGTACCGCTAGGTGTAGAGGGGACTAGTGATGTAAGGGGACAGTCCGCCCCTTGCCAGACAATACAAACACACAAGGATACAAGGCCAGACGGGAAGGACAAAAGGAAGGGGGATTGTTGAAAGTAATAAATGGGTGATGTTAGGTGAGCCCTGGTGATTTTTGGAGTAGCTGGGGCTTTAAGGCTACCAACCGTTCTCGTTTAAGGTGAGGTGAAAGGGAACGCGATAAAAGGCCAGTGATTTTGCAGTTTTTATAGCAAAATATTTCTTTGTCCAAAATAAATCAAATATTGCTCCAGTAGCAACGTTTAGTTTAACTTTCTTCACATTGTGATATCAACAGGTTGCTGAATATCTGACACTCAAAGATGTCCTGGAATTTAATCACAACTTTTTATGTTTATTTAAAAAGTTCCTCATCTAATACCGCTATTATTCTGACTGATATTCGACAACGGTTGATATCATAATGCGAAGAAAATTAAACTAATCTCTGCTACTGGAGCAATATTTTATTTATTTTGGTCAAAAAAAGTTTTGCGATCAAAATTTCAAAAACTGACATTTTGTACCGTCTTCTACATCCCCACCTTAAGAGTACATACGCTATTTTTGAAGTGGTAAAACAGCGTACTCTCACTTGTCACTTATTGAAGACAAGTGTAATCATTTTGAAACTTGTCATTATTATTTTATGGAAAGCAAAAATTTGTTGTTTGACGTCAGGAACAAGTTAATATATTATTTTGACTGATTAGTATAATTCAAATTAATAAAATATTTACTGATACTTATTTGGTGAATGTTATAGTAGTCTATTTAAGCCACCAATATATACAATTTAATATGTTAAAGCTATCTACTAAGAATAGTGTTTGAATGGGATATAATAACTAAGACATTTCTCTAACCTATTTAGCCAAATAAATAAAATAAATAAATATGGTATACCAATTTCAATGATTAAATATGTTATTTTCTTGGAAGTTTTAAATTGACTGACTTTTCCAGGTTTCCCAGATTTTCCCTAACTCTAGCCAACTTTATTAATATAATTTAAGTGATATTTGCACTAACATTAATAAATATGTGATTTTTTTATACCTGATTTCCCCTCCCTCCCCACCCCAGTCTTGATATTTAGAATGTACTATGTTTGCGAGATCCCGAAATGGTAACCCTGCTGTTGCTTTTTCAAATCAAAATCAATTTTTCCTTTATTTACTTCTAGATTCATTGAGACTCACTGCAGATAATTGACTAACAATTTCTATAAACAGAATATATGTATTTTTTTAAAAGTCTAATAATACAAGGACTTGATTAAATGTAATACTATCCCCCCCCAAAAAAAAAATTTGTTCAATTGAAACAATAAAAAATATTTGTAATTGGTAATGGGTTGAAAAAGGGAGATGCACATCCCCCATTACTTTTTAATATTTAAGACTAAACATTTGATCAGATAGAATACACAGATTAAGGACGATACTGCGAACAACATATTATTTGACAGGGTTAATGAGTTTAAATATTTAGGAACAATTTTAACTAGCTATAACGATATAAGATTGGAAATTAGGAAAAGAATACAGTTGGGAAATACATGATTACTTCTCAGTCATTAAGTTGTTGACATCTTGCCTGCTGTCAAGGAATGTAGAACTTAGAATAAACAAAACAATAATTTTTAGCGGTTGTTCTCTATATGTGTGAAACGTTATCTCTTACCTTACGGGATGAAAACAAATTGGGTGTTCGTAAACAAGGTGCTTAAAAGATTTTTGGTCCAAAAATGGATGAGGTTACTTCGGAGTGTACAAGGTCACATAATGATGAGTTACTTACCCTGTACTCATCACAACATACTGTTAGGAAAATCAAGTCTCGTAGATTACGGTGGGTAGGGCATGCAGCGGGAACGGGAGCTTCTAGAACCTTGTTGAGCCTTGTTGGCTGGCAAACTCAATTGGAAGAGACCATTGAGAATACCTAGACACCGATGGGAGGATAACATTAGAATGGACCTGCTAAAGATAGGGTGTATTGAGGTGAACTGGATAGAATTAGCTCAAGATAGGGATAGGTGACTTACTTTTATAAGTGCGGCAATGAAATTTCGAGTTCATAATTCCATAGAGTAATCCGACACCTTAGCTCAATCGGTAGCATGTCTGCTTACTGAGCTTATGGTCCAGGGTTTGATTCCCGGCATTGCCGAAATTTTATCATTGTTGAAATCTGAGTTTACCCTTTCACAGTGATGAATTAACGACCGAGGACTGGATGTTGTGCCTGTCCTAGTCTTAAGTTAGAGCATATGGCATATGAAGCTACGACAGGCCTAGCAAGCAGGTAATGTTAAATAAATGACTTTGATAAAATAAAAGTTAACCAGACTATAGGTTGGAAACTGTAAGGGATGTAAAATACCATAGAGTAAGTAAGTACTTAAGGCGTAGCTGATTTCACTCACGTGCATGATGATAAATAGAGATTTACGATTTTGAGTCCTGACTATGTACGTAAGTTTTTTACTTCATCACAGAGATAAAGTATCATAACCAGGAAATTTCTTTGTCCTCGATATTATGATGGATCTTGACGTTGTTTATATGCTCCAGAACTCAAAAAAGTGGATTTTAAAAATTTGTCTGCCTTTCTATATGTCTATATCTGAGGCTACAGCCCAAATAGTTTTGATGGATTTCGTTCACACTTGGTAATGAAATAGTATACGGTCATAACTGGAGGTGATATCGTTAGTTTAATTCTACTGAAATCAAGCACAGCTTACTGATGGCTAGTATTTTAAATTTAGTTTTTTTTTTCTAAAAATGTTTGTAATTATTTTGCTCAAAATGTGTAAAGTTAGTTTGAATTCCTGCTATGTAATTAGTAAATATCTAAGAGCTAGGGATGGGTGTGTGGTATTATATATACTGCCCTTGATTAAGTTTTTTATTTATTTTTATCACCGTATCTTACTACCCAATTGGGCTGTATACACCTATGTACTAACTACTCCAATGTGTTAAGGATGAGGAAGGTTTATAATTAATTTACCCAAATTAACGTGGAGGGAGAGTGTAAAACCATTTATTAAAATCACCCTCAGTACACATGACCGAAATCGATCTTCGACCTCCCCGTCATCGGTAGTCTAGTCTATTGCGAGAGTAACGTCTTAGACCATGCGACCACCGAAGCAGATCCTAGGTAAAGTAAGCTTTTACCTGAGGATGTTTTATATATCATAAATCACACTGTATACATGTTTTTCAAAAAAATAATTTATCAAAGGATGATTTACTACCAACCATTTTAAAAAACCTTATTCCAAAGCATAATATATCATTATAGCTATGAGAAAGTATGTAATATAGTGTCGCAGCGTTTATTTTTCACAATGTGGTTTTCCATCTCGTAAAGAGGCAAATATTGGTGTACACAATAATAATTCACCGTGTTCATGCTGTATCATTAGATTAAATTGTTTAAAATGAAGTCCAAGCACTGAGATTAAAGAATAAAATACATATTTTTAAGATGTATATACAGGAAGGTAATTCAATTATTAGCGTTATTGGTTTTAAGCTTCATGTATTGACCGATTTGATATTTGTTGTCTGTCATATTACTACGTTCACGCTATAGAAAAACAGTTTTTATTTTGTTAAAAAATGGTAAAATATGTTGTTTTCACTATGAGTCATCAAAAACTTCAATGATATAGAACAATTAGAATAAAAGAAAAAGATAGTGGACTATATTAAGAAATATTAGAACAAAATGATAGTACACGTTCCTCGTATAAAATAAATTACACTTGTCCGAATTAACACTTATATTTGGTACTAACATTTTAATTGATTAATTTAAAAATATGTTTAAATAATGCTTGTACAAGACATGTGAACCTAATTACTTTCGCTTAGTCACTCCAATGTTCTCCACTATTTCAAATTCGATTCCCATTCACAGAAGTCATTTTCAACATAAATTTTAAACATATTTATGAACGATGCATCCGTGCCAAATTTGAGTTTCTATGTTTAGAGTGAAGATAGTTTAATACAATTGGCCCAAGTTTTGCTTGGTTTTATCTCGTTTAACCTTATTAAAATTCACAATATTAATATTAAATTATATTAAATAATTAGCGAGTACCCAAATTGATTTTTAATGTCTACATTAACATAGACCTTACTAAGTTCTTATTCAAACCTTGCAACATATCACCTTAGCTTACACAATCTAACTCAATTAAACTTGGCCTGATTGGCCTCGATGGGCACGCGTACCAAACTCCATGCTCATCTTGACCGGTTTACTGTTTACTGAGAGTTTCGAATCCCAAACAGGTGTACTGAAATTATTTTTTCCTTATTGGTTTCCCACTCTTAATATACACAAGTATGAGTACATTTTTTCTAAATTCTACCTTCTTCATTCCAACTTCATTAGCATGGTTAAAATACGTATAGCCCAGTCGGATAGTAAGATGTGGTGTCTTAGACTTAAATGATGGAAATTTTTCACAGTGAAAATGTAAACCAATTTAATGCAAATTTTATAATCCTTTAAACTTATAATTTGCAGAAACATTAGCTGAATATCTGAACTCAAATGATCTTGCGGAATGCTTTCAATGATTTGCAGGAAATATCAAGTTACTCTCAGCACCAACCTCTCCGCTTCTAGGAAACCAAACCAGATTAGACCAATGCATTATTCCGAGTGACCACAGTTGCGTGTGTTTTCACAAAATATAATTTTAACAGTAGAAAGTGTATCGTATCTGCAATACTAAACAAGATTAATGTATTCAATAGTAGTAAAAAAGTTTGCAATAAAGGTACGGATATCAACAAATATAATATCTTTACTAATAAAATATAATAGTGTGAGATAGAAAGCCGAAATATGATGAAATTGTAGAGGAACCATTTATGAGCTGCTCAAAACTTTCAAACCTAAAAACCAATAAGAAATAAAGATTATAAAAAATAAAAACCTGATTCATTTTATAGTTTTATTCGTTGACATGTTGTTTGAATTTATAAAGCAAGGATAAACTAGAATAGAAATTCCAATGTCAAATACAAAGAGAAATAGCAAATTATAATACAGCGACTTGCTTTCATCATAACATTGTTTCTTTCGTATTCATATGAGTAAAAGAATAAATTATAAACAAATTGTGTCTTTGGCAAATAAATATTACACAGGTGACGTTCAACATGCTTATTTAATTTAGGCTTACATTTGCATATATATAGGTAGGCCTATTTTGGCAAATAATTGACTATACTAGTTAAAAGTCATCTTGAAACTGAAATTATCTAGGAGGTACCATCAAACATTCACAGAAATAAGCTGTTTTAGTGAAAATACTATATCCTCACAGGCAGATCTTTGGCTTCATTTTTGTATTTGTTTGGCTCATCGACCGGGCCTAATAATCTGTGAGAAACTTACTTTGTTATCTTCACAGAGGAATTTATCAGGAAACACGTTTATTATATTACCTGATGTTTTGATTTTGAAAAGTTGGCTCTCTGAGATGCACAGAACAAGACAGAAAGTGGGAAGACTTTAAATAGAGGAAGCCTCTACATCTACTTCTGAAAATAACCCAAGATACGTTTGACATGAACAAGGGAGTAAATTTTGCAACAGCATGTATTTGACGTTAAGCGTAGAACACATCTCACTTTAGGATGACATTGAATGATTCAACCGTGATCAGATGCCAAATTGTTAATATAGGATGAGTTAACCATGCAGTAGATACACAGTCAAATTGTTGAAGAGTAGGCTATATGTGATTTTTCCATATTATGAGGTCTGGTCTTTATTTTGGAGTAGTTGGAAACTGAAAGCTTAAAATATGAGGAAAAATATGATGTTGAAAGCTAAGATTTCCTTTTTGTTATATATTGTTAAATGTTTATAATATGTATTTTCAACTAATGTTACTCAAATTAAAGGCATACTCAATTTTACTTTTCTTTTGTAATTTTTTTATTTAGGTCTTGCCCTTTTCCTAATGAATATACTAAAGTCTAACCTGGCGTTATAATAAAAACCATAGTTTATACATTATATAAATTTATACATTTAGAAGGGACGTTTATAGCTCAGTTGGGTTTCTTTCCGGAAGTTTGTGAGTTGCGTGTCCCTTAGGTGCACTAGTTATCTTTCAGACCATTGTCTTTTTTCGACTCAAATAACAAACTCTGATTGATTATGCTAGTTTTTTCTATTATGTCTTGAGCACTCTTCTTTATTGGTTTTAAGGAAGGAGGTTGCAAATAAGAGTCAACATCGGGTTCGGTCGAGACCACGGTGAAGACAGTCGGTGTCAGACGGCGGCCAGCTCTGATCAGAAATAATGTGTCGAGGAGCGTCGAAGGATCAGCAAGACAACATGGTCCTTTACAGGCTACCAACACGACTTCCCCAACTACCAGGGAGGTACGCACAAGTGAAAGCCCAACGGAGGATACGGCCCTTCCCAGGGCTGGACACTCCACCGCTGGTAAAGACAGTAGATCCTTGCCAACTCCTGGAGTGGTATGTGCCAATGGCAGCTGCTAAGAGTAACATGCCCAACTCAGGGCGTGTGACCACTTGCCCATCTACAAAACACCGACAACTCTTAAAGGGGTTGCTGATGTATAAAAAATGTACTGAAGACATTTTTAAGTGTCATCAGCCTTAAATTTTGGTCAGAAAGGCAAAAACACCCATCAGCACAATGGGTGGATACTAAACGGTTTCAAACAAAGCCCTGGCCAAGGCAGGCTTATCAGACCTGCGCCAATAAAAACCACAGAGTGTGGAACTAGTGGCTTGCCACTAGGGATTCACAGAGTCAACGACGTGCGTGTAATTGCAGAGGTCCAAGAGACCTGCGTCACTGGCGGTACCTCTCACCAAAAAGTGTTGTAAAAGAAAGAAACGCCCTTCTGACTTATCGTTAGATACGGAGGGTGGGGGGGTCACACGCTACCCTTGTGTCGACAGCTCGTGAGAATCCATGGACGTTTAGTAATTGTATTAAAACTCAGAGCTCTCGCAGTACGGAGAGTTTCATGGTTTTGATGCTGAATCTGATGGGCTTAAGCCGGTAAAGCCAAACAAAATTTGAAAGGCCAGTCAAGCCAAGATGCTACCGAGAGGTGGGGGAAGCCTTAACCATTTAGGATGTGGTTCTGGTGGTGGGCGCAGGAGGAAGAGTGGCCCAGGCAAGGGTGTACCTGCGTTGGGCCAAGGTGGGAAGCAGTGAAGACCAACAGGTAATAACGAAAGCCACTCTCCACCTCAACCAGGCCTCAGTGGCTCTGGGATGATCAACAGAGCCATGGGGAGGATCCCTCTTTTCATACTGTGTGATGTGGATGACTACTCCAAGATGGTGATGACTATTTGTGCCAAGCTTTGAAAGCCGGTGGAGGCAGTGAGGCAGCTAAGATATCAATTACAGGTATAGCATAGGTCAGAGGAAGCTAACCTCACCCTTAAGAGGTTTTCCCTTGTATCGGGGTCCAGCATTGGTCCTGCGAGCTGGGAAAGAAGCTTCTGGTAAATGTCGTGATTAAGGTACTTCTGACCAGCACTAAGCTTGACGTGGTCCAGGAGGAGCTTCTTGAGATGAAACTCCTTGTGAAAACTGTCATCAGATGTTCTACCAGTGGAAACCAGATAATAAGACCGGTTAGTGGCAGCGATCGCCAAACTTTGTTGTCACGCTGACGCCAGAGGTGCACACTACAAGACTGTATACTCTTGCATCTCTGTACAAGCATAATGTCAACATCAAGAAGTTTAAGTCGCATGTTAGCCCAGTACAGTGCCAGAACCGTTTCTGGTTCGGAAATATGAGGAAAAATTGCTGCAATAATCCTATACGTAGGTTATGTAGTGGTTACTATGAAAGGAGCAGGTGCCTGGAGAAGGTATATTCTCTACTAAGGAGCTTGCATTTCTCAGGATCTCACTCCTTTGCTTAGTGGGGTCTTCCAACTTATAAGACCTTACGGGTGGCAGAGATGGCACAATCTTGCAAGGTTCAAGATTGGAGAACAGATGGGATGGTATAGTCGACGGAATGGATATTATACTATGTGGAATGGAAGGTAACCGTGACTCCCACTTCAACACCGAAGAACTGGAGAACCCTTTCGTTGTTTCAATGACAGGCATATAAACTCCTCCACCCCAGGTCAAGGCCCCCTCTGAAGTTGCCCTCCCAGAGTTATACCTGGCTGGCCACCTTCCTTTGGCTATCAGTAATCTGCCCGAGACCACTTATCTTCTCCCACGCCCCTTCTTTCATTTCCTTTCCATCACGCCTCTTATCACAACCCTATACCCTCTCGCTCTTCAAACCATTCCTTACAATCCATCCTCCTCCCCCTGAATACAGCCCTGCCCCTGAGTATTACATTTCTAAGCACAAAACTTGATTTGAACTGATCAAAGAGATACCGGGACAGGACAGTTGGGACTGTTCATCGAATCTATTAAAGAAGGTCAAGGCTCCTCGAATAAGCAGCCCTGAACAGCTGATAAAAGGGCACATCTTTCTCTGCCTGGTCTTTAATGGCATGGCATCTGAATAAAGGACCACCAGTGTGGAAGTTTCTCATGGTCCCACTCTTGAACGCTAACAAAGTCACGAGGAAAAAGGCTGAGCTGAAAAATTTCCTGGCTGAGCATTGTGTCAATGTATTGGAGTTTGATAAAACTCATTTGCGCTCCTCAATTAGGGTCGCGTTGGAAGAGTTGAGCCATCATTGGATCGATCAATCTGTGGGTGTGGCCTGGGATGGGACATCTTTCTTAGTCAGAAGGTGCCTCAACCATCATGCTATCTCGCTTCCTCCCCCTCGCCACATGGAAGAACTGGCTATAAAACTGGTGACATAATCCAAGCTCATCCAATTTGCATACACTTCCCTCCAAACCATCGGCTCTAACAAACCATTAAAGCAAATATAGATACATTGCTACGTTTTAGCACACCTGTTTTAATCGGTGGGGACTTCAATGCAAAGCACCCATAATGGGACTCTAGGATCATGGATTTCATGGCGGATTTCTCCGCGATTATCTATATAAAAATCCTGATGGCCTATGTTTCCTCCATCTCCACCCACTTACCTTTCAATCCACTTTGCCACCCGGGCTTTCTAGACTTCATTGTCACTAAAGGGATTCGATGTCGATTGGTTCTGAAGTCCCTAGCAGAGCTAGACTCAGATCACAATTCCGGTATTTTGAGCCTCATATGAGTGATGTCATTGATTGATCCCAAAGAAAAACCCAAACTGAGACATATTGACTGGTACAGGTTGTTCATAAATGTATTCACAAATGAGAGAAATTGGGATCCAACCCAAACTTTTGAACGACAGATGAAATTAACAAGGGTGCTAAGTTAATAACTTTCGCCATCAAGGGAGCGTTTGAAGTTTAATTGCCGAAGGACCGTCCTTAGAGGGTGCAATAGCTTTCTTCACCTGATAGTTTTCTTAGATACGTACAGGAGCAAAATTAGCTGAGTAATGCGTGGCAAACATTGAAGTACCTGGCAGGCAAAGCCAATTGGAACCAAAACGTCAATGCCGTTTGTGAGACAGTTCAAGAATACCGGAGAGTGTCTGAGAAGATCATATTGAAAACATATGCTTACAAAACAGGTCCTTGGGTCATATTACGAGGAACCTGATGTGGGTCCATACACTAAGCCCACCTATCGTGAGACGTAAGGGGGTGGCCAATTCAGACCAGGAGAAATCTGACATTCTTACCGAGCACTTGGAGGCTGAATTCATACATCACATCACATATGATACACATTCCGCACTTGAAAGAAGCCATTGGTGTGGTCTTTAATAGACCCTTAGATAAACCCGATGCTAGAGATGTGACAAAAATGTAGCAGGCATTAGCCATGCTGAGACTATGTTAGGCTCACGGACCTGATGGTTTCATATACGTGATCCCCATAAACTAGCCTTTGGAGGCTAAAGACTTCCTCGTGGAGTTGTACAACGCCTTCCTGCTTTTGAGTCATTTCCCTGAGCCAAAGAAGCACGTCAAGAATCTCTTATTTCAGAAATCGGGCCAAGACCTAGCCCTGAATTTGCATTACCAACTGATAAGCTCGCTCGATTCATTTGCATGGTATTGACATGACTATTACTGACGATACTGACACAACATGTTTGAAAGTATTACATTTTAGTGGATGAGGAATTTGGCTCTTCGGCTGGACAAACCAAGTCTTATCAGTTGGTCTGCTGTATCAAGCAGGTCACGATGAACTTAAACAACAGCATACTGACTGGTTATGTCTTCCTTGAAGTGGAAAAAGCCTTTGATCTTGTCTGACACGAAGAACTCCTTTTCAAACACCTTTCCCTAAACTTCCACTTCTACCTAGTCAAGGAACACCATTTCTCAAGTCCAACGCATCTGGGATGGAATGCTTCAGGGTTAAATTATGGGCCTTGTTCTCTTGAGTCTGTGTGTGGATGATATTCCAAAATCCCCAGATGACATGCTGACACTATGCGGACAACATGGCTCTTGTAGCTGTGTCGTGCATAGAGCCAAAGGCGGAGATGAGACTCTAGACACACCTAACGCATTGAGATGGTGACTGACCACTTGGAAGACAAGTATAAACGTATAAAAGAGCACAGTGGTGCTATTAACACGGAATAATAAGTACTAGAGGCCAGCCCCTCTCCGGCTATTAGAAGACCAGATTAGATGGGTGGAAAGTGCTAAGTACCTCAGTCTTATGCTAGACACCAAACTAGCTTGGTGACTACACATGGCAGACAAACCGACCAAGGTGAAGCAGATGCTGTGGGTCCCAAGCCCACTCCTGAACAGGTGAAGCACCCTGTTCACATGGAGCGAGTTGACACCGTACCAGCACCTGCTCAGGCTGATTATTGATTATGCGGGTTCCATGTGGGACCACCTGGTAGACACATACATGAGGAGGATGCAATCTTTCCAGAACCTGTGTCTTAGTATTATTGTGAATGCCGCCTTGTACGATCGCACCATAACTCTGCACCGGAATTTGAAGATGCCCACTATCAAGGGCTACTTTCGGAAGCTTACGTAGTCCTTCTATTACAATCTGCCCAGTGCCACCAATCCACTTATCCAGAGGCTTGGTTAACTACGTCATTAACCCTGGAGGGTACCACATACGTCCTAAAGCCCTGCTTGGATAAGCGAGATGTGAAGTCGCCATAAGGAGGTTATCACCTAGCCCCCCGTAGAGTAATGTCTCAGCACATATCTCTAGAAACTTTTATTTGGTTTGCAACTGGTATTTTTACTTACTGATAATACTGTGTTTTTATTTGTTCCAGAAACCTTCACACAATGAAACAGCCCATTTCTTCAAGTACGGCTAATAGTATTGGGACATAATACAATGTGTTGTCTTGCACCCCTTCTGGAGCATTAGATCATGCTTTTCTGCGCCTGCGACAACTGTCCACTAGCATGGGTAAGATAAGCGCTGCCTGTGGGCAGGCTAGCACTGACGTTATTTAAAATTCTCTTTCTGTTTAAAATAATTTTTTAAACTTTTCAAAACTATTTGTTTTAGATTAAACTTATTACTTTTTTATATAAGTTAGTCTTGAGTCACCTCTGTATATTTTGGTAACTTGTATTTTTGAGGCCACTATGTGGGATTAGTATGTTATAATTTATACGTAAATCAATATTTAAAGGGTGAAATTTTGGCGTGGGTGAATAATTGATATTCGATGTACAGTTTGAGGTCACTATGTTGACATGAGCATATAAACAAGTATATTCAATTTTATTACTTCCATGTTGGGAGTAGAAATACTCCGTATTTAACTTACTGTTTATTATCCTTGTTTAGAATCAAGGGTATTACTAAGTAATTTCACCATTCATAGCCGCCATGTTGGGCGTAGAACTACTTTGTATTTATAACTTGCTATCTATTGCCATTATTTTAGGCTCTAGAACTTTAAATAGTAAATTCATTATTGGGCATATGAATACTTTGTATCTATTAAACTGTGTTAATACTGCCATGTTTAGCGTAGGGACATGAATCAGTATTAAAATAAACCTGTCGTAGACAGGCCTAAAATGTAGTTTGCATTATTAAGTCCAAAATAGGAAGAAATATTTAAAGAATGATCTAGTGAGACAAGTACACTTTCAGATTTAATCTGTTAAATAGCATTTTTTTATAGCATGCTTTAGTGTTAAATGTTGCCATGAGCCACATAGCTATAGCCTTATTTTCCTACGAATGGACACTTTACGCCTCTTTTAGAAAATACAAACATGATTTCCAACATGCATAACATTGTACTATATTAGTAGACTAGAGTGCTGGTGACAGAATGATCGAGGATTGACCCTTGGCCGGGTTTATTGAAGGTGGTTTTTCAAATTGGTTTTCTACTCTATCGCCACGCAAATGGGGATACACCTTTTCTAAATATTACCTTCCTAATCCCTAAAACCATTACCGTTATCGTAATTAGTACATAAGCGTATAACCCGAACGGTTAGTAAGATGTTGTGCTAAAAAATAAATATGTAAAAGTAGACCTGTTAACCTATAATAGCTATCAAATATGTCCATTGGTAAGAAAATTGGAGTAATACATTCATGGAACATTTAGATATTTGCTTCAGTAGCTGGTCTAAGGCGTCACCCTCGTGTCAAACTTGACTACTAATGGCAGGGAGATCCGGGTTTGAATTCCGGTTGGTTGTACTTAGGGTAGTTTTCCTCAATGTTTTCCCACTTTATTTCCACACAAATGCGGTTACACTTCCTCTGAAGTCAATCCTCCCCATCCCAAACTCTTTAGTGTGCGTAATTAATACTTGTGCATATAACCTGAACAGGTAGTAAGACGTGGTGCTAAAAAACATTAATTACTCTAATTTTATTAAGACTATAAAAAGTTAGTAACTAAGATTAAGTATAGGATTTCCAAAGGCACAAAATTAGCTAATTGTGTATCAAGTCGGGCAGAGGAACTGGTTTTGCAAGATATTTACGAAAATTAGGTCGCATCTATTGGTAAAAGATGTGCCGTTGACGTCATGTATCGTCACAATGATGTAGATAAGTAACCTTTGGACCTATAGGAGTCAGGCTAGTGTGAGAGGAAATAGTGTCGCAGCGGATTGATATTAGAAAGTAGTAGCTCTGGAAGGCAGACGAGGGGAATTGACTGAAAGTACTTTTTAGAGGTGAACGAGGGGGGTTAAGGTCATAAACTACCTGTGGTGTCTCGGCAGGTCAATATAGGATTACCAGTGTTAATATATGTTCGTTTTATTCGGCGCGTTTTAAAGCTATAACATTGAAACAAAACATACATTCTTAGATAATTCTAAAAAAAAAAAAGTCTTACATTATTACAGAATTTTTTTTGGTCTTAAACTAGATTTTGTTTTGTAAACGCAATTTTTGAAAAATAGTCTACAACTAAAATTATTTGGTTAATTCACGAAAAACTTCCTTCAGGGATGTAGCTTTAAAGAGTCCATGGAAGCATGTCTATCTAGAATCGTAAACAAGAGAAGGGTAATTTTAAATGATGTCTAGGTGCAGTGTTTATACTCTTCAGTGGAAGAGGGAAAGTGTTATCATGGGGTATTACAAAGGCCTCGCATACTCGCATAGTGAACTACTAATTTTATTCCTTCTCTTTATATTTCTTACATTAGTGTCTAAGTTTGGTAGTTCTTAGAGTCTTAAAGTGTGGCAAGTTAAGATGCAACAATCTTTGCAAAATAGTTTTGAAATCCCCAAGTAGGCAACGTCGTTAACGTTACTTAATATCCCCGTGGAAAAGTAAGTGCATATGAAATTGTTAATTTGAGCCAAGTGGCCAACTAGTCAGGGACAACCATGGTAATTCTACGTATGGGACCGAATTACATTAAGTCCCCGACTTACACGGATCTTGATTGCACGGATCCGTAGATATGTGGTTACGATATTTTGACTTAAAACTATCAACACCATCTTTTAAGTGTCCGTTTGAGTGCTTTTTTAAGCATAATATATCTATCCCTAACGCCCAACTGAATGTGTCATGGCCATTATGTTTGTTTCTACTTTGGACGTAAGTCATGCTCTCAAAGTTTTTATTTTCTTAAGTATAGCCTGTTTATAACATGATTTTTGTAGAAAGAAAAGTTTTTAAAAAATGCAAATATTTTTGTATTCAACTGACATTGATAAAATTTTAGCATAATTATTATTTGTCTTAATTTATAGATATTGGTAATATCTATTAAAAGTAACACCTATTGATAACATGACTTGATGTATGAATATAATATTTTAATATCATTAAAATTGTGTTAGTAAATTTAGTAACTAACAAACTAACAGAATATATTGTTTTGCTTACCAAAATCAGGGTATAGCTTTAATTAACCTTCTAAACCATAAATGACAAATCTATGGCTCGCAAAAAAGATTGAGGTTGCACACCGATATGAAAAATAAACATATAAAACTTTTCCCAACGTGGTATTATTTTTTGAAGTAAATAATATTTTGATAGCCTTTTAAATCACATGTCCCAATAACTTTGTGAAGTCAGTCAACGCAACTTTAGAAATCGTCCTCTGTGATGTTGAAAACAAAGTTATGAACCGATCATAAATATCTTGGCTAGAAAAATACAACACGTTTCGAACTGTAATAGAAACGATTATGTTTTATTTTTATTTTAACATTCATATAGGCTTATATATTTATTTTATTTCCACCCCCCCTCCCCTAAAAGTGTTACTTTCAATGTTTTTACTTTAAGTTAATGACAATATTATTGTCAAAGACACTTACTTTGGTAATTTAATAAATTTTACTTATTTAAAATCTAGTCATTATTAAAATGATTAAAATAATTTTATATTAATTGTTTATTATATTTAATAATATTCAACAAGCTTTGATTTTGAAATAATCATTGAAAACTTAAATAAGACTAGTTCAAAATTTAGCTGCTAGTCCTTAAGAGGCAAACTGGTCAGTAAAGTAACTCCATCCTTGTTTTAAGCGGACATAAATTCCAAAAAACACATCGTATTTAAAAACTATTCAACTTGGCCATTTTTAAAATGGCGTGGAAACATTTATAACGATTTAACTTGAAGAAATAATTATAAAAAACTAAGATTATGATGTTCTTTTATTATTTTTAGAATTCTATTTGCCATCTCAAAAATATGTCCTATGAGCTATGTATAATTTTCAAACTCTATAACTATAATATGTTCCTATATTTATGCATTCTTATTAAATGTTTTTAATGTATTTATTTAAGCCAAATAAAAATATGTCATTTTGCAGTGCAATTAAGCTATTTTCATCTAAATTAAGTATTCTAATAGTAATCCCGCCGAGAACATTTTATTTTTACTCAAGAATCATTTACTGCTGAATTAAGAAGGTGACCTTTTACTAAATATTTACGTTATTACTACATGTTGACGTATTAATGTTTGGGTCTGTTTGTTATCAGTTTTATATTTATGTCCAAATAATTGCTAACATTATTTAATGGATCATTAGAGTTATTAAAAATTTGTTGGAATCATAAGTTAAAGGAGTACAATATCAATATATTTCAATTTTCTTTGCACCGCGTGCTACTACACTTTCAGGCTAGCCAAATTTAACAATACTAATGGTGTAGGGAGGAGGAAGGTATAATTTAGAGTAATGCACCCTAATTTATATGGGGCGAGAGAGTCAGGAGTCCTTTAGGTAGAAAACACAGCCTCAATACACCCGGGTAGAATTCAAGCTCCATTCTTGCCGTCATCGACAAAGCTGACTAAATGAGCTTCACGTATAGACAGTGGTTCCATAAATGTCGGTAGCTCTCAATTGAAGTAGTGCTTAAACACATATTGTTTATGGGATATATGTTTTCAATCTGATATGACAATAGTACTGACAGTAGTGTCTTAAGATGGAGAAGATTGATCTGAAAGAAATTAGGAATAAGTCTTTATTTATATAAAAAAAACACTTATATTTATTTAAGGCATTAAATGTGAACTTTATAAGCACTGCAATATATCCATAAGTGACTTTTAATTTAACTTAATCTCTGATAGTACACCTAAAATCATACACCCAACCTTGTATCAGAAATATAGTATCAGTGTAATAAGAATAATTTACACCCAAATAACCAATTATCTGAATATCGTCAAATGCTAACTTAGACCTGTAATCCGCTTCCCTTACTAATTAATGGCCCATGGGAACATTATTGACCTAAATAGAGAACAGTGTATGTTTTAAAACTTATGATTGTAGATTTTCTATATTATAGTGTTATTAAAAGTATCGCAACGTTTAAACTAGATTAATTAAATTTATAAATAACATAAAATAATGTATATATACTTATGTATAGCTATAAGTTTAACAAAACTAGTTTAAACGTTTACATACATTATTGTCCATTACAGATTTTTTCTATTGTGTTTAAAATAGCTCTAAATTAGTTAGTATTGAAATGTGACTCGCTCCTTATAGACTGAATTTGTATACAACCTGGGTTAGACTAGACTAAACAAAGTCATTGGTCTGTTAGCCATATGTCTCCAGACAAGACGTCACACACAAAAAAAGACGCAAACTACGACTCGATTTATTGGGTTGTCTGACTACACTAAAGTCTTCTTAGACGCAATTCAAATCAAAGATGCAGAACGGACGCTAAAAGAACTCAACACACAAAAATCTCATCAAATATCTTAACCAATATGAATAAATTTTTCAGCAAAATAATTAAGAACACGATGAATACTTGCATTGGTGGACACCCGAAGACTGGTTCTCTGTTGGTGGAGAGGTCAGGGGGTCCAAATCTGATCGGGTATACTGAGATATGGGTTAACATTAATGGTTTCCCACTCTCCCTTATGTTAATGACTATACATTTCTTATAAATTCTGACTCACTCATCCTTAACTCATTACTGCAATTATAATGATGACACCCTAAACGGATAGTCGGGCCTAAGAAATATGCGTTGCGAATAAAATTAAAACAAAACAAGATTACTTTAACTACTAGTATAACTACAATCATAAAAGTGACTGGACCTATGATCAACACGTACTGACAGTTCTTAACGCTACAATGACTTTCATATACTCATACACCAACTTGGCAAATGTCACAATTACATAACGTATCAAGTTTGACAGCTTTAAAATAAATAATGTAGTCAAATACAGTGTTATCTAGGCTTCCTTTATTTACTATACCTTCAAAACTTTTCACTTAATACAATCACAATTGTTCTTAATACAAGAATATCTAATTTAACTGATAAAATCAACATACTTCCAAAATGAAGAATCTAGCTAAGATATTAAAATAAACGCTATAGCCCTTTCTGTGTATTAATGAACTAACATTTTACAAGATTAAAGCTTTTTATCCAACAAATTTTTACTCCATGTCTTATTACCCGTCCAGGATATTTGAATTGTAATTACTAATGGTATAGGGTAGTGGTAAGTATAATGCCTAATTGATAGAAAATGTACTTGCAATTTCTTGGAGAATATAATGGGAAACCATTTAGGATTAATCACTTACAGTACTGCCAACTGGGGATTCAAATCTCTACTTACCCGTACCCGTGTCCACGTGCCCACCGATACGACTGCTATAAACTTAATTTATAAATATTTATATGACGTGAAGATCAATGAAGAATGCATTTCAATGTAAATAACTAATTATTCTTTTAGAGCAGTGGGGACCAAACTTTTTTCTTGCGTGCCACTATTTACGTTAAGAATATTAGGCATGTCACTACACCTTAAAATCTCTAACCTAATCTTACCTTGGTACCACCACCATCTTTCGAAAAATAAAACAAGGAAATACTATGACTATTTAAAAATTGATAGTGTAATATATATTTTATCCCTGATTGTGTTAAAAGTTTTGTGTTATTTCTATTTATTTCAGATAAAATATCAGAAAAAAAGCTATAACGAGAATAGAGCAAAACCCTATTAAAATAATTTATAATGAAAATATATATTTGCATGTTTCAAGAATATACATTAAGAAATTAGTCCATAACCATACTATTAAAACACTGTGATTGCATGCTTATTTTTTTTTATTAATTTACTGTATCAATGAGAAAATTAAACACTAGTAGAAATCAGACACATTTTCAATGTTAGAGAATAAATATTTTAGCTTTTAGTGACATTTCTGGATCTCTTTGACATTCAATCGTTAATTAATGTTTGGATTTACCATAGAAGACGCTAGAAGAATCAGATTTCTTATATGCTTATCAGTGAGAACCAAACCGTACTTATTTTTTACTAAGTTCATAAATGAAAAGGTTTGCTCACAGATGCAAGAAGAACCAAACCTACAACAATATCGCAAGGCCATATGTCTTAATATAGGAAACTGGCATGGGAAAAGGAATTTACAGAAGATGGAACATTCTTGGCGGGAAGGCTTCCCAAGTATTTCCTTGTACATGCTGTGAATCGCAGCGTTGTTTTGAATTTAATTTTGTACACTAGAAGGATAGATAACTATTACCTCCGTAAAAATTCAAAAAGGATTTGTAAAAACCTGAAGATTTTTATTTTCATCCTGAAAGTCTCAAAACCTTGTTAAAAAGAGTTTTTTTAATTAGCATGTTTGTATTTATCAAAGCCATGTCCAATACATTCAGTGTTGGAAAGTTTATGCATTCATGAAAAATGGAAGAGCTTATTTTGAGAAAGATAAATTATGTGACCCATGAAAATTAGCTTTGCTTTAAAAGCCTGGACTGAGCTGACTAGGTTTGTAAAAAGACTACTTTTATTTTACAAACGCTAATTAAAGCTGTTAAAGTGCCCCATTATGTCCATAAAGTTAAATCCCATAGCCATTCTTCATCCTTTAAAAGTGTACGCTCAATTATATTCCTGTTTCATTCCAAAAACTTCATAATATTACCCGTTAAACTCAAAAATTTCTCAAGCGCCTTTCCCTGCGACAGCCAATGGACACTAGAATAAAGTAGAAGTCCATTATGATGTTTGTCTTCTGATTCCACTTCGAGGAGTTGGTGGAATTCCCATTTGTCAAGTGCACGAGCTTATATCTTGTTGATAAATCACCCCACTGAATCTGGTACAGAATAAAATTACATATCTTTGGCACAGGGCTTTTTGATGAATAATGCAAAAGTATTTAAAAACTTTGTGCTTCAAATAACCTTCCAAATAAACTACAAAACTTTTTACATTGTCACCCACTTCAATGGCCTCATGGTCTAGTACTCTACTCTCGCAATAGACTAAACCGCCGATGACAGGGAGATCAAGGTTCAAATCTTGGTTGGATTTAATGAGGGTGGGTTTTCCTAAATGGTTTTCCACTCTCCTTCCACGCAAATGTGGGTACATTCCTCATCCATAAAATCACTAGCGTAATTAGTACATAAGCGTATAGCCGCCTGAACGGGTAATAAGACGTAGTACTAAGAAAAATAATACATAAATTAAAAAAGTTATAAACTCATGGCACTCCGACTAAAAACAATTATGTATGTAATATAGCGCCTAGAGGTTAGGTGGATATGTGGACTGAACGTTAGTGTCGTCTATTATCGTTTACCTGTGACAGGGTAACCGGCGTGTGAATTCAGGTCGTATGTACAGAGTGTTTTAAATTAAATGATTTTTCAACTCTCCCTCCACACTAATCTGAATATATTCCCTTTAAATGCCTCTCTCTCATTCCTACCCCAATAGCGTAATTAGATGTGGATAACCCGACCATGTTGTTAGACAGTGCAGATACATAATAATATAAATAGAGCCGATGAACAACAGACTAATTTTTACACTAAACAAACGTACAATAAATATATACAAATTTTTAACCAAATCAAAGACCCTTATTACTATTATACTATATGATTATATGAACATTTAGATATTAAAACAGAACAGAAGTGAATAACCTGAATGAGTAGTAAGACGTGGTGGTAAAAAAATTAGATTAGAGGAACTGTACCAAAACTTGCGCAAATGTGGATATACTTCCTCAATATTCTACCTTCCTCAATCCTTTCTCATTTGTGAAAATATGCGAATAGCCCGGAAGGATATTTTAAAGCTAAACACACATATTATTTTAAATAAATATTATAATTTCACCACGTCGTATTTCCCGGGCTGTCTTTTCACACCTTAATGGTGTGGGGAGAAGAATTTTAGATTAAGTGTACCTTCATTTACGTGGAGGAAGCGTAAGAAGCCATTTAGGAAAAATACACCTTCAGTATGTTGGGTTAGGATTTGACAACCTCACCACAAAACAAATTAGAGGAACTTGGCGATAATAAAACTAGGCAAGCTTCCTTATACTCGTATTTTCATGACCTGTGTCCTTGCTGAAATATACATTTTTATTTGGTGGTAGTATCCCAGTGCTGGAGATGTCGGTGATGGTTTTTTGTGTTAGGTTTAAAAATTAGATAAAATATTATTTGAAATGACCACCACAATCGCCTGTAGTCTAATATATCAAATATGGTATATCCATGCAAAAATGTCTTATGTGAAGTGATGTTTAAAAACTATGACTACCATGAGATGTGGGTCAAGCTCTTTTAAAATACCGACCTCCTAAAGACAAAAATCAAATATATAATGGCTCAGAGCTAATCCACCAATAATTTGAAAATATCAAAATTTATAACACGGAAAGATAAAAAATAAAAAAAATAAAAACAAACTCCTAGTTAAAAATTTAATTTTTATGTGTAATAGTATATATTTAATAGTTTAGAAAGTATTCAGTCAATCGTATTGAAATATTTAGGCGTTCATCTATAGAAAGCTATTAAGGCAAATGTACAAAATCAAACACTTGCAATTAATAGGTTTGGAAAATTGGATGCATCTAATATAACCAGTTAAAGCAGCTTTTAGGGGAAATTAAAAAATAAAAGTAGAAAAAAAATCAAAACACAAAGAATTAGTTTTGTTGAGAAAGAAATTTTAAAAAAACGCCAATGCATGATTATCATTAATATTTTGACCTTAGTTTTAGCACTGTTGTTCTTGAACAACACAATATAGGCCTGCTTTCTGATTATTACAGTACATTGCCAAAACTGGAAAACATAGGTATTTTTATGGGTTAAATTTCAAAAATAAAAATATTTATAGGTTTTCCAGCCTCGGTACTATCATAATATGACATAATATGTGTTTGTCACAAAAAAAAAATAGCGTTCATTTGTGATGAAAGCGTTAAACTAATTTCATGTAATCGTTTTTTGAAAAACCCCCAAAGCTGTCATTTTAACTATTCCACTGGATATAATACTAATTCTCTAATAATGGACAATAATCTATTCAATTTTGAGAAAGGAAGACGGAGAAGAGGTTCTGCTTTATTATCAAAGTCAACGCTAATGGTTCCTTAGACTGTCAAAAACAGTTCTGCAAATATTGTTACTACAGCAAAATTATGTGTAAAACTTTAAGATATAAAATATTTATTACAATGAGTATATTTAAAGAACATATAAAGCATTGTGAATACAGTTGCTATAATTTTTCCATCAACTTCTTTGAAAAACATAATAAAATAATTCCCTAATTTTAAGCAAAATCTGTTTCTACTGCGCATACGAATGTAGAAAGGAATTATCTAGTAGGCCCATATAATTACTCCATAAGACCAGTGTTAAAATCTAATTCTAACATTTGACCTCACTCGGCAAGATAGTTGAGCTAAATTGATATAACTTAGATGTTCTTAGAATTGCTTAGTTAACATTCATCTCCCAATTACAGTAAGCTTAGCAAACATATCAAATATCCTCTTTAGTCCTATTAACAGTCCTTTGTGATTGACAGACTGACAGGTATTTCTTTCAGATTTGACTTAATCATTTACAATATTGCCATCATTTGTATAGTAAAGGAGAGAAAAGTTGTACACAAAACTCAAACGTATAGGCCTACTAGAGATTCAAATATCGGCTGGGTGGGAGGTATAATTTCCTAAATGATTTTACCCACTCAACCCGTACTCAAATGTGGGTACATTTTATTTAAGTTCCTCCTTTTTCTTTCATATAAATATGTCGATATCTCGGACGCATAGTACAATATGAAGCAAGAAAATATTTACTTGTGGTATTGAATTAGTATGCTTGAGGGCCCCACGTCTTAAAATTAATTAGCAGATTTGTTTCAAAGACTTTCTCTCATGAAATCATTAATATTTATTTTATGTAAACATTCAATACTAGAGTATTTTTTGCATGCTAGTAAGCGAATTTTATTTTATATTAATCTAGTTTTTTATATATATTTTATATGTATTTCATTTATCATTTTATTTATCATTTCATTTGTAAAAAAATAAATAAAAAATACTTGGTAGAACGAAAGGCGTCAACAAAACTGACATCACTGTGAACATAAAAGGACTTGTCCAATTCACGAACGAAAAAGATCCCTTTACCCTAGGTTTATATACATGCATCTCTCATTGCCAATAGTTAATAGTGCATATAAGGAGTTAAAATCAAACTTGACCTAATAGTAGAGTACCACTTAAATTAAGTAAATTATATGTTCCAAGCGGTACGGTTAATAAACATTGTTTTAGTATTGTTGAATTCAAGGCCGTAGCCGGGGGGGGGGGGGGGGTGTTCTTTGGGGGTCCAACCCCCACCCCGAAATTTTATGAACAAATTATATATGACTTTTCTTATGGTTCAAACAATATCAAAATTAAGATACAAGTACAAATTAGGAGGCTGTGTTACCATAAAAACACTCCAGATTGCTTCTAGAACTGTTTATCATTTATAATTTTGTTTTCTAGCCTCCGGAACTTGGTGGATGTGACCAACAAACCCTCTCTGAAAATATTGGCTGGCTACGACCTTGGTTGAACTATTAATATGATTGAATGATTTAAGTTATATCTATTATTTACTCTATTGGACCAATTAATATGACGGTATTTATGGTAGATCATTATTCAAATAAAATAACTGGATGGTATTCTAAAATATAGCTTAATTTAATTTGGGTGTCTCATAAAGCTTAAATTATAATATTGAAGTTATACTTCTTTAGGCGCGTTATGAAAAAATGATGAGAGTGAAATTTTAAGATGCGCGCGCATCACTGTAACACAAAAGTAACAGGTTGAAGTTAAACCGCTCATTAAGTCTCGAAAAAAAAAAGCTACCAACAAAATAGAAATAGAACCTCTGTTAGTCGCGCATGTTGGTACGCTCGTCGCCTCTGATCACTGTTTTCATATATATAATAATTATCCACATGTTTCTAGTTTCTACATTCACAACACGTGTTTTAGTTTCAGACAAGTGCGAATTATATATGTGCTGATAAATTATATTCAGTAGTGATTTAAATTGAATATTTTGATTAATATTATTTACTATTCGTAAATATTAGTGAAAAAAATTGTGCTTATAGACTTTTTCAAGTGCTACAATATAATTGAGGTTAACTATCCGTATGTATTATTTATTGATATAAATTAAAATATTTTTTTTTGTATTTATTTATATTATTAGTTTAAAGTTTAAGTTCCATTAATAAAACATTAATATTTATAGAATTTTTAAAACTTATTTTAAAGTTATACTAACTGCCATATTTAGTGACGAGATGTCTTTGGACTTGGAGAAATACAAACCTCTTTGGATCTAGACGAAGATTACACAGTTCGTAGTTTTGTTTTGTAATACTGCAAGAAATGCCATTGCGTTGTCTGAATGTAAAAATCCAACAATAAAAGGTACGTAATTGTTTTGTTACCACTGTCTAAATTGAAACAAATTTTGTGCTTGATATACGTTTTGTTATTTAAATTATTCATTATTAATTGGAGTACAGTTATGTAACTAATTGTATTTTAAGCCAATACAATAATATGCCGCCGTTTAAATTTATTGAAGTGACAATCATGATTTAATAGTTGCGCCTACTCTTGAGTGGTGGCAAATAAAAGGCGCAACTATGCTCTCAAATTGCGCCTACTCCTTTTAGTGAATAGGGATTTGGAACATATTTCAAACTTGCGCTGGCGCAACTATTTGCTCCCTTTGGTGAATCCAGGCCCAGTAGTGATTTAAATTGAATATTTTGATTAATATTATTTACTATTCGTAAATATTAGTGAAAAAAATTTTGCTTATAGACTTTTTCAAGTGCTCCAATATAATTGAGGTTAACTATCCGTATGTATTATTTATTGATATAAATTAAAATATTATTATTTAACATAATTAATACTAAATATTATTAAATTATTTTTTATTTTTTAATGATGCCAAAGAAGTATAACTTCTCACGCGCGTACATAAGTACACACACAATTTTTTTTTAATGGTACACATCATTAAAATAAAATAGCCCAATATTTGGGTGCTCTGAAATTATACACATTTTAATCAAAGTTTTTAGAGCTATAAAGAAACCTTCAATTGGTCATTTTATTAGAATTAAATATTGGTTTTATAGATCTTACTAAGTCATAACAAGGATCTTAAATCTCATTTTCATTAAGTCTAACTATTTAAGTATTAAAAATAAAGTTTAGTTACAGTACTATTTTCCAAAAATAATTATAGGTAGTATTTATTCTATAGTTTAAATTTTTGTTTTATTTTTTCATTGTATTCTATAATATATTTATTTTCAAATAGGAGAAATTGTACATTTAGCAGCAATCCAACATTCGCATTTGAAAGCTAAGTTATTTTTAATATCCAGTAGATTGTATATCACCCCCCTCCCCCAAAAAACTCTAAGGTTTTGAAATAGCCATTTGTTTTTGGTTACTTGGGTAGCAGTAAGGTTGTTTGGTATTTTATAAATAATATGAGCAGGCACTAATAATCTCACTTTTTTTGAAAAAGCTAATTTATTCTGGTGTTTGAAAACTAGTATTATACGTACGCTTATATAGAACAAATTTTATAAAAAGAATAAGAAAAAAAGATTAGGTATATTCTTAAACACACATAGCCAACTATCCAATCACGAAATGTTATTTTTTAAATGTTTGATGAGCAATATATACACCAATGTTGTCATTTTTTAATATGTTGTCAAATAATAATCTTAATACAGACCTTTATACTCATAGGCAGCCTCCGTACTATTTTAAAAATATCAATTAAATTCTTGTTCAAAAAATATTATGGATGGATTTTTTATGAATAATATTGAGGTTTTGCTATTCTTAAAAGGTTAAGGCGATTATTATAATCATTAATATAAGTTGAACGTTCTATTGATGTCCTATGATTTTCAATAGTCATTTAAAACACGATGTTAATATTTAGGAGTTTGTTAATACAACAGTTTAACAGCACTAACGAAGATATTTGTGATCGTAAAAGGGTTATTTTACGATGCATCGTATGAACTTGAATACGTATAAAATAATATAGCTTACAATTAAAATCTTTACCTTTCAGACGTTCTATTGCTATCTTATGGACATTGAAACATATTTTCTGTTATTAATCTTCCTTTCATTTGGGAACCAATTTTTGCTTGAATGAAACTTATCCTAACTATTTAAAGTGTTGGAACATTGTACTAATGTTTCTAATTTTATTTTTTGGGGGATGGAAGAGGGTGGTAGGGTTAAAATCTACTACATGTTGTGTTTAAAAAACAAAATATGGCTTATTGATGTTGCAAAAGCTTAGAAATTACAATATCAAGCAATCAAAATAATATAATAGACTAAAAAGAATAATTATTAAAGAAAATTTAAAAGTACGAGTATATGAGTGTATTATGTATAGGCAAAGTGTATGTTTTAATATGTTTTTATTAATGTATTGCTATGCTATAATTATAAATAATTTCAATAAAACATTGTTGCTTTGTTTGATTATTTATTATCAAGTTTTTAGAAACCTTTACATTTCAAATTGTATCCTGAATCTTTTAGAAACAATTTCTCACTATTTTTAACCCTTCTTCATGACTTTATTTTGTCCCAAATTAATATTGTGAAACCTTGATATTAATGTAGTAGTTTGGAAATGTTTGAGGTTACATTGACATAACAATCTTTCCCCCTCTCCTAAAGAATTTACTATTCTTTTTGAACGTTAAATATGACTAAGATTATTATGTATTATATTTTGAGGTTTGTGTTTTAATATTGTCCCTAAGAAAATTAAAATACAAATCAAAATAACTCCAATCTAAGCCCAAATCTATAAATTGATATGTATTTATATATTTATTTATGTATGTGTTTGTGAATATATAGCCTTTTTTTCGTACACTCAGTTTGCCATAAAAGTGACGAGATTAACTTGCTTTGATTCATTCTCTTTTATTTAGTTTATGAGATAGGTACAGAGTGGGTTCCATCAAACTAAGGCTTCATCTGGGGATGGTAAAATATCATAAAATAAAAGTTTTTTAAATTATACATTTAATATAACTTTATTTTAGGATTAATTTTAACTACACACACCTAAAAGTGGTCAGTGCTATAATGACTAAATATTTTAGAAATATTTCCCTACCACATTCTCAATTATCTTAAGTTTTCAGTGTATTGTTATTGACAGAGATAATAGACTTAGAACTGCTCACGAACAACCTAAATTATATATCAACAGATAATAAATCGATGATGGAGTACATTTCTAGTGCTGTTGTTTCCAATTTAAATTAAATATCAAATGGGAGAATGAGCTATACTTCCTGTGATCAATCTGAAGTATCTATCCCATAGGGAATATCATGAGCATGGAGAATAGTGTATATGAGGCGTCCATTTCCAAAGGGTGCCTTATCAAAGCCTAGTGAATTTTGGGAAACAACAAAAAATATTTATTGGACTTATTTCACAATTTAAAACAATGAATTTTTTAATACTTATTACTGCTATTCAAATAAGTACTCTGGAGGAATAACAGCTTGCAGAAACCATGGTTTCTTCTTCTTTTTTTTTTTAAAGGGAAAATTACTTGGACAAGGTCCCATTTGGAATTGAATGATGGACAAGGGCTATTTGAGAACTGTTTAAAATGGACAAGGGGCATTTTGATTTTGTGATAATATGAACCACAGCTTGAAGATACAGTCGTTTATCTTTTTTGACGTTATTTCGTAGTAAAACTTGTAAAAGTAAATACAAATAAGTTCAAGAGTATTTGTAGACATTTGCGTGAATATGAATGAAAACATTAGATAAACATATTTGTAGGCATTTGCATAAATATGAATGACAAAAATTATATAAATCTTTTTATTTATCCAGGCTTCTTTTGAAATAGATAATATTAAAAATCTCTAAACGTCAGAAAGTCATAATATGTTATTTAAAGAAGTGTAAATTACACTTTGTATGTAAGCTAGTAGATTGTTAAGTCCTTTTTTATTTACACACTATCATCAAGATAATCCATCAGTCCTCCTTTGTTTTCATCTTCTGAAAGGTCTCCAGAGTCTCTGACCAACTCTGAGAAAATGATGTCTCTATAGAATTGTAAGTCCGGTAGATTCTCTGAGTCTTCACCATAATGAAGTTCCAGAAACCTTTTGACATCATCTTTCTTAATTTGTTTCACAGGAACACCTATTTTGACTAGCTGTGGATTGATCTCAGCAGTATTCCTGTTTGGACGCAAAACCTATCTGAAAATTCCCACATCTGAGTTGAATGAAGCTGCACCTCTAACAAGAATACCTGATTTTGGTGTGTTTGCCTGGGTGATAATGAATCTCTTGCATACAGCAAAGTGGAAGTGCCACTGGTTAGGTTTCTTCAAAATGTTCCCTGTTGCTGCTTTCCCGTTGAAGACATTGAATTCCCTCCCTATCTTCAGGACAGTCCCATTCTGCTCAAAAACCCTATAGTACTCTTCAGGTTTGGATATTGTGCTCTTTTACTTGAGTTTTTGTTCATTGGGGCGCTTCGTGCAACCACTTCATCAGCATACCAATCATTATCGTGATTTTGTTCTACTCCCCACAACCACCCGCAAACAAGAGCACAATTTCATATTCTCCTAAGTCAGTGCTGGTTAACCGATGGTAAACCGCAGAAGCGCTTTCAGATAATCCTTTATAACAGTCTGACTCTGTCCAAGTGTAAAGAAAATTTTTATATGCAGGCTGAGGGTATTTTGATGCTCCTTCACACACTGTACAATAATTATACAGGTACAATTAATGAGAATAATAAGTGGCTAGATCAGGAATTTTTGGTAGCACCAAGTTTTTTTGGCAGTCAAATGTAAATATAATAACTTTCTCTACATCTCTTTTCAAAAGTGTGTAAAATGGATTGGCACGCCTTTTATGAAGCTCGAACTCAATTTCAAGAGCTCTATCATTTCTATTTGACTTACATCTTTCCTTATACTGCAATAATTTTGAACAAGCATCTACTGCTGATGAGTCAAAACTTAGGTTATATTCCTTGACCAAAATATTTCTGGAGTAGTCATAGTTTACTTTCAGAGTCTCTTCGTAACATGAACTATTGTAAAAGTCATGTAGTTTTGTAATTGTCAATGTATTAGCTAAATACTGCTTATTATTCTGGCTATTACGGGAGTAATGAAACTGTAATGGCACGAGAGACTCAATGAAAGTTTTCAATAAATAATTTTTCCCTTCATGCAATTGTTAGTGATGATCACCATCACGATTTCCTGTGGCACATGTGCCAGTTTCAAAGTGGGACCTACAAACTCTCTGGACCCTTTGCTTTGAAATATTTAAAATGCCCAGAAATGCCTTCTGTCAAATTTGAACTTGTTTTGATTGACTATGTTGTGTGATAGGTATGTAATACCTATGCCATACTTGTTTATCTTGTGTTTACGTTCTCCTCTGGCTCGTTTACGTTTAAATGATTGTGTTATTATATATTTCAAGATTAAATTATCCTGATCTATTTTAGCTGATCTGTAGTCAATTTTTCTTGGATAAAAACTGTTGTGAAACCTACGCACATCTTGAAGTGTGAGTTGTGAGCAATATGAATCGTTTCGGTGCTTGTGTTGGCAATCAGGCAGTTTTGGCAGGCACTTCGAAGAATACTTACTCTTTTAGTCGACATTTTTCTTCCATAAAATTGGATTACTCTCTTTTTGTCTTCCTTTTCCTTTAGAAGAACATATTACCCTTCCTACGTGTTTAACCTCACTTTATCCACTAGCTGTAGACATAGGGTTTTTCATAAAACACAAAACTACATAGTCAACAACTGTAATAGTTCCTTCAAATAAATAAATAAACACTTACCTTAACGTGTGAAGACTAAAATACCTCAAATACAACTATTATTATTGCTAGTCTCACAAGGCACTTTTCACCGGCAAATGATAGAATTTCTGATCGTAGAATATATTTTAGTTTATTTTTGTTTCAATGAAAATGTAGCACTACCAACTTAACAGCATGTATTATCCCATTAAAATAAACCAAAATACTAAAGAAATGAGATTTTAATCAACTATGTAACAATGCTTGAGAACTGGACAATGTTCGTTTTTAAACTCCGTTCAGCAGCTTGCTTACTGATGATAGAGGACAAGGAACCTTTTGTTCCTGTATAAGGTATGTTTTAAGATGCTTTCATTTTGGATATTTGGTTGTGGACAAGGGCCACTTGGGAAATGGTAAGGATTTTCAAATGAAATTTTTAAGCGTTTAAGGACTTTTGGAACTGTAATTTAAAGCAACCTGGTGGTCTAGTGGTAAGGTGTTGTATCATGTCATTTATATTATATGACATCTACAATTAAAATTCCATAAAGACAAATAAAACATGATAACAAGTACTAATATATTCTAATAAGATGTGGCAGGTGTTAACCCACTGTGGATTATGTTGCTGGGAAACGCTCCAGCTCCGAGGAAGATTGCCCCAGCGGACCATGCCAGCACCTCGAGGAATTCTACGTCTTGATCAAAGGGTACTCATCGAAGAAAAGAAAGATAATTGTTTCTGCACGCCACACCTTTTGAAAGCGCTAGTGAGAAATCGGCGTAGTTCTGCAACTCTACGCCCCCCCTCCCCCTTTCTCCTCTTAGATCTCCTGATGTAGTCCAATTCCGAAGCAGTTCTGTTGATATATAGCGGATTTCCTGTGAGTCGCATTTTGGTATTCCATTGTATTAATTCATCGGAGGAAGAACTACGACGTAAAACTTCAGCACCGAAGACTCTACTGGTGGCCACGATATGTCAGGCGTCGGTCTCACCGCCACGTCACAGAGAAAGCCTCTCCTGAGACTTTAAGTATATGTATTTTCTGTTTAGAATCTGTATTAGATTATAAACTCCGTTTCTATATTCATCAGACATGGTTTCATATATTAGAATGTCTAACTTGATCCTCCATGTCTATCAGACATAGTGTATCGTGTAAGGATATCTGACGTTATTTTCTATGTCCATCAGACATAGATATTTTGGGTCAAATAGTTTGACGATTATTTTCCTATGCCCATATGGCGTAGTTTAAAGATGAGGGCTCTATGCGCTCTCTCTCTCTCTCTCTCTCTCTATATATATATATATATATATATATATATTATATATATATATATATATATATGACCAGGTGATTGTGTTTACCAAGTCATATATATATATATATATATATAGGACCAGGTGATTGTGTTTACCAAGTCCATGAATCTGATTTTCTTTTCTAAGTCCCTGACTTTGTTTTATTTATCATGAAATGTTTATTACAACCTAAACGGTATGATCACGTTTAATATCTCCTTATGGCAACAATCTGATCATCTAACGTTTTCTTCTTGGACCTAGTTAGGTCAGTGACTACTTGCAGTCACGATTGTCCCCCTTTTTTGTGTAGCTATTTACGGTACGCAACTTGTGGGAGCACTACTAGATTGAAGTAGTAGCCCGCGGGTATTATGCTTTGTTCCGGCCCCTTGAGGTGCCATATGTTTCTAAGTGTTCAAAGATAGTTTGTACTAGTTATTGTGATCCCTAGTAATGGGTAAATCAATACATTTACTATTTATTGTCCTGGCAGTACTCATTATGAAATGACTGGCCAAAGTAAAATCACTGTGTAGATGCCTGATTGTTAGACATCTATTATTTGTAAAATGGAGGCCCCCCTTATAGGAACTTATTCTTAGGTTTTTGTAACCCAAGCTAGCTGGCTTAAATAACAATCTTTTTGGTAACTCTAAAAATATAGGATTTGATACTATGCTTCTATTTTCAATGGTTTCACTCTTATTCTTAATTATACCCCTCAGGTATTAGTCGATTATTAACCATGCTAGATTGTCTTTATGTATATGGCCTAAAACTTAATTTAATTTGGATTTACTATTTTTTACTGTCGCTAAATTGAGGCAGACGCTCCTTCGTACGAGTAAGAGCGAAGATCCCCTGAGTTATTAAACTGAACAAAATGTTATATCTATCTTATGTTGGTTCCTTGTCTACAAAGTGTTAATATCTGTTCATCCAACTGAATGTCACCTACCTCGATAACAGAATACAGTTATCTTTAATTAATTGGTTTAAAATCGTTTCTGTCATATGTAGTTCTATATCTTTTTGTTTGCTTTTTAATAAACTTATTTGTTAAACTTATATATTTCTGTGATGCATCTTCCTTCCTTATCCTTAATCAATTATAACTTATGTAATAGAAATCGTCTCTTTTTCTACGTGATAGGAGAAGCGACTACGGTTCAGTGTCAGACTCCTGTTCTGGGGATCCGGGGCTCAATCCTCGGTCCCGGCACAGATTTATCTGATTACCAAACCCTTCCTTCACCTCTGACAAGACGTGTATTAATCACAACTTGTGAATGTGTGGAATGCCAGGCCTCCACCATGGTTCGGATCCCACGTTAAACTGTAGGTCCTCCATTTCATCTCACAATCACCCTACCATTACACATTAGCGTAAGTGCGTATAACCCGAACGGGTAGTAAGAAGAGCTGCTAATCATAATAATAATAATAATAATAATAATAATAATAATAATAATAATAATAACAACAACAACAACAACAACAACAATGATTTACCATCCAAGAGGCTTGTCTAAGGAGGGAAACAGGAAATGATTCAGAGTTCTACTTAGTGAAAGATTTTGATCCAAACTGGTTCCAGCTCTTAGGAACTAAATTAGATTTACGAGTAGGTTCTATGACACCATGTTACTGGGGTTTTTCAATGTTAGTATACGGACCTAGATCTTGTATATACTTCTTTACCTCTCCCCCCTCCCACCCCCCCCCTGCCCCACCGCGTCTTACTTACCATCCGGGCTTTACGCATTTTTATTGTGCTAACGTATTAGGGATTAATAAGAAAAGTAATAGAGGAAGTATGGTCGAATTTATTTGGGAGGAGAGTTGGAAACCAGTAAGCAAACACAACTCTCAGTAAACCCAGCTGGGATACGAGACTAAACCTCCCTTTCAGCAGCAACCCAGACTAAAAAAGTAAAAAATTTAGTATACGTGACTATGTTTCGGTTGATTATAAATAATAAAGGAGTTTTTTTTTGTAATACATACTTTAAACATTTTTCTCAAGAATTGAGACCTCGTTGCAAATGTGCATATATATATAAGCGGCGAGGAAGGTTTACTTTAGATTAAGTGTACCCGCATTTTCGCGGATGGAGAGTGGGAAAGCCACTTAGGAACCAACACTATAAGTACACCCAATTGAGGTTCAAGCCCCGATCTGCCACCAACAGCATACCAATTAATTGCTTGAGTAGCACCCTAGAACATGCGGGTACCGAATTGTATGTGAGTTCATTATAAAAAAAAACTTGTATTCGTATGTACGATTTGTGTTATAGGATTGTGAAAGACATTAACTCTTTTAAAGTGGAAGATAATAAATTAATTTTATTCAACAAAGTAGCTATCTTTTTTTTCTAATAATTATCTAAACCACGTTTCAGATAAAAGTTGTCTGTTTATTCTCTCAACAAATTTAATATATTTTTATGGCAACATTAATCACAAGCAGTTATGAAAAACGTACATTTATTACAGCCAAAGGGGATAACATTTGAGTTGATTAAAAACTATGTATACATACATTCTAAAATGTAATGATTTAAGTAGGCCAGTAGAGATTTAATTTTCCTTTTACAAATATTTAAAGAGATGTATACATTTTTGAATCGTATTTTCATAATAGCTTTAAGTTTCTATATTAATTTATCCTAACGATCTTGTTCAAAGATTATTTCAACCTGTGAGAGTATAATTTTATTTTTATTTTTGCAAGATAATCTTTAGGTACTTTCCTTAAAATTTATGAAACGGATTTCTTTCTTGTCGGCTAATACTATCATTGTAATATATTTTGTGTTCAGTGAAAGGGATACTATTGTAATGGCCATTTGGTCGAATATAATAAAAACAAAACAAAATGTAAGTCAATATCAAGGCCACTTGTTTTTGTTAAATAACCTTCAAGTCTTTGGAAACGGTGAAAGAGTCCGTCCGTTGCCTTGTCCGTGACTATAGCCAAGGTCTTCATTCTGGAAATTGTCATCTATTAGATCGAATTAGAGATAAAAAAAAAAGCTTTGTATGGTTCTATCTTACGTAACAATAAGTTTAGTTCTAGTAATCACTTGAATGTCTAACAATATTCTATGATTTTTTAAACTAAATCACGTATAAATGTACAGTTTAATGTTAACATAGGATTATACAAAATGTTTTTCTTTCGAATTGGACCTGATTCAATCATTATTATTATTAGCACCGCCTTTTACTACCCGTTCGGATTTTACGTACTTACGCTAATGTGTAATGATAGGGTGATTGTGAGATGAAATAGAGAACCTAGAGCTTAAGGTGGGATCCGAACCACGGTGGAGGCCTGGCATTCCATACATTCACAAGTTGTGATTAATACACGTCTTGTCAGAGGTGAAGGTAGGGTTTGGCAACTGATTCAATCAAATTCTGATTAAAGAATTTCTGGTGTACATTTTAAACCTGATAAAACCTAAACAAATTTGTGAACAAGGAGAAAGATATGAGTCAAAAAAATAATTATAATATACTAAAATATATTTTTCGTGGCAATGAATATTGTAAGTGTTTCATGTGTACACTGTATAGATAAAGTATTATTATATTGAATAAATTGATCAAAGGATTTTGAAAAACAATTAATTTGTATGTGTCCCAGATTAAGTTTTTTTTTTGTTTGTTTTTTTAGAATCTCCTCTGTCTGTAGACCCTACATTTACAAGGGTTAGGTAAGCATATGTCTGTGTACTTCTGTTAAAATTAAGCAGTTAGGTTAATTTTATTTTTTTAAATAGTTATTTAAGATTATTTCCATCCTATCTTGGTAAACAACGAATTCGAGCTTATAAACAGTCAAACTTATGTTGTTCAAAGCAATAAACGCAAAAATATTTGTTATAAAACCACCATATAAATTTCGATTGTTTATAAAGTGTAAATTAAAAAGCAATCATTGTTGTGTTTTATGTCCCCAAAAATAATAATATCAGGTAAACATATTTTATATTTCTTAAAAATACTCTATTCTAGTGCATAAAATGAATTGCAAATTGGATTAAAATTTTGTCTCTATAAATATGATTTTTCTATATCAATCCAAATTTTATATATGAACAAATTTGAAGAAAAATTAAACGTAATCAACTAAAAGCTATAAACGCAAAATTTATTTATTTAAAAATAGTAACGATCATTTTTAATAACTTCACCTTGATTATATATATTAGAATATAATATGATATATATAATAGAAAAGTCCAACTTTCAAAAATACACCAAATGATTTCGATTTTATTATTAAGATATACACCTTTGGAGTGACAGGGATAACATCTAACCCTAATTTAGAGACCTGATGATGGCGTTTGTACGTCGAAACATGTAGTCAAGTCAACCTGCCATTTGGCGTTCAAGGTTTAAGGAGTGGAACTAAATATCAGCTAAGGAACGTTTATATATTCAAAAACATTTTATTATCAATTATCTCATATTCTACATCATTTCGGTATAATTAACGTCTCTAACATTTATTAACCATTTTATCCCTTATTTCCCTCCTCACTTTCATTGGCTAACATTTTAACTTTTCTTTTGACAATTCTGAATTTATTAACAATATTACTTTAAATGTTAATTTTAACTCATTGCTAGACCTAATATATCTTTCTTTGTAATGTTTTAATAATTTAATATGTAACCTTTGAATATGTGGTTTTTCATGTGTATTGTATTATCTAATTTTAATATGTTTTCTGTATTTTAACTCTATTGTTCTTTTCTGCTCTATTTCACTCTTTAATAAGATTAAAGTAATAAAGTTTTTCATTATTTATAGGCTTAGCAGTATTCTGTTGTTCAATCTATCTTCTAATCCATTATGTAATATATATTATATTCAGACTTGTTATTATCAATATTTCATTCAATTTCTTATAAACTCAATATGTTTATTGTTAATTAAAATTTTTGCTGTCTTTAACTTTTTCCTTATATTTAATATCTCTTATTATCTTTTCATTTTTAATTAGTTCCTTTTGTTATTGGCTATTAGGCGTTACTTGAATATTATTATTAAGATATAGCTAAAAGCTAATTTCTCTAAGCCAAAAAAATTTATATGGTTTTATTAATATTTGATACTTCCAAATTTATCTACCATGGAGAGATATCTTATTATTAATACGTAAAGATTAACTTTAAAACGCTGTATGATTCACCTCAAGCAACCAAAAAAGAGTCGTTATTTTAAAAACTAATGGAACAATTTTGATCAAACATAAATAAGTTATAATAACCCAACAGTTTGAGCCGTTTTTCGAACAGTTAAGCAGCACCAAGAATATATCATATTAGAACGTTTAACATCAGGCCGCTAACTTTTTTTATAATTCCTCGTTTACAATCCTGGAGTAACTGTGGCAATCACAAACCAATCATGATAATGAATTAATTAAAATAAATTAAATATTTAAGTCAAAATATTACTTTGTCCTCAAACTGAATGACTAAACAAACGCATTCCATTATCAACAAAATCTTTACCTAAGCACGATAATAAAATGTTGAAAAATAAAGAATTATTGTTCAACAAAGAGCATAAATAAATAATATACTCTGGTAAATAATACATATTGAATAATAATTATCATGATTTTTACAAAGTGAATCACGGTTCACCAATTTTTGTCGCCATAGTTTATTTATTTGTAGTTGTTATATCACTGCTAGATGGGTGCTTTATTATTAATATTATTATTATTAGCACCGCGTCTTACTACCCGTTCGGGCTATACGCACTTACGCTAATGTGTAATGGTAGGGTGATTGTGAGATGAAATGGAGGACCTACAGTTTAACGTGGAATCCGAACCATGGTGGAGGACTGGCATTCCCCACATTCACAAGATGTCTTGTCAGAGGTGAAGGAAGGGTTTGGCAATCAGGGGTGCTTTATTTATCCTTAACACGTCAAACGTCCATTTTATATCACATTAAAATATTTTTTATAATAGTTTTAAGAATCTTGAGGGAATCTCCCCCTTTTTCCACTTACTGCTTCTTCATTACGAAATTTAAGGATCAGACCTTAATGGTGATTTGGGGTGGTTCTCCTTATACACGCCTGACAAATTTAAATCTCCTATCTTACTGAAAAGTAATTTACTATTTTGGTTTTGGGAATTTTTGAAACCCCTCATTTATAAATAGTAAATATATAGTACTTATTTTATTATTGGAGCGAAACCTCTACATTCCTGGTGAATTTATACTTTCTGCCTTAACTAAAAATGTTTTTTTTTACTTAACGCCCCAAAAGTTCCCTATTTTCTTCATTTAAAATCTTCAGTTTGCATATTGATTTGAAATGGTATTATCACCTTCTTGCTGAATTTTAGTTTTCTAATCAACAGAAAATAGTTGTTTTTATTAGTTTGGAAGATTGTGCTCCTCCTCACCCATTTAAACATCTCCTTCTTAGAAATATTTTACCACACAAAAAAGTTATCTTTCTCGCAGCCCTCCCCCTCCTCCCCCAATCGCTACAGTTTTTACTATTAGTTTTTGAACTTTTGAGCCCCCCATCTTTTTTCTCCAATTCGTTGGTAGAAATTTCAAATTCTAAGATTTATTTGGTTAACTGGAGCTGTCTCTATAACTATCTGCCCAATTTTAGTTTTCTCTCATTAAAAAGTTATTTCTAATTATAGCCACCCATTTCCTGGAGACCCATTTTTAAATTTCCCAATTTTATATTTTCCTGCATATACAGGGCAGTCCTGCTACTATCCTGCCAAACAAAATCTCAAGTTTCTAGGGGTTGTGGAAATACGGCGGTTGTGTTAGTTAGTGAGTCTCCAACCCTTTACGGGATGAGATTAAAAATAAAACACAAAATTAAACCAATTAATTCTGGAAAGAAACCTTCATTTTAAATTTCAAGACTCTGTATCCGCTGGTTCAAAAGAGACATCTTTAAAAGTTTAAACTCTCTTTTTCACCCCTTAGAAGTCAAACTTCGTAAAACCTTGCTTTGTCTCTTACCTAGGGCCTAAAATATATCTTCAAGCCGAATTTCAATTTTCCATGCCCAAGGGTTTAAGAAATACGGCTATGAATGAGTGAATTGATTTTGCCTTTTATATATTTAGATAGACAGCAAAGTAATTAAGCATGTGCAGTGCATCGGCCTGTACTTGTACAAAGGCTCCAGTTTCACCTGGTTTTGTTTGTCGGTGAAGGGGAAGTCGGGAGTCGAATCACAACTGGGTGTACGGAGCTGCCTTTCTATGAATGGCTAACTCCTCTTCCTCCACGTAAATGTGAGTAAATTTAGTCTCATTTCTACCTTCCTTATTTCTACCGCGTCTATTCAAATATGCGGAAGGAAAATCGAAGTGCAGTAAGGCAAATTGTTTCAAAACTAATAAGATTGCATTCATTTATTTTTTATATTTTTCAAACGCTTTACATTTATGTGCACAAACTGCTTTGAGTTATTTAAATTGTATTATAAGTGATAAATGAAAGTACAGAAATTATTTGAACCAGACCTAGACCATGCTAATACCACTCATCACTTTTGGTGAGGATGTATGGGACTCGAGAAAAGGCCAGTGATTTTGCAAAATATTTTTTGACCAAAGTAAATCAAATATTGCTTCAGCACAAACATAGAATTTAATTTTTTTCACATAGTGATATGAACATTTGTGAATATCTGTCATGAGCATAGTGGCATTAGATGAAAACCAATTAAGATAAAACGTCATTAAATTCCAAAACACCCTTGACAGGTATCCAAGAAATATTGAGATCACAATGGGAAGAAAATTAAACTTTATTTATATACTTGAGCAATATTTGATTTATTTGACCAAAAAACGTTGTGATTTAAAAACTGATAAAACCCTGACCTTTCTCGTGATCCCTACAGCCCCACCTTAACACCGTATTATAAAAAGGTGGGTGATAAGCCACGGAAATAATTCGTTGCGAATTCTTACGCTAGGCAACACTTCTGTCGGGGGACTAAACGGTACTGTTGACGCAGTCGTTATACTTCTCTTGACCATTTACAGCATCCTTACTATTCAAGTCTCACCATGACAACTGAAAAATTCTCCTTCCTACTCATGGATAACCGTGGTAGCTCATTGATCCTCCTTAATGCTCACCACTCACATATTCTCATTCAAAGGTGGATCCAGGGCCTGTTGTTGGGTGGGGGAATTTTTTTTAAGGCTCAACCAATTATAAAGTTAATAATTTTAAATAATCAAGATTTTAATACATAATAATTTTAATAAATATTGCAAAATTATAGATATAAGTTTAATTAATAATCATAATACAAAAAATACAACTTTAAATATTTTTGATAATTTTTGCAGGGGAGGTGATCGCCCCCATCGCCCCCCTTACTGTATCCGCCACTTTCCTCATTCCTACTTAAAACTCACTATTATATATCACTGAAATTCCCTTCTAACGGATAGCCCCGGTAACTCATCAGGCATCCCCATGAACCGCTCACCCCATTAACTCGCTGATCCTCCCTTTCTGTATCTTAACTGCTCACATTGGTAGCTTACCAAACTTATATGTCTCTCTACTTACTACCCGCTCACCATGGTATAATATGATTTAGTTAGGAAGATGAGTATATGGTAGTTAATAAAACAATTGTATTATATTCATACATAAAGTCGTGTTATCTGCACTGTCACTTTTGATAGATATTATCAATACCTATACAATAACACGAATAATTATAGTATTAAAATTCTACCAATGTTTGTTGCAAAGAAATATTTTTGAATTTTCTCTACTGTTCTTCCAAACATAATCGGACTATACATCGACAATCTTCTCTCTAGCCTTTGTTACGCGCACCGTGATTTATAATTAATACTAAGCATTATATCTTTAGTTTTGTAGCTACCTAATGAGTAATGGAATAAATTTAATTAGAATTAGATAGTATAAATTATTCTACTTTAAATTTTACCCACCCAAGAAATACAAATTAATCTGGTACAATTATATGAGACATATGTTAATACCTTTATGCATACAACTATCTAATTTGATTTAATATAAATTTTCATGACCATACAGTGAGGTTTTGTTGGAATTTGTGTGAATGGATAACTAGTTTATTTTAAACCACAGACATGAGTCAAGATGCTTTAATATAATAGTTTATCGTGTTTCCAAACAGGTTTTGAAAAGTTTCTTGGTCAATTACCGCAGACTACTTATGCAGGGTATTCCTTGTCCCATCTATGGCACCAGATGACGTTTGTGGCATTCCCAAAATATCTGTGATTTAATAATGTAGTTAACATTTCCATATTTTAATATCAAGTTATACCTTTAATTGTCTGTTTCGTTCATTTAAAAACACCATAATTTCCTAAAATCTCATTAAAGATGGATACAAAATATTTTTAATCTAACTTTACGTTGTTCACTCGATGTTAACAAATCTTTTTAGCTCATGAATTCCTTAAAACAATCAACGATGGGGGTGTGTTCTCTCAATTGCTACAAAAGCATTCTTTCTTCAGTGGTCTTGAGGTGAGGTAGCTCGCCCTAGGACCCGGTGTTCGTGGCTTCAAACTCAGCCGGTGTAGATGGATTTTTCTTTAGTGATAAAAATCCGTAGCACAACTTCCTTTGGAGGGGAAGTAAAGCCGTCGGTCCTATGTAGATTGTGGCATGTAAAAGAACCCTGGAAGATATATGAACATACCTTTCCCGGCAAAATATGTAGGCCCTTTCACAATCTTGCTCAAATGAATTCTCGTGTACTGATATAATCAGTCAGTTTAGAAAGTGCGCGTAAATACCTCAAATAAATAATAATAAATTATCTTAAATAATGGAATTTTTAAAAATGAAATTTGTGAAATTATTAAAACAATTGTTTAGTCAAAATAATTAGAGCCTGTTTTATGCCCATTTCTATTTTACTATCTACAGCTATACTTTTAATATTCATTAACATTTGGGAGTGTGTATTTAGAGGTTTCGTTAATTACAAATAAGAGGGAGGCTTACAACCTTTCGACACCTTAATGATGGCAAGAATGATTAAATATAAGTTATTTCACGAAAAAAAATTGAACCCTGATGATGAAAATAGGCCCTATATATTAAAAATAAATGGTACGGAATTCCACATGGAATTTCTCGCTCTATTGATTAAAAATGTAGATATTTATTCTAAACTCTTAATATATGTGAAACGAAATAACATACACAAGCAAACCCAAGCATAAGTTGCACTATATTTATGTAAAACCTTTTTTGAGTCCCGGTTTTAAATTTTATAATTTTATTTTTAAAGAATGAGTGTCCTCATTTGTATGTCTAGACCGATAAAAAAGATCAATATTGGGTCGATCAGGGTCAATACTTCGTATTAAAATTTTGACTTCTGGTTAAAAATTTTGACATTTTACAAGATGTTGTACATCTTCATATCATCGCAATGCTATTAAATTCCTCATTGATAAATTTTAATCAATAAAAAATGTAAATATTGACTATTGAGTCTAAAATGGAAATAGATCATTGTTATACCAATACAGTAGCCCCATGGCTTCTTTGGTGCTGACTGACAACTCACAGCTGACTTCTGACAGTCAAAATTTAGGTATATACGTAAATTTTGACTGTCAAAAGTGACAGCTGCTAAACACATGTTTTTACAGATCATCTGGTTCGGCGTAGGGATACGTAATTTGGTCTGGTAGCCTTTTAAAGTTGTCAGTCAGCACCAAAGAAGCCATGGGGCTTCTGTACATATATTTAATTACTCTATGGCATTGGAGTATTATTGCGTTTAAAGTTAATTAGTATCTCTTTACAACTAAAGCAAACACAATTGTATTAATATATTTGTCAATATCTCAGAAACTGTTGGTTTTATAAAAATATATTTCATATAAAAGCTTTTGTTTGTAATAGAACTAAAATTTTGCAATGATAAGTTATTTATTATATCAAATAGTTGCGGAGATACGGAAATTAAGCTCTGTAAAGTACCCTAAAAGTCATTTAGATGGGAAAATTAAAATAGCCGGTCTATTTATAATCTTAATCAAAGCCTACAAATTTTAATCAAAATCGTTAGAGCTGATTTTGAGAAAATTGTTTTTTTTTTCTTTTCACCCTTTATTAAACTAGGCCTATTCTTAATTTTAAGTTCAAACAGACACACAGACAGACGGCATTGCAAAGATCACTTTTTAGAGTTTGGGGCGATATCCATCAACATTTCTGGTTAGATTTTTTTTACGGTCGCAATACTTTACCTTTAGTGTTCGAAAAGTTAAAAAATATAAATATTTGCGTATAGCTTGAAACTTATTAGGTTTATAAAATTATGCTTAGAATAAAATATTTGTATTAGAAATAGATCTACATATTTGTAATTAGAAGTAATTTCATATCTCAAATAGTTTCGGAGATATGATAAAAAAAAAATGATAATTTACGCATCAGACCGGAGTCCTTAAAGTCATTTAGCCGAAATATTGAGAGTAGTTATTTTGTTTGGAATATTCACAAATGTTTAAAAATGAATTTAATCAAAATCATTAGAGCCGATTTTGGGAAAATCGACTTTTTCTCTTTTTACCCTTCAGTATACTATCCTCAATTTTAGGGTTAGATATTCAATTCTAAAAACCCCTTGAGGCAGCCCTATGAAAACCCTAGATACCAAGTTTCATCCCGATCAGTAAAATAGTTTAGGCTCTAGTAGGAGGTACAGACAGACAGACGTAAATTCAAAAACATCTTTTTCGGTTTCAGGGGGTCATGAAACGTCGATATTCATCTAAATCTCGAGTTCGATTTTTTTTTACTATCACAATACTTTCTCTACCTGTAAGATAGCGATAAAATAAAAAAAATGGGGATGTAGATGTGTATTTGTGTCTGATAATCCAAAATTCAGAACTATTTTTTCTGTACAGTAATATATTTGCGTGTAAATAAGGTAAGAAATATATATATTTAATTAAAGAGGTCCATTGGTCATAGTTTTAAAATTTGGTTCAAATATCAAAATAATATATTATTTTTGATTTCATTTGTAGATTTACATTAAAAAAATAGCTTTCTTAATGTGTCAGTGTGAACCCAGTTTAATGTAGTTATTTTTTTAATATACTTAAAAATACTTACCCATCAATTATTTACCTAGCTACAATAGTTAACGTACACATTCTAAGCCAACTGTTTCCATCAGAACACAAATTATAAGCCAGACACACTCTAGCACCTTGACTACCCAGCAAAATACCAATTTGACCAACTATGAAGTTTCTGATTGGGAAGTTTCGATGTTCTAATAATATAAACCTTGATTCACACGTTCACGGAAGACTTAAAAATAATCAGATTGAGTGGCGCAACAATCTTCACGCTATCAGAAATGCATACTGACCCATAATGCTTTGAAACTCAAATTTAAAACATACGATAATTAATATACGAGTATTTAGTTTTATAGAGGATAAAAATACAATTTAAATTAGTGACTCCCAATATTTTTCTCCTGCGTATATCTTGGGAACCCATTTTCATAAATTGTACCCTTATTAGAAAAATGTGTAATTAATATAGTGGTTGTTATTTAAGATTTATTTGTTGTAAATGGAAATAAGTAAATGCGCCAATAATGGGATTATTAAACTAATATTATAGTAGGGTGAACAAAGAGGGCATATATTTTTCCATTCAAAAAACAATATGGTAGGCCACGTATGAAATGATTAAACTCTGTGGTTAAACACTGTAGAAGAATGTATGAAAAAAAGAAATATTAAGAGTTATAAGAATAAAAGACCATGTATGACTCAGTGTGTGGATGTTGCTGAAGCGAAGGGTTAGGGACGTGTGGAGAAAGTTAGTGAAGATGGATTAATTAAGGAGTTGTTGTTTTTTGAGCTATATGCACAGTTTGTTGCCTTCTTTACTTTTAAGGTTGGATATTTAATTCCAGAAACACCCTGGTGGAACCTTATAAAAACCCTAGATACAAAATCTTAATCCGATCGGCAAAATAGTTTCGGCTCTAGACCGAGATATAGACATACAGACGGCATTGCGAAAACCACCTTTACAGTTTCAGGGGTTCATGATACTTCAACATTTATCAAAATCTTGAGTTAGATGATTGGACGATCACAATAGGGATAAGAAAGGTGGAATTTAAAAAAACTTTATCATTATTTTCGTGAAGAGGGAGCTTAAACCCATCTATGGAAAGCTAGCTCAGTAGGCCTACACTCAGCCGCACACCTAGTATAACTGGCAAACCAGAGAATACGAGACTGATGCCTTTGTCTACATGTCCACTGGTGTGGGTAAATGATCTTTCTTTTGATATTGGTGTAAAATCTTAGCAACTAATAAGGTATCGTTATGTATAGTCATATATGTACACAGCTTTTGATAGGCCTTTTCTCCTATCAGAAGCACACCATGTATTAGGATTTTGGTGGGAAAAAAGGCTTTAAAGATTCGTAAAAAATCTATATAAAAAAAATTCTATACTTGACAACGCTTCTTAGGAATATTCGATTAGGTGATTTTAATTAATATATATATATATATGGCCGGTGACCTGGTGGTCTAGGGGTAAGGTGTCGGACTTCTGTGCTGGCGTCAGGGGTTCAATCCTCGGTCCCAGCACAGATTTATCTGATTACCAAACCCTTCCTTCACCTCTGACAAGACATCTTGTGAATGTGAGGAATGCCAGGTCTCCACCGTGGCTCGGATTCCACGTTAAACTGTAGGTCCTCCATTTCATCTCACATTCACCCCACCATTGCACATTAGCGTAAGTGCGTATAACCCGAACGGGTAGTAAGACGCAGTGCTAATAATAATTAATATATATTGAAAATATAAAGAGTTTAGATGGTTCTTTGAACGAGCAAAGTGAGGTTCTTTTTTAATTCGAGCATTTGGCATTGCATCTGTTTTCCAGATCTTGACTTCACGATAACTGTCAATTTCGTGGACCAATTTTAAAGAAATTTTGGAGGGACATTCTCTAAGCCTAGGCCAAATAACGTATGTACTGTACCTACACAGTTTTTCGATCTTGTTATTCTTTTCAATATGGTGGCTGCCAAAATGCTTATTATTTAATAGCTCATCTCAAGTTATTTGAATTTAAAATTCTAAGCATTCGATTGAGTACCTAGGGCATATTTTTTTATTTTATTTTCATCTCGTTTGCAAGAATGACGTCTTAAGCCACGTGAACAATGGCTGTTCTCTACGAATATCAAGTAAAATTGACAAATTCTTTCTACCAATCTTGATCACCAAGAAAAAATTTCAACTTCAAATCCAAAGAGAAACTATCGGAGATATTTTAACTTGAAATCCAGAGAGAAATCTTAAAACTGTAGTAACGATAGTAACGTGGAGGGAGCAAGGTCTACTGTTCACACATTTAAACATTTTGAGCATTTGTACAGTCTCGTTTTCTTCAGAGAGAAGAATTTTTGCTCTAATTACCTCAATACATAAAATTATACCTGCAAAATTAATTACAAACAATTTTATCCTATTGTTCTTCCAAACAAAGGCGTTGGATATGTGACGTGATCTATGCAAATTTATCTTTTAATACATCTGTTTTATGATGCAACTTGACTTGTATAGCCTGATGCACCTGACGAAGCTCTTCCTGGCAAAATGTTGTTGTTACTAGCAATCAGGTGTTTGATGAATTTCTTGAAGGAGACCTTGTATCTTTATCTATGATGAAATACGCCTTTAACTTGATTTTGTGTATCTATTGAATCAACTTCAAGGATAAAGGAAAGTATTAAGAGAAGTGTTAAAACTCCTTATTTGATGGTGAAACATTTATATAATAAAAAAATACCATAAAATTGTACCTGAATGAAAACCATACTGCTCGACACTAGAATAAATATTGATATTAAATTTAATATTTTTAATCTGGTAGAGTTTTAATATGTTTAAAAGTACTGGACCTTACCATAAATAGTTTAATTTATAAGAACAATGTGACGGGTGAGCCTAATTTTAAATTGATCACATTTGTCACTCAAATAAATAGAGTATTCGATGAACATTTTTCTCCACAAAAAGTAAAATCAAAGTTCTAAGGCCATCTATTTTTTTCAATGTCATCAGTCTATTATATTGTTTGATGCAATCCTCCATTTCTTCCTACCCTGTGCCAATCTCTTCATCTCTGCACACAAAATTTGTTTGAATCTGAAACTATATGGGTATACAGCAGATAGTGTCATAAATTTTGCTAATTATATTTAAAACGAGATAGAATTAAGCTCAATTTAATTAACATTCAAAACGCTTGAAAATATCAAGGCTACCAGAATAAACTTTGAACTAAACTTTATATAATATTCAATAGAATCCTTTGTGTCCTCCTAAGACGAATAGTTTTAAAATTTAATCATTGGAATCCTCATACCTATTCTTATTTATTTATTACATTGAGTTTGATTTCTTAGCTTGATCAGTTTTTTATACTTAACTTGGCTAACCGGGACCTAATATGGAAAATACGCTATTTGTAGGTAAATGTATCTCTACTTACCCTTCTAAACACAATGACGTAGCCTTAACGTTGTTTGAACGGAGCTAATGTTGAGAAAATCTGTAAGATAGCGTTTGTGTCGCTGAGGATAAGGTGAAAATGGATGCAAACGTTCCGTTCCGTTGAGAACAAATAATTCTATCTTTGTCAGTGGTGGAGTGACTGTAGAGTCTTGGGATGAAGTTTTGTGGGTGAGTAAGGAGAATGGGGAGGGGGTGGGTTAGCAGGTAGACAGTCCTATCATGCTATTATGAATGAAAACTGTAAGTCAGGGACTGAACTAGACCGTCTGTTCATTTTTAAAGTTAACCTTAACTTGATTTAAACACTAAGCTCATTTAGTTTATTTTAACGATGAATGGTGGTCAGAGCTCAAATCCCAAATGAGTAAACAAGATAGTGCTCATCATTAACACCTTGGTGTAATTAATAAAAATTTTAATATTAATTAAACTAAGTGTGCTAAATAAATATATGCCAAACTAATAGGGTGAAGGGAAATGGGGGTGAGGGTGGATGTTGTATTTAAAACATTATATCTACATGATGTCGAATATGGGTATTTGCTAATTAGCCTCATCTACACATTATTTAGATTAAAAAATACATATAGAAACAGGAATTGAACTTGTTACCTGCCATCTATATTTTGATAGTAGATATAAACTAACTAGCTACGTCTGAACAAAGGGGAGAAAATAGTGTAGAAAAAAAAATTGACGAGAAAGGACCTAAAACAGAGTGACTGAAAATGTAGGCCTTTATGTGTGTTATGATTGTGGAGGGAGACAGGTAGAGGCGGAATATTGATGTAGACATTCTGTGCACAAATGCACCTATTGTTACTGTCCTTATAGACATGTCTGTGACCTGAACCTAGCTAATACAGTAGTGGCTCTCAAATTATTTTACGGGATGCTATTTTAGGTTGTCGGTGCTATTATTTTTTAAACTTTTCTTTAGTACCACGTGTCTTATTACCTGTTCATGTTATACACCTTTGTACAAATTACTCTAACCTTAAATCCAGGATAGACACAAAATCTATCCCCCGGCCGTCAATTTGTAACATCACCCTTATTTACCACAGAATGAAGGCTGGTACACAACATTAATATTAAATAAGAATCCCAAAAACATAATAAATGTAGAGGAGCCGATATGACGATCACAAGGTAAATAGACCGTACTCAGGTCCATTTGTCGTCTGTTTCCCCAAACCCCCTCTACAAATATTTAATATTATAAAAATTGGAAACCCTATGGCTATCAGTGAAGGATATAACATTAGTATATGAAACGTAAACAAATTATTATTTGTAAATAATAGTTTATTTATTGATATAAGATATAGATAGATAGATTAAATATTACACAATATAAAGAAAAATATATATTAGACTATTTTAAAGGTAATAGTCACGGGTCATAACAATCACCCTAAACTTGATTAACAATTTATTATTCGAGTCATTAATGACTTCCACAAACATTTCAATTCAAAGTACTTGTAATACTTTCCAAGTATTAACACTTGTACATAAATTAATACAACACCGGACCAAGCGTCCTTAAAGTGGCAAAGCCTAATTCCCGCCAGGTGGGCTTCAGAAACGATCCCAAACAATTACTTCAACTCAATCATAGGTTGTCAAGTTTTTAAAAAGATATTATAAAATATTACCTATAGTAAATAACAAAAATACTACTAAATAAACAATCAGTTTTATGCCGGACAAACTATAAGTTAATAACATAGTTCTCATAAAAATATAAGACCAATCTTCGCAAAAATATGGCTTCTCACGCCAGATGTAATATAGGTTTTAACCATTAACAAATAATAATTAAACTCTAGTCTCTAAAAAATATGGCTTCTCATTTATAAAGAAAACAAGCTTTTGCCCGCGGCTTCGCTCGCGTTAATATTGATTTTGTCATTAAATTTAGGTTGCCGGTCGACACAGGAAGTATGAAAATAAAAACGATGAACTTATTCAGGTTGTTGGCCAATACAGGTATAGATAAAGAAACATACAAACTACACAATATAAAAAAGGATTAAGTGTAGGAGTAGAAAAGAAGTAGCGTTGTGTGTGTCAGTAGAGTCATAGGTTATGCCTTGCCACTAATTGAAATTCCCACTCCATCTTAAATTTTACCAACAGTTAATTAACATCCCTTATTTACTAGGCTTGTTCTTGGCCGTTGCAATCATGAGAACAGAATATATCATTATTTTAGGACGCTCCTATATACTATGTTGTATGTCCTTCCATTTGGCGCAAATACATAAAAATTTTGGGCATTGGACACTCGCGAACATGCTACATATAGCTGGCCATGGGAAAAACATGGCTTTTCCAAATGCACCCCTGCTACCTGCAATGTTTGCCCTTGCGCTTTGTTAATAGTAATAGCAAAACTAAGTTTGATTGGAAACTGGAGTCTTTTGAATTGAAATGGTAGGTCAGTGGGGATTATTGGGATTCGTGGTATAATTACACTTTCCCCTTTTTTCCATACCTGTTAAAATGGTGGCACAGATTATATTTTGCCCTAATTGTGTAATCCGATGCCTCGTCCCATTACATAATCGGGGTGCATCTAAATTTCGCATAAGCATAACTGGTATACCTAATTTCAATTGTAGTTTATGCAAGGGTACACCCGATAGCTCCAGAGAATTTAAAAACTCAGCGGGATACGAAGTGCTCTGTTCTGTGTCCATGATTGTATCTATTGACAAATACTCCTTTATTTCTCCCTGCAACTCTTTCAAAATGTCAGTGTTGATTTTGTTAACGATTTCATTTTTTGGTGCAAGAATTGCTCTTGCATACAACCAGTGATAACAATTAAAATTTAGTTGTAAGTCTGGGTAAACTTTAGCAATGATCTCCACATCATTTTCCACCAGATTATAGAATTCCCCTGTAAGTAAAATACAACCTTCAGCATCCGTGTCTAAACGTCCATCGCCAATATTCAATAGTGTATCTGCGTAATGTCCTGAATCTACGTCATTATAAAGTGTGACGTTGTCACAGACATAATGCAAACATGGACGATCTGGCTCACCTGATCTGGTCCCCTTTGACTGGGCTGGATCTCGACTTCATGAAACACGCACACTCAACTCCACTCAACATCACGCGGCTTACTGACCGCCCGTGGCTCGAGGCCCGATTAGAGCAAGACTCGGACAATTGAACGTCAAGATGCGCTAACCCGTATGCGCCGACGGTTGTGTTCGAGTGAAACAAGACTCATCCTCCGGCGCGTGATTTGAAATTATCACGAGAATAATCGAGACTTCTGCCGAAGCAACGTACACCCCTCTCCCTTCGTCCCAGTGTGATTCCCGCCGTTTGTGAACACGTGATTGACTTTGTACAGTATATAACGGTTGGACTGTGTAGTGATGTCACTCATTTCTCTGCACTCGATTAGGTGAGACACTTGTCTTAGATTTAGACGTAGGTCGTTGTTCGACGTTTTCTAAATTATGTTTGGGTTAAATTGTTCAAAATTTAAGTTTCAACTTTAAATATAAATCATGATTACTAATAGCTATATTTCTCTGAGACTGCAGGATTTGCCTGTCAGCCATTATGGTTTATGCGCTAGCTTTTTTCTTTGTACTTAACGTTGTGTCCGCCTCACGGACGGGTTGGAACTTTAGCGTGGCGCCATCTTGGGGCGCTAATGGAACTTTAGCATGTCGCCATCTTGGGGCGCTAATTATTTCTGTTTAACGTGTAACTTATTTTAAAATAGTTGTTCTGCTTGCTAAAGGTTAAAGATTTGTTACGATTGTGATTCTTTTTAAATTGTTACTCAACTCGGGGGGCGCGAGCCCGTGCACCCAGCACATTGGTCATTACAATAATAATAATTAGATTGAACTAATTTGATTGGGACCTATTGTAACAGGTTAGGTTTAGGTAAATCATTTTCTCTGTGGCGCCTTATAATGGCAGTCTATTATAAAACTTCATACTTATGTCAATATAGTGTCGGCTTCGCCAGGTCGTGTAGACCTATACATATTACTTGTATTTAACTTTCCTGCTAGGTTAGTCGCCTTCTGCGAGGGTCAATTTAATTATGACTACTTTGGTATTAATCATTCTGTTTTCTCTTAACGACTTGGGGTCTGGCCCCTTTATTTATTGTTTACTTCGGCCCTTATCGGCCAGTCACTCGACTTTCCTAGGGTGCCTCGCTCTTGTATGTCTGCTAGTTGTTTGTAGAATAAAATAAACTCTCTTGTAACTTACCTACCTTTTATTTATTGAAATTTGAACCTATCAAATCATATGAAGGGGGGGGTTACAAAAGGTGGACTCTCATATTCGTTGTTAGGCTGATTTTTTAAATTTTTGGCCCAATCTTGATGACTTGAGACTGGCTTTGATTTCCTCTGCATGTGTGCCCTTCTGGATCACCGGTAGAGTTTGTCGGAAGTCACCAACCAGTAAAACTACCATTCCTCCCATAATATCTGTAATGTCTCGCAAGTCTTGAAGAGTTCGGTTTAACGCCTCTATAGCTTTTTTGTAGGACATCGTACTTTCGTCCCACACTAAAAGTTTACATTGTCGTAGAATCATAACTTGAGAGCTATTTTGGCCGAAATTTCATATGGGTGACTCTTCCTGTGCAAGTGCAAGATTTAATGGCAATTTTAAAACGGAATGTGCAATACTGCCGCCGTTCAGTAGTGTAGCTGCTATACCGGAGGAAGCCACAGAAACAGCAGTTTTCTTGTCTTTTCTTATGAATGCCAATAATAAGTTCAGCAAAAACGTTTTCCCGGTTCCTCAAGGGGCGTCGAGAAAGAGGAGTGCACCATTCCCTGACTCTACTAGACGTAACAGCTGTTGAAAAAGGTGACTTTGTTCTGGATGTAACTGAAGAACGAATTCAGTTACATTCTGTTGCAATGCTGTGAAATCATAGTTTAATTCACGAGTAATTTCATCTTTTAAGTAATTTTCATCTGATCGTCGAGGGCATACCATTCCAAAATCTTGAAGCTTCTTCCCCGTCATTGTCATAACCTTGTTTTCAATTTTCGTCAGCGCTTCGTAGTAAATGTGCTCATTAAAAGTCATATCTGCATGTATTTGCTCTAGCTGCCGCAAAATATCTTCCACCATGTACTCTTTGTACTTATCCCACGGCGTTTGAGGATTGGAAAGACCGCAAGATAATATGAGGGTTGCGTAAAGTTCCCTGATTTTGTCTGGTGATCGGCACTGCACGGTTTTCTCCATAGTTTCGTCCCAGTGGTTATCATTCTCTAATAAACGTAGAGCTTCACTTGCTTCTCTATATGTTCCGCATTCCTGACCGTTGACAATTTTAAGGTCTCTATAGCTAGTTGGACCTCGAACATGATGCAATGACATGCGCAGACAAAAGATTTCAAAGTTCGTTACATGTACGGTGTAGACATGACCAAGAGCTTCTGATGATTTAACCCCTGGCAAATCTTCAACAGGCGTACCTTGAACGCAGCGTTTCCACTCCTTTTTTGAGGTGTTCCATGTATAATAACGGGAGACTTGGTAATACAATAATGTTTTAGCGAAAGTATCTGTCTGACAAAGCTGTAAAAAGGCAATTAATGTGGTTTTAGGAGGTGATGAAATCCTTTCTTGGAAATTACTCTCATTAAAGAAAACACGCTGTCCATTTTCTAAGTGTACGGCAAGATGTGCAACAGTCGGATGTCTTTCGTGTAAGAGTAAACCAAGGAGCCACCACGCTGCCTCATACTACTGACATATCACCCTGCTTGAGAGGTTTGTACTTCATTAAGAGTTTGCGCTACACCTTCGTTACGCAGATTGAGGATCACCTGATCGCTCCCTTTATTAATGTATTTTCAAATATATTTAATAGCACGAACAGAGTTGCAGGCTTCTACATTAATGTGGGCATTAAATATTTTACATAGAATGGGTGAATACGGCACAACCCAGCTATTATCAAAAGTTTGGACCACCCCACTGCGAGTCTCAATCGTAACACTTCTACCGCCATCTTCGGGTGCTCTTCGTCTGTATAAAGGGTAACCCTTATTATTATCCACTGTTTCCTTTAGCAGCTCTCTGGGGAATTTTTTTGTACTTTTCCATTTTTCATGCAAGGCGATGCTGGATTGCGTGCCCCACAGGGACCATGAACCATGTTTCTGACTACGGTATCGTGCAAATCCTTATCTTGTTCTGGATCCGGAATCTCGGCGCTTATTATGTTATCTATTTGGTTGGGACTCAGCTTTTCTTGCAACCAAATAAGAATGTGCACATGTGGCAGTCCTCGTTTCTGCCATTCAATGGAATACATGTGGCACTGGACGTTTCCAAATACTTTTCCCTTTGTAATAACATTCATTAGTTTTTGGACCTTTAAACGAAACACGTGGGAAACAAAGTCATGTCGGTCAGTAGCTCTTTTCCCGGGCATAAGATCTTCTGTTATTTCCTTCCATGAGGGATTGCAGGTGAAAGTCACGAATAGGTCAGGCCAGCCGTAAGTGCGCACATAGGCGAAAGTGTCTTGTGTGTATTCATGCAGATAGCGGGGGCTGTTCAAAAAAGTAGAGGGAAGAATAACCATTCTGCCTAAATTGTTGGGGTTTATAATACCATTCGTGCTGACAGTTTCTCCAAGACACCTTTTTTGTTAATTTTTATTCCCTGTTTTGTAATCTTAAGTCAAAATTGGTAATACTTACTCCGACATATTTTATTGCAGAAAAAAAAGTGTTACGACCCCCCCTTTTTTTACATGATGGGGTGGGTAACGGTAACAACACATTTAGTTTATTAATGACCAAGGTTTCAATAAGTAGTATACAAAGATTCGTTGTAATACCCTGAACAGTTTTCATAATATTTCCCACAACAGTAGTTTTTAGCTCTATATTTAAGGGTGTATACCGCCCTAATATTTAAGATGGACCCTAAGTTGCTTATGAGAATTATTCTAATTTCACCCAAGGAGTATCCTGCCAAAGTTTGATGCAATGTTTTAGATACAGGTTGTATATACACTAACATTTTTGCTCAGAGAGGGGGAAAAGGGGTAACGAAACCAAAGGCAAACACAAAACAAAGAAGAGAGGGAAGGGATAACCAGACTGAGGAAGAACAATTGAGTAGTTTGGAGAAAGACCTAGAACCACCTTTTCGGGCATGTACGTCACACATTTCCCAACATGCCCCGCGATGAATCACAGTTCAAGCTTACAAATTCATCAATGTGAAAGGGTAAGCCCACATTCCAACAATTATAAATTTCTTGGCCATGCCAGGGATTGAGCCCGGAACCCTTAGCTCCGTAGGTGGACGCACTACTGACGGAGCTAAGTTTCGTAATTTTCTAGCATGATAATTTTTTTTTCTTAGTTATATCTACAAACAAATTTATAGTTTGTTGTACAAAAGGGCTAATTTTTTATTTTTTTTAAAAGTTGGGGAGGGCGCACAGCATAGACTTTCTCGCTACTGTAAATAAAAAAATAGATATTTACTTAAAATTTGTAAGATATTTGAAACGAGATAATATACATTGTTGCACATTCTACCAAAGAGTATAAACGAAATAATAAACATTGTTAGAGAAAAGAAAAATACCACACCTACTGAGCATTACAGCAATTTCCAAATTCAAATACCTCCGTAATGTATGTATATATATATATATAAGTATATATATACTTTTATATATATAAGTATATATATACTTTTATATATATAAATATATATATACTTATATATATGGGTACCAGTCATTTGGCCTAAAGTGTAGGCTAAACGCCTTTAGGCCAAATGCCTTTTGGCCAAATGACTTTTAGGCCAAATGCCTTTAGGCCAAATTACTTTAGGCCAAACGCCTTTTAGGCCAAATGCCTTTAGGCCAAACGACTTTTTGTAAAGTTAATTTTTAGACCATTTATTAAAATATGTTTTGCTGTCTCCGGAAACATTCGTTAAGATTTGTAGTGATGCTAATAGATGGCGAGGTGTGTAGTGTTTAGTTAAATAGTATACCATTTCAAAATATATGTCTTTTCTCAATTTACTACTTCCCAAGGTATAGCAGCACGTCCATTAACCTGTAGTACCACTTTTGTATGTTGAACTTTTTACATTGCCAACGTTTTGTACTAATTTTTGACAAGCCATCTTGTGAATGTGGGGAATCCCAGGCCGCCACCGTGGTTCGGATTCCACGTTAAACTGTAGGTCCTCCATTTCATCTCACAATCACCCTACCATTACACATTAGTGTAAGTGCGTATAACCCGAACGGGTAGTAAGACGTGGTGCTAATAATAATAATAATAATAATAATAAACGCCTTTAGGCCAAACGACTTTTAGGCCAAATGACTTTTAGGCCAAATGACTTTTGGTTTCATTTTTAGGCCAACTGCCGCGTCCCCATATATATACATACTTATGTTTCGGAAACTTTTCACGGTTTTATAAACTATATTTCAAATAAAGATTTTCATATTTAAAATGCATTTGTTTTTGAAATGAGAAGTTATTTCGTATCTCAAAGAGGTGCGGAGATACGATAAAAAAAATTGTATGTTTCCTTAAGTGTAAATTATCCTCAAAGTTATTTTCATGAGGAAATGAGAACTTCCATTTTGTTTTAATATTAAACAATACATATATATAAAATTTTATTGTGTCGAATATGATATAATGTATTTTTTCTCTTTCCACCCTTAAGTAAAAATAATTAGCACTAATTTTAGAATTGGATGAATTATTTTAAAATAAACTCAGAGAACCCTTATAAAAACCCTATATATCAAGTTTAATCCCAATTGGTAAAATAGTTTCGTCTCTAGTCAGAGATAGAGAGTGGCATTATTTCAAAAAAAACCTTTTTCAGATTCAGGGGGCCATGAAACGTCGAAATAAATCAAAATCTTGAGTTTGATATTTTTGACAATTAATATTTTTTCTCAACGCGAGAAGTTAAAAAGTAACATTATTTATTAAGACATTAACCTACAAATTTCATCTTATGGCCAATATGACTAAAAAGTAATCTATCTTTATTTATCTAACATATGCATAATTGTACAAATATATTAACGCAACTTTAAAAATAGGCTTTCATCTCACGCTATATTATTTGTTCAAAGTCATTCTTAAAATAATTTCTAAATTCATTTGCTAAATAGTTAATAAGTGGTTTACAGCGTTCTGGACTATTCATTTATTTAAAATATATTTTGTTAATTCTATGTTAAATATGATCTTAACTTTAAAATTGAAATCTGGGAGCATAAAATATATTATGGAGAATAGAGCCATTAAGAGATGAAATAATTCTGCATTGACGGAGTTTTAATTATAAAGGACTAAATAATAATTTTATGACAATTCAAGATATTAATATTTTGGAACAGATAAATCCGTTCATAAAGGCACACTTCATTTTTTCTCAATATAGTTGAAAAAGGATTATTATAGTGCACATGGTAATCGAACCAGGACCCTTGTGCTTGACGCAACAAAGCTTCACCAGTGAGCTACCTACCCAGTATTTGTACAATGCTGAGAAGTACTTATCAGTCATACTTTAAAGCAGAGTTGGTGAAAGACGTGTGGCAGATCATGGCTCCTTAATAGCTGTAATATTATATTATAGACAATATTTATTTATTACAAATTATATTCAAGAAACCATTAAAAATTAATTAAAATGGTTCAAATGGCAGCATAAAGCTACCCTGGATCAATGGTGGAGTGTGTTTCGGATTGTTATTAAATGGCTGACGATTTTACATATCTATTACCGACTAACCCTTAAAATATTTGCGATAAATGGTCCTAACACAGGATCAACCCTAGATAGCTGAGTGGTAAGATATTGACGTGCTAAGTTGGAGGTACCAGATTTGGTTCGAGATTTCAAAATAATGTTCAAAGTGTAGCATCGGATGTTTTATGATAGACACGAAGCAAACATAAATAGTCAAGACTTACCCCGTTTGCTTGTTGACTGGGGCTGCGTGGAAGAACGACACAAAACCACCTAACGCACCTTCACTGAACCGGAAAATTGTATACTGCTTGTGAAGACTGAATGGCAAGTTCAAGCCAACACCTTGGGTTGAGTGGACTTGCGCAGTAAAGAGATCCCCTTCGAGAAGATTCCCGAACGCCCACGGGCTCTCCCGAACAAAACAACATGCGCTCTCTTGTGTTCCTTTGTAGTCTCGATTGTTATCCCCCCCTTTTTTTTCCATCTTCCCCTCTTCTGTGCTATAGGGTATATATTCAGGTGCCTGTGGCTACGAACTTTACAATTGGGCCTGAGTCATATAAGGGATAGCATAAGCTCCAGTGCGTATAACCCGATCGGGTAGTAAGACGCGGTGCTAATAATGATAAGCTCCGGCTTTCAGCTACGTAAAATGTAAGAACTAAATCCATTTTCGGCAAATTAAACTTCTTTTTTTTTTTAATGTAAATCTTTTCAAAATTCAATTTTGACTTAAATTTCAAATAACTTTAAAATTAATCTGCCAGTTAGGAACATAGTTTTTTTTTTTTTTTAAGAGATCACTTCATTGCAAGGTCAGGGCGACTTATCGCCAGTAGAGTCACAAATAATCGATTGTATCGATTATGTACTGTATTATTTAAATTAATGTTCACGGAACTATTTTATATTTGAAATTAGTTTATCTTGTTGCCATTTGCTATGTCCCATTTTAATGGGCGAATATTTAATATTTGAATTTAACTTATTTTGTTGTCATACGCTATGTGCCATTCCTAATGGAAGAATATATTATATTTGAAATTAGATTGTCTTGTTGTCATTGACTATGTGCCATTTTTAAAGGATTAATATTTAATGATGGAATTCAAATTATCATGTTGTTATTTACTATGCGCCATTTCTTATGGGCGACATCTTAAGTTAACATTTAAGTAATCTGATGAATATTTAACCTCAGACTCTTTAGCTTTGACTTCAATTCATATTTGTTTATGAATTTCATCTATTTTCTTTATACATCGCAACAACAACAATGTATATATTTAATGGAACTGTTAAGATTCGGATGGACACCTACTATATAAGAACGATAAAGTTGTGCCGGATATTGCTTAAAAAATATGCATAGTAATGCGGTTTTTTGCATTGCATTAAACTTGTAAATTTAAAATGAACTATATTAATAAAAAAAGTTACAAGTTAACATTTACTTTTTTACAATAAGACGTAATTTCAATTAAATTAAAATTAAATAAAACATGAAATACAATAATATAGTTTTGAAGTTATCATATTATTATAGAGAATAAGATAATGTTCTATCATACACGACAAATATTTACAATACAATAACGGGCACAAAATTTGATATTTTCAAATTAAATCATGTCTGAACTGTTGAAAAAGTTCAGTAGCTGCCTGGTAGAATGCTCTGTCCTCGGAAGCGCCTCTCCCTCTCCTCCCCAAACCCTCTTTGGCATCAACTATCCTTTCATCTTTTTTTTTTTCTGCAAGCCATGCTACTCCCCCTTCCCTTCCAACATTTATTACTCCTTCAGGTAAAACCCTGGACTGGACACTAACTGTCTGTCACCTTGTTACTACTATTACCTCCAAACCTCAGTTTTTGAAAATGTTCCTTTTGATGTATTTGCATGATCTATGTTAAAAATTTATTTATAGAGTAGGCTTGATTCTGTTTACCTTATCAATAATTTGTGTAACAATCTACTGTATTTCTTTGATTAGATACAAATTTTTGTATAGAAATTATGTTTTTTAGCCAAGAAAATATTCTAGGCGATACTCCCGCAATGGAAACAGAAAATCTGTGTTACACAGCAAGAAACCAGCTAAAAAATATTAAAACACTTTGAGAAACACTACCAAAGAAAAAAGCTAGTTAAAAAATAATACCTATTTTGTTACTTTTTTGTTTAGTGTTGGTGTTTGTAACATATATACTACCCGCACCAGTGGTTGAGTAGAATAATATGCTAGTATAGCATTGCACTCTATCGCTGTTGTCGGTGAGGTCGAGGTTCGAATCTCGTCTGGGTGAATTAGAGGGGCTTATCACATGTGATTTATCAGTGGTTTGCCATCCTCTCTATGCGCTAGTGCAGGATCACTTCCTCTCAACTACCTTGGTAACCAAAACGGAAGAAATAAATAATAGTTTGTGGGTCATTTATAAAGGATATTGTATTTTAATTATAAATGTTTGACAAAAAAAAACAAAAAACAACGACAATAAATCTAACAATATTATTTCCAATATGCCCCACACGTTCGGTTAATCGACTAAAATTTTACAAACATTATTATATGGAATAGGTTAATTATATAAAATAGTATGTAATAAATTAGTTTTAGGGTTATTTTGTCATTAAATCTAAATATATCCCCGAATATCATGTGAATTTCTTGGATGTGATTACGAATACAGATTGGGGGCGGAGGTGGATGTTATTTTTAACATTTGCGCCGGAGTTTACTGACATTACAGCAATAATGTTTGCTTGCATTTGCCAATTTATTTTAAGACATAGTCCCAATAAGTATTTAGTAGCTCACATGATAATAAAAGTGTGTAGGTTACTTTTGTTAACATTTTGAGCTATTGCTATAATGACACTAAATTTAACAAGTTATGTTTATTTAAGATTCAGATGGATACCTACTTTAATATGAGGTTGATTTTGTCTACAGTACCCCACGAAAAAAAACCCCCTAACAATAACATACTTTTTTTCATTCAATTTAACTTGTAAACGGAATATGAATGATTGCACTAAAAAAAATGCAATTTAATATCTACTTTAATACAAGATATATAATTTTATTTTAAAATAAATAAAACTTTAAATACAAAATGATAGTTCAAAATTAATCATTTTGCTCTGACAAGTAAGAGGATTTTCTAAATACAAGACAGTCAAATTATAATGCATTAGACTAGTAACTTGACACTATGGGGATGGAGGGGGTGAAAAAGGAGAGACTAGACTAAGAGACAAAGAATTTTTTGTTGTTGTTAAGAGCTTTATTTATGAAATGTCAAGATTTAATAAATTAAAATGTCCCACTAGTGGAAGCTGTGTACCAAATTCAAGCTTCTAGATAGTGGGGAAGTGAGTTAAATAAGGACTCTGGTCCACGCAAACAAACGGCCATTTCCTGAATGCATAAACAATTTGGTCATAAAACAATTGATATAACATTCTCTATCAGACATTATCCTTAGACTATGTCACTGAATTTTATATAATAGGCCTCTGTATAGGACAACTTGTTTAATGTATTAGTGTATAAATGTACATGTTCCCCAAAGGAGAACAAAACAAGTATGCCAGTGAGTGTACGTCCCCACCCCTTACTCTTCCCTAAGAACTTCATGACCTTGATCGCTGGTGTGGGTGGAGGGGGTCTACGTTCCTTCGTTGGAGGATATGACTTTCATGCTTAATTTTTTCACACTTCATTAAATTTATCATCCATTATTTCTCCTTCACTCTCACCAAGCCATGCCCTTTCAATGAACTTGCATTTACTGTCTTTTTTATTTTATTTCATATAATTAGTTTTGAGTTACTTTAATTATAGTGTTTTTACGTAAAAGGCCTCTTATGGGTCAACACGTAGTTAAAACATAATAATAATAATAGTTATTTTAAACATTCTATGGTAAGTTTTCTAACAATAAAGTATTGTTGAAATATGCTACTATAATGCCAACTATTGCTTCATTATTTAAACAACTTTTGCCAGGGTCTTTGGTACCTTCTATTCTTTCCTCCATCATTGCTCATTTAATCACAGGTTGAGAATTTACCAGTTGAGGAGAGAAGTAACAAACAAATTATGTTTTTACTATGGAATCTGAAGAAAAAATACGTTTGTTTAAAATAGTAATGTTTTTTTTAGTCTATAAACAATGTTTCAGTATGCTCACTTTAAACTTATCCAAGATGAATGCTATTTTTTTTTAAAGTTAGATTACTTAATCTAGTATTGAATAACAGTATACCCGCCTCGGTGGCGTAGTTGGCTAACGCGCTAGTCGTGTTGAGCTCGACCGTCAAGGACAGAGAAATTCAGGTTCGAATCTCGATCGGGTGAACTGAGAGTGGCTTTTCCTAAATGGTTTTCCACTCTCCCTCCACGCAAATATGGGTTCACTTCCTCTAATCCAACCTTCACAATTCCCATTCCATTAGCGTAATTAGTACTTAAAGCGTATAAACCGAAAGGGTAGTAAGACGCGGTGCTAAATAATAACCCTATTGTTTTGAACTATCGGTTTTATTTCATGTTTTTGAAACATTATTATTATTATTATTATTATTATTAGCACCGCGTCTTACTACCCGTTCGGGTTATACGCACTTACGCTAATGTGTAATGGTAGGGTGATTGTGAGATGAAATGAAGGACCTACAGTTTAACGTGGAATCCGAACCACGGTGGAGACCTGGCATTCCTCACATTCACAAGATGTCTTGTCAGAGGTGAAGGAAGGGTTTGGTAATCAGATAAATCTTTGCCGGGACCGAGGATTGAACCCCGGCCGCCAGCATAGAAGTCTGACACCTTACCCCCTAGACCACCAGGTCACCTTTTTGAAACAGTTTGAATGAAAAGTAGCTAAAGTATTGTCAGATTATTGCTTATTCTTTTTACAAAATATATATTTGAAGTAGTACATTTTACAATTTCAAAATTCCCCCCTTCTCCCTCTTTTAACATCTACAAATACTAAAAGTGATTATTTAACGTACAGTTTCAATTCTAAAATATGTTTGAATATACGAACTTTAATTTGATACTGGCTAAACTAGGGATACACACGCAACTTCCTTTTTAAATTATTGTTATTACTATGATAATATCGTGACTTTAGCGTTAGTGCGTATAGCCCGAATGGGTAGTAAGACATGGTGCTAATAATGATAATGATATACAGTGGGTAATATATAAGCTAAATAAAAATGTCACCATTTATTGTAAATAATGATTTCCTTGGGTAAATCAAAAAAATTGTACTTAGGAATTAGAGCCCTTGTCCTTTGACTTGGGACGACATTCTAATAAAACACCGAGATTGCGGCTTGAAACTCCACACTACTCCTTAGAGCAGAGGTGGGCAAATTTTCTCCCCGAGGACCACATAGACATATGTGAGGTCTCTAGCTGGCAGCATGTAACAAACGTCTAAATTAACTAAATAATGAACTTTATTTTCACGCAAAATTGCATATATTAGTCATATAACCATATAACTTTGATACAAAAAAAAGTAGCAAATAAAATCTAATGTCATAACAAATAAAACTAAATATGTTATGTACTCATGTTGATACTTAGCCTACCAAATGTTGATTAATAACTACTCAAATTGCCATCGTTAATGGAATTTATGCAACCGTCCAAAATCCTGCACTAGTTTGTTGAAGTCAGGATTCAGCTTGTTCGTCCTAATTCGCAAAACACTTTGTAGATTTGAGTATATTAAGTGAGACCTGTTCTTTGCTTTGTTAATGTTCACGCATGAGAAAGTCTGTTCACAAATATAGGTAGAAGCAAATAACACAAACATCTTTCTGACAAACTTTTTCAAATTACCAAACTTTTCTCTACAAGTGATGCATACAATTCAGTTAGTTTCATATTCTTAAAAGTCTCCTTCAGAGCATTGTCTGCTTGAAGATTGATTAAATCAAACTGGAGCTCATTTGATTTGCTCTTACACATGGAACATTATAATCGAGCTTGCTCACTTGTTCAAATGTCTAAAAACATACACTGATTATCTATTTAATTTGACATTTTTGTTAGTAAAATCACAACAATTTTACAATTGCGTGCGGCGCTCAAGAGGCCCGTGGGCCGTAGTTTATACACCGCTGTCTTAGAGAGCATCATCATGATAGCTTTTCTTTGGTTTTGTAGTAAGCAACCAAATTGAAAGGATTAGGGGTGGTGGTGGCGGCCTGGAGTAAATGACACTCCGAAAGGGGAAGGGAGAGTATTAGAGGGGCGAGAGGGGTTGGTGTTGTTACTGCCCTAGCTACAGCAGCGCAGCTCCGTTGAGGTGTTAGCACATGGTACTACTTGGAGTAGAGCTTTGCCAAACCTCGAGATGTCCATCCGAATCTTAAACATCTAATTGAGCGATAGCTAATAAATATCGACTAACTATGACTTATACTAATTTTTATTATATATATATATATATATATATATATCCCATCATACCCAAGGTATTACGTCAAATATTTTTCTATTGTTTATTGTGAATGGTAGGCAGGTTGCAGTCTCTATAACTTTTTCCAGAGGTAGACGATCCCTTTCAATAGCTCAGCAACAGGTTTGAGAGTTGCGAGCTTCAGTATTTGAATGTTTTGAGTATAACATTCAAAGTCTTGAACTCCATAGCACTCACTTCTAATGTTGTTCCCCCCTTTTTGTATTTTTTTTTTTGTATTATTTGGGCATCCTCCCCTTGAGGATGCTACAAAAGAAGTTAATTATTATTTAAGTTCAATAAAATAATTTAGGTTTGAATTTATTTCACCAACTTATTAGTGGTTTGGGCTTTCTGAATTTCTTCGTAATAGCGTTTCATTGCCTTAGAATGCCTATTCCTTTTGCCTTTTACATACCTTATGCCATATTTAAACTTTTGTGGGGGAATTTTTTTAAATAATAAAAATGTTCTTTCCATTATAATTACACCTCACACATCCCAAAAGACATTAAATGCAATTACATTCAGCCTCAGTGAAAAGAATCCTTTCAGCAATGTCGCACTTGCCACCTTGAAAATGGTGGAGAGTCAGGTGACAATCCCTAAAGAGAGATGATGATGGGTCAGGTCGATAAGCTTCACAAACATGCCGAAACAACCTGCGACAGGTTTGTGTGTCCAAGGACAGACAGCTAGTGACTTGAAGTGAGAAGGGATGAGTTGTCTGCTCTACTCTGACCAGGCCGTTCTGTTTCGGCTATTGCGGGGTTGTATCAGATCTATTTTCAAAATCCGGGGGGAAATATGAATCTCCTCAACTCGTATCAGTTTTCATGTGTTTCAGATTAAATATTAATGTAAATGAAGTACCATTTTAAAGTTAAAAGAAGTTGGCATTAATTGATTTGCTTCCACCATTTATTACACTCGTTTAAGTATACAAAATAATTAATTGAATATTGCATTTATTTGGCAAATGTTTACGCAAATAATTGAAGGTTCATTGAAATAATATTTATTTCAATTAATAAACCTCCTCAAGTACTTCTAACATTCCAAATATGAAATCTTTTCATCATTTAGTTTTTCTAAAAATGGTCCATTAGATGCCAAAATTTCACACTTTGAGTAAACACTGTGCTTGAAATATACATTTAATCTATATGTAATACATTTATCACAGTTTGGTTTAAGAAGACCTACAAATATATATATATATTTAATTAATTAATTTTGGGTCATACATCCTTAAAGGGCTTGTATTGGTCAAAGATTGTGGATGCACACTTATTAACACATCCAATGTCTTTCAATATCCTTACAAAGGACCAATTGCATCATTGCACCCTCTTTTAACCATGTTAAACATTGTTAAGAGTTGAGAAAAAAAAAGAAAAAAAAAACATTATCAAGTGTACAACTTTTTACTATCCGTCCATCTATTCGCACATTTACACTAATCGAGGTTCAAGTACTACGTAAACACCTTTTTTGCCATTTTGGATCCCCTCTCAGCTTTTGTAAGCAAAAATAAGCAAACGCCACACCCCCTCTTCTCACTAGTTTTGCTTAAGTTTTTGTGATATTTGTTCACAGGAATCACCATCATTTTTTATACAATTTATAAATTGCTGGTAATTATTAACGCAGAGGTGTAAATTAATGGCTCGAGATCATTAAATATTGTTGTAATCCGAATTTAAATTAATTGTACTAAACAGGTAAAATTTAAAAAAAAGCCGTAATATTAGATCTTAAAAATTAATTTACCCATAAATTAACTAATATTTAAAAAAAAGGAATTTTAGTGAATACATTAATTATTATTATAGCTATATAACATCTAAACCACTTTTAAACTGATAACCAAGGTCCTTGAATCCACGTCTTGACACTTTTAGTTATTAGGTGTCCATTTGGGGTGGATTGGTCACTGCACCATTCTTTTCCATCTCTCTCTGTCTTACATATACATTGTTCTGACCCCCCTCTCCACTTGTCAGCAAAAATAGGCAAAGGTCGAGATCCCTTTCCCCCTTAAGGTGCTTATGTAGTACTTGAAAGCCCCCTAATGGAAGATAAACAAGGAAGGTAGCATGTAGAGGAAGTATATAAGTAATTGCGAGAAGAGAGAGTGATAACACATTTAGGAATAAACACCTCAGTATTTGTAAGGGTTCGGCTTTTTATCTTCTCAGAAAATTCGAGAAAAACTCTAGAAGCACGAATAAACGTAATTTTGGTTTGCTGAGCCTTCCCTCGAACCCCGCAAAGAATTATGTGAGCTTAAAGAATTTTGGGGGTAGCTATAGCACTTAATTAATCGATGCGAGAAGTTTTAGCTTTGTACCTTATCAGGAAGTTTAATAAGAGCTCTGAGCAAACAGACACCACATGGTTTTTATTAATTAGATAGCTTTTGACTATTAAGTCGTAAGACTGGCCTTAAAACATAACCATATTAATCGGCCCATCTTAATTTATTTATATCATAGCTATATTTTATATCTTAACAATTTATTAAAGCTGTTCATATGCCTCAGAATGGGGGGCATGGGGCAATTGGCCCCCCTAGACCAAATTCAGGGGGACCAGAGGGGGCCAAATTATTTTTGGTTGTCTAATTTTCTATCTTCCTTTTCTATCTAATTTTCTAATCTTCCTGAAAAGTAAGTAATAATTATTACAAATTAACGTGTCGTGCCACTGGCAAAATAGTTTTGCTAGCTCATGCCATATATTAATTCAAAGCAGCCAATATATAATCAAAGTTACAGTGCATCCAATATTATATTATGTTTCGTCAGTTATTCATGGTAAACAGGATGTGACCCAAAAATATGAATTAAAATTTTGATTTAGGTGCAGGTGCGTATCCAGAATTTTCTTTCGGGGTGAGGAGAGGAGTTCATTTTTCAAATATTGTCCCACGATGACAGTAATCTCAAGATTAAAGAATGGGGGCAGAAGGGTGAACGAATCTGACCTACACGGAGGAAAAAAAATCAAAATCTCGTACAGAAATATAGTAAAGGTAGACCCATTCTTGCACTTACTAATAATTGATATACTTTTTATGACTTTTAATAGAAAATATACCAATTTTACATACTTTTTTAATAAACACTAATAATTTTTTTATTAAAAGTCAGAAGGAATAAATTTACACTCTTGGAACTGAAAATTTAGTTTACACAGAGTTTAACCGTCAGTTTTCATTTAAGATAATTTTATAATTTTTTAACATTTTTATAATAATTTTTAATTAATCTTTGTTTAGTTTTCACGCTGGCACAAGCCCTCCACCCCCCACCCTCCCCCTGGATACGTGCCTGTTTGGTTGGGTGTCTAGAGATTATTGATCTCCCCCCCCCCCCCTTTTGGCAAAAAACGTTCCGACGCCTCTAAAGCTACTTGTGATTTTGTGTCTTATAGGAAGGGGGTGAGGGTAGGGAGGAGTGGAAAATATCCTCGCTTGCACTCTATTTCATGTGTAAGTCACTGTCACGGAGAATGTGACATTGAAGTAAGATACAGGGAAACAGTTCATTGCAAAACAAACATTGAACACGGTATTGTAACAGAGCTACGGTTCTCAGTGTAATACAATAACAAAAAATACTTGCCGTCATGTAAGGATGTAGAAACCACCTTACCACCTGTTTGTTTTTTCTTCAAAGTTAGTTAAGTTACCTTCATCGAGCGTCTCCGGGAGATTCACGTTGGAATCCCGGTTATCGAATTCAAGTGGAGATTCATCATGTGTGCTAAGATTGGTTTCTATTTTGTTATAATCAGCACGTCGTATGTGTTGATAGCTCCCTTGCGTGCTAAAATGCCCAAAGAACCATAATAGTAAAGACTAATAAACGTTTTAATTAGCCCGGTACCCGAACTTCAAATATCCAGTTCTGGTAATGGTAAGGAATGTATCGGTAAGGTGAAGGAAGAGAGAGGAAGGAGGGGGAGGGGGAACGCAGCCCAGTCGGGAGTTCCAAGGCCCAGGGAAATACCATGTGCTAAGGTGTATGAGTAATTCCGCCAACGACCTAGCCAGATACTTAACCAATAAAAGGAGGTAGGTAGCCCGCGAAGCTGTTTAGTTGGATCGCTATCAACGTGCAGTGAAAGTGTCTTCTAGCTAAACCTGCCCATCCGTCGTCTTTCTGTCACATTGTCCATGACAACGATGAGTGAACGTAAGTGGACAAGCTAACCTCGAATGGCAACAATTACAATATTTATTAGGGAGTTTGAAATATTCACATCATTTGTTGTTGTTAAACTTCCTATATAAGTAGCGTGTAAAAGCACGAATTTAATTAAAATTTATTTTGAACTAAAAAGTAAATTTTTGTTTATATTCTACTAATTAAAGACGAAAACCTAGACACGAGAATTGAACCTGAGACTTTGGATTTGCACACCGATGCATTGTCGCTGAGCTATACTGGTTCGTAGTTTGATCCTAATATCAGTTACAAAATTGATGAATGAATGTCTATTTGATTAAATCATTACGAATGTAAATCATTCATTACTAAATGATGGTGGCAAATAAAACTGACCTTATCTAATCCAGGCCAATCTACTCTTGCTTTAAAATTTAACTTGGAATAAGCTGTACCTAATGAGAGTATTTGTTAGTACTTTTTATTGTTGTTACTATCGCTCTTTATCTATCTTCGAGTATATTAAAAGAGTAACTATAATAGAAGAACTAGGATCATCCTTTGTTTATCCTCATCCGACCATGAAAAATACAGAGTTTTAAGGCCGCTTGTCGACCTTGGGTCTTGGGGTAAAGTGCTCATCTCAGGATTAGATGTTTGTAGGTTCAAACTCAACCAAGGTCAACAACTTATTTTTATTGAGTGATAAAAATCCGTAGCACAATTTCCTTCAAAAGGGAAGTAAAGTCGGCGGTTCCATGTTGATTGTGGCATGTAAAATAATCATAGAGATGTATGGGAAAATGCCTTTCCTGGCAAAATTCGTAGGCCCTTTCACGCTCGCTCATAGAAATTATCGTATGCTGATATAATCAATTTGTTCAGAAAGTGCACGTTAAATACCTCACATTAATAAAATAAATTTAAATCCGCTTACCCATATAATGAGAGATTTAGTCAAGCAAGCTTTGGTAAATTAGACATTTATCACCGTTCAACTAAATTTAGATATATTAAAGGTTGACCAGATTTTGCAATCTTATATATATAATGAAAAGGTTTGTATACATAATATTATATGTATTTATATATAGGTGAACATATAATATCGTGTATACACAGGCTTTTATATAGCCTATAAGCCTAATCTCATGTGTGTATACATATTATCTTATGAGGCTATGAATAAATAATCTCATGTAAATTCAACTTTTTATCCTATATATTTTTATTGCAATATTAAGTGAACAATCGCATTTATGTTGGTAGATCAGATCATCTAGTTTACTGATTTTAAAAAGGGTACCAAATTAGTTTATTGGACAGGATCGAAATAGTAATTGTTTAGAAATAACTTTTACTATTTGCCTCAAGTGGTTAAACAAATGTAAAATGTATAGTTTACTAGTCATGGTTGTCCTAGATTTTATTTTACTTTGAGCTATATAACTTGTTCTTTATGAATCGACTTAAGATATGAGCACATGACTTACAAACTAACTTCAAGTGATACAGCACCCCGACACCCAGACATCGATTAGTCACTCTAAAAAGGAAAGCCTCAATTTAATAAATAATACACTTTTCAGCCATGACGGGAATCAAACCCGGAACCCTTGGTTCACTAGGTAAATGCACTACCGACTGAGCTGAGGTGTCGGACTGTCTTGTATATATGTTATGATATGCTACTTATGTGCAGTACACGTATATATTGCGTATATATATGTATATACACACACATGAACATGACTTCTTGATGTAATTCTAACTTATTTAAGTGTAAAAAGCCTCTACAGTTTTTAAAGTAGATATGCTTACACTTTGAATCCTACATTACAAATATCAAAGTAATACGAGTATAAATATATTTTTAGCATCGCGTCTTACTAACCATTCGGGCTATATGCTGATGTACTAATTACGCTAATGGTTTAGGAACTAGGAAGTCTATATTAAGAAGAAGTGTAACCAAATTTGCATAGAGGGAGAGAGTAAAACAATTTTGGGAAAAACCCCCTCAGCACATCCGACCGAGATTAGAACCTTAATCTCCCCGTCATCGACAGTCTAGTCTACTTCAAAGTAGCATCTTAGACCATGCAGCCACTGAAGCAGGCTATAATTAGTTAGTATAAATTATACGTTTAGTGCAGTTATTTTTAATTTTTAAAGCCAGTTTAGTCATAAAATCTAATTTTTTCCTATAATAAATGAAAAAATAATATTATTTAGTTTAATTTACACACACTGCCCATAATATATAATATGAAATTATTAAATTAACATCCTCTATGGCAACTAGTGATTTACCTACATAAACTAATATAAAGAAAAATACGAGAAAGCGGGGATTTTAACTAAAAGTTACGGCGATCACCAAATCTTAATACCACATTACGTAGATTTAGCTGTCAATCTTGAAATCGTAAAAGCATTTAAAATATAATTTCAGAAAACCTTACCACCTTTATATTGTTATTTATCAGATATCATAAATAATTAATTTAAATATTCAAAGAATTAGATTCATCGTTGTCTATTTACAAACATTCTCAGCCTTTCTTTATTGACTAATCGTGCGTGCGTTTGATCCAGAGAGAATATAATTTTACAACTTAACAAATGATCATTAAATCTTATCTTTATTAGCTGTACCATAAAGGTTTAGAGTTAAATGGTTCCTAACAGAGAATAACAACAGAATAAGAACCAACAAATCAGTAGGTTTTTTTTACACATAAACCACCCTTTGTTACGATGTGGGTTTGCGAGGTTATAATAAGAGAGCCACGCTACAACCGACATTACACTACCGAGCAAGATAAGCACAGCAATCGTAAACACAAGCAGATTACAGGGAAAGCTATTATGTAACAATTAAAGTTTAACATATTCTGTAGATGTGTACACTTCGATTACCCTGAAAGTTAGCAAGTTTACCTTGTATGGTTCCACATTAGCATAACCTATTATATAGGGCCATAGCCAGGGGTGGAATGGCTGATTCCAAGTGGCCCGGAACTACAAATTTTATCGCCCTTAAAATATATTCATACCACTGAAGCTACGTTCCATATACGATGAAGTGGTGAGTCCAAGTGTTTATATTTTTATAATTACTAAATTTAATCCAAATGTCATTTCAGTTACATTGTCGATGATTGTGTCACTATTATATTTACATAAAACATGACATGGGCAAAACTTCTTCTGAATTTTTAGACAATGATTCGGATTATATTTTTGAAATATTTAAGTTTGTTAAATGATCCTCCGCCTACTATTTTTCTATATTACAAAGCTAGTAACAGTCAGCAGTCACTAAGAAAATAGTTTATGTTTGGATTAAGATGTATTATTGGCCAAATCAAATCGAACCACTGGGATATCTGCTGGTGTCCCAGTGACCCAGTCCAACCCTGGCCATAGGTAAGACTGATGTACAATTCAGGGGAAAATAACTGTACGTACTGTATATAAAAGCACAATTTTCTATAATTCTTTCTTATTACTATCATAAAATTATGTTGATAATATTAAATACTATTTTTAAAATATACAAAAGTTTGTTTATAAAAATGAAGGACTAAATACCAGTAAAATAAACTCGTAAATCCAAACTTTATTCTTTTTGATTAATAAAAATTAGCATTTTATAATTTCATTGAAATATGTTGGAAATTAAATGTCTTTTAATCTAAACTATTAATATATGATCGTTATAAATAAAATAATAATACGGTATATTTACTAAATCCCGAAGAGATGTCTGTACCAAAAGCCAATTGTGCAATAGAATCACTTTAGGAACTATTTTTATTTAAGCACCGCGTCATACTATCTGTTTACGTTTAGGCTATACGCATGTGAGCTCATAATTATTATGTGTTGGGGATGAGGACGGTTTGTTTTGAGGAAGTGTGGCCGTATTTGCGTGAAGGAATATTGGAAAACCATTTAGTAAATACTACCTTGAGCAAACCCAACCAGGATTCGAACCCTGATCTCCCTGTCATTGTAAGTTTAGTCTATTGTGAGAGTGACGCTTTAGACCCTGTTTCCACCGATGCAACTAAAGTTGATATTCAAATAAAGAGCTACATATAACACCATGAAGTACTATATTCCTATAATAAATTGTAACATTTTCTGGAGGTGACCTGGCGGTCTAGGGGTAAGGTGTCGGACTTCTATGCTGGGGTCTGGGGTTCAATCCTCGGTCCCGGCACAGATTTATCTGATTACCAAACCCTTCCTTCACCTCTGACAAGACATCTTGTGAATGTGGGGAATGCCAGGCCTCCACCGTGGTTCGTATTCCACGTTAAACTGGAGGTCCTCCATTTCATCTCACAATCACCTTACCATTACACATTAGCGTAGGTGCGTATAACCCGAACCGGTAGTAAGACGCGGTGCTAATAATAATAATAATAATAACATTTTCTGATGATAAATATAAAATTTACAATTCAGAAATAAATTAAGTATGAATTAAGTTACGGCTTACTTCGTAAAATTAATAGCAATAAGATGTAGTGTGTGGAATCGCTTGTGTATAGGCTACTGCCGTGAATAATGTGATTTGATGTTTCTCCTATAAAGTATCTTCTGAATAATGTGTACGAACAAACCTCTTTACAGTATAACATATTTTTATTTTTCATCTACTCTTTGTACACCTCAGTGCTACGTTCATTAATTAATTACGCTATTTGGATTAAGCATGAGGAAGGAAGAATTTTCAAGGAAATGTATCCACACAAATAAGTAGCGTATGAAATAATGTAGAAAAAACCCCACCCTCAATACAATCGCCTGGGATTCTAACCACAATATCTCCGACATTGATAGTCAAGTTTACTACGAGAGTGACGCTTTAGACCAGGCGATCACCGATTCAAGTCACAAACTATATTCAAAATATTATTAGTTTTTAACACCAAAATGGATTTTAGAACTATTCGATAGTCAAACATAGTCGAAATACTATATTCCTCCGCATCAGTGGCCGCATGGTCTAAGGCGTTACTCTCACAATATACTGGACTGCAATGAAGGGGAGATCGGGTTTCAAACCCCTTTTGGGCGTACTTAGGGTGGGTTTATTCTAAATGGTTCTCCCCTTTCCCTTCACGCAATTGAGGATATAATTCTTCTAAATTCAACCTTCTTCATCCCTAACACACTAGTGTAATTAGTGCATAAGTGGAAAACTCAATGGTTTCCACACTGGAGTCGCTCGACATGTTTCATGGGGTGGGTGTCAGAATGCATGTTAAGGTTATAGCTTTATATTTATTTTATTTAGCACCACATCTTACTACCCGTTCGGTTTATACGCTTAAATACTAATTACGCTAATTGATTAGAAGTTGGGAAGTTGAATTTAGAGTAAGTGAACCCTCATTTGCGTGGAGGAAAATTGAAAAACCTGTATGTAAAACTACTCCCAGTTCACCCAACCTTTTTTGTTACTCAACTCTGACAGTTGCTTTTTGACTCAGTTTATTGTAGGAGTTTCGGGCTTAGGCAAGTTGCATTATTGACATAACTTCCATAGTACACATCTCTTTTGCGACATCTTAGTCACATTAATATGATCATTATATTAAGGAATCACGGTAAAAACATGATAATCTGCATTTTATGAAAAAATGTGTTTGCGGTGATCTCTGGTAAGCTATATATTAAACTACAGGTTGTTTTTATAGCCAGTCAAGACCTTGAGGATAACTAATATCGATGAGTATTTTTTTTATAGCTAGATTTGAGGATCTCATAGAAGTTTAAATAGAGAATATATCCCATATTAATCTAAGAGGGTTATCATGTTTTTGCCACGACCCTCTCATGTAAGCATTTTACATACATACCTAATCATGCCATTACCTTGCGGGGTAGGCAAAAAACTGTGAAAATAGCTCAAAAAACAAACAACAACTTCGTACTTAATCCATCCTCACTAACTTTCTCCACATTTCCCTATCCTTGCATACCTCCTTCGCTTCAACAACAGCCATACAGCGAGTCATACATGCTTATCTATTCTCAAAACTCTTAATGTTTCTCTTTTTCACATATTATTTACACATTTATCCACGTCTTACATGGCCTACCCCTTACACTTGAACATCATATATTTGTTTTGTCATTCGAGCCATACTCATCCTCTCAATATGACCAAACTACCGTAAAACACATTTTTCACATTTACCTATTGTATTCATTTTCAAACCACACTCCTTCAGCACCCATTCATTACTGACTTTTTCCATACGAGTTTTTCTACATAAATTTCTTAGATATCTCTGATCCTAACTACATTCACCATGCTCTTGTGTTTCTCCTGACGAACCCACGCTTCACATCCGTAAAACAACGTTGGCCTTAACACACTTTTATATAATGTCATATTTGCATCTTTTAATACTACTTCATTCTTTGCAATTGTCCACATGCATCCACTTACTCTCCGAGATGCATTCACCCATCTGTCGATTTCACCATCCACCCTTCCATTTTTACAGAACATTCTGCCCAGATATACAAAATCATTTACTGATTCGTCCTTATCAAAAACCAATACCTTAGTTTTGGAGACATTCATATGAAGATCAATTCTGTCTGTCACCACACTCAAACGATTTAATGTATTCTGCAAGTCTGCACTTTATGATAATTAAATAAAGCACTCGGGTTTAATGGTTCACTCTTTTGATTTGTCAGTGATGTCAAGTTTCAAATTCAAACAGGGGTACTAGAGGCGATTTTTCCTAAATGGTTTCGCCCCTTTCCCTATACGCAAATAAAGACATTGTACATTCTAAATAAATTTTGCCTATCCACAAGTGTAATTAAATGTAATAAAATGGATGGGTGGTAAGATTCATTAAAATTAATAATTTAAAAACTTGGAAATGAACGCTTGTAGGTTATAAAGTGGTCACGATGATCTCAAAGACAAAGATTTGGGTCAAATCCTGAGCCACTGGCTCCAACGAGTGGTAAAAAGCAGTACTATATATATATTATATTTAAATGTCTTTACATTTGTTGTGAATTAAATAATATCAGTACTAGTTTATTTCAATACCTTGTTTGCCGTCTGCAAGGGCATAAGAAGCTAGTTTTTCTAGGGAGGTGTCCAGTAGAAATGTTACTATAATTTTATTCAATAAAAGATTGTATACGTATACATGGAACCATCGTAAGGGGGTCCATTTAATTCTGGAGGAAGGGCGGTCTAGATCCCTCCACCCCCCCTCACCCCAGTTACCCATTGTCCCCGCGTTTCTACGCCCTTGGCTGTCTGTTACCTGCACTGTCAGCAATCACGAAACATGACCGGTAGCGCTTCCTGTGTGAGTTTGTAGACAACTACATTAATTATATTGGACAAACATGTAAAGTGAAATGTTACATAAATTAGTATAATCAACACGTAAGTTATAACAGGGGCTCGGAGTATCATAATATTTTTAATTGGTTTTCTTGAGAATCAAATGTTTCGTTAGAAAAATGACACATTTTTATTCATCTACATACGCCTAATTTTCTTTTAACAAGGACAAAAATGCTATTTTTTTATTTGAATATTTATTTATATGCTTGCTCATTTTAATTGAGTGGTAATTATATAAATTGGTTTCTGAATCTTAATTACTGTCGCAGGCGAACCATGACTCAATGACGAGAAGAATAAACTGCTATTATTTTTCCCCCCGTAGTGTCTTACCACCTTACTCGGTTATCCACATTTAATTACGCTAATTAGGTAAGGACAAAGAAATTAAATTTAATAAGAAATTTACCCATATTGGCATGGAGGGAGGGTTAGATACCATATGGGGAAAATATACCTCAGATAACCCGACCAAGGCTCAAACTCGAACCTCCGTGTCACCAACAAACGAAAATAGATTATCTTAACATTATTCCGCGTGACCACAAATGTGTATACCATCTACTTTTATTGTTATTATTACTATTATCATTACTCTGTGGTATAGTGATCAAAGTTACTGACATACAGGTGACCTAGCGGTCTAGGGGTAGGGTGTCGGATTTCTGTGCTGGGGTCCGGGGTTCAATCCTCGGTCCCGGCACAGATTTATCTGATTACCAAACCCTTCCTTCACCTCTGACAAGGCGTGTATTGATCACAACTTGTTAATGTGTGGGATGCCAGGCCACCACCGTGGTTTGGATTCCACGTTAAACTGTAGGTCCTTCATTTCATCTCACAATCACCCTACCATTACACATTAGCGTAAGTGCGTACAACCCGAATGGGTAGTAAGACGTGGTGTTAATAATAATAATAATAATAATAATAATAATAATAATAATAATAATAATAATAATAAATACTGACATACAGATCCTAGAGGTCCTGGACTCGATCCCCGGCACTTTAATAATGTTTCAGTGAAGCAGTTGGTCTGGAACGTGGTCAAACTCAGTCTGGTGAGGACAAACGAGGAGCTACTTGAATAAACATGTGGCAGCTCCAGTTTAGAAAACTGAGATTTACAGCTGGAGGGCTCGTTGTGCTGACATGACAACTTCTATTCGCAAATGTTGACACTATCACTGCTAACGGTGGCGGCCGTTCGGACGATATAGCTCCCTTACGGACTCACACCATGTTTATTTTTTTGTTATTGCTAGGCCTTAGGGCTGGATTTAACGCTTTGGAGGCCCCAAAGTCGTAAAAAATTTAAGGCATCAACATTAAACAAAAATTGTTCTCCATAACATTTCAACGTTATCATTATGTTAAGATATCACCGTGACTGCAATTTATAGAGCCAAATTATAAAATATAATTTGTATTGCAACCGTTTGTGGATAGCCCCTAGAGCGCTCCCTTAAGCTTGGGACTGGCTAGAACTAACGTAAATAGTGGTTTAACAGGCCTTTTCGAATACCTCATTAACGGCTTTGAAACCTGATTTGGTTGCCGCATGGTCTGATTTAAACGTGCCAAATTGTAGGTCTCGGTCGAACTCATTTGACCAAAATGGCCACATTTGAAATTGAAAATAATGAGAGGGCGTATTTCAGAAAATTCAATAGTCATCTTAAATAGAAAATTCTCGATTTCAAAATCCTTACTATAACAAAATTAAAATTAAGATTAAATAAAAGGTTAAGACTTGTCCTATATTTTTCTACCGAAAATTTTAAACTTTGTATTCGCATAAAGTGCGTGAGTGAAGTAACGTTCAAAATAGCTGAAAAATGCGTATCGGTAAATGTGATCACTCGGGTGTTTGTTCCTTTAATGAGCGAAAACACACTTATGAGCTGACAAATATGGTAGGCCTACTGTACATATTTGGTGCGTAAATTTAATAATTTCTGGGACTCGATCTTTAGTGAGTAATGAGTAAAGATAGGTATAACAAACTCACTTACTAGATATCACCAAATAATAACCAATTTCCAAATGTCCTAATCTGAAATGTTGTATTCCTACAACGTTTATAAATTGGGCCGCATTGTGTGTTGTTTCATCAGAAGGTCTGCGGGCCACACAAAATCATGAACAAGGTTTGACATGCCTGATATGTGTCACTCTCGTGTTAGATTAGACTGCCGATGACAAGAAGATCGGGGTTAGAATCCCGATCAGTTGTCCTGAGGTTTTTTCCTAAAATAATTTTCCATGCTCTCTCTCTCTCTCTCTCTCTCTCTCACCACGCAAATGCGGGGACACCTCCTTTAAATTCAACCTTCCTCTTCCCTAATTAATTTAGCGTAATTAGTACATATGCGTACAACCTGAAGAGTTAGTAAGACGCGGTGATGAAAAAAATCAAAGTTCATACCGCTGATACGCTTCATCATTATATTGGCTTCTTTCAAGTCACATAGAGAAATAATTATATTTTATTACTAGGATTGAAAGTTGTCCTATACATCAAAGGAGGTTGTTCCGACAGAGCTTATCGAATGATGCCTTAGTGCAGAAGATAGAAAAGAAAGCAGACTCTCAAATAAACAATCTCTGGTTCCATTCAAAACGTTGACGGATCATATGTTATGTATTATTTGGATCGTTCCTTATGAACAAATACTCTCACTTTTTTTGTTGTCTTCATTAAGTATTTATTAGTTCGTAAATCGTGTTTTAAGATATTTTTTATTTTAACATCGCGTCTTATACCGGTTTAGGTTGTGTGCATATATACGAGTACTAATGACGCTAATGAGCTTGGGATTAAGAAAGTTGGATTTAGAGTAAGTGTACCCACATTTGCGTGTAGGGAGGGTGGTAAACCATTTTGGAAAACCACGCTCAGTACACCCGGTTAGAATTTGAACCCTGATCTCCGTGTCTTCGACACTCTTGTCTAACACGAGAGTGACACCTTAAACTATACATCCACCGAAGTAGATATGTGTCCAGTTAACCTTGTGTTCAAATTGCAAATTAAAATCTTATATAATAAAAGGCGAGTTGGGAGTCACGAACCGGACATTATTGTACTCAAGCTTCCATTCACTGGAGTATGGATTATAATCAGCTCCAAATTCCATTCCTATGTGCTGTACGGACTTGTGTTTTATTCAAGGACGTATTATTATCCTGTGGCATAAAACTTGTTGGGCTACATTAGACTAGTTACTCGTTTATGTAATAATGCGTTTATAACGTCTCTTTTGTTTTATTTTGAAGTAACACTTTAATCTTAGAAATTATTTTTTTTTCTCTTTCGTCTTGAAATTAAACCAAGAGTACGGAATTTATAGCATACTGGTAAGCAAAGCACAAGGTTATTGGTGGCTAAAAAGTCCCAGAGACCTGTAGATATAAAATCTTAGGAAATAGTCTTACGAGAAAGACTTGGTTGTGTTAGTGGTTAGTGTTTGGAATAGCATTGGAAATCTACATCGTTGGTACGTGGTCTGGTCGGAGTTGCACGGAAGTAAAGGGGGTTATGCTGTGAGTGGTTTGCAAATTGTCTCGTATGCGCCGTGCCTCATTCTTTCACCGACTTCTACGGACGGCAGGTTTCACAGCAAGAGACAAGAGACGGAGTGTGTGTGTGTGTTCGTTCACCGACTTACACGGACGGCAGGTTTAACAGTACTAATATTAATATGTTTAGTCTAACTTAGGAAAATATTATTAATTAATACTCCCAATCTATTTACGCTATTACGCAATTAAAATAATCATATTTGTATTTATTTTACAACTACAATTTAACAAAAACGTGTAATTTTTTTCACTACGTCTCACTACCCTTTTGGGTTATACGCATATTAACTAATTACTCTAATGTGTTGGTGACAAGGAAGGTCAAGTTTAGAGGAAGTGTACGCTCATTTGCGTTAAGGGAGAGTGAAAAACCTTTTAAGAAACTACCTTTGTTATATCCAACCGGAATTAAAACCAATATCTCCCTGTCATTGGTAGTTCATTTTATTGTGAGAATGACGCCATAGACCATTTGATCACCGAAGCTGGTTATGTATCTTAATTCAAATGCACTGTAGACATTTTTTATTTATAATTTCCAGGCGATAAATAATTAGACTACCACGTAGGGGCTGGGTTAATATTACTGGAGATCATTTTTAATTTGTTGCTAGGCAATTTGTTTTATTTAAATCAAATTTTAAATCTATACTTTATTGATTTGGTATGACTGACTCTATTAAGTGACAATGTTTAATAAATATCTATATCATCTAGAGTCAAAAATTCAAATATACTCTTAATTCAATATTATTATTATTATTATTATTATTAGCAGCGCGTCATACTACCCGTTCGGGTTATACACACCTACGTTAATGTGTAATGGTAAGGTGATTGGGAGATGAAATGGAGGACCTACAGTTTAACGTGGAATCCGAACCACGGTGGAGGCCTGGAATTACACACATTCACAAGTTGTGATTAATACACGTCTTGTCAGAGGTGAAGGAAGGGTTTGTTAATCAGATAAATTTGTGCCGGGACTGAGGATTGAACCCCAGACCCCCAGCACAGAAGTCCAATACCTTACCCCAAGACCGTCAGGTGACCTTTAATTCAATATAGTTATTGGTATAAACGATTGTTTTAGATGTGTACCCAATTTTAAAATGATTTTCGTGAATTAAATTATTATTATTAGCACCGCGTCTTACTACCCGTTCGGGTTATACGCACTTGCGCTAATGTGTAATGGTAGGGTGATTGTGAGATGAAATGAAGGACCTACAGTTTAACGTGGAATCCGAACCACGGTGGAGGCCTGGCATTCCCCACATTCACAAGTTGTCTTGTCAGAGGTGAAGGAAGGGTTTGGAAATCATATAAATCTGTGCCGGGACCGAGGATTGAACCCAGGCCGCCAGCACAGAAGTCTGACACCTTACCCCTAGACCGCCAGGTCACCTTGTGAATTAAATCATTTGACTGGATTCCATGGGTATAAGGATAATTTAGATTTGGGGGAAATGTGTTGGCAAGAGGAGTTCAAAGTCGTTAATGATGTTACGACTTACTAAGTAGTAAGAACATTGTTATTTTATACAGTAGTAGTGGTGAAACTTTATTTGTGTAATGGGTGGGGTGGGGGGGGAAGACAAGTGAAAACAAAGCATTTTTAGTGACTTTAACTCCCCCCCCCCCTCCCACACCTTCAGTTAAGGTTATAAAATGGGTTTCTTCCAGAAGCTATTTGTAGAGGACCTCGTTTGGAGAAATTTTGAAACTATATTTATATTATTCTTTGAAATTTGGATATTTCTAGAGACTATTTGAAGTTGTCCTTCTTCAGCAAATTTTTAAAAATATGATGCCTCTAAAAGCTATTATAAGTATCGCTCATCCAGATTTATTTTTTTGCAAACTAGAAGCTATTTGAAGTGGTTTTCCCCAGCAAATAAAAAAAAAATGTTAGATGCCTTTAAAATATATTTAAAATGGTCTTAACCTGGAATATTAAAATTAAAAAAGTACATGCCTTTAGGAACTATTGAAAGTTCTCCTACCGCGACACATTTTAAAAAGTAAATGCTTTTAGAAGCTAATTGGAATGTCCTCGCAGGTCTTATGGAGCGAGTAGTTGCCAGATTGTATCCGCTTGAGACAGATTTACAATTTTTATATTAGAAACTTATCAATAACAACAAAAATACGCTTGAATACATTTGAAATTTGGTTTATGTCAATAATTGTCTATTAATGGGTGTATTATTATATCAAAACCACTTTAAATAGACACTCAACAAAATGATCTGCGAGGAACAGGTAGGGTTTGAATTTTGGTATGTAAACGGAAGGTGGTTTTCACAAATCAGTTTAAAGAAATTATCTTCTCCTTCTCTAACCATGTGAATGTGTGTGCACTTTCTTAAATTATCAATTAATTCATCCACACATTATTAGATTGATTCTAATGTGATAAGTAGTTTATAAACTTAGTTTTACATTCGTTAACAATCTCGATTAAATCAAGCATCATGTAGGCATACTACAAAAAAATGATCGACACAAAACCAATATCTCAGGACTGGTTGACAAATTTCTTAGTTAAGTTTCAAATAGCTGTGTTTTTCTACTCCAAGAATACACCAGTTCACATTTCCGAATGTTATCAGTACGGGTATTGATTGCTGCCTGCTCATAAGGGATATTTTATACGTACCATTTGGCGCCTGTGTTTTGACAGCATATACTAGTTTAAGTTAAAAATATGTCTTAAATATGAGAAAAGTTGCTAAGAATATTGATAGGGTGTATTTTAAGTGCACTTTTCAAACGCCACCCCATATATCGACACATGACCTACAAACTAGCCTAGGTTATACTAAGAAAAATAAATTAAATAAATTATTCAATCCCCAATCCAACAGGTTAGCAATAATAAAACTTTGACCATGATGTTATGGAACCTGGGACCCCATGATGACTTGGCATATGCGTTACCAATTTTGTTAAGGTTTGATTCATGTCATTAAATTCAACCAGGATTTGAACCCTAGCCTGATTACTAATGGTGACAAAGTGTGATTGGAGAGTAATGGTTTAGAACGATCGACCACCACTGCGGGTAGCTGGTTTCTTCACCAGAAAGTATACTATGGTATAATACATTTTTGTGGCCCATGAAATATATTTATAATATTTACTATTTTCTTGGCAATTGCAACAAAATACAACCTATTGAACTACACAAACAAATAAAAATGCCTAGTTGAATTGTTTATTTATCAATGTATAATTGACTAAAAGCTGTACGTGATACCAAAATTATAAATTTGTATGTGATTGGGATATACTGATGACATAACTCTTGAGTTTTAAACGCTACAACTGCATAACAATTCTGTACATTTCAAGCCCGGGCAGAGTGTGAATTATGTTTTTCACTCTGCAACTTCCAATTATTATTATTATTAGCACCGCGTCTTACTACCCGTTCGGGTTCTACGCACTTACGCTAATGTGTAATGGTAGGGTGATTTTGAGATGAAATGAAGGACCTACAGTTTAACGTGGAATCCGAACCACGGTGGAGGTCTGGCATTCCCCACATTCACAAGATGTCTTGTCAGAGGTGAAGGAATGCAACTTCCAAAAGCCACCACTTATTAACTGTCCCTATAATTTCTTCCAAGTAATATTATACTACTATAAAGCCACATGGCTGACTCACTCACTGTTATTAATGTTTACCCACTTCCAGATGAGCTAGAAACTTGAAATTTTGCAGCCTGTAATCAACGGGAAAGTTCCAAAAAGTTTTTAAAACAAATTTTAAACCCCGAAAAAAATTCAAAATTTTGGAGCAACTTTAAAGTCGGTGCGGACCTTTCTTTGGAGGTCTCTTGTAGCTAAACGGTAAGACCTATCAAAACCGGCTCTGGAATTACATTAGTTTACATACACTTGCAAAGAAAACTCACTCGGTGTTTGGGGGCTGAACCCCCAACGAACAAAGCAGGTACCCATATAAAACCAAGAGAAAATCTTTTAGCAAAACAACTTTTTTATGTTTTACTTTAAATATTTCAAGAATAACCTCATGTAAAAGATATCCATTCCAAATTTGCAGGTGTTGTTCTTGACCGTTACTACAACCATCATAAAATTATTGGCTTTGCCATGCATTTGGAACAAGACTTATGAAGTGATATATTTGGAAACTCGTGAAACTGATACATAATATTAATTTTAATATTTTACAAAAAATAAGCGGTTTAAAATACAAATTTTGTAGTTTGTATTCCCTCCACTAGATGCATAAGTGAATATTTTATAATATAGCACCCAATGGGTTGGAAAGAGATGGTGTCCATAGGATCCTGTACTGCCATTAAGAGTGTAACGGCCCGTATAACATATTGGGAGTGGTCCTTCCCTGGCAAATTTTTGAAAAGTGAATGTCCCTATTAGATGAAACAAAGCCATCCTGAGCTTCAAATCAAAAACTACAAAAAAGTTTGGGTGGGTGAGGGTTCAACCCTATAACCCCTCCTTCTACCTATGTCCATGCTTGATACAGTTTCATGTAGTTTAAGAGTGGATATAAAAAGCGAACATGAGTGGAATATTAAAAACATTTAGAGCTTAATTAAAATTAATATTCGTATGAATACTTGTATAAACTTACATAATATTACTTTATTTAAAAAAGCGTTTTGTTAACCAAATATATCTATTGGATTCCCACTAGGGTCATAAAGTAACAGTTAAAAATAAAAAGTCACTTAATTTTTAACTAAACTTAAGTGCACAATAACGATAATGTGCAAATAATGTAAATTCTAGATATTGGCAGTAATTTGAAAAATTCGCAATCAAAATTGAATGACTGAGGAAAAATATTGTAACTTAGCAATATTAATTTGTCATGTTATAGTAGGCCACACAAACTTCTACTAGTTGTTTTTTCCGACGCATCTTAGTACCTTTTTGGATTATACATAACCATTAACCACCCTAATGTTGTTGGGATGAGGAAGGTAGAATTTCAGAGGAAATATACCTGCAATTGCTTAGAGGAAAAGTGGGAAACCATTTTATAACCAACCAAAACAAAAGACTTCGTCGAATAAAGACAATGATGATCAGATCGGGGATCCCTGTCACACGTATTAATTTCTATTTTTTAATCCCTTTTAAAATATCCTCACTCCCTCATGTAAGTTATCAAAATCTTCGTCCCAGAGAAAACTATATAATCAAGTCCATCTAATGCAACTGAGAACGCCAGAGTGGTTTGTTCTAGTTAAACACCGTTATCCATTCCCCACAATGAAGGAATGGGAAACCCGCTTCAGTGGCCGGGTGGTCTAATGTGCTACACTTCCAAAGACGGGGCGATACGGGTTCGATCCTTGTCTGGTGCACTTAGGGTAATTTTTCATATATGTTTTCCCACTCTCCCTCCACAAAAATGTGGTCCATTTCCTCTAAATTAAGCCTGTTAAATCCCTTACCTATTAGTGCAGTTAGTATATGGCGTATAAACTGAACATATAGTAAGATGCGGTGCTAAAAAGGAATGGGAATTAAAAATGTCCTGGTATGTATTGTATATCCTACTATGCTAAGAGCAAAAAATGGCTTAAATATATTCATCCACTATTTGCTACGCGTATAGCCTAAAAACCACCCTTTCTAATTAAATTCAAGTAATATAGACGTCAATTAAGGCAGGATATATATAAATCTTAAGATGTTGAGATAAATAAATGCTTATGCCAAGTTGTCAATAGCAATGAGTAGTCATACCTTAAAGCCATACAATTCAAGAATGATATTAAGGGTTAAAAAAGAGTGATTTTCATTGTTAAATCGTTAACTAGATGTTGTAGATATTTGTTCTGATTATTAAGGAAAATATTGGTTCAAAATATTTTTTAATTTACTAAAGTGTGTTTGTGCTGCGTCTTACTACCCGTTCGAGTTATACGCCTATGTACACTAATTACGCTAATGGGCTATGTATGAGGAAGATTAAATTTATAGGAAGGGTAGCTTGCATTTGCGGGTGAGAATAACCCACCGGGATCGAACTCTAATCTCCCTGAAATAGGAGGTCTAGTTTATTGCGAGCGTGAAGCCTTGGCTTAGACCATGCGGCCACCGAAGCGAGTACAAAAGTTGTTGCTGATTTTAACATATTTTGGTGATAATGTCTAAATCAAAGATTCAATTATAGTTATTGAGGACTTTTTTTAATGAAATATGAAATGCGACAAAAAAGCTTATTGGATTAATATAATTTTCTAGGTGTCAAGAACCAGTCTAGCCATTATTTGGCCATGGTAATACCACTTATTTCACCAACAATTTTAATATATTGACAATTATGACCACAGAAACGAAAAGATGGGAGTTTATAATCACAAGATGAATTTGAATTGTTTTTTATAAGTTTAATTTGCTTAAATTCAAGATAGATTCGAGACTTAAACAAACAAACATCACGACTAGAGATTTAAAGTTAAAACGTGAATGCCTCTTTTGATTTTTAAATATAACTATTAAAAAAGACAACGGAAATAAAGTTTCATATTTATTATTTTGATTTAGGGAAGACGCCATTTTCTATAACAAGGGAAGGTTAAGCTATAACAAATTAAATAAAGAAGTGAAGGGATTGCAACCTTAAGTGTCTGTCTTACTTCGAGGATAACGCCGAGCCTAGGTGGGTAATATAACTCGAAGCAGACATCACATCTTCGGATTTCTGTAGTATACTTTAAAAAACAGTGAAATTGAGACCAGTAAAAAAAATTGTACCATATTAAAAAAAATACAGCAATATTTAAAAGTAAATATGGAGAAAAAAATACTTAACTGGTCTCAATTTCGCTGTTGTCAAGTGAAGAATGCAGAGAACTGCACTTCGATAAGTTTTCCGGTTCAACCATGATCGTGTATCTAATATTTCAGTTAATTGATCGTAGGATGGGCTCTGAAGTGGGCCACCTACATGTGCGTTGAAGAAAGTTGCAGACATCCATAAATTCCGCGTTGTTCAATAAATGTTTCTTTTATTAAAAATAAGATTCATGACAAAATAGTTAGAATGTTTCAACATGTCTCTGTATGTTTATAAGCCTTACATATTAAGTTTTATATTTATTTATTTTTAAAAAGAGGGAAATTAGTTAATTTTAAAATACGTTTAAAGTTTAGTATCGTAGACTGAGTTTTGGAATAAAATAAAATGGTTAGAAACATAGATATTGTATCTTTTCTTTAACAAATAAGATGGATCTAATATGTTGATTACAGAAAATGTTAAAATATGTCATCATTTTTATTTTTACTTTTATTCCCTTCTCCTTAATTGACATTAGCTTAGTTTTTTATGACATGACCGTTTTGGTGTTATTATAGATTTCACACCATCTTCAGGTCCTATGTATGATACAGATGATACTCTGTTAAATACACATGATCAGAAATTTTGTGAAACCTTTGAGGAAATAAAAAAAATAGATATAATTTTATTATTACCAAACCAAATATTGACATCATTAAGAAAATGTTAAGTCTCTCTCTCTTTATATATATATATATATATATATATATATATATATATGTATATATGTGTATATACATATGTATGTATATATGTGTAAATATACATATATATAAACATATACATGTATATAAATATATACATATATATGTATGTACATACATTTTAGCGGTTCTTAATTTTCAGAACTGCCATTCTCATAAGAAATGTGGTGGCATTAATTTGGGGATGTAGGGAACGCAAGAAAAGTTCAGTTGCAGTTTTTATAACAAAACATTTTTTTTGGTCAAAACAAACCAAATATTGCTTCAGTATAAACATAGATTCTAATTTTACTAACATGATGAAATCAACAGTTCTAGAATATCTGTAAAAGGTGTCCTGGAATTCTTTTCATTTAAAAGTCTGTCATCTAATGCCACTATGCTCATCACAGATATTCAACAACTGTTATATAACCATGTGAGGAAAATTAAAGCTTTGGTCTGTACGGAAGTATTATTTTATTTATGTATTTTGTCCAAAAAAGTGTTGCTATAACACTGCAAAAATACTGAACTTTTCTTGTATCCCCTACATCCCCACCTAAGATACTTCACTTCAAGTTGATGGTGACCTTAAATACGCTTAACCCTTTTGCTTGCTACTTTTGGCGCCAATACTGTCTTGAGTGTAATAATATATTCACCATAAAAAAGATGGTCAGAAATACCTTTTGGATAGCCCCATACTTCATCTCTATCATTTTCCTCGGTATTCTCTCCATTTTCATCCTCTTTATATGACCATACCATCTCAGTATTGCTTCCTCTACTATCTCATGTACTCCCTGTACCCCCACTCATTACCGGATAACTTCATTCCTAATTTGGTTTCTCCTCGTGACAGCTAACATGCTCCTCACAAACTTCATTCCCATGGCCTCCATTTTGCTAGTCTCTCTTACATTCAAAGTCCATGTTTCTGCTGCATCTGTGACAATGGATACAAAGTACATCCTGCACGCACTTCCTAACGATTCAAGGAAACATCTCTGCACAATATCATATCGCTTATACACTTATAGAACAACTCTCCTGCTGTCCTTTTCTTATTAGATTCTCTCTACTCCCACCCTTTACCTCAATCACGCTTCCAGGCTATTTTACACTCATCAACTTTCTCATCTCTACTTCATTCAACTTTATAGCTTTACTAGGCTTTATCCTCTTAATTGTCACTACCACCACTTCACACTTCGCCATGATAAATTTCATTCCATATGTTTATGAATATGCAGTAATTTTATCATGATAAGCAAGTTTTACTTGTTTTAAGCTCGATGTGATACTTTTAAGTAATTGCAAAAATAAAATTAATCATAATACTTTAAAAAATATGTATTTTATATTTATATAATACTAATAAATTTATATATATATATTTTTTTAAATTTTAGGAACGATGACCGTAAATGATGGAGAAATCAAGTTTTTCAGTTGGGTGGACTACGTGGTTTTCGGTGCCATGTTGGCGGTTTCATTTTTCATAGGTATTTACCATGGCTTCAAATCTTGCTACAGAAGAAGTCCTAACCTACAGGGCCAGAGTGAATCAGGAGAATTCCTGACAGCCAATGGAAAACTTGGCACAATTCCAGTGGCGCTGTCGATGCTTGCAAGGTAAACTTTAAATAAATACATCTAATTGAATGGAAATTATGTTTATTACTCTTAGCAAAAAAATGTGTAAGAGAAAACATAATGATAAGAGTAATAAGATGTAGCCCACTTCAGTGGCCGCATGGTATAATGCACTACTCTCCCACTAGACTAGACTGCCGATGATGGAGATATCGAGGTTCGAATCTTGGTCGGGTGTATTGAGTATGGATTTTTCCTAAATGGTTGTTGACTTTCTATCCACGCAAATGCGTGTACACTTCCTATAAATATAAACTTACTAATTACTAAAACCATTAGCGAATTAGTACATAAACGTATAGCCCAAACGAGTAGTAAGATGTGGCGGATAATTACTAAATGGGGAAACCACCATCAGCTTGGAATTAATATATTTACTTACAGGTTCGCTCAAGTAAAGCATAGTTCTGTAAGAGCATAATTATTTTAAAACTTATTCTGGCAGGAGGTTAACCCACGCTTTTACATTTCCTTGGAAGTCAAGAGTATTGGGTTGCCATCCTGTTTAGAGTAGCATATAGCTCATATAGCTTGCATCCTGTTAACGAGCGAGCACAATGCGACCGATGGACCTTCCTGGCTGGTGAAACTTGAGATCAGCACGTTTGTGAGTGAGAATAACACACGGTTGTTGAATGTTGGAAGCCATGCTGAGTGCATGGGTGGCGGTAGCTAGCGCGTCTGACGAAATGACGATATAAAATGTGATCTGGTAGTTCACCCCCGTCGGAGGGTCGATCGTGGGTCAACATAAAGGTTGCGAGACCGTTATCGTGCTTGCTCCCTCGTCACGGGAGATCTACCTGGTGACTTATGAAGTAGTTTAGCATCTGACCAGATTAATAAATATATCTTATTGGACTAGCTCGCAAGACTCATTTCCCATGAACCACCCATTCCAACCCTTACCGCTCGGGGTCCATCCTAACCATGTAAATCCCTACGGTGCCACGGTAGTGCTGTATTAAAGTTCGCTACCAGGGCAACCAGATAAAACCAGTGACCTTACAGAGTTTTGTCAGAAGCAGAGTAGGGACGTTACAGTTCATAAGAATAAATTACTATCACGTACACTTTTTTTAATTTAGCACCGCATCTTACTACCCGTTTGGGCTATACGATAAAGAACACGTAAAGTTAAATGACAGCTAGAACCAAAGTCTAAATATAACTATATGGTGTATCATTTAATTTGAAATTTAAACTAAGCAATCTCTCACTACCACCTATAATAATTATAGCGTTAGAACTCAAAGGTTTTGATTAGTTATTATTATTATTATTATTATTAGCACCGCGTCTTACTACCCGTTCGGGTTATACGCACTTACGCTAATGTGTAATGAATGGTAGGGTGATTGTGAGATGAAATGGAGGACCTACAGTTTAACGTGGAATCCGAACCACGGTGGAGGCCTGGCATTTTGATAAGTTATAAATGTCCTAAATTGTTTATGTTTAATTTTGAATTGTCATTTTTATCAGATTTGCCTATTGAGCCAAGAGGCTCGGGCTTGATTCCCGGCATGGAAGACACAATTAATTAGTGAAATTTGGATTTCCCCCTTTCACATTGATAAATTAACGGTTGGGAGCTGGATGTTGTGTCTGTTCCAGATTTAAGTCCGTTTGTAAATTGTGTTCTGATATAATCATTCGGCTTAGCAAGTTCACGTTAACTACCTTAAATAAATAAATAAACAAAATGATGTCCTTATTCTCATTAACTACTTCTAGTTTCAATAAAAAAAGGGGATTATGTGTAGTAACTAGCTTTAAGAGTGTGTGGATCCCTTGGACTTTTGGAACAACTTCTTTGAGCTCTTTTGTTAATCTTGAAATTTCGCACGGATTGAAATTATTTAGATGTTTATAAGGGAGCGGGAACGCACGGGAACGCCGTTCCAGCACTGCTTTTCATGGGAAAATATTCAATTTTTTATTTTAGTAAAGTTTCATACATATGCAATTCTAAGTTAACTTAGTGATTTTATATCAATAATATGTTAAAACATTTTTTCATACTATGAATCAATAAATTCTGTTTAAATTTACTGTTCTCTATGCGAATTTTTGGAATCTTAGAGGAAGTGCGCTAAGCAAGTTTTTGCCTTAGTAACCATTAAAAAACGCTCCTAACAGCTTGTAGAGGCATTTACGTTAGCAAATTTTTTCTCCTACGACAGTTGAGAAGCCCCGCCTCCCTTCAACTTTGGGGTTGCCACGGCCTTGCCACGGTATGCTAAATTTACGACTACACCAATGTCTAAAACTGGTTGTGATTAAACATAGGCCTACAAAATTAGACTTCAGTAAACAATCTTTGTGATTAACTCTATAAAGATTTATAAATATTGATGTATATTATTTATTGTTACCCGCCTCAGTGGCGTAGTTGGCTAACGCGCTAGTCGTGTTGCGCTCGACTGCTGAGGACGGGGATATCGAGGTTCGAATCTCGCTCGGGTGAACTGGGGGTGGTTTTTTTCTAAATCGTTTTCCACTCTCCCTCCACGCAAATGCGGGTTCACTTCCTCTAATTCAACCTTCCCAATTCCTAATCCATTAGCGTAATTAGTACTTAAAGCGTATAACCCGAACGGGTAGTAAGATACGGTGCTAATATTATTATTATTATTATTTGTTGTTACATATATTACATTTGTAAGTTGTTTGGCTTAGCTTCCTCTCTTCCATCACACTAATGGGCCAGCCAGCTGAAGTTTATCAGTATGGATCTCAACTTTGGCTCTTCGGCATATCAAGTATTCTATCCATTCCAGTCATTGGCTACTACTTCATACCCTTCTTTCACAAGCTAAACGTCGCCTCTGCTTACAAGGTAACCAACAATATTTACTGTGTCTTCTTCGTTTAGCCATATTTCGCAAAGTATTAAGTTCCAAAGATGCACTCTCTATTATTATATTTTAAGAAATATAAAACAGTGTGTATGTGTGTGTGTGTGTGTGTGTGTGTGTGTGTGTGTATGTGTGACTTAGACACAAACTTTCTACTTGATTTTACTTTGTTCATTCTGTGTGCTATGCTTGAACGGTGACTATGTATTAAATGAGATAATATCAAATAAAAATAAAATAAAAAATTATTAAAGCTAAAAGGAAATATTAAAATATTCCTCACTATAAGAAAAACTTCGTTACTAAATGAGGGAAAAATAAATCTGTACAAATTTAATGAATAAAAGTAGCACAACATTTTCATGAATAATAATTCTAAAATTATCATATTTTTGCCTCAAACTGCTAAGTTCGTTTAAGAGTATATGATCCAACCCCAAAGCTAGTTTTGTCTTTACATTATTGCAAAATAAATATATGATATTGTCATTCAGACAAGAGTGCTGGATGTTATTAGGCAGTAGTGACATAACATATTTAGTAAAGACCCTAGGCCTCAAATTAAGGGTGGCTTAATGATGAGTGATTTTTTTTTAATTCCAAATTTTTCGAAAATGGCATTAACTATCTTGTTTAAAATCGGTATCTGGGTAGTGTTTGACCTCTCAAATAATACTCTATACTTTTTTTTTCGGTAAAAATTATTTAAAGGGTAGCTTACAAATAAGTTATTTAAAAAAATTCAAAATATTTCGAAAAAGGTTTTACCGATTTTGTTTTAAATGTACTCGCTCCTTTTATTTTAAGGCTAATGTTTGGTTTTTGCACAATTATTATACTACTCTCTTATTTTATTTTGTAGGTAATTTCATATTTGGGCTTTAAAACTAATTTTGAGAACTTTGTAAAACACTAACCATAAACGACAATATATCAAGATTGAATTGAATATACCGGTAAACCTCGTTAAACCGAACTGGGAACGGATCGTGTTAAGACTAGCGAAAATTCGCATTAGGCGGGATGATACAGAAAAGATTACATAGACACGGCGTACATTAAGCAATTTTAAATTACAGCTGGAATAAAATCTACATTAATTTAACTGATGTAGAATACGTAAAGTAATTATGCTGTAGCTTTCCAATTAATGGCATATTCTGTTATAGTAGTGTAATTAATTTTAGTTACGAGAAAACACATTTTGTTGACTAAAACATGTAAAAATTAAGCATTTTACTATCAGTGTTTTTAAAAATTAGCTTTTAACTCTTGAGTTTGTTATCAATAAAATATATTTAATTTAGTGTTTTTCACCCCCGTTTTGCAAAAATTATTTTGGAGTATCAGGAATTACAGACTACCGAGATTTGTACAAACGGGATTTTACTGTATTACTATATAAATTTAAATTAAATGCACCAAACTTGAAAAAAACCATCTAAAGAGGGAAACAAAAAATTTTGAAATGATTTCATCAAGAACAAAATGACCTAACTTAGATTATGCTTTAATGATTCGCAAAAAAAAAAAAAAAAAATGCTATGTGGATGTATAAAATAAAATTCACCTGAAGATGTAGGTTATAGAAAAGGTGTTGGTGCATCTATTTTAATATTAAATAGTTTTACTACCACATACATATTTATCCACTTAAATCAAATTATTTTAATAGGAATGTGAGTTAATCGTTTTCATTGTTTTGTTAACAGTACTTTGGAGACAGGTTTAACAGAAAGTTCCAGCTACTTGCTTCAGTATTGTTTACAATACAAATGGTGAGTGCTTATTAATAATTTGAAACCTTTCAACATATCTAGTTATATTAGTTACAACAATTTGAAGACAAATGTAATAGTTATAAATACTTATTAGCCCTTTTCTAATCCAAAATGATTTATTTAACATGATCCTATGCTTTGCAAACATATAATCACACAATAGACAATAAACAATACTTTACAAAATTTTGTATACCTTTTTATGTGATTAATTGACAGAAATGCAACAACTATAAATGGAAAAAATAATTTCAAAGCGCAACCAATGATAGTCCAAATTTATTTAAAACTCATTTAGTCCCAACTAAACTAGCGAGACACCAAGTCCTCATTTAAATAATTATTGCTTACTCCTTATTTCGTAATTGTGGCCCGTATTCAAAACAAGAATGTGCACAATTTTGAAACATAATAAAATTCGTATGATTTAAGCTAAATAAATAACAATAGCCATTTAACTACCCCTATTGTAATGCCATCTGGTACCTCTAAACCAACCTTTTTCAGGTGACGCTCCTCTTGGTAGATCATCAAATTCACACGATACCCATCTCTTATTTTTTAAGATATCTATAAAAAATAATTGCATACTAGTCACGTCTTTATATATAAAAAAATCAATATAATACTGTGAGAAAATTTGTAAAAAAAAAAAACCACTGAAGAAAATTAATGTGATGGTTGGTTTTGTTTTCATCATTTATTATTATTATTATTATTAGCACCGCGTCTTACTACCCGTTCGGGTTATACGCACTTACGCTAATGTGTAATGGTAGGGTGATTGTGAGATGAAATGAAGGACCTACAGTTTAACGTGGAATCCGAACCACGGTGGAGACCTGGCATTCCCCACATTCACAATAATTCTTGTCAGAGGTGAAGGAAGGGTTTGGTAATCAGATAAATTTGTGCCGGGACCGAGGATTGAACCCCGGCTGCCAGCACAGAAGTCTGACACCTTACCCCTAGACCACCAGGTCACCTTCATCATTTATTAACGGAGAACACCGCATATCGATTTCCACTTCAAGTAAACAAAGTTGTTTAGTTTTTATGAGTCGGAGTTGAAAATTCGGTGTTGTACTGTACGTGATTGCAAATATAGATTTAGGATAAAAAAGGAAATTTAGGGGAGGTAAAATCCGAGGCTTGCGGGCTTGAAAATAAACATGTGCATGTGCGCCAGCTTCTCAATTTTGGTTGATCACCTATTTTTTTCTAACTGGTAGGACTTTTTCCAATACTGCAAGAAAAAAAATCTTTATTACTTTGTAAAAGTGATTGATATAAAAAATTCTTCGATTCTTAGCTGATTTTTAATGTTATCTCCAAAATTGTCTACGCCCCCTTAAAGTGTTTTATGCCCCCCACCCTTTCTCTCAGGCTGGGAACCATTGATATAAGGACCTGTCGTGATATTAATACTAAACATTGCAATATTAAGATAGTCTAATTAAATTTAATTTCAAAGCAGGCCAAATTTGAAAGAATATACATGAAATAATTCGACATTAATTGGAGCACACTACGATTCTTCTTAGTTTACCTTCGTCTAAATATTTTTCAAGTAATCCATTATATTAAAAAAACAATGCCTAACATTTGGCAAGATTAAAATTAAAATTTGAAAAACAAAAATTAAACCTGATGATTCAGCTACCTTTCTGAAAATGGTAACTAGTCCTATTTAAAAAAAATGCAATAATTAGTTTAAAACAATAACATTACTTATACATTTAATAAGGGCTCTTAAATTTTCCATTTTAAGTAATCTCAAAATATAAAGACCTTTAAAAAAATTCTGGTATATACTTTGTAAGCTTGAAATTAAATACCAATCACTGAAAAGGCCTAATTGTAATTAGTTAATTTATACATATTAAGATACTGTCTAAGAAGCTTAATACTACAAAATCTAAATACTTTCAAAGACATATTATAGGGCGGTAATATTATTTTACTTTAAATATTAGTTAATGTACTGGTTTATTTATTGTCTATTATAGTCTAAACTATGGTTTGAAAGTTATTAAATACATACACGTTTTATTATTTAGACAAAACTGTGAACCTGGTCATTTTTAATCATGTACAATTTTTGATAAAAGGAAATTTAAACACACCTAGCTTATCTTTATCACAAATTTTATTTTATTTAAACTATATAAGCTTACTTAATTTATCTTAGATTACTATACTAAACTCAATTAAATCTTAATTTACCTAATTGATATCAATTTAGAAACATGACACAGACTTACTTAATTTAACCCAACTTAACCTAATCTATTTTAAGATAACATTAACTATCTTATGTTATTCTTTTATATTTCTAATTATTGGTTTCACTAGTTCACATAACTTATACATGTACAGTACGTGATAATATTGATTAAATCTTCTTTTCAGATTCTCTTTTTAGCTCTCGTTTTATATGCGCCAGCCTTGGCCCTCTATCAAGGTATGACAAAATTGAAAACAAATTAGTGTTTTTGGTTTAGTTTTAAATTGAAATACATGCTCAGCGATATTATTTAACATAGTTTTATTGCACATAAATACAATATAATAGTTTTTACAATTACAAAAAATAATCTAGTAATTAGAAAATCACAAATATTACCAAAATGCGTATCATGTAAAAATTAAATATATGCTGCTTCGCAATGGCTAAAATAATATTTTATTAATAATTTTCACGCAACCGGTATGGGTAGTCACGCAAGTTAGGACATCAATCTAGTCTTAAATGGTTTTATGGTGACGAGAGGGTGGAGGTTAAAACCCCATCCATGGTGGTTTTCCTTAAATGGTTTTCCAATCGCCATTCACTTAAATGAGGGTACATTTTCTCTATAAGTATAACTTAGCAGGCTGTCTACTCACCTGTAAAAACTGGAAACCTCGAATTCTCAGGGAATCTCTCTTTGCATGTAAAATCTGGGAATTTTGAAGTGACTAAGTGATTTTTTTAATATTCAATATTTTTTAAAAACTTAATAAAATCGTTTAAACTATTATCGTTGCAGATAATAAGGTAAAAACAAATCATTCAATTAGTTGAAATACTACTCGCGCTTTGAAATAGATATTGACCATTATTGGAGTTTTTTTTTTTTTTAAATCATAAGAATTTTCTTACAATTGTTAAACGGTTACGCTGCCTCGCGCACGGCAATGCAAACCTGAGGCGTGGCTTTTCTGTAAATTTGGGGTGTCTTTTTGAAAACATGCACGAACAAACTATTGTTACCACACAACTGATTTATGACCCGCCTCGGTGGCGAAGTTGGCTAACGCGCTAGTCGTGTTGAGCTCAACCGCCGAGGAAGGGGAGATCGAAGTTCGAATCTCGGTCGGGTGAACTGGGGGTGGTTTTTCCTAAATGGTTTTCCACTCTCCCTCCACGCAAATGCGGGTTCATTTCCTCTAATTCAACCTTCCCAATCCATTAGCGTAATTAGTACTTAAAGCGTATAACCCGAACGGGTAGTAAGACGTGGTGCTAAATAATAAATAAAAAAAACTTATTTATGATGCTAATCTTCCTCAGCAAGCTATGAGATACCCAAAGCCCGTATACACAGCGCACAAAATGACAATGCACGTTTGATATAATCTTGTAATGAGTGTCGAAAACGAACAGAGGAAAAGGGCTCTGGACTAAGAGACCTCATTTACAAGAGATTAATAATCCTGGAAAATGACGTTGCAGCTTTAGATAACAAATTGAAGCTGCGAAAAATCCATATTAATTTTTTTATACCGGTATATTAATAAAAGTATATTTTTGTTTTAATTTTTTTAAATGTATTTCAACGTCTCTCAAAATTTCAGTGTATTTAAAAAAAATTTAATATAAAATTTCTCAAACTTTTTTACTATCTCAATTTTCCATATCTGTATTTTAAAGAAATTTTCAATCCATTAATCATCTTATTTGATTATTACTTTTTGCCATAAAAATGCCAAACAGGTACTATTTAACTATATAAGTACTATGGTTAAAAATATAGCATTTTTCAAGCCTGTATTAGTATTATTATTATTATTATTATTATTATTATTAAACCCTTCCTTCACCTCTGACAAGACATCTTGTGAATGTGGGGAATGCCAGGCCTCCACCGTGGTTCGGATTCCACGTTAAACTGTAGGTCCTTCATTTCATCTCACAATCACACTACCATTACACATTAGCGTAAGTGCGTATAACCCGAATGGGTAGTAAGACGCGGTGCTAATAATAATAATAATAATATTATTATTATTATTATTATTATTATCATCACCGCGTCTTACAGCCCGTTCAGGTTATACGCACTTACGCTGATGTGTAATGGTAGGGTGATTGTGAAATGAAATGGAAGACATACAGTTTAACGTGGAATTCGAACCACGGTGGAGGCCTGTCTTTCCACACATTCATACGGTGTGATTAATACACGTATTGTCAGAGGTAAAGGAAGGGTTTGGTAATTAGATAAATCTGTGCCGGGACCGAGGATTGAACCCCGGACCCTAGCACAGAAGTCCAACACCTTACACCTAGACCACCAGGTCATCTTCGAGCCTGTAAAAAATATTAAAATCACCTGGAAAAACTGGAATTCTCAGGGAAATTTTTCCGAGATTGAGTACACCATGATTATTCACCTCTTTTCCACTAGTGTAGGTATACGGATAACCCGGTAGTAATATATGACGCAGAAAAAAATCATACATTCTAGCTGTAGTTACTGAACGGAAATGTTTTATCCCTAAACACTTAAAATCCTAAAAATAATAAAATCTGATATTTAAAAATAAAAACTATTAATGTTAATGTATAGTTTGCATGCTAAAATAGATTTAAATTATGATAAGCAGAGTTAGTCTAAATAATATGTGATATTAATTTAGAGCAAAGTCTTGTGGCTTAAGATAATATGTGATTGGTTTTATTTCTAGTGACGGGTTTAAATAAAGATGTCATCTTGGTAGCAATGTATGCGGTTGTCATATCCTACACTACAATAGTAAGTATAATAATTACAATGCAATGCAACAATTCATAAAATAAAACCATTTTAATAATAGAAATAGCCATTTTGAGTGAAAAATAAGAATCGATAGTAATTTAAGTTTTCACTTTATCTTTTCATTTGATTGATTGTTTGATGGAAGTTTGTTAAAGTAGGAAAGGTAAGAAAATAATTATCTCAGTAAATGAGTGTTATTACTCGGTCAGTAAGTTGTTGTCATCTTGCCTGCTGTCAGGGGACATGAAATTCAGAATATACAAAACAATAAACTTTCTGGTTGTTCTTTGTGGGTGTGAAACGTGGTCTTTTATCTTACATAGTGAAAAAAAAAATTTGGTTGTTTGAAAACAAGGGGCTTAGGAAGATATTTGGTTCAAAAAAGAGATGAGGCTACTGGGAGTGAAGGAGGTTACATAATGATGAGTTGCATACCCTGTACTCATCACAAGACATGGTTAGGATAATAAAGTTTCATAAAGTACGATGGGAGAATTTAGTACCGTGTTCAGGTTATTGACCGTGAAACCCAATGGGAGGAGACCATTGGGAAGACCTAGATGCAGATGGGAGGATAACATTAGAATAGACCCGAAGGAGAGAGGGTGTAATGAGGTGGATAGGATAAAACTAGCTCAAGATAGGAATATGGTGTAATGAGGTGTACTGGATAGAACTATCTCAAGATACGAATATGGTGTAATGAGGTGGACTGGATAGAACTAGCTCAAGATAGGAGTAGGTTGCGTACTTTTGTAAGTTCGGCAAAGAACTTTCGAGTTTCTAATGTCATAGAGAAAGTATAGTTTGATTTTGGTAGGAAGAACATTCTAAGTTAGCTACTAAAGTTACTATTATTTTTTTTAATATCTACATATATCAAGTCATGCTATCTCCAGCCGTCACTTTTTATATATCTTAACAATACCAATAGAATAACACAAATAACAAAGTAAAATGTTATTAATATTGATCGCAAACAAATAGGTTTAAATTTTCTATACTGTTCTTTTAACCAAAATCATGTTATACGTAAGTAAGCAAGTGTAATTGGACCTTGTCCAATTAATTGTTATTTCAACCGAAATGTCCCAGTGTACACAGCCAATAGATTTGCCATGTGTACTGTTCAGAAAGGTTCAGTCTACCCTATAATGTCCTGTACACACGGCCGATGTTTACGTAGTTTGTTTCGGAAAAAAAATAAAAAATTGAAGGTTGTGATTCTAATTAATGGTTTTTATACACATGCTTTCCTAGATTAAGCAATAATCAGGATTTGTATAAAAATTTACATCAAACTTTTAATTTATGCATACAAAAACCATAATATTCTAAAATGAAATGTATTTTTATTGGTAACATGACTATTCATAACTCGCTTCCGTGGCCGCGTGGTCTAACGCTACTCTTGAAGTATACTAGACTGCCGATGACAGGGAGATCAAGGTTACTGGGGTGGTTTTCCTAAATGGTTTTCCACTCTTCCTCCACACAAATGCGGTCACTTTCTTCCATATATAACCTTCCCAATACCTCAATCCATTAGTGTAACTAGTACATAAGCGTATAACCCAAACGGTTAGTAAGACGCGGTGCTTAGTAAATGAATAAACTATTCATAAATCTCCATCTGTGGTAGCGTGATAGAGTGCATCACTCTCATTTTAGACCGGATTGTCTATGTTAGGGAGATTGGAGTTAGAATCTTTGTTGGGCGTACTGAGGGTGATTTTCCCTAAATTGCTTTCCCTATCTCTCCACACAAATGTGGGTACATTTTTCTAATATTTTAGCTCCATCATTCCTATTCCACTAGTTTATTTAATGGATGCGTATAGCCCAAACGGGTACAAAGGGACAGTTTCATATGCGAAACTGGTCCGTTCCATCCAAGTTTAGGTATAAGTCTCGTGTTTTTTTTTTAGCACCGCATCTTACTACCCGTTTGGGCTATAAGCTTATGTACAAACTACGCTCATGGTTTTTAGGAATTAGAAAGGTTATATTTATAGTAAGTACAACCGCATTGCATGGAGTGAGAGTGTAAAACCATTTTGTAAAAACCATATTCAGTACACGCGACCGAGACTCTAACCTCGATCTCCTCGTCAGCGTCAGCCTAGTTCAACGATTCTTAATCGGGGACCACGGCCCTCTAGGAGGCCTCGAAAAGTTAATTTAAAATGTAATTTGCTTATTACTGTAGTCAATTATCTTAAATTTAACGTTTTGGAAGAAATAATTCGATGATCGTATGGATATAAGTACAGTAGACTTTCGATTTTCAGGGCTAATGGAGAGGAGGTGAAGCACGGACAATAGAAATCACGGATTGTACAAATAATCAATCCCCACCTGTTTACCACTGCTATTCAAAATTTTCTGCCCTTTGTTTCTACTTATGTGAAAAGAGATTTCCCACAATGTAAAATATTAAAACAAAGCAGCGAAACTGACTCCTGCATTTACAAATAACATTAATTAATTCAATTGAAACCATATAAGACAAAATAGTGGAAAGTGTTCAACAGCAGAGTTCCCATTAAATACATTTAGGTATGTTAATGTCTGTTTTTTTATTTATTTGTTATTTTAAAGCCACTATTTTAGAATACATATAAATTATTAATATTCTAGTAAAAACTAAAAGGCCACGAAAGTATTTTAGTATGTTTAGGGGACCACGAGTAATAAAATGTTAAGAACCACTACACTATACGAATTAACAAATAAAACCTGTCACTACATTTTATACGAGTGTCATAATTTCCTCATAATCTTCTCGTCTGAGAATAGAGAAAACAAACGATATCGAGTGCTGCTTTCTTTGGAATGACTGAGTCGATAGATTGATTGAGTGCACATACCCAAGTGGCAAGTAGTATCACCAGTGTAATCATCTGTGCCTCTTACAGATTGAATATAGTAGTGAATGATCTCAATGCAATTCCTGAAATCCCTAATTATATTGGAAATATTAAGACTGTCATTTATTCGTGGGAGTACTATAAGGATTAGTTCCAAACATACCTCTACTTTGTGAGACACTATGGACGAGTAAATACAAAAGCACCAAGATATTTAGTGAATATTTTGAACAAATTTATAATCAGATGTAATCCTTGGCAATGACAGCCAGTGGAACTACTCGACAGAGGGCTCGTCAGTTGTTTTGTTCATGCAGCTCATCGGCTTTTCTTTTTTGCCTCATTATAATCTTCTCATATTCAGTGGTAATTGACCGGTTAAACAAGCACTTCAAAGAATTCAGCTGGATATTCTTAAAGTTCAAGATTCTTTGTAAAATCTGCTAGCTATACTAGAGATCCACAGGACAGAAGCAGAACAGTTCTTCAGAAATGATATTTTTGAGAAGACAAGTACGCTGGCTGATAAACTGAACATTCAGCTAACTGTGCCACGTCAGTGTGGCAGGCAGATGAACCGCAGTTATTCTGGGACATCAAGTGATGAAGACCACTTTCGGAAAACTATATTTCAGCCATATCTAGATTATATCATTAATTCTCTATAAAGTCACTTCTCCGAAACTAATAATGCGCAATTTAACCGGTTTTTCCTTTATTTGACAAAGGTTGTGAATGTGGATCGTGAAAGTTTCAGAAAAAATGTACAATCATAAATAATACATACAAAATAAAATATTTTTAAATTGAATCAATGATGTAACAAGTGGTCCTCATCAGCAACGCAAGACAACAATCTAGATTTTTTGGATTTGCTTTCAAAAACAGATTTCCCATTCCCATCAATACGCCAGGCAATTCTCATCTTATTAACATTGCAGCAACGACATGTACTGTACATGAGATCGTTTATTACATTGCGTAGAGTCAAAACTTGGTTTAGATCAACCATGACGGATGATCGCCTATCCGAGTTGTGTATGTGCACAAGGAGAAAGTCAACTTAAACAAAGACGCAGTTGTAGAAAAATTTATAAATAAATTTAGTAATGACCTAGGTAGATGCCTTCACTTTCTATTTAAGTAGGAGGTCATTATCATCATAATTATCATCATCATTCTTTACTGCTTCCAGTCTTCTGCTGAGTCATTCTTGTAAAACGCCTCCATATTGCTCTGTCTTCCACAATTCCTTTTTCACCCTTGTCCATTCTTCTCCTTTTCCTTAAGTACTTGCTTAAGTAGGTAGTGTTTTTATATAATGCTGTGAAATGAGTTCAAATTAAAAGGTTGTAATAAATTAAATCCTTTCGAAAAATGTATTTAATTCAGCAAAATAATTGCAATTTTTACATATATTTATCTTCCTAGGGCTTCCTTCATGAAAAAAGTAACCTGATTTGATCATTGTATAGTCGTATAGTAATGAATAAAATATGGGATTATTAAATAATGTCACCAAATTCCCATATTAAGAAAGGTCATATCTATCACTAGATTATTTATAGCATTATGAATAGAATTAAATTTTGTTTTTTATTTTAAATGTGTCCAATTTTACTTTTATAATTTTACTAGTTGCGTTCAGGTTGAAGCAAAAACCATGGTATTTGCAATTTCTATATTTTTAGTATATTAGCAGTGCAATTATAATTCCAGTGGCGGCAGAAGTTTCTCCAAGTACGCGCGCACGTGCGTGTGTTGTGTGTTGGTGTAGGAATATATCCCCCCCCGCACACACACCGGAAACATTTCTGTGGGCGACCATGGCGAAAGGGAAAAACCACATTTCACCAATGATAAACTTTTCGGTCATGCTTGTAATCAAACCCGGGACTTATAGCTCAGGAGACATATACGCTATCTACTGATATAAGGTGTCGGACTTTATATTTGTTCTTGAACAGACGGGAAACTTTATTCAAGCGTCTTTAAATTTATATTAAACATAATCCATTATTAACAACGTTGATTATGTGACGTCAAATGTACACCAACAATCACCTTCCCACGGGTTGCTTGCACGACCTACCCTTTTCTATCATTATCGATTTTAATAAGAAGCCATTTACCGCTCAATACCTTATCCTATTATTATTATTTTTTGCACCAAGTCTTACGCTCTGTTCAGATTATAGACATATGTAGCCTACTAATTACGCTAATGAGTTAGGGATGAGGAAGGTTGAATTTTATAGGTGTACCCGCATTTGCATGGAAAACCATTTGGTAAAAAAGCACTCTTAGCTCACCCAACCGGGATTCGAGCCCCGTTTCTCCTGTCATCAGCATTCTAGTCAAACACTAGAAGCGGGTCCTAGATTTATTTATTTTGGAACTCTTCAAGAGGGGTTGTGAAACTTTCAACTTCTAGAAGAGTAAATAAAACCAACAATTGCTTGTTTGAACCTTTTAGACTTGCGTTGACACAGCCGCATCGTTTATTGTATCTTTTCAAACAATTACTAGGAATCAAATCAAAAACAATGTGTTAAGCGAGAGTCTATGAGCACCCGCACAACCGTGTATTCTTTCCGCTCCCATTCTCAGTATTTAGAAGGAAGATGTACAAACTTTCACTGTTGAGCTTGATTAAATATTCTCAAATGTATGTTTGCCTGCAGCAGCGATATAGGCCTAAGAGGTGAATTTACACACATACACACTCTATTTCAGCTCTCATTAATATGGATATTAAAGAAATGTGTTTGTAAATATTATTAAATATATTATCTGAAATATTTATTTGTAATATGTTATTGGTTATTTTTGTGGATTTAATATTAATTAGAATCACTCTATAAATTGATAGTAAGAAGCGGCCGGGGTTCAATCCTCGGTACCGGCACAGATTTATCTGATTACCAAACCCTTCCTTCACCTCTGACAAGACATCTTGTGAATGTGGGGAATGCCAGGCCTCCACCGTGGTTCGGATTCCACGTTAAACTGTAGGTCCTCCATTTCATCTCACAATCACCCTACCATTACACATTAGCGTAAGTGCGTATAACCCGAATGGGTAGTAAGACGCGGTGCTAATAATAATAATAATGATAGTAAGAATCATAATATAGTAACATAGTTAAAATGTAAGAAAGTAAACTTTTATCAGAATCATTTAAAAGTAAAGAAAGTAATTTGATTATTTGCCCAAGACATATATTTAAAATATTTGCTCAGCCGTTAGGCATAACAATGGCAAGTATAAATTACGAATTTGGGGGAAAAAAACCCTTTATATCAAGGGCATAGCTAGGATGAGGCAGGTGAAGCACATTCTCCGATTATTGATAATTATTGACAATACTAGCAACAAAATAAGTTTAATTTTGTAACAATAAAAGTGTTTTTTTGTAAATGGCATTGAAACAAATAACCGGTTTGAGTGCTAATACAGATAACTCAGTCAATTTTTATTTTTCCTGGATGCCATCAACCCTAATTACGCCTATACTTGATGTTTTCAAAACATACTTGAAGAGTAGGTTTCAAATCAATTTAATGAATTATTCAAATAGAATTAGGAACTTTAAAATCTCACCGATCAAACACTTATACAATAATTAAAATGGTTGGTATGAATTTATTATTGATCCCATTCAAAAACAAATTATTTATAGTATTTTGTGAATTCACACCATTGAGTTTTAATTAAAGTAAATTGTTTGTTTATTGTAATAATATATTACATTTGTTATTATTGTTATTTCTTCACTTTATAACACACCCAAAGTTTAAAAATGTTCAAAATTAATAACCCAAATTATGTTCTGTTAATAGCCTTATTGTCTGGAATATTAAAAAAAATGCATCACATATTTTGTAAAATAGTTATATTAGTATATACTACAATATAATATACTAGTATAATATATAATATTAAGTTTGGTACTTTGGTACTAATTATGATATAAGTAGCGATTCTATTCATATAAAAAATATAGAGGTTTAATTCGTGGAACATTTAACTACACCAATTTTAGGTATGTGAGGGGATGTAGGTGACCTGGTGGTCTAAGTGTAAGGTGTCAGACTTTTGTGCTGGGGTTCCGGGGTTCAATCCTCGGTCCCAGCACAGATTTATCTGATTGCCAAACACTTCCATCACCTCTGACAAAACGTGTATTAATCACAACTTGTGAATGTGTGGAATGCCAGGCCTCCACCGTGGTTTGGATCCCACGTTAAACTGTAGGTCCTCCATTTCCTCTCACACTCATCCTACCATTACACATTAGCGTAAGTGCCTATAACCCGAACGGATATTAAGACGTGGTGAGGATAATAATAATAATAATAATAATAATAATAATAATAATAATAATAATAATAATAATAATAATAAGGTATGTAGTTGATCACTGTTGATGTATTTTTCAGGGTGGTATGAAAGCCGTAGTTTGGTCGGACTGTTTCCAAGTGGTGATGCTCTTCCTGTCAATGTTTGCTGTTCTTCTTAAAGGTACCGCTGATATCGGTGGTTTTGGAGTGGTATGGAGCAGGAACTCTGATGCTGGACGCATTCAGTTGTTCAAGTGAGTGTGAGGAAATGAATTAATACACAATATCTCATGCTATGTATGTATTAAAATACTACTATAGAAAGGTTAAGGTAACTATAGAAACTCGTAAATTGATTACATAATGTGCTCGTCTTTATAGTCACATTTACTCTAGTATAAAGTTGATAACTTAACTTTATTTATTCAAAACAATTTACATTTAGTTGAATGAAAGCCACATAGGTATACTAAATAACGAGTATGCCAATAACCATTATAAAGCTATGATGACTACATACATGCATACCAAATCACGACATTCCCTTACGGGGTAGGCAAGAAACTGTGAATATAGCTCATAAAACTCCGTACTTAATCCATCCTCAATAGATTTATCCACACCTCCCTATCATTTCATACTCCCTTCGTTTCAACAACATTCATTCACAGAGTCATACGTGCTCTTTTATTCTTAAAACTCTTAATGTTTCTCTTTTTTACACATTTATCTACAAAATTTAACTACATCTCACATGGCCTACCAGCAATAATAAATCAATATTAAAATGGGTGTGATCAAGTTATTTAAAAGGGGGGTTGACCTTCCCTAAGATCCAAGATGAGATAGATATTGAAATGTTTACAGTAAAATGTTTCAAGATGCCCACAAGTAAGTATTTGTGTAATATAATACTTCGCTCTTCTGTTGTTAGCTGGAATATGGATCCTACTGAGCGTTACACTGTTTGGAGCACTGTCATTGGCGCAGCATTTTTGCATACTGCTGTGTCTGGAGCCAATCAGTTGCAAGTTCAACGCTATCTCACGGTGTCAACAGTGCGGCAAGCTATAAAGTAGGATGCTAATACATTATTTTAGTTTAACAATAAACATAATAGCGAGAAACAAATAATAAGAAAAGGGGGTTATATATTTCAGTAAAGTATTTTCTAATATATTTTTAAAATGTGTGTGCACCATGTTATACAGCCAATTTGGATTATCTGCAATCTGTCTCAATTCATATGTTATTCGTACACCTATAAACTCAGAATTGGTCTCAGGTAGCACTCTTATTACTTACACAACTAGTTCTTCTTATTGATTTTATAAATATTCTTCTAATATCTTAAATATAATATCAACTACCTGAATGCCTGTTACATCTAGTTGAACTTTTATGTATGAAATTGTAGCTTCAATTCTAAAGGTACAGTAAAAAAGAGACATGATCATCATGTCTGTGTGTTTTATAACGTTTAAACTAATTTAGAGTTTATAACTAAAATTAGTACCTGTAAAGGCTTTCAATATGACTTCTATTAGAAGATGTGTCTCTGAAGCTACAAAATAATTATGTTTTTGGGCGTGTCTGTTAATCAAAGTATAAAATAAATATTGTTAAAATGTTGGCACAAAATAGTAGTTACTTATATATATATATATATATATATATATATAATCTGAATAATATCTGTAATGTGGAAAGATTATTAATAATTAACACATTACTCATGAAATAATAAATCCATAATCATCCTTTAGAAGATGATTGTATACCATTTTCGTTGATTTAAATTCCTTTAACTGCCATAGGGTTGCAACAAAGCTTCACCATTCAAGTCTATTCACTGCCATACTTCCGAGTTTTCTGCCTTCTTCATCGATGGTCCCTCACCAAGTCATCATTGGCTTGTCTCAACATTGGCGTAGTTGTGGTTTCCAGTTCATAGCTTCTCTTGTCACGTTATCCTGGTCTCTCCGGAGAGTGTGGCCAAGCCATCTACACTAGCGCTATCTGATCTTCAGTTGGATGAGATTCTTGTTGGTTTTGATCCACAGTTCTTCATTTGAAACTACGTTTGGCCTCCATTAGTCTAATATGTTCGTTTATGTGGTGAATAATATATTTGTTCAAGGTACCTCAAATACATATAGATAACGATTTAATACGTTTGACGCAAAAATCATAATTTAATACATATTTGGCAAACATCTCGAATTATTTTGAGAAATCCATTAACATGCATAGCTACGTGAACACGATCTAATTTATATTACGTTTATTTATGTCCAACACATGAGTGGTTATTTATGCCTATAGCAGATGCACTTAAGCCCTGTCTACAAACTCCATATCCGTAAGGTGCGTAGTGGTCCGTAAGAGTTCGTTGGTACAGAAACCGATTGCTCTGTATACAGCGTCCCGATACTTAAGACTTTATTCTGCACTACTCCTCCATCGGAGTTCAATCCTCGGTCCCAGCACAGATTTATCTGATTTCCAAACCATTCCTTCACTTCTGACAAGACATCTTGTGAATGTGGGGAATGCCAGGCCTCCACCGTGGTTCGGATTCCACGTTAAACTGTAGGTCCTTCATTTCATCTCACAATCACCCTACCATTACACATTAGCGTAAGTGCGTATAACCCGAACGGGTAGTAAGATGCGGTGCTAATAATAATAATAATAATAATGCACGACTCCTTATAAGTTAGATCAACTTTAACTTTCTAAGGACCAGTCCTTACGGATATATACGGAGAACCAATCACTAGTTAATAAATATGGGATCATCGGCGCGCGCATCGAAATTAAAGCACCAATGGAAGTAAAAGAATCTGCTGCTATGGAAATATATACAAAATGAAATGATGGTTATTCACATAGAGCTATTTTATATACAAGAACTCGTGCAATATATATTTTGTTTGTGATTGCACTTAATCTACATTTCAAGTATATCGTGGACGTTTTCTCATAAATATTATGTTTTCTTTTTTTATCTTGATTAGCTATGTATCGTCTGCTTGCTTCTTGTCGCAGATTACATAATTTCAAGATGTCTTATTGGTTAAAGTGTTTAACTTTCTAATTGGTTTGCACGGTCACGTGGTTAAGGATACGGGCTATGTGGACGCGATTAAAATTGCTAAATGGACGTCAAGGAGCAATGGAATATGGACTATACAAATACGAAACTTACGAACTATGTAGATGGGGCCTTTTTCTTAATTTTAAACCACTCTCACACCTACTTATTTTAAGCCAAAAGAAAACTACTGTAGGTTCCTAGTACAAATTGAATCTAATTAAAGACTCACCATCTTTGGGATTAAAATATCAAAAAGAAGAATGATAGTCAAACAATCCTTTAATTAGAAAAATATATCATAGCATTTTATTTTAAATAGTAGTTCTGTTGTTCACACGGCGCGTAATGTCTCAAACAATGTCTCAATTTAAAAGTTAGTACTAGCAAAGGCTTTCATTATGACATCTATTAGGAGATGGGTTTCTAGAGTTTCTTAACTGGAAGGGGGAAGTTGTTCTCAGAAATATTATTTAAAGTTCCGGGCATTTATTATTTCAAACTTTATTCCTAAATAAGAATTAATAAGTGCTAGGTGCCCTATAAAATGTTTAATTTATTTTTAGGTGAAACAAATCTTCCAAACACAAATGTATTTTTTGCTAATTGTGATAATTTGAAAAATAGTTTAGTTAGAAAGTTTAATCTAGAGTCTGAAAAAATTAAAAATGCAATAAAATAAATGAAGCCTACAATATTTTGATTTTTGGTTTATCAACAACTATAGTCCAATGCAACTTGAAAGAGATCACATAGATTTTTCTACCTTTTCATTTTAGAGATAGAATTAATGATTGACAGGAACATAAGTTGCAATTGACATCCTTTCTTTAAACAAATTACATATATTTTCATATTAAAATAACGTTAAATTAACGAGTGGACAAATTGACACAATATACGTTATTTATGAAGATGTATTGGCAGAAACAGTTTTTTTTAAATATTTTGTATCAAACTTTGGACTACTAATAATTATAGTAGATTATTCCCCCATCATATTGTTCTTATTAAGTGTATCATAAGTTCCCATCCAAGAATCGAACACAAATATCCTGGATACGATACAAGGCAGTATACAAGTGATAAATAAGGGTGAAATTTTCGTTTAGATAGAGAATAGATAAATCTATCTTGTAGCATAAGCTCTGATAACCGTTTTGTTTTTGCAGCATGCTGTGGATAAACTTGGTGGGATGGACAGTAATAGTGATGCTTACAGTATACGCAGGGTTGCTCATTTTCGCAAAATACTACGATTGTGATCCCCTGAAGAATAATGTAAGTACTGCAAAAATTATAGTTATTGTATTGTAACTCCTGATGAAATAATTATTAAATAGTATGACACAATAAAAAAAAATCTCATTTAGTATATTATAACTTGAAACTATATTATAAAGCAACGTTATCAGTAAACTACCCTCAAGTAAGTTCTCCTTAGAAAAACAAACACATCTATTGTTATCATAAAAAGCACGCTTTATCAAAATCGTTCAAATATTAATAACAAATTTCAATTTATCAAAAATATATTCCTTGTAAACTATCTTCAAATTAATTTTAATTTGTAAAGAATGAAAAAATGAAATGAAAAAATATAGTAAAATATAGATAGTAATTAAACTAAATCTTTAAGACCATATTAAATTAATTTAAAATTTTCTAAAAATTTTCATAAGTAAACTAACTTTAAATTAGTTTATATTAGAAAAATAATTATAAAATATTATTTTTCAGGTAAAATAGACCCTGGATACCAATTTTGAACAAAATATTTGTAGCTAACAGAAAAAATAATCAAATTTTTCAAAAATTAATGATCAGTCAACTACTATAAAAAATGTTTAGAAAAACTTTGATATAAAACTATGTGTATTTAAAAAATTTACCAGATACTAATTTTGAAGGAAATTGTCAGAGCCATTTATAAAATATTTCAAGTTTATTTTAAAAAAAACACCATCAGTAACTAAGCTTAAACGATCTTTCCACAAAAAATAAATATACAGTGTTATTTTTCAGATCCTTGTACTTGGATTTTAAACAAACTCATATGATTCATTTTTGAAAAACTTAGAATTAAAAAAAAATAACTTATTAGGTAGCTACATTTAATTTGACAGCTAGTGTCAAAATCAAAAACAAGTCCCGAGGTATTTCTCTATAGCATCTAAATATCAAATTTGGACCAAATCCATAAAACCGTTTCAGATCTGTGGCCAGGGACAAAAAGACATACAGCCAGACATGAGGACAAACAGAATTTTAGAATTTACTCTTTTTTTTCGGACACAAATAAAACGTAAAGATTCCTCCTAATCTCGAGGTTTAACATCTTTATGAATACAATACTTTCTCTTTATATGAAATTATAAATATAATATGAATAAAAATAGTTCACAGGAAGCTGGCCGATACTTACTCTCAACTGCTTGAGCTAGAATCAAGTGTGCTAGTTAAAAAGTGTACACAGAAAAAGAATTTCAAACTTTAATCTTGGATTATTTGAAGTTACTTCAGGAAGAATGTAGTATATAATTGTCCACTTCTGATTTACTGTACTACCTTTGGAATGGGTGCGTAATCAATTTTCTGTTGTCTTGGTGCTGGGCACGGTAAAGTTCCTCTAACAGATATGGTTTAATACCCTATTCGAAAATAGGTAAAGTTAAGGTTACATTGGTAAATTAACTGGAGCGAGTAAACTGGGCTGATTACTCACCCCAGTACTTGACCCACCTATTTTTGGGTGAATAAGTTAAAATTCCTATTAATAAACATAACAGAAGAAGGGCGACTACTCCAGAAAATGATGGACGTGAAACATGAAAGTTTTGTATTTTAACAATGTTTAAAACGTGTATATGATTGTTTTTTGGATGAAGTAAAAGATATAATTGATGAGAAACAAAACAGACCTAAAAGGTTATGGGTGCAGAACTGTATCAGCAGAAGAGAAACACGTGGGGTATCTGCGCTTCTCCTCAAGGAGCTTGCAGCCGAGGACATTGAGGAGTCTAGGAGGTGTCTGAAAATGACCCCTGAAAATGTCAATGCACTCCTGGCTATTGTTTCTCCTAAAGGAGCTTTCAGCCGGGGACATTGAGGAGCTTAGGAGGTGTCTGAGAATGACCCCTGTAAATGTCAATGCACTCCTGGCTATGGTTTATCCTAAACAACAAAGAGAAGACACCCAAATGAGGGACTAAATACCCTCAAGGATTATGCTGGAGATAACATTGAATTTCCTGGCTACTGGAAATAGCTACCGCACCCTTCAAATTTGTTTTGAGTTTCGAAGGCATCTAATCCCTCAAGTACAATGTGCTGACGAGTATATGAATTTAGTGGTGGAGGAAGGCGAGTGAGTGAACTACGCTACTTTCCACTCGACCACTCGACTCTCTGGGATACTCGGTCAATTACTCGCCCATTAACCCGATCAACTGTTCACACTGGTAAAGTAAAATGTACTTTTTTCTAACTCGCCCCTCAAATTGGTCTTATACTTGACACATGTAAATTAGGTTTTAATTCCATGGTCAAGTTCCTCCACCGAGGGTGGGCAAGGACTACAGGGGGTGGGGGCAAGAAGGTCGAGTTCTTCCATGACAGCTGAAGGAAGGGATTATAATAAGTTCAAGTGGAATAGCCTAGTACAAACCTAACTTGCCATCCTTCAATAATTCATACATAATATTATGGTTCCTATTCAACCAAATTTAATCTAACCTTTCACGTATTTATGAATTTTGTTCTTATATAATTTTGTAAGTGATACTCCTTCTTTCCTGTGGACTTCCATGCAACATAGAGGGGGGAGAGAGGGGTAAATCCTCGACCTCCTCCCCCCTGGCTCTCATGAAAGTGGTGGAACTAAGTTATTACATTCTGGCTACTTATAATCCATTCCTTAAGGTGGCATGTAGGAACTAGACTATTGTTATCTCACTACTTATATCTTTGAGGATCTCGACATCCCTGGTGGCGGATGCCAAAAACAACACAGTGTGCCGAAAAAAATAATTATTACTAATAGGCTTGTTAAGTGTACCATGAACTTAAAAAGTTGGTGGAACATTTTGCTGAAGAACCACCTTTCATTGATTGGGAGAAAAGGTGTCATTACTGAACAAGTAGGTAAGCTGCGCTTTTTTTTTTTTTTTTTTTTGCATTTTCAAAGTCTTGCTTCTAATTCATTTCATATTGGAAACAGTAACTTGGCACACTCCTTATAGTCAAATAATAACAGATCTTTTTAATAACCAAGGAATCATATAACTCTCTTTAGTGGCCGCATTGTCTAAGGCGTCACTATCGCAGTAGATTAGACTGCTGATGAATGCAAGATCGTGGTCCGAATCTCGATTGGGTGTACTGTAGGTGGCTTTTATAAAATGGTTTTCCACTCCCCCTTTACGCAAGTGCGGGTAAACTTCCTATAAATATAGACTTCCCCATTCGTAAAACTATTAGCGTAGTTAGTACATAAGCGTATAGCCCGAACTGATAGTAAGACGCGGTGCTAAAAAAAAAGATCATATGCAAATCATCACCAGATTTCATGATTTTTTTTAATATCCTCTTCTTCACGTGTGAGCCATGTAGACTTTTTTTTTTCCGTCCAGAAATATTTAAGACTGATTTAACAGAAAGTTTAAGGCTTACCCATTCGCTGTAAAATTCGCATGCGCACTGATTTGAGGTAGGTTCTTAGATTTGATTAGTTCTCCTGTGCAGAACATTTCAGGCAGAGTGAACGAAGTTGAGATGAATGGAACAGCTCACAATGATGAGACGGAAATCTTGTGACTACCTTAAAGTTCGTCACATGACCACGTTTATGTTCTGCGCTAGTATTTCGGCGAATGTGGGAATACACAGTAACTCAGAATTATAAGATGGGTTGGGGCGTCTTCCTCTATATTGAACAAGGACTTAAACTGTAGTATATTCTCCCCACATGTACCTGTAATTTGATAGCTGAGACGAAGTAGCCCCCTAACAACTGACGTTCTTCTCCCCAAAAAGGTCTAGAAACTCGCTGTTATATACCAAAAAAAGAGGGGTGTTTCCCCTAAGCTACTAGTTTTGCCAATACTATGTGTTATGCTAAGTGGCAAAAAAATCTATGTTTTTAAAAACATGACCTAATACGAATACGTGACTGAAGATTCAGAAAAGTATGAGTTCAACTGCAATGAAAATAAATTATAAACTTTCAAAGCTATTCATCAGAACAATAGTGCTATAGGCAAAATATTAGAGTAATTATTGACTCAAATTTTAATGCACTGTACATGTTTCTATTTTTTGAGAATGCATTTTTATTCAACTATACTCATGTGCAAATATATTCTCACAGAACAGGAATAATAATTGTTTATTTTCATAGATTGATTTGCATGGTTTCATCCGTAGTGTTTTTTGTTTCAGATGATTGCCAAGCCAGATCAGTTGTTTCCTTTGTACGTGATACAAGTATTAGGTGATTATAAAGGATTTCCAGGACTGTTCATTGCAGGAATATTCAGCGCTGGACTGAGGTAAGAATAATTAATAATTATTGTTTACCTATGATAACTTAGTATTAACCTATTATATTGGTTTGTGTTGTAATTTTGTAATTTAAAATAACAAAGTAAGATTTGTTGTATGGTCCATCATTAACTTAGTATACGTATATCATTTGATTTATTAATTAGTATTTAAATATACGTATTCTGTTAACTGATGAGAAATTATCAATAAAAATTCTCTACATTGAAGACATAGAAATAAAATATGAATTTAATATACTTTCAATCGTGATCTAATATTTATATCGGAAAATTAATATAGGTTTCATGTAGTGAGTTTAGATGATTTATTTTGCAAGAATCATTAAATTTACATTTCCTTTTATTAATATGGAGTTTGAGACCCTGGCGTGTCCACCAACTGTGTTAGTGGCCCCTGTTTCGAATATTGACATGGTTAAAAAAAAGTATAGTCGGAGAAATAGCCAGTTTTTATAGATGGAAGTAGGACTAACAACTGTTCATACACAAAAAGGTAAAAACATTAGATGACCTATTATATTATTATTATATCACTATTACATTATTATTATTATTATTATTATTATTATTATGTTCAGTTAAATGCTTGTTTGTATTAAATCATCAATATTACTTCTTTATTTCGAATTTATTTTCAATTTGTGAAAATATTGAACTTATAATAGTATTTTTTAAATTAATTATTATAAATATGGATTAAATTGATTAAACACACATAATAATTGAAAAAATTGTTGGTGTAATTGATAGGGATTTTTCCTCAGATACCATATATGTACTGTACAGTACATAATAACACAAAATAAATACATAAAATGGTTCAATCTTATGTAGATCTAAATTTCCTACCAATATATCTGACAGCTATAAAAAGCTACTAGATCTACTTTCACATATTCATAATTCAATAAATGTGATCTGCAGCTGTATATTTTGATAAATACATAATACATACTAAATAAAATTAATACTATAGTAAAATGTTATGAATATTTGCCTTAATTTTTTTAATTGTTGTTATAGATGTTAATTCATCAAAAAATCAAGGTAAACCCCCGTTCAACCCCGCGAGGCCATACTAGTCATTCTAAGATTGGGAACGTATGACTTCTTGCTTCTAATCAGCTATTTAAAATTATTGCTTTACACCTGAGATACTCTGTAGCTTTTATGAGAATGCTACCCTTTATAAAATAAGTTAACATAACTTTGTCAAGTTTTTTTCTTGATATACACTTAATTATAAATAGTTGGGTGCTACAACAAAATTTGTTCTCTTCTTTTCAGTACTGTATCAACTGGTCTTAACTCACTTGCAGCCATTTGGTTTTCTGAACTGGATGGTACCAAATTCAAAACTTCTTTGTCAGATAAGAATGCCGGACTACTAGTGAAATTGCTTTCCTTCTTGTTCGGAATATTATCCTTTGCTTTAGTTTTCGTCGTGCCATACATGGGAGGATTAGTTTCGGTAAGATCAAAATCAGTATTCCAGTAATTGAACAAGGTGTTTGTCAACTCAAATACTATATAAGTTGCTCGTGGATTATTTCCAAGACTTTACATGAATGTACCAAGGCTTTTTTTGCCAATGGTATAAAACATGTCCTTTAAAGTTAATAAATATATATTTTCATTACATTATTTTGTGATTGGTTGACAAGGGCAAAGAAAGTGTGGGGTCAGAGGAGTCCGAACACCCCTTGGAATTTTATTACCCCCCTCCCCCCCTCCTCACATATAAAAATTAGCTTTCTACGCCCTTGATTGTTTGTCAAATTTATAGTGAGAAGGAGGAAAGGTTTTCTGGTACAGTCCTTTGAAAACAATCCTAAAATACGAATATATTTTGTTGAACTGTAAGTTCAACACCCTATCTCAATTGGTAGTGTGTCTACCCACTGAGCTAAGGGTCCCAGGTTTGATTCCTGGCATGGCTGAAAAATGTATCACTAGTGAAATGTGGGTTTCCCCTTTCACAGTGATGAATTAACGGCTGGGGAGTGGATGTTGTGTCTGTTCTAGACTAAAGTTAGCTTAAAATTCGTGTGCTGATATAATTAGTTGATTCAGAAAGTGCACGTTAAAAACCTCAAATAAATGAAAGTTGAAATGTTGAACTACACTTAAAAAACTAATCCAGGCTGAAAACAGTAATGGATGAAAAAAACTATACTGAAAGATATTTTAAAGTATGGGCCTCAAAGTAGGAGCCAAATTATTTTCACTTGAACATTATACATTTTAGCCTAGTTCACTCTTCATAAAACTTGTATTGAGCACATTATATATTAACAACAAATATACAAATTTATGTTTTAGGTTGCCATTTCACTGTCCAGTTTTTTCTCCGGATCTTTGTTTGGAATCTTCCTCCTAGGAATGTTCGTACCTGCATCAAACACTGCGGTAATTTATATGGGCTTGATTTACTCAAAGGAAAACTTTAAATATTCTAAGATTGTGGAAAAAGGTCACACATACTAGTAAACTAAAGCTGGTCAAACAGCATAAAAAAATTATTTTAATAAATTTTTCCATTGTGTCTAAAATGTATTTATTTCAGAAAAAAACTGTCATTGTACTCGTAAATATCTTAGCCGACGCATTAATTGGTGTAGAATCATAGGAAAATAATCAGATATCCTAGAAATTCACTCCCTGAACAAATATATATAAATTTCAGGGCGCGACTGCAGGATTGCTGGCTGGTGTGTTTTTGGTAGGGTGGCTGGAAGTTGGTGCCAATATCGCTGCTAGTCAAGGTTTACAAGTGTTGAATCCACTGCCCACATCCATTGCAGGCTGTAGTGGCAATACAACTAGCATTCTTCCTACACCAAGGTAAGCAGTACAATTTAGTATTTTAGAATATACTAGAGAAATCTGTATATATATTCAAAATTTAGGATAATCCACACACACAATTCTAGAAAAATGGAAAAGTAAATTTGAGTCTAATGAATATATATTTTTATTCTTAACAAACTCAAAAATAAATGTTAATTGTTAGAAAAAGTGTGTTTAGTATTTATAAGTTGTATTCAACACAATAATTTTTACTTCAACAACAAATAACCTGCTTCGGTGGCCGCATGGTCTAACGTACTACACTCTGAGCAGACTAGTCTGCCGATCATGGGGAGATCGAGGTTCGAATCTCAGTCGGGTGTACTAAGGGTGATTTTACAAAATTGTTTTACATTCTCCCTCCACTCAAATGCTGGTACATTTCCTCTGAATATAAATTTCCTAACCACTTAAATCATTAGCGTTATTAGTACGTTAGCATATAACCCTAACGGGTGGTAAGACGTGGTGCTAATAACAATATTAGATAACTGTAAGTTTATATACTGTAAATGTAAAGCTACGGTACATATTACGTGTTATCCTTTTGTTATTTGAATGTGAATTTTAAGGACGCGTGTGAGTGGTATTTACTCACCGTATCCTCGCAGATCCTTTCCTCACTTAAATCAGACTTTCACTAATCCGGACAGGCTCCGGTCCCAATTAGTTCGGATTAGTGAGATTCTACTGGGATATCATATTATATATACCTAATCTTGTTTGGATTAGCGAGAATCCCTATTAAGTGGTAAAATGGTCGGCGCAGGGACACTGATTGCACGGTCCCACCCATCTTTAAAATTCACATTTGTGTGTGTAGGTGTATGTACTGTACATATATATATATTGTTGAATCCTATATTTCTATATTTCTCAAAACCAAAATTTAATCTCAGAATCTTTAAAAAATTGAACAATTTTGGTTAAAGTGAACACATTTAAAATGTAATCTAAAATCGTTCTTAAGGCTTGGTATCATTGATAAACTGTGTTTTGTTTGTCACGTCTAATATGTTATAAACATCAAAATGAACAATTTATGTAAATTAATTACGTTGATAAAATTGTATCTCTTTTGGAGGGGGAATTTTTTTATCACCACGTCTTACTGCCTGTTCAGGTTATACGCATATATGGTATTTACTCTAATAGGGTAGGGATGAGGATGGAAGTATTTTAGAGGTAATCTACCAGAATTTCCATGAAAGGAAAGTGGGAAATCATTTAGGGAAAATCACCCTAGGTATACCTGACTGGGATTTGAACACTGATCTCTCCGTCTCCAGCAGGCCAGTCTAGACCATTCTGCCACTGAAAAGGGTGTGAATTTATTACTCTTTGAACTGTACAAGTTCATACAAAATCCCTTTTACAAATTGTTTGGAAATTTATTTGAAGTCAAGGTCTTCATATTTATATTCAAAATACATTTTTTGAGATACTATGCATAGCAAATTTCTTGGATGCCATAGTATTTGAGGGATTAAAGGAATCGATAAATCGAGCATCCCATCTCTACTTATGCTATGCCAAAACATATTGAAAATTGCACATTATCTCTTAGACGGTGAGGGACGACAGGAGACGCGACTAAAAGGCAGTGTTTTAGCAGTTTCCATGGCAAAATATTTTTTTGAACAAAATATATAAAATTTTGCTCCAAAGAAACATAGAGTTTAATTTTATTCATATGGTGACCTCAAAATGTCTTGAATATCAATCAAGGGTGTTCTGTAATTTAATGTAAACATTTATCTTCATTTAAAAAGTTTGTTGGATAGTTAGTTCCAGCATGCTCATGTAAGACATTCAAGAACTGTTGATATCAACATAAGAAGAAAATTAAACTCTATGTAATGGGGCAATATTTTCTTTATTTTTTCCAAAAAAACGTTTTCCCGTAAAAAGTGGAAAAACACTGACATTTTGTCGCGTCCACTTCCATCCCACCATAAGGCTGTAGATAGAACCATAAAACCAAAATAGAAATAAATGTATTAATGTTTGACCAAATTTTCCAATACTTCTTTGCTTTGATTATATTTATTGATTTCATAACAACGTTTAGTAATTTTTTGCCTCTTAGATCTCAGGAGGCATTTGTATTGTACCGCATCTCATTCCTGTGGTATTCCCTGCTGTCCACCTTGGTAACAGTCATCGTTGGAATACTTGTGAGTTTCATCGCCAATTGGTGGATGGACTTGAAACCAAACAAATCCTCCGTTCCTTCTTTAATTACTCTACCATCCATGGAACCAGATAAAAAAAAGGTAAATGCAAAACCAACAAGTGAATGTCTATTGAATACATCCGAAGAATGTGAAAACCTTTTGTTGAATGGTGCAACCAAGGATACCGCATCACTTAAAGATAATTCTTATAGGAAAATTATGTCAAGCTGAGATTTATAGAATTAATTTCAAACTTTACTTATTTTCTTGGTACAAGTCTTGTCCTCTCATGGTGAACCAAATAATTTTCTTTTACGAGAGAGGATCACTGAAAAAGTAGAAGTATATATTTCCTTGACCAGATCAAATATGTGAACGGCTAAAATCTTGATATGTTTCGTTACAACTTAGGGTGATTGATTATAGCTTCGCAAATTGATCTTCATTTAGCTGTTTATAGCTTGAACAAATTAGTGACCATTGTTAACTTAGTTGTATTTTCACAGGTCTTAGAAACAAAAAGGTGTAGAGTGCCTTTCAATGATTTAGTCAATACCAAATGGTACATTGCTAGTATCACCCTCTTGTGTTAGCCTGTTACTTGTTGGCAAATGAAACGCTGTTAGGTTTATTTTTTATAAAAAAGAATGGATTAGTGTATGTTTGTATATAGCCAGGATTGTACTGCAAAGGATAGAATTTCATGACCAAATTAGTTTAGATATTTAATAATTCAAACCAACCCTTTATAGGTGTGTTATTGAAAAGTAGAGTTAAAATAATTTTTATACCATAAATACTCTCTTAAATCATATTAATGTCTACTTAATGTATGTAAATAGCAAAATTATTATTTTAATGATTTAGTTATTAGGGGCTAAATATTGTGTTCGTTTGTAATGTCTGCTTTGTGTATGTGCATTTTTGTAATTCAGCTTCTGTGTGTTGTAGTAAACTATGTTACTATTAAGATATTGTTTGTATGATAAGTTCGTAATATTAAGAAATGCTAGTGACATAAATAATGTGATGAATACATTTATCAGTATTACTTTCCATTTTGAATGCACTTGTTTTAGCTGCAATTAGATATATAGTGAAATTTCCTCCCAATTCAAAAGATGACTATATATAAATATGTATAGAATACATTTAACTTTAACTTGTACACCCATGTGGTAAGATGAAGATCGCGGTAGGAATTAACCCCCAAAATACCCCAACTAAGACTAAATTAAAATTATATTTTTGTATTTAAATTATTTTAAGAATGACATTTTAAGAAAGAGTCTTTAAAATAAACATGATAAAGTTTATTCACTAATGAAATATAAGTTTGACAATCTCATAATTATATACTGTATATTATATTATTAAATACATTCAATGTTCATCACAACATTCAAAATAAAAAACCTAAACTTAGCCTTAAGAGTATAATTTAAAGCTCACTTATTTTTAAATGGGCTAATGATAACGTTCACAATCTCACACACATATATTAATAAATAATTATACTATTACACAGTAAAAAAGTAGAAGCTGCAAATATATACAAATTCTTATATTTATTACCAAGTCAACAGTAGCAAAGTTGAAAGATTCGATAAAAAGTAGAATACTACATTAGTGCTAAATGAATTAGTGACAAATCAATTAAGTATTACAAATAATTTTATTGGTCCATTCTATTATCAAAATCAGTGATTCGGGATTTGATTTGTATAATTTAATTGATAAGGAAAAAGTATGAGTTTAGTGAATTTAAAGAAAAAATAACCACGTTAATCAGTGGGGAAAACCCCACTAGACAGTTTAGTTAAAGATTAAATCTCGATTTTATTAATTGAAATGTGTCGTGCCAGTACTTGCATAGGGCCATTGTTTCAATATTAGGTTTTTTTTAGGTTAAAAAGTTAACCGTGATTCAAATATGCCTACGTTTTTAAATGTTTTAAATTAAGATCAATCTAAAACAGTGATATTCAACCTGGAGTTCTCGAAGACATCTTAGAGGGTACGTAAGGGTTTTAATTATATTGAGCATATATAGGCAAAAACGTAACCCTCAAAGTTTACAGGAGATAGAAAAAACCTGAATAGAAATTGTTTTCTCAACTATCTTTGCTATAAAATAAGATTAAATAAATATTCATAGTATTTAATGATATAATTATTCAAATGAAAAGTAATTAAATTAAATCACTATTTATTAATTATTTACTACTCAAGTTTGATGGTTACCCTCTTTGACTTGTACCACTACATGCTTTTTTGATGATACGCCCGAATTAATTTATAGGCTATACCAATTGATCAATCTGTTTCTGATAGCTATAGCATATTTTCAATCAAATACAAGTGAATCTTATGACCAGCGACTGCAAAAATTTATAATTCATGCTGGTTACGCCACTTGACCTGTTTGTAAAATATTCACAGTAAGTTAAAAACTAAAGGGAAATTGATGTTTTGAACCATTTATAATAAAGTTAGGAAGATGCCAATTTTTCAGTGGGTATTTTAAATTATAAAACATAAAAATAAGACACATACATTTTTGAAATTATTATGGTTATGCCCTTTGGCCTATATATTATTATTAGCACCGCGTCTTACTACCCATTCGGGTTATACGCAATTACGCTAATGTGTAATGGTAGGGTGATTGTGAGATGAAATGGAGGACCTACAGTTTAACGTGGAATCCGAACCACGGTGGAGGCCTGGCATTCCCCACATTCACAAGTTGTGATTAATACACGTCTTGTCAGAGGTGAGGGAAGGGTTTGGTAATCAGATAAATCTTTGCCGGGACCGAGGATTGAACCCCGGCCGCCAGCATAGAAGTCTGACACCTTACCCCTAGATCAACAGGTCACCACGATGTTGGCCTATATACCCTCGATCTATTATTTCATGATAAACACTGAATAATCCAGGTAAGATTTAGAGCTAGCACCAGAAATCCGGACTTAAGAACATGCGACCTGGGAGCGCCACTTTTATTTTAGATGTAGATTATAGTATATTATAACGAAGGGCACGCGTGACCAAGAAGGGTCACGGGCCGTCCACACTACTACTTTAATACAAATATATACACATTTTAAGACTGTGTGCTTAACCTTGTTCCTCAGTCCTCACATATTAAACTATTTTGTATATTATAAGTTTGATGTAACAACTTGAATTTGTTTTAAAACGCTTCATAAGACAAATCTGGTATCACTTTTATTACTAGTTTATTTAAGGGACATAATATTGAATTATGAGACGTGTATTTTAGTTAAAACCATTTAGAGACAACCAAAGCTTTATTATGTGTGAGTTGATACCTTCCCAAAGTAGCTCTGCCTCTACGTTTAGTGCCACAGTAAAAACACATGTACTATTCCCGTATACTTATATGTACGCGTTTTGACAGTTGTTTGTTCTCCTAATCTCTTAAATGTGTATATTTTTTTTTAACATTCAGCTGTATTGGTTGGCAACCTAAGCGTATATACAGTAGTCAACTCCAAGTTAACTAACCTCCACTCGAAATTCACTTTAAACACTACACTGTACTAACACGAAGTTTTAACTTAATGTTACTGTAAATCCAAATTTAGCTTACTAGTACTTTAACCTGATATTGAAACACATGCTCTTAATGGTTTTCACTTGGATTACGTTATATTAAGGTATACCAAATTATATTAGTATCGTCATGTAAAATTCACATCGATTCTTAAAATAATAAAACGGGGTATTTCTAATGTCTTAAATAATTAATTTGGAAAAATAATATGCCTTAAATAAATGTTTTATTTTAAATCAATCAACATGAACATTTATCATATGTCGTCCCCACCATTCAATGTGTAATATTACTTAAAAATTGTTTGTAAGTGCTTGCAAATTCTTTGATGAAAAATACTAGGAATATTTGCCATGTATGTTAAATTGTAATGTTCATTTTGTTGTGTGTGTTTGTAGCTTTTGTTGTGTTCTTTTTGTTTTATATTTTGTATGTCTTATAAAAAATAATAATTTTTTTCAAATTGAAATTGAAATTCTTTATCTGTGTTATTGACCCAAAACTAATGTAATCTTTAGAACAGTTCATATTACATGTGTCATGGAAGAGATACTGAACGAGTGATTCTAGCGAAGGGAGCAGGGGGGGGCGCCCCACACCCCCAAATAATATGCAGAATTTGAAATTCTTAGAACTGTAAAATAAACAGTGAATTTTTTTATTGGAAACATTTAAAAAGTTCTATTTTGGAGCAATTCATAAATTATTATGTGACAAATTATTTATTTTATTATTAGGTGTTCTGTCTTACGACAAGTCTATTCTTTTTGTCAGTGAAATTAGATCGCTAATGCCAAATATGATGAAATAATTGTGTGGTTTTCTTTAGTGAAAATGGGCTCGTTCTGTGCTCCCCGCCCGCCTCCACGTCCCCCTCCAATAATGAATAGCCTAAGAACGGTAGCATCTAACATATTGGCTAGTAATAAATTACTATGAGAATAGGTTATATTAAAACTTAGACGTGCACATAATCGTGTGGGACCAATGCGGAATGTCTCCAAGAGTAAGGAGACACAAGCTCGTAGAAATGGATTAGTGAAGGTAGTAGGGGGTAAACAGTTAAAATTTTAAGCATAAGAAATATTGTTTATTCATTAAACTAAATAAAATAAAGCGTAGCTAAACTTATATGTTTCTTTCAACCAACAACTTAAGTTTAGTTAAATAATACAAATTAAAAAATTGAGTGGGTTGGGGAAACCAAAGATAACCCTCATTTTAAGAAACAATATTTTAGCAGGCATTTCTGGAATCTTACTTCTTGAACTATAAGTTATTTATATAGTCAGTAAAGACATTATGGATATAGCTAATAGCTATATTTATGCTTTATAGTTAGAGTTAGAGATTTCATAGAAGGTTAAATAGTGAATATATATCCCAAATATATCTATAAGGGTTTTCATTTTTTTGCCTCGACCCCCTCAATATAGATACATAACTAGCTAACCGAAATTGAGCAAAACAAAATATTTTTATTTTGTATTACAATTCTATAGGATTATACGATGCTCACCAGATATAGACATCATCGTATTTATTAACAGCCGAGCCCATTTCTTGTTCACTGTACAAAATCACTTGTGTGTCGAGTTGGCTCTTTACATGCCACCAAAGATTCTGGCTTTGTGTACATACATTTTAAAAACTTTCTGAACATTTTATATTGATCTATTCAGCGTTTAATGTTCAATAAAAGGATAAATTTTGGTTATCTGAAGGGCCGCAAACACAAGGGTGGGCCAAGCTAAATTTCATGCCCGGGCGGGATTACTTTTTGGCAACCCCCTATATAACCGGTGGGAATATAGTCCATTCACTATTGGAGTGGTGTTAACCGACAGCTAGCAATAACTACCATGAAGCCATTCGCCAGACCATATGACCTAAAAAAACCATAATATACTGATTTGTTGTTACTTTTGACAGTCAATACGCTGGAAAAAAAAAATTAAGAATCAAATAGCCAAAGCTATTATATTTGTTCTAGTGATGATTTACTCGCATCTAGATTTCATATTCTGAAAAGTGAAAAATGAGACCTGAGCACGGGAATCGACCCTGGGACCTTTGACTTAATACAATGATCTACCCTCTGAGTTATCAAGGAATCTTGAGAATAAGATATTTAGCTGCGAGTAAATACTCACTAAAACAAATATAATAGCGTTGGAAATTTGATTCTCAAATTTGCGATCCCTTATAATTATAATAATTATTGTACAAGTGGCAGCAATAAGACAAATATCGAGTCGAAGGTGGCTGTGTTTTATCTGATAGCTCGTGATCTTAATAAATCACACATTTGTAGCCGATGATTTCCGCACGTCCATCATAGACTCTGCCTTAAAATATAAGGGAAGAATGACCTTAAGCAAGGGACCATTCCTGGATAGCTCTGTGGTTAGAGCATTGACGTACTTGGCCAAAGGTCCCAGGTTCGATTCCCGTGTTAAAGTGTCATTTTTCTATTTTCAGGATATAAAAAAGAATTTATTTTTAATTTTGTTTTTCTTTGGACCGTTCTTTAAATATTCTGCTGGCTGTCAACTACCATATTTCCCATGGTAATTAGACTCTGAGAAAATATGAGAATAATCCCCAAACCTAACATATCCAAACTTAACGTAGCCTGGGAGTGATAGGAAAATAAGCTGAAGGGTGAACTCCACAAATGTTAACTATATAATAAAAGTTTCACTTTGAGAATGTACAAAAACGGTTAGGATTACAAATAAAACTATTAGAACCTATTTTGTAGCCAATGTTATCTTCTATTTTTTATTATAAGTCTAACACACGTTGACAATGCACCCTACGCGACAGGAATCGAAGGAAGGGGTGCAAGTAAACATATCATAAATACAAGAATAGCATACAATTTATTTAAGAGGGACAAAAAATATTAGTATAGCATACATCCTATTGACAAGGAACAAAAAATAAAATAATAGCTAAAGGCAGAGTATTACAGGATTTTGGTAGTCTAATAGACAAGGGGCATTGATGTCAAGCAACAATGCTGCATTCTCAATATCTCCTTGGCAAGCCTTTAAACGGTCTCGATCAGCAGTTAGAGAAATTGGGAGTATGTGGTGAACATCCTACCCCACTGCCCCATGGGGGAGCCGTCCACAATCCTGAATTACAAGAATAAAACATTCAAATTAGGGATCCATACGTGGGAAGCGGTAAATTAAGATTAATAATCAAAGCTTATTCAGAAGGGTGTACAATGCACCAAGTCACTAAGTCCACGAGAAGGTGGCTTAGAACCCCCTCTAAATGGATCTAACATTTAAGAACTGTGTGAGCCATTACAGCCAAGCACTAACATGGTGCACGCTAAAGGAGTGACCACAACAATACACCAGAACAACAGTTAACTGGGGCCAGCGGCTAAGGCGGCCGACCTAATTAAGCCCTTAATCAATACCCGACGCTCCCAAATGAAAGCAGGTAGCTGTTCACATACATAACCTTCTGTACAATACACATAGTTACCCAAACGCACCAGCGTAATAAAAGCAGTAATAATAATTGCAACCCAAGGTTGCCCCTAAAAACTTGGGCAACAGGCTAACTAGCTCACTATTACAAATAAGAATAGTATTGCACGCATACCCATCTTAGGTTTCACAGAATAAGTAGGTCATCTAATCCCATAGGTACCCTAATAGGTAGAGGAGAAGGTAGGAATATGAGATAGGGTAGAAATTTGAGATACCATGGTTTTGATCTCTTTTCACTACTTGAATCTAGCAGATATCTTGGAAACTATACACCTCAGACACGCCACCGTTATGTTGCAGACAGCGAGCGTTTTGTTTGTAGTACTGAAGTATGGTGAACGTTTGATGTTTTGGCGCCAGCTTAAAGTTTTCGCTAGTAATTATTGATTAGCCAACTACGACTGTTTCTATCAAGATTTTTCAACAAATTAATGCGGTAAGTTACATTATATGAATTGTAGTTTTAGAATATAAATATAGTTCACACAAATATTGCGTCTTTCCATGTGAGTTATTAGAAAAACCCAAAACGATGAGTTGGTTGAAATATGAGACACTTGGTGGGTAGTAATATGAGACTATCTCATATTTCTACCACAGTTTTTAACACAAGTGTTTTTCAATACTCTATTAGATCATATTACATATTCTTTATGTTCAAACATCAGTCAAAAATACCCAAAGTTGTGGGGTTAAAAGGCAAAAGACAAGTTGCTAGCCTAACTTCAGCCGAACGAGGTGGGCTGATTACTTTAGTGTGTTGCATGAATGCAGCAGGGAGTTTTGTGCCTCCGATGATAATTTTTCCAAGGAAAAATGAAAACAAGCAGTTGATGAAAGGAGCCCCACATGGATGGATTGCTACATACCACCCGTCTGGCTGGATTCAAGCACACCTTTTCACAAAATGGTTCCAGCATTTCTTAAATGTTGCCAAACCGACAAAATATTCTCCAGTATTGTTGATTCTGGATGGCCATTATAGCCACACCAGAAATATAGAGGTCATCGATTTGGCCAGAAATAATTTTGTGTCAATTGTGTCGCTTCCTCCGCACTCGACACACAAATTACAGCCTCTAGATAAAACCTTCATGGGTCCACTGAAGGCGTACTACAGCGAGGAAGTGCGGCTATGTTTGCGGCAACAACAAAGATCACCGAGTCCATTCGACATTGCAGACTTATTCGGGAAGGCATATTTGAAAGTGCAAACAGCTGAAATAGCTGTTAAGGGATTTCTTGTAACCGGAATCTACCCGCTAAATAAGAATATTTTCTCCGACGCGGATTATATAGCAGCAGCCCAAAAAGTAGGGCCCCTATCTTTGACCACATCACCACAAATAGCACAAACTTTGCCTGCAACTGATGTTTCCCCGCAGACTCCGACTAGCTCCTGTCCACCCACATCTGCAACTCACATCTCTCCACAGACTCCGACTAGGTCCTGTCCATCCACATCTGCAACTCACGTCTCTCCACCGAGTCTAACTAGCGCCGGTACATCCAAGTCTGCAATGATTGCACCGCATACTCCATCTAGCTCCGGTCCATCTACAAGTGGCTTAGGAAAAACATTCAAACCTCACGACATCTCACCTGTTCCAACAGTTAAAGCTAAAGCTACAAATCGTGGACGTAAATCATGTGGTTCCGCAGTTATTACCTCATCACCATATAAGAATGACTTACTTTGCACTACACCAAAGCGAGCTGTCACCTTATCCTCTAAAAGAAGAAATTCAAAAAATCAAAAGAAGAGGCAAGTTAGGCTTATTGAATCCGAAACAGAAGAATCTTGAAGTGATGATAGTGCTTCATTAATTGATTCTGATGATTCTGATATGGATGAACCTGGCCAGCTTCATCCAGATTCACAGGATGCCAGTTGCCTATTTTGTGATGGCAAATTTTCTAACGACTCTAGGGGAGAATTGTGGGTAGAGTGTCTCCTATGCAAGATGTGGGCCCATAGTGATTGTGCTGGTGCAGAAAAAGACACCTATGTATGTGATTATTGTAAATAGAATAGAAGTGTATCATTTGACAACAGTAGACTATATTTATAGTCCTTGTTTTGAAGTTTTATACATATTTTTTTTTTTATCTGGAAATACTATCTCATATTACTACCCTATTTTTGAAAAATCAGTTTGTGCCAATTTTTATTAAATAAGATATTTTTTTATACTGGTTTGGTCTATCTAATTTCTGTTTATGTCACTTATTGCACATAGAATTACCTTTCTTTAGACGTTTTATTCTTTAGTCTAAGTCTATTTTGAGGTTTGATATGGGGAAAAATAAAATGGGTATCTCATATTCCTACCTTCTCCTCTAATATGAACCAGCCCTTAGTTCAGAGAGTACAAAGGCCTGGCTCTGTTTTCCCTGTCAACAAGTCCGCAGCGAGCTTGAGCCAGCTAAAAGTTCACAACAATACAGTATATGGGACGTCCAATAGCCCTACAGTTAGGGACCCTAGCCAGTGACTAGGTTTAGCCTAACCCGCCTAGATACGACACCTGATGACTCTTCCTATACCAGACCGCAAGCTCTGAAGGTAGAGTTAGCGCCAAGTCTCCCGTCCCGCACGGGTGCAGTCCAAATGGCCCTGCGGCATACCAGGCTGGCACCGAGAGTAGACCAGAAGGGCGCACCAAGGGGTACCAGATGTGCAGCCGACGAAGGGTGCCGCCCGGATACCAAGTGTTGACGACAAGGAGAGTACCAGGATGGAACAAGATGAGCAGCCGGCGGAGCGTGCCACTGGGGCACCAAGAGTAGACAAGTGGGCGTGTACCAAGAAGGTACACGAAGCGGAGCCGATGGAGGGTACCACCGTGGTACCAAATGTAGACGAAAGGCGTAGCCGCTAGGAACGATCTGCAGGTCAAAGTGAGTTGTACTCCCACTTGATCAAAAGTAGTGGATGGTTAGTAATCGAATCAAATGTGGCGGGGCTAGCTCCGGCGAGCCCGAGGTTCCCGTCCGCTGGAGACCATACTGATCGACAAGGACAGCGACCGCCAACCGTGGTGCAGGATGACCCGGTGAAACGTTAAACAAACGTATCGTCCGTTATCAAACATCGAAGCCCCATCCTTTGGTGGGGAATATTGACCGTTCACTCCTTGTCCAAGTTAAACTAATTTGAAGGGCTCCGACTCTGAAACTAGCACATCAGGCGAGTCAAGAAGACGGGGTGAAGAGGAGAGCCCGTCCCAGCTCTGGACTACTTCTAAGGCTGTGTGTAGAGACGAGACTAAGAGTCGAACCCATCCCAGCACGGGACTGCTACTGCGCCTGCGCGAGCAGTTACAGAAAAAGAGGGGATAGAAGAAACATTAGAAGGTCGAATATGGTGGCTCGTCCATGGAAGGATAATTTAGGAGAGTAAATCGATTGAGGCTCGTAGAATATCATGGAGGATAATAATAGGCGGGCTTGAGCTTGAGGCCTCCAAAGGGAGCCAAGTTTAATGAATAATAGCTACTTCTTTAGGAGGATACGAAACCATTTACTTGTGCGAGATAATTTTAATTAGCTCGGCACAACAATATGAACTGCTTACGTTATAATTGAAAAAAAAATTGCCCTAAGTCACCATTTTTTCAAGATGGCAATGTAAAATAACCTTTTGAGAGTGGCACTAAATTCTAATTTACTCACCACAAAATGATACTAATATGTAAAATTTCATGTTAGTATCAAAAAGTGAACGATCGTTATTCTTAGCAATTCCACTATTACGCCTGGGCTATGTTAGGTTTGGGGATTATTTTCATATCACGCCTAGGCTACATTCTAGGTTAGGTTTAGCTCTGTATGGCACCCCCTCGAACCGGCGCCCCAGGCAGCTGCTCCTGCCATCACGCAGAGTGTCACGCTGATAAGAAAAAGTTCTACTTTGAATAAAACTTTTCCCAAAGTGGTATGATTTTTTAAAGTCAATAATTTTTTGGCGGCCATGTTACTCAATGTCATATCACAGTGAAGTTTGTGATGTCAACGGCTAGAAATCGTCTTGGCTCATACTTAAGTGCATCTTTTGATCTGTTAAAGACGACACGCTATGAACTGAACATAAGTATCTTAGTTAGAAAAATCTAACAACATGTTTAAAACTAACATGGAAAAGATTCCTATGAACAGTTTTTGATTTTAACAAATTAAATAACAATTTATTGTCTTTTTTTTAATTGAAGGTGTTTCTTTAAACGTTTTTACTTTAAGCTATTGAAATTAATCTTTTATAAGACATTCATTTTGACACTCTAATAAATAGTCCTTCATTAAAATGTAGGGATCATTTAAAAAAATTACAATTTGATTTGTTATTCATTAAATTTTTTGATAAGCACTTATATATATATATATATATATATATATATATATATATATATATATATGGACGTAAATAAGAGGTGGCACACTAGACTATTTCAAAATTCTGCTAGTTCTTAACCTCCGGGGACTAGCGCTAAAGGTGACCTGGTGGTCTAGGGGTAAGGTGTCAGACTTCTATCCTGGTGGCCGGGGTTCAATCCTCGGTCCCGGCACAGATTTATCTGATTTCCAAACTCTTCCTTCACCTCTGACAAGACTTCTTGTGAATGTGGGGAATGCCAGGCCTCCACCGTGGTTCGGATTCCACGTTAAACTGTAGGTCCTTCATTTCATCTCACAATCACCCTACCATTACACATTAGCGTAAATGCGTATAACCCTAACGGGTAGTAAGACGCGGTGCTAATAATAATAATAATAATAATAATAATAATAATAATAATAATAATAATAATAGACTAGCGCTAAACAAAATAACATGAGGATTGGCTCCATTGCATTTTTGGAGCATCCTATAATGTTATAAATTATAAATAATAATCAAAAGCACATACTTTAATTTATAATATTATTCTTGAAGCAATATTATTAAATAGATATTGGAATAGTATTGTATTTTTGTAAATTTTATTAAAAAAAAAGAAAATGACAATCATGTTAAACTGTCACAAAAACATAGCTTATTATTAGAAAAAAAAATATACATGGTAATTGATAAATACAAAACTACATTACCCAAACTTTGAAACCTAATCTACAAAATACCTAACAAGTTTAAAATTTAAGTTTCAAATAGGACGTATATTGTTGCCCCGTGTAGAAACACGTGTTACACCGTCTGTATAATCGGCCCTAGCCATCATTTCTCTTTCAACGCCCACAGAGGTTAGGGATATTCTACAATGAATATCACCTCTGAGGGCCCTACAGGTCCTATGGATAAAAACTTTATCTTCGCTTTCTCTCGATTAACTGTCGTCAAATATCGCTCTTAGTTATGTCGAAAGGTGACGTTATGGGTTAAGAAAGAGATACTGGAAACATCGACGAGCCAGCGTTGCAAAATTTGTATTATATTTAAAAGATAAGATAGGATTGAAGAAACCAAAAGAACGAACACGTTGTCGTTATTCAATATTAACCAAGCAGATCCCTAAGAGATGATATTCAGTAGTATGATTATGAATTATGATGAGCGACCCAGGGTGAGAGTAAAAGTGCTACATTGACGATTTTTATTCTATTAGAGAGCGCTATACAGTGCTGCTTGTCAGGCATTATCCCAGTTTAGGGCAAACAAAATTTCTTTTTAGCCAAGTATTTTGTATTTTCTTTCAAATCATTCATACAGAACATATAAATTGTCACACCTAGTTTCCGCTTGGTACGAAATGGCCACATTTGAGGTAGTATTGCCCCTGTGTGATAATATTTTGTGAGCCATGATTCTCTAACCTTTGTCTTTTCGGTGACCTGGTGGTCTAGGGGTAAGGTGTCGGACTTCTATGCCGGGGTACGGGGTTCAATCCTTGGTCCCGGCACAAATTTATCTGATTACCAAACCCTTACTTCACCTCTGACAAGACTTGTATTAATCACATCTTGTGAATGTGGGGAATACCAGGCCTCCACCGTGGTTCGGATTCCACGTTAAACTGTAGGTCCTCCATTTCATCTCACAATCACCCTACCATTACACATTAGCGTAAGTGCGTACAACACGAACGGGTAGTAAGACGCGGTGCTAATAATAATAATAATAATAATAATATCAACGGCATTACGGCCTCTGAACCATTATAAACTAAATACACTTTTATGATCATAAATGTGACCATTCCAATAAATGCGCTATTTTGGAATGAATGTTCACAGGAATACGTACCAGCAACCCTTAAAAATAAGCCAAAAAAATTTTCTACCCCACCTTTTATGGCTAGTGATGACGAGGAAATATAGTAAATATAATTACTATAAACTGTTGATTTATTTTAACTTTTCTTTATTAATTTATGTAATTTAATATTATAAGCTATTTTTTGTTTTATTTTGCAGGGCTAGCTCATACTGATTTATGAGACTAGCAATGATATGTGCCATCAGATCACCCAGCTCAAATTCTAATGGAAATTAATGAAGTAATTTTATAACTTATATTTATTTCTATGCCAATCAAATAGTCAAACAACTTCAAGCCTTTTGTTTGACAAAATAACACAATATGATATTTTTGCTTAATGTAATAGAAGTGCAAAAACCAAATACGTAGTAGGATGCAGTACTAAAAAAAAGGAATAAGTATTAGAAACAGGCTTATTTTTGGCAATTTACTGCTACCATTGATTAATGGACTAATATTATATAAAAATGGTGTTGTAATTAATTACAATTGCTATTAGTGAGGCTAGAATTTTATATTTTGAAAAAAATTAATGATTATTTATGGATTCTAGTGGTTTTAATTTTGTTCACCAATAATTAATGAGATAATAAATAAAATATAAAATATTTAGTAATTAAAATAAAGCACTAATGATCTGATGAATTTATATAGATATATGTTCACTCTGTAAATAATTATAGCCTATAAATAAATGTTTTTAAAATATTAATATTACCATGAACATAATAAAACTTTTATCTATTGACGCCCATAATTATTTTAATTTTTCAGTAATTGATTATGTTTTGAAATTAATATTTGTCTTTTGTGAGTTTCTATGTAAATTATTAACCATAAATAAATTTTATTTTCTATATTTTAAAATTGGCACAAGATTTTCTACCAAATATATTTTAATCCAAGCTTCCTACACTAATTAACTAAGTATTAAAAAACACTTAAATCTACATTGATTAATCTTGTGTTCTTAAAGTTTATTTTTAAAATTTTCCGAAATGAATTGTTAGGACTAATCTGGCACAGTAAACTTGGTTTTAAATAAATACCAATAAGCCTTAGTCTCGTAAAATTACAAATAAAACAAATCGGACTAAAAAGCGATTAAATATAAAAAAAAGTTTCTCAAATAAAATATGATTTGCTCACAAAAATATTCATAAATTGAATAGTATACAAAAATAAATTACCAGATTGATACACACAATTTAAAAAAAGTACTTACGCTAAAATATCACAGCATTTAAAGCTTTTTTTTATCACCACGTCTTACAAACCGTTTAGGTTATACGCTTATGTATTAATTATGTTAAGGGATTAAGGATTAGGAAGGTTGAATTTAGAGGAAGTTTTCTCATATTTGCGTGGAGATAGAGTATGGAGCCATTTAGGAAAAGGCACCCTCAGTACACACGAACATGACTGAACCACGGTCTCCCCCTCATCGACAGTCTAGTATATTGTGAGAGTGACGCCTTAAACCATGCGGTCATTGAAGTGGATCATTTAAATATACCACTCCTGCATTCACGCAGATCAAGATATTTTTTTTAACACGTAGGCATTGGTGAACGGAAGAGAAAGATAAAACGAGAAGCAATAGGAAGTAATTTAATTTAGGTTCAATACTCTGATAAGGAAGTTTGGTGTTACTCTACGCCATAAACAAATCCTCTTTCAAACCTCTCAGGGTCTTGAATCACAGTACGCGAGAGTTATATCTCCAACCACCACCCACTCAATTCTCCCCAGAACATTGGGGGTTCAGACCATCACCTTTGAAAATGGGGGAAGAGGGGGGGGAGGGGGGGGATAAGCTCCTGAAGCCAAGCCGATACATATACAGGATTCGATTCCCTCAGGATTAAAGGGGTGTAGCCTGTATCACAGCACACTGGGGCTAGGCTACCCTGAAATAGTGTCCAAGCCCATACACATAGGGTTCTAGGAGTATAAGACCTCTCCTTCAAACACACATAAGAGATATTAAAAACAGATCCGAAATAAAGTAAAATATGAAATTACGCAAAACTTAGATCTTTAAATTATCTTTCATTTTCAGTTTTTAGAACTCTCTCAAGAAATAATTACTTCTAAAATAGTCACATGACTGTGTCTCTTATTATGAAAACATTCAAATCCAATAATATTATATTCCCTTTTGAAGTTTAATATAATTTTTTTATAATTAATTGAAACCATTTTTTAACACTTTTGTGTCAAGAAAATAATATTCAGTTTTTTAACTATATCTAACCAAGAATTTATATGAATAAAACATATTAATATAATATTGTAAAGTTTTAAATTATAAACTAAACAGACTATTTATATTCTTTCAAATAACAAAGAATGTTATTTTAAAACAATATTTGTCTATAAAAATAGAGAGAACATAAAGGATGCTAGTTTAAAAAAATAATTTCAAATGAATGCTTTGTATTGAATAAAATTAGTTTATTATGTTAAAATAAATAATTTACATATATATTATATGTGTACACCCTATTAAAAATTATTTATGGCAGCGTATCCCTATTTATAATTTATATATATATATATATATATATATATATATATATATATTTAAATAAATAAATAAATTTTGCAAGTTCAGATAATGTTTTTAAATTGTTTTGTAAAACTTCACTCAAAAGTTACATTCACTTTGTTAGAATTGAGTTAGATAAGGGCTAATTAAAATAATGTAACTTACACAAAGAATATTAAACTAATAGTAAAAGGTTTTGACAACAATATTATCAGTACAGCTGGATGAGATTAAACAATAAATTCCATGGCCAGAGTACAATACAACGAAAATTATAATAGTTGATATTTTGTAAAATGATTTTGAACCTCGATTTACTTAATATCATTAGGTTAATGTGAGATTAAAGATTTTTTCAACAGTTTATTTCAAATAAATACTATTAATATTGATATATAAAGGCACACCAACATTAATGTTTACTAGTTTAAATAATTAATAAAGGTAGCCTACATTGTGGTTGTTCACACAACCATCCTAACGGCCAGGGGTGGATTGGCAGGCTCCAAGCGGCCCGGGACTAAAAATATGGCGGCCCCTAGCATACATTGATACCTATCACTGAAGCTATGTTTCAGTGTAAACTGAGGTAGTGAGGTGAAGTATTTTATTATTAGTAAATTTAATTCCAAAGCCAGTTTCAGCTACATTATAGATGATTACTATTTAGTCCACTTGAAATATCAGCTTGATCTTGTATCTTCTACATCGATATTATCAAAAGTTCTTCTACATTTTTAGTCAATAGCTGGGAGTTTATTTTTGATGACTTAGCATGGGGTTAAGCGATAGCGCCCACAAATTTTGATTTTACAATGTTTGGTTAAAGCTAACGTACATGTAAAGGTGTTCGTAAATTTAACGCAAGGTCTTCCTTCCAATTAGCATATATAACGTTCACATTAACTTGAAAACATTCCGTCATATTTATTGTTTTACGGCAATTATTATTATTTTAGTGAGGCTAGAATTTTATATTTTGAAAAAAATTAATGATTATTTATGGATTCTAGCGGTTTTAATTTTGTTCACCAATAATTAAACAGGTGTTTCACTAATAAATACTCACGGCTTGGCTAACTTATAATTATAAATTTCAATGAGTTTAGTATGTAGCTATTTGATGCATTGTTAGGGTATGAATCTTCCACGCAAATTAAATGGATTTGACTTCATTTATATCAAATGTTTAGTTTTACCCATTTGGTTTTTTAAAGAAATTACTGCCAGTTTTCCTCCAAGATGATGTTATATCAATTTTATTCCTTTTCTAGGGCTGTTTTATTTATTCATTAGAAGTGTTTTTTCTTCACCAATCCCCCCCCCTCCTCCTGACACCCCATTATATGTCCATAGCTAATTAAGGGTGGTTTTTATTTGAATTCTAAATTGTGCCCTCCCTCGAGACCCCACTGGTGCTGGTTTGGGAGACCGCTCATTATTTTATTATCTTTTTTTAATATACATTTTAAATTTTATTTTTTTATTAATTTCGTCTATATATTTTAAAATATTTAAAAATTGGCTTTGACGACTGTTTGAACTTATGATGCTTCTGAAGCTTAATTATAAAGGGTGTGAATACACGCCTATTTAAAATAAACAGAGTATACCAACCTATTTTTAATAGAAAAACACAATGATTAATTATTAAAATGTCGTCTAAACCACAACATAAACATTAACACAGAAATTAAACTTAATTCGTTTTTATAACAACTCCATGACTCCACAGACGATGTTATAGCTAACTTACAATCTATTGGTTCAAATTAAGCCAATAAAAAACGTTGTAACAAATGTCCTATAGTGCTTAATAGTGCGCCGAGAGGCTTAGTGATAAAAAATAATGGAAGGCACCCATCCGTAGCTCGACGAGCACATCAAAATAATATTGTAAAATGAAACGCAAATCTTAACCAGCTGATAGACCTCACGAATGGTTAGGATACGAGGAATTTAACGGGACATTGTAAGATTGGTTCTTAAGTTTGTAAAATGATTCTTCATACTCTACTTGTGTATATTAAAAAGCTAGTAATAGTCAATATTTGCTAAGCAATTGTGTATACGTTTGGCTTGAAACATGATTTATAAACAACACCAAAAACAAAACAAAAATGGGATGGTTTTAAATTTAATGCCGCCGTATATCTTCACAAATGATGTATTCTGGGCACACTCAGACTTAATAACTGGGGCTTTTTGGTTAAAGTTTAGTAAAAACAATCATTTATATTTGACTTGAATGCATAATTTTATTTTAGTTTAAAGTAATGGCAGCAGCCCAAATCAAACCGGCCCACCCTTGCCTATGGGTGAGGCATGTTGTCTAACACATGCACTGGATATGACTCGTCATACTTCAAGGTAAATGTTACAACAAATATCTAAACTTTATAAAAGGGGCCAATTAGAGTTAAATGTTGTCAATTAATAAATAAGTAGAATAATAATTGAGTGTTGACAATAATTCTTCTTGCATCAGGTGATATGTCTGGCTATTAAATCACCAAATTCTGTTCATTATCTCCGTATTCAGGAAACTGAAACAATCAAAAACCTGATTTTAGGACTTTATCCACATGAATGAATGACATACAGTCACAGGTTTGCTGAATCTGGCTGTATTAAGGGTTGTTTCCTAAGTTGTTTTCCCCTCTCCCTCTAAGTAAATATGACTACAGTCCCTCTAAATGCTATCATTAGTATAATATACAGATAGTCCGAACTGGTAGTAAGATATGGTGCATAAAACACTTATCGGCAGTTCAGTGTATGATCTTTGAGGCTGTATTGTGTTACTGACAACTTTCTTCTTTCCATGAGCAAACTGATATTGTTTTATTCTTTATAGCGATTACGTATTTGAATATCTTCAATTCTTTTCTGAAGTACTTTTGAGACAGTAAACAGTTCAAACCAGCTAATACCAAACAAAAGAATCAAATAAGTAACCAAAAGTAATTCAAGTAATCTGATAACCATATCCATTTTATAATTACAGCTGCCCCTTTCATATATAAGAAAAGATGAAAATAGATTATTTTTTTAAATAGCTACAATTGACCTGTTTTCAAATTGGTTAATCTCGACTATGAGTATAACCAGTTCTTTAGACAAAGTAATGAAAAAATAATAAAGTGTGCAAAAAAAGCCTCTACTTTCAAAGGCATGTAATCTGCCTACCAGTGGACCTACAATATATAGATTTCCTGAAATATTATATAAACAAATACACACATTTAATTTTAGATTTGTTTGTTAACATATTTAGAATGTCAGTTGAATAATTGTATGAGCGTGCTTAACTTAATTTATAGTGGGATCAAATGACTGGTTAATTCTCAATTGTCGGACTGAAAAAGCTCGATAATACATTAAATATACAGTGTCTGATAAAATATAGTACACAATATATGGGTCTATATTCATATCCATACACTTTTAACGCTTATATGAACTATTAAAGTTACATTCTTATTGAAATCAGATATTTAAACGTAGTTTATTGGATATATGATTTAAAGTTATAAGTGGGCCCTCTACTAATATCTAAAATTTTGTAACAAATAAAAATCCACACTGGTGGCTGCATGGTCTAAGGCAAATAGTTCACCGTTGACGATGTAGTTGGATTAAGAATTCCAAAAGAGAGAATTAGGGGTAGTTTTTCGCAAGTGATTTTATTTGTGGTTACCTCATCCTCCATTTTCATTTCTATAGACCAGTATCTCCCAACCTTTTCTATATCACGGATCCATTTGAGAAAATAATAATCCACCGCGTTCACCTTTATCTAAATTCCCATACGAGGTGAAATTAAAATCCCACGCACACATTTCTAGTATTCTAAGCAAGACATTTCATATTGATTAAAGAAAAAAGATGTTAATTTGGACAGTAATAGAAAAAACACACGATATTTAAACAAATTATGAAAAGCTAATATTTTAACATGATGTGAAAATACAAATAAAAATAACTTAAAATCAATATTTGTTTCGTGAACCCCCACAGGACTGTTCGCGGACCCCAATTTGGGAACCTCTGCTCTAGACTACACTCTTCAACCAATCCTAGTAGAGTAGGTAGTTAATAAACCTGATTTTAAACTTAAACTTAACATCTACAAAATCTATCATGGTAAATACATATTGTCTCCAATTCTTACCACCTATCTGGCTACGTATACTCCGTTTGCCCTGAAAATTAGTCTTATCTTGATGGCTTACACTAAGGCTTTATCTTATAAGCTATACCATAGTATACCATAGGTATGATCACTTTTCAGGGTAGACAAAGAATACATTTTATTTACAATAATGAGGTATCTATGAATGAGATAGAGTTATAAAGAAATTGTGCCAATATTTTTGATGAGGGAGAGTAGGAAAACATTTATGAAAACACACAGTTTATAAACCTGAATGGAATTCAAATCGTGACCTTCCTCAATAGCAAACCAGACTAGATTATCTTTACATTATTGAACGTCCATGAGCCCATCGAGGTGAGTCTGATGCTAAAGCTTGTAAAATTGTATTTTAAAAAAAAGGAAAATATATATGTATATATTTCACTAGCCCAAATTTAAAACAATTTTGTTTCCTAGTAAAAGATCTACTAACAAATACAGCAGAACATTTTCAGACAAATGATAATGTTAGTTCACTTTATTTATCCAAAAATAGCTGTTTAAACTATAAAATATTGATAAAGAAACCTTGTACATAAGTAAATGTAAGGTTATATTGTTAAAATAAGCAGCATTAACATTTATTCATTAAGAATAAAAGTTACAGTGCACCGCACAAACTTTCTTTTACTTTTAACTTAAAATAAAACATTTACTAAAAAATTGTAAGATTTGATAAATGAAATAATGTATACCAGCTGAATCCCCGTTCTTCTCACGGGATATTGTGTTATTATTTACTTTTGGATGAAAATGAGGAATTTTTGTTTGAATCTTAATGGAATGGTCCGAGAAACACTGTGTGAAGGTGACCATGTATCTTTTCTCATGGGGAGTTTTTCCACCTCTTAGAAGCATCTACGGGATTTAAAATAATTGCTATATTTTTTCGGAGGCATTATTAGGACAAACTTATTGGATGATTACCCTCTAAACGCTTAAAAAGAGTTCATAAAGTAATATTGTTGATTAGGTTAGCTACCCCAATTTAACCACCTTAATTATAAAACACCATAATTAAACATCTTTACTTTCCCTAAATAGCTTATAAGAAACACCTGTGCCAAATTTCAGCCCTCTAACTTCTTGGGAAGTGTGAGAATTAGTGATGTGTGAGTAAGTCAGTCAGGGCTTTCGATTATGTATATATAAATTGTAATTTAGATTTCAAACAAACAAAGTGTTTTAACGTAAACCGAGTATACTATGTCAGAAGTCGGTAAAAAATCCTATCCACTACTATGTCAGAAGTCGGTAAAAAATCCTATCCACTGATACCTTATTCATCGCTGTAGATTTTGTATTAGTTGAGAAAAAGGGATGTTGACAACATAAATAATATATAGGAATTGTTGAAGAAACACTCCACCAAAGACATTAATGAAATAATATAAACTATTAGGGAAACATTTAGAAAAGGGTAATTTCTCTGTCCACACAGAAAGCTAAGCTAAGATTTGCTTTTCTAAATGTTTAGAAAAATAGCGGACCATATATTTAAATGTGTTGGTTCACACAGAAAGCTAAGCTAAGCTATACTTGCCACGACGTGCTATGTTTTTTTAGAATTGCTGGCCGGGCAATTTTTCCTTTTCCCATCTTGAGTCATATTATGTTGCGCATGCACATAATACAGCTTGGGCTACGTGTTGAGCAGAAGTAGTGCTGGATTGTTAAAAAATAACTAAAGAAGTGTTTAAATTTTACTTTCATTTTGTTTCACGTTTTCTTAAGTAATATTTTATTTAGATTTTATAATTAATAAGTGATTTTATATTAAAATTGAACTGTTAATTAAACAAGTCAAACCTCCACATCCTACATTTTCTTCATATTCTAAAAAAGCTGATAATATCAGCAGCTCCTATTCCTCGTACTATCATCCGAGCTCAAACAAGACATTTTGGGAAATGCAATAACTTAACTTCACTGGAGCAAACCAGAAAGAAACCACAGTGAATATAGGAGGGGAAAGAGGAACCAAACATAGCTAGCTTAGCTTTGCGTTCTGTGAGAATCGGTCTTTACAATAAATTTCAATTGTAAAATCAAAGAGCTCCATACATATATGTATAAGAGTATAAGTGTTTATAGTATATATGTTTATAACTCAGAAACGATTGGTTTTATAAAAAAATATATTCCAAATAAAAGATTTTAATTTTGAATAGTACTACAATTTTACAATGATATGGTATTTTTTATTTCAAATAGTTGTGGAGATATGATCAAAATTGGACATTTCTGCCCGTGTAAATTACCTTTAAAGTCATTTTAATGGGAAAATAAGAACCAACATTTTGTTTGTAATGTTAAACAATGCTTGGATTCAAAACTTAATCAAAATAATTTTAGTGAATTTTTAGAAAATATATTTTATATATTTATGGCCTTCAGTAAACTACCCTTAATTTTAGAGCTAATTCCAAGAGCATCTCTGGGGAACCTTATGAGAAACATAGTTACCAAGTTTTAGCTCAATCAGAAAAATGGTTTCGGCTATAGGCCGGGATACAGACATAGAGTATTGCGAAAACGAATTTTTCTGTTATCAAAATCTTTAATTCAATTTGCGGCCGGGGTTCGATCCTCGGTCCCGGCACAGATTTATCTGATTTCCAAACCCTTCCTACACCTCTGACAAGACATCTTGTGAATGTGTGGAATGCCAGGTCGCCACCGTGGTTCGGATTCCACGTTAAACTGTAGGTCCTTCATTTCATCTCACAATCACCCTACCATTACACATTAGCGTAAGTGCGTATAACCCGAACGGGTAGTAAGACGCGGTGCTAATAATAATAATAATAATAATTTAATTCAATTTATTTACAAGCAGAATACTTCTCTCTCCGAGGGGCAGAGATAAAGTAAAAATACATTCTCTCACCTCTGGTTAATTTATTATTATTATTATTAGCACCGCGTCTTACTACCCATTCAGGTTATACTCACTTACGCTAATGTGTAATGGTAGGGTGATTGTGAGATGAAATGAAGGACCTACAGTTTAACTTGGAATCCGAACCACGGTGGCGGCCTGGCATTCCTCACATTCACAAGATGTCTTGTCAGAGGTGAAGGAAGGGTTTGGAAATCAGATAAATCTGTGCATGGACCGAGGATTGAACCCCGGCCGCCAGCACAGAAGTCTGACACCTTACCCCTAGACCACCAGGTCACCCGTTATATTATTCACCATGTGTCAATTTATTTTTATGATTTTCCAAGTTTGACAAAATATTTTTTGCTTACCATTTATTATATATAATAAATAAAGTTAACTTCGTATTTCAAGTGATGTCTGAAAAAGGTAGTTCACACTTAATTGTTTCATATAAAATACTCCCTTGATTTGAATACTAGACAGTGTTAAGTTTTACGTGGAATAAAGTTTAATCTCTTCAAATAGTTTATGTTCCCCACAATTTTTCTTAATTTCTTTTATAAATGTGTACAATTCTTCACTTTTGTACTACGTGCTAATATTTGCAACCATAAGTCTGGCCAGCATAGGATTTAAAACATATTGATAGGTATTTCATGGGTACAAACCTTCTGAGCTTCAGTCCAAAAGCACTCCGTGAATCTAAACGACCTTTCACATTTTTCGGTGGAATCTGTGAAAAAATCACAAAAAAACTTATAAAAAAAATCACATAGAATTTATAGATGGGATAACAAACTTACGGCCTCCGGGCTGCATGTAGCCCGATTCATGATTCTGTTCAGCCCACGGACCTTTTGATGAACCAACCAACATGGCGGCCAGATTCTTATTTTTATAAACGTTGTATGAATGCAATATTTGATATTATGACATTTTGGAAATCGATCATTATTTGATGAAATCTAGCACTACTCACCAAAGATTGATTCCAAAAAATAGTCAAATTTGCATTTGATGCAAATATAAAGTTAAAATTTTTTTTTTAAATAATATAGGATAAGAATTAACATTTTAGTTAAACTTAATTTTAATTTAGCTATAATTTGAATTTTCAAATTGAGATTTTTCCATTTAAGATGGTGACAATATCGAATTTTCTGGAATGCAACCCCCTGATTATTTTCAATGTTCAATGTGGCCGTTTTGCTCAAACGAGTTTGACTTGCCTGCTTCATAGTATTAAATAAAAGGAAAATGCCAGTGTGTTTTAGCAAACATTAAGCACAAATACAAAACTTATTTTTAACAGTCAATATAAACAATCATAACAACACGATGTTGCCCTATAATAATCACTGGTTATGCTCAAAGTTTCTTCATTAGATTACCCAAACATAACAACAAAATTAACTATTCATATTATTACATTTCATAAAGAAAATAACTATAGTACCAGTCCCTTAAAATGAACTATTTGTAACCTATAGTATGATTTGTAGCCTTTAACTTTCGTCTAGAAGATAAGATGGGTTACCGAAACTTTTCTTGGTTTCAAATGATATTTATTTGTAATTTTAAAAGCTTATTAGCAGAGTTTTTTTTTTACCAAAATGTAGACGAGGATTATTAAACTAGTTTTCAGTTCTGAAACCAACGTTAAAGAACCATGGCTATAATACATCAAGTGCTTAGAAATACCTAATGTTGTGCACTTGAATATGATCCAGTTGATTGCAAATTCATCAAGTTCCGATAACTGTAGAGTCTCTTTCATTTGTGTATTCAGGAAGTTTCCGGCTTCATCCATCTAAAACAAATATATCTATATATAAATATATATGTTTTTAGTGCGTGGAACATTTAACCGCGAAAGATTCAGTATCTGTAGGGCATCCATGGTGGTAGATGACAGCCCGGAAAAGTTATCATATACATCCATTCGCCAAACCATATGTTCTGCTAGACCATAATATATAAAATATTCTGTTGAGCTGTCTTTACTTTTGGCAGTAAAACATTCGCACAAACAATTTTTTTTAAAAATTATTAACAGTTTTACATTATTGAAACACGAACTTATAGAAATAGCTGGTTGGATGTTTCATTTTTGTCGAAGCGACATTTGTGGTTCACTTAAAAATGATTTTCCAATTAGAACTTATAAAATGCGGTGTGTTCTTCCTAAATCAAGATGGCAAATCAGGCCCTAATTACCCACATGTTTTGACGGGCCTCTAAACTATAATAATAATAATAATAATAATAATAATAATAATAATAATAATAATAATAATAATGATATGATAAATCTTCTGAAACAAGGGAATTTTATGTCGTTATACAAACCGTCTTGTCGGTTGTGTTCATGTATGCATTGTTTACAAATTAAAAATGTTTCATTTTTAAACTAATATTTTGTATGGCTCTTTCTTTAGGTTATAAAAAACATTTATTCGTTTTGACGACCAGTTATATAAAGGTAAAAGTGTGAATATCATATTTTTTATTTTTTTATTTTATGCACTTTAATATATTTTATTACCACAACAAAAAACAAACATAAGAGTACTAATAATAGGCCTATATTTTGTTCTTTAAATAAATAACCAAATTGCCAATAATATAGTATACTAAGGAAATTATTGTTAAAATCTTTTGATAGCACTTAATTGTTGTTATTAGCACCGCGTCTTACTACCCGTTCGGGTTATACGCACTTACGCTAATGTGTAATGGTAGGGTGATTGTGAGATGAAATGAAGGACCAACAGTTTAACGTGGAATCCGAACCACGGTGGCGGCCTGGCATTCCCCACATTCACAAGATGTCTTGTCAGAGGTGAAGGAAGGGTTTGATAGCACTTAATATAGTGATAATATAGTATTACTAAGAATTTGTTAATTATTTATTGATATGTTGAGATTATACATTTTAAGGCAATGTTTTCAATGAAGAATATTCTGCTAGCTGTCACCTACCAACCTTCCAACAATGATCTCCCTAATAGTTCGGTCGCCGTGTATGTAGAACGTTGTGCAGGTTAAACCTTAGAGGTTGTCTACACGTCATACCGTCATGAGATGACATGTAATGAAGTGATTATGACGGTGGGGAGGCAATGGAGATACATCCTACTCAATCAGATTATGGTGACCATAGGAACAGTTTTCATTTTGGGAAAAAACATATGTTACCGCCAGGAATCAGACCCGGAACTTCTAAATCAGTAGATAGGGGCGCTGACCACTAGATCAATAGGCTGGTAAAATCTCTAGTCATGTATGTATGTATGTTATTGTATGTATGTATGTATGTATGTATGTATGTATGTATGTATGTATGTATATGTATGTATGTATGTATGTATGTATGTTATGTATGTATGTATGTATGTATGTATGTATGTATGTATGTATTAGTATGTATGTATGTATGTATGTATGTATGTATGTAGTATGTATGTATGTATGTATGTATGTATGTATGTATGTATGTATGTATGTATGTATGTATGTATGTATTATGTATGTATGTATGTGATGTATGTATGTATGTATGTATGTATGTATGTATGTATGTATGTATGTATGTATGTATGTATGTATGTATGTATGTGTATGTATGTATGTATGTATGTATGTATGTATGTATGTATGTATGTATGTATGTATGTATGTATGTATTGTATGTATGTATGTATGTATGTATGTATGTATGTATGTATGTATGTATGTATGTATGTATGTATGTATGTATGTATGTATGTATGTATGTATGTATGTATGTATGTAGTATGTATGTATGTATGTATGTTGTATGTATGTATGTATGTATGTATGTATGTATGTATGTATGTATGTATGTATGTATGTATGTATGTATGTATGTATGTATGTATGTATGTATGTATGTATGTATGTATGTATGTATGTATGTATGTATGTATGTAGTATGTATGTATGTAGTATGTATGTATGTATGTATGTATGTATGTATGTATGTATGTATGTATGTATGTATGTATGTATGTATGTATGTATGTATGTATGTATGTATGTATGTATGTATGTATGTATGTATGTATTTGTATATGTATGTATGTATGTATGTATGTATGTATGTATGTATGTATGTATGTATGTATGTATGTATGTATGTATGTATGTATGTATGTATGTATGTATGTATGTATTTGTATGTATGTATGTATGTATGTATGTATGTATGTATGTATGTATGTATGTATGTATGTATGTATGTATGTATGTATGTATTATGTATGTATGTATGTATGTATGTATGTATGTATGTATGTATGTATGTATGTATGTATGTATGTATGTATGTATGTATGTATGTATGTATGTATGTATGTATGTATGTATGTATGTATGTATGTATGTATGTATGTATGTATGTATGTATGTATGTATGTATGTATGTATGTATGTATGTATGTATGGTATGTATGTATGTATGTATGTATGTATGTATGTATGTATGTAGGGTATTATGTATGTATGTATGTACACCCTCGGGAATGCTGTCACACAAGTTGAACTTTAAAATAAGTAGTAAAATAGTGTTCTTAAGGAACTAGATACTGAACCGATTACATGCAATTGATCCCACCTAGCAGCGAAACAATTGTATATGATACCAATCCAACCAATATTTTTAACAGGTTCATCACAAGGATATGTGTGTATGATACCGAAAATCTATTTGGCACCTGTAGACCCTGACATTCCCTTATTTTGATTTTATCTAGACAGTCCCCAGTTAAATTGGAGGTCTCTATGACTTTTAATAAGTCACAAGGTCACATCTTGGATAGGGTTGGTATTTGTCAGTCTAAGCCCGTTTTCAGCCATGGCCAAAATGCACGGCCTTTTCAAAGGTGTGCATCTCATCATAAGTAAGTGTTAAAGTATGCTAAGGATCAAATTGGTGAAACTAATACAAAAAAAACTCTTAAGTAAAATAAATAGTGTATACAGACATTTTTTGACTTAGTTAAAATTGAATAATTTTGGCTACCTCCCACTTTTCCACTCTTACTTATAATATTGTCTTAATCAACCTGCCATAGACAGAATTAAAAACTAGTTACAATACGTATTAAATGATATGTATTTTATAAAGGCATATACATTTTGAAGTCATCACAGTACGTTACATAATTATACACCGTATATTTAAAAATAGGCTACCGGTGAGTGCTACAAATTATTGTCTTGTTTGGATTGTTTGGATTGTAGGTTAAGTGGAAGATTAGATACGAATTATATATATTATATTATTTAATGATATAGTTTATTATGTCATATGTAATTTAATTTAATAAGTGCTCAAAATTCTTTGAACCTTCTACAGTTTAAAATAAGAATAATTCCGATTCAAACAATTAAAATAAATCCAAGAATGTTATTATAAGAGGATCGTATAGTTCTACAAGATAAATTGTATCTAAAATGTTAAATTGCCCTTATCACCAATCAATTGATTGTAAAATGTTATTTTTCATTATTAGTTGCACCATAAAAGCCCATATTACAATAATTTTATCTACCATTCTGATGGAAGATTTAAAAACTAAGTTGTTTTATCTCTACACATTTTGTCCTTTTTATAGCGAGTGAATTTTTTAAAGTATCAATTATATATATATCTATATATATATATATATATATATATATATATATATATCTATATATATATATATATATAAAAAATAAACCCAATTACCATTGGACATTTTTCGTTTATGAGTTAATAGCCCCCTTCCCCGTAAAAAAATATTGTAAAGAATCCTGTAAAACAAAGCTTCAAATCATCCATCCTCTCAATATAAAAACAAATTTTTTTTTTTGAAAACACAGTCCTACCTTCACTGTATAGCCCCCTCCCTCTTTTTATCCTCTCTCCTATTTTCACGCATGCCTCTTTCCTCACCCCTACCCCCCCGCCCCCTTCACCAACCCCACTTTCCCTTCAACAACATTTTTTTCCAACGACTATATAATATACTATAGACATTTTTATGAGGAATAAATTAAATTTTCAAAATAAAATATAGCCTATGTTACTCGCTGATAATGTAGCTTTATATTTGTGAAAGAATTTTTAAAATCGGTCCAGTAGTTTTTGAGTTTATCCATTTCAAACAAAAAAACAAAAAATCAAATCTTTTCTCTTTATAATATTAGTATAGATATAGATGTAGATTTTTAGAATACATATTAAATACTTTGTAACGTCTGGAAGCTGAAAAACGTGATCCCATTACGGTATAAGGTGGGCCAAGGTCTTTTTAGTCAAGGTACTTTCAGTGTAAAATGAATGTACCATACGGGTTCATTATGCATTTATAGCTTAGTGTTTCAGATGATGATTTTCTATGTGTCCCTCCCTCCCTCCCCCCCACTTCCCCAGGCCAGTTATAGCGCACTCTTTTAAAACTCACATTTTTCATCCTGATTTCTTGATGTAAGTTGCCATGGCCTAAATCGACGTTAGTACGAATATTATTAAAATAATTATTAATAGTGCTCTTCTATACTCACCCAGTTGTACTTTGTGTACAGGCAGTGCAGGAAACACTGCAATATAAAAAATACGTGTTAATAAAATAATACCTTTTCATTTGAATATTAAAATAAAATTAAGTTAATTCTCCAAACAAATATTTTAAAATTACTTATTTGAAAAATTATGGAAATATATACCATGTTTTGAATTATATGGATCTTGGATACTCTAGCAATCGATAAATCCACTCTTTATTTATAAAAGACTTAGGGTATATACTTTATAATGAAATATATTAAAAAATTGAAACCCTTGAAACGGATATATTTATTCCCTTTTACTTAGTGACAAATTAGCTGTCCTAAATTTGAGTATGTACAAAATGTATACATAAAATTAATAGTAATTAATATGAGGAGACAGAGAACAAAATAATACGTTTTTAAAGTGAAATTTATAGTGTCGCCTAAATGGATATAAATATCTAGTCAAGGACAACAAAAGGTATCGACACTAAACACATACGTTAAAATATTATTCCCCTTGTATTGTTATAGCTATGCCTATTATTTTATTACTCCTTATCCAAGACGAATATTGCATGGTTTGGCGTATGCCCTAGTAGCATCACAGCATCATAAAAGCTTTTCGGGTATCTAGATAGAACCGAATGGAAAGGTTTTTTTTGTCACTGAAAGACACTAATGTGACATATAGATAATTTTTAAGAACTATAGTTAATACAGGGGAAATATTACATTTATAAAACATGCATAAAATGCATACCATAAACTTCAATTGAGAGCCCACCTTTTTACAATAATTTTTTTCACACGATCTACTACAATTAGAGGTGGGGGGGGGGGGGGGTAGAGCTGACACAATAGCTATATTATTACAGCCTTATACGAAAATACCATTATAGATTCTAAATTTATCTATTAAATAGTGCTAATAAACTTTACACGTTAAATTAAATAACAGTTCGATTTTAAATGTGTGCTACAATAGTTTTTGATAATTCCATAAATATTGTGTTTTTAATATAATCTTCTGGTAAAGTACCTTTTTGGTAGGTCCATAACTAGAGGTTTATTTAGGGAGCAGCTCCCCCAGCTGCGAATTGCGTTTGCTCGGAGGGTGGTACTCCAAAAGGAGACGTCAAGGAACTTTTTGACTTTAAATTCCTAGTGAGTTAATTTAAAGTTGTTCTTCGAAAACATCATCAGATTTGAGGGTGGTATTAATTTTAGAAGAATTCCAACAAGTTATTAGTTTATAGGCATTAGGGAAGCATACATTACAAATACATTACTAATAACATTTTCTGGATAAGGGGTTTTGATTTTATCTCTCACCCTCGTTAAGGCCCTGTTTGTTGGGCTAAATGTAAGAAAAATTACACTCACCTTAAATACGTCTGTTGTTTGACTAGACATAGATCTGTGAATTAACGCTTCATTCATCACATCTGAAAATAAAGTAAAAGATATAATACCTTATGATAAGGTGTTATATTTTATCATAAAACTTATACAGAATAGTGTAAACTGTAAGTGTAGAAAAAATTACTTCCGGCTTACTACAAGCACCAAATTTCATATTTAAGTTGGGGATGCAAGGAACGCGAGAAAAGACCAACGTTTTTGAAGTTTATAGCAAAATATTTCTTTGGTCAAAATAAATAAAATATTTCTTCAGTACAAACATGGAGATGCGTTTTTTTTCACTTAGTGATATCAACAGTTCTTGAATATCTGTCATTAGCATAGCGGCATTAGATGATAATTTTTTTCTATCTAATAGAAAAATTTTTCGTTAAATTCCAGGACACCCTGACAGATATTCAAGAACTGTTGAGGTAACCATGTGAAGAAAAATTAATCTTTATGATTGTAATGAAGCAGTATTTGATTTATTTCAACCAAAAATGTTTTGATATAAAAACTGAAAAACAACTTACCTTTTCTCGCGTCTCGTACATCTCCACCTAAAGTTGTATACTTTTAAAAATCAGCCGAAAGACACTTCCTAAAAAGATTACGTCTAAGTCTTACTATGATTACTCCAAAAAATGTCAACAGTACTGTATGTTTTATAGGCAAATATCTTAACTAATATGTCGATTTATAATGTGCAAATAATCCTTTGTAAAATAATTAAATTCTCTAAAACAAATTCTAGAAGTAATTATGCTGAAAATCTTATGATTTTGGTTTATTTGTATGGGAATACATAATTCTATTACTAGGTGTTCTGTCTTACGACAGGTACACTCCTTTAGTCAGTGAACTTCAGACCAACAATACGCCCTGTCTTCTGCCTTCTCCTTCAGCTCCCGGAATTTAAAATACAGTATGTAAAAGTATTACTTTAATTGTTTTGTTTTAAATCACAGACACATTTTTCAGATAATATTATAAAGATTTGGAGATTTTCCATTGATTAATCCTGTATGTTTTAAAAGCACTATCATACTTCCCAATCTAAGAAATTAGCCCCCACGTATAATCACGATTTCCCGTGAGGGTTGATGGTCGATAAGTAGCTAGCTAGATGCTAAAATGTGTAACACTATTTATATATTGCAGTGAGAACAATAGTTCAGGATATTATATGAATTGCATTTGTTTTAGCTAAATCTTTAAAATTTTTGTGATAAAAGAATATTAAATATAAATAATAAATAATAAATCAATCCCAACCCTACTATAACGAATAGCAAAATCGTTGAATAAAAAAATCCTTAAAGTTCAATATTGTTGATTGCTTTGGCTTGTGGTTGTTGTAGTTAGATACATGTAATAGACCTACATAATAATGGACTAAGAACTTTAATAAATGCAATTTAGAGACTGGTTAATAAATATAAGTAAAAAGAAACCACTTAAATACCTACACATAACACAAAATCACAAGTTGTATCAGACCATTCTCACAATAATAATCGATTTGTTTGGCCGTCAAATTCTAAAATTGGTAAATTTTAGGTTACAGTACTTACAAGCTTTAACTCTAATATACAACTCTATCTATCTATCTCTATCTCTCTCTCTCACATATATATCCTAACTAATGTCTCAAGATTATTTCCTAAGTTTATTATCACCGTTATAACTAGCCATATTCTTAAAAAAACTGCACACATTTTAATGTTTTTACTTATTTTTAGACATATTCTGGCACTATTGTTATGCACTTTTTAAACATAATTATGTATTCAATTTTTTTAATTTTTTTATTTGTTTTATTTCAAATACTATGAATTGAGTTTGTTCTATTTAATATGTAGTCTAATTCATTTCAAATCTCAGATTAAGAAAAATATAGTCTAAGTCAAATTTTTTTCCCTGTACTTTTGTATTTTCAATACAATTATTACCTCTACGAACTGCTCAGTATACGGTGAAGTATATTGTCGTCGCCGTTTCTTAAATATTATTTTGAATAACAACGTATTTTATCATTTCTTATGGGTAATTTACACCTTTATGGCATGATCTAGAAATACAACGCAACTTAATGACCCAAAATATTTCAAAACTTCATACTTGAGGATCTCAAATTTACAAAATAAACCTATTCTTTTTAAAGGTGAAATAGGTCCTCACGAAAGAATTCTGCATCAACTTGTAGAAAATGATATAAGTTAATCTCAGTCCTTAACTCATTCTTCACTTAGATCTTCACCTATTTCGTTAAAAAAAAGTTCAGGACACTCACCTAAATTAATCGGCGATGTTTCATTGCAAGCTCTGATAATAGATAAGTCATCAATCACATCTGAAGAAACCGATCTAGTCTAAAACAATAATCAAAAATACAAACAATAAAACATCATTTCAATGATCAATCTAAAAAAAGGTTACAGCAAGCTCTTTGTTTTGAATTCAAACAATGTTATCAAACAATTTTCCTAGTGAGAGTAAATAACTGGCACTTTATGAAGAACATTATAATATCAATTAAGGGTGGTATTAAAGTGTAAGTGTCTCAACCTAGCCTTGTAGAATAGTACTCCCAATGTATACAATATCTACCACTTTATAATATGATACGGGAAGTGCAACAAACTACTGAGGCATGGATTCAATATCATATCACTAACAACCTAGCATGATGCGTTGGAGTTGGTAACTTTTCCTAAATCCGTTAATAACTAAATAAAGTTATTTCATATTTTTATTATTTGGTTCTACCTCGCTAACGTCACTCTTTAAATATTCTCTCTTTTTGTATCTGATTAAGGCTCTGGTCTTCATTTTTGTATTACTAAATGTGTGTGAGCTCAATTCAATAGGGCTTTTTAGTCGATGTAATTTTGCTTCCCTTCTCCCCTATAATACATGTAAACATTACCTATACCATTAAAATAATTAAAATTCAACTAATTTTAGCGATATTGGTTGATATTATGATGTGGACAACCTAGTAATGATTTGTATATATTTTCTATAAAGGGGCGTTTAAATTATTTATATTAAATTTAGTTTATAATCGGATGGATTGAAAAATGACACATCCACTTGGGAATTGAGCCAGGGACCTTTGGCTAGTCGCAATATTGCTCTACAACTGAGCTATCCAGGGATCGTCCCGTGATCAGAGTCATACTCCCCTCATATTTTAAGGCAGAGTCTGTGATGTATGTGTGATAATCATCGGCTACTAAGGGCTATCATTGATATCACAGTCACTGGCAACTCGATTGTGGTTTTATGCTGCCAATAGTAAAAATACATTCTACATTCCAAGCGAATCAAGATGTAAGAAAGCAACGCTATACAATTAAGTATGTATGAAAGGCGAAACTTGGGTTATTGGGGATTGGTTGTATTTATGGAAATGAGCCGTATCTCAATCGAAAATGTATTCAAGTATGATTGAGATACGGTTAATTTTCGTAATTAAAATCATTCATCCCCCAAACTTCGCCTTTCATGTATACTTAATTGTATAGCATTGCTTTCTTCCATCTAAATGTAGTTAAGTTTACCTTTTAAAAGGTGCGTTAGTAGATTTATCGAATGAATATCATTCTTATTTATAAAGCCTCATATTATTATTATTAGTCTTTAAGATCTACTTTTATAAAAATTAAATTGCTATAATTAGTCACACAGGATTTGACTTCTAGCCTGGGGATCGATTCCAGTCCTTATGCGGGTTGATGTGACTACTCCTATTTATATATTAATCATTCAATTCTTAGTTATAGCCTCTTCATAACAGTTTCATCGGTGTGTCAGTAAAAATCAAAGATAAAACTCACATTTACCCATGTTACCTCAAAAAACAGACATGCGATGGCACTAAACAAAAAATGCACTAACACTTTCTCCATGTTGCATTTGTACAAGATTTCGGAAAGTACACTCTTTCTCATTTATATACGCGTCCCATGATTTACCGTTTCAGGAAGCTAACAGTGATTTTCAAGCTATCGTGGCAACTTGTTTTGATTACAATATCCGCTGATTAGAAATAACCACTGTCCATAATAGAGTATCAGTCATTAATATTACTATCAAAGAAGATAAACTGCCATGATCGGTGGCTAATTTATTTTCTCTGGCCCGGAAATAGAGGATTTTAACCTGGTGGGGTAATTATAATAGATTGTTATTATATGGTAGGCAAAACTGGAAACTTTATTAAACTTTCGGAACCAATTCTATTTAAAAGTATTATTTATTTTTCCTTAAATAGCTTATAGGCTAAATGAATCCTATTTATGAAAAAGTGTATATATATATGAATAAAAAGAAATTACATTAAATAATAATAATGATTAAACACTTTAAGGAACATAAAAAATGTATTAAAAATAAGATAAAATTAATCTATAAGAAATCCCAAATTTAAAAAAATACACAAATAAATACACATATTATGAGTGAGTTTATTTGATTGAAGATTTAACAAAAAACAATATCATATTTACCCTTTATAAATTAAATATTGGTTTACTGCCGTTGATTTTAAGACTATTTTGATGAACGTGACTTTTTTTTAACTAGTCTATAAATTCTCTATTATTTGCATTTACCGTTTACATTACCTTGTATTTCTGTTTCCAACCTTCCAACCTTCTTGCACATATTTATAGCAGTATTCTCCTTTATTCGTTTGTTTAACCCTCCCTTATCTTCTTAGCACGTCTTCAAATCCTATTAGCATTTCTTTCCTAGCTTTAGCATTAAAGTCTCCAATAGCCATACTTTAGTGACGAACTTTCTATTAATGATTGTATATATTATACCCTATCAATGATTCAGTTTACAGGCATATATTATTTTATTTTACAAACTACAATATCAGGAGGGTGAATGAAGTTGCTATGAATCGGTAACGTGTTTGCCATCTTCTCTAAGGGTCTTGGGATCTACCAGAGCTAAAAGTGTATTGGGTTAAACTCTTTTAGTAAAAACTATAAACAAATAGTATTGGATATGTTTGTATTAGAATAGATAGTTATTTTAAGTCAATAATAGCCACAACAATACTAAAGGCATAATTATAAATAAATAATAGTCCACTATACAAAAGTGTTACTAACACAAATCTGATGTGGTAGATATAAAGGGAGTTGCTAAGCTGCAATGAGCTAGTCCTATTATGTAGATTGTAGAGCATCCCTTAATTTAAAACTTGCATTGCCAATGACTGCTACCATGAGTAATGCGATGCAATTTTCGACCATTTCAGAAGCTGAGCTCAAAACTATTATCCCATCAGCTGGACGCGTAACTGACTGAGCTAGGTTAAATAACAATGTTTATCTTAAAACTATATTATTTTTTCATATAATGAGTAACACAATTTTCTGTAAAATAAAATGACTGTGACATTATTAATTAGTCAATAATTTGATCGACGGTAAAAATTACTTACTCAAAGTTGATTCCCGCATTTACAAAAGTACGCCACCTGTCCCTACCTTGATCTAGTTCTACCCAGTCCACCTCATTACACGCTATCCCTATCTTGAGCTAGTTCAATAAAGTCCACCTCATTACACCCTATCTCCATCATGAGTTAGTTCTATACAGTCCACAACATTACACCCTATCCCTATCTTGAGCGAGCACTATCCAGCTCACCTTATTACACCCTATTCCTATCTTGAGTGAGCTCTATCCAGTCCACCTTATTATATCCTATCCCTATCTTCGGTGAGTTCAATCCAGTCCACCTTATTACACCCTATCCATATCTTGAGCTAATTATATCCAGTCCACCTCATTACACCCAATCCCTATAGTGAGGTAGCTATATAGAGTCCACCTCCCTACACCCTATTTCTTTCAGGTCCATTCTAATGTTATCCTCCCATATGCGTCTAAGTCCTTTCAATGATCTTTTTGCATTGAGTTTGACAGTCAATACCCTGAACAAGGTTTTTGATTCTTCCATTCGTGCTGCATTTCCTGTCCACCATAATATATGAGACTTTACTATACCAACAATGTTTTATGATGAGTACAGTTTATGTTACTCATCATTATGTAATCTGTTCCATTCCTCAGAAGCCTCATTCCTGTTTGGACCAAATATCTTCCTAAACACCTTGTTTACAAACAGCCAAAATTTGTTTTCGCCATGTAAGGTTAGAGATCACGTTTCACACCCAAAGATTACAATCGGTAAAATGATTGTTTTTATATTCCAAGTTTTAAATTACTAAACTTATTTAGGAGTCTTAGTTTTTAGTTTTAGTTTAGTTTAGTTTATTCGTTATAGAGACATAATGTATATATTTTCGTGGACAAATAATAATACAAATACCAACATTAAAGTTCTAAAGTGTAAGTTTGACCTATACCACATAAAGAAAAAAATAGCAACTAAAATATGGGGGGCAAAATTTTCAAAAAAATCCTGCTGCACTCAGGGATAAATAAAATTAAACTTTAAGAGTTATATTGTCATGGAGAGTTAATTGTCAGGTTGCGTGCCAATGACTTGGGCCCAGAGAAGTTCCACTACAATTAGTGGGTTAGGAGTCTTAGATTTTTTGTAATATGTATAGCATTAAATATATTAAATACTGATTTTTTTTAATCACATAAAATTGTTTACAATGTCCGAATGCCACATTATCTTGTGTGTGTGTAAAATAGAAACACAAAGGTGTCTGTTTTTCTCCTAACTGCAACTATAAAATTGCATCTAAATATGTCTTTCCAGTGTATATAGAGTTCACTGATTGCGGCCAAAACACTAAAATTTGGGGTAAACGAGCTCTCAACCTTGGATCTAGAAAGTGATATCTGCACAATAGCTGTACAGACTTCTACGAAATAGTTTATTTCAAGTTGACCTCTACACACAAATGTGTAAAAGAGAAAGAAACCTTCGGCTATTTTTCACTCTCCTACATATTCTATTCTATGATACTTGGCATTTGGACTTAGTAAGCTATATACTGTGTATATATAATCTTTTTTGTCCCCCCATCCTACTACCCACTAGGCCTACTTTATCTTATTCGTTATGATATACCAGGATTTGTAATATTTATTTTTATTAAATAACCCAATAAAATGTTTTACTAGCATAAATAAGTTCAACCTTGTTGACTTTATAGACAAAATATAGTTTCGGCTATTTTATTTGACAAAAAGAAATGATTTAATTACTGTATTGTTTTATAAAAATGATCTAGTTTTTAGACAAACTTTTGACGTCTCATCTCATTCCGCTGTGCGTTTGTTAGTGAGTTAAGATTTCCACGCTCAGTGATGTGTCCAAGTGGGGGGAAGGTGTCAAATGGGGTATTTGTCCCCTCAATAACCGAAATAATTCTAATAACTATTTTAATAATATGAATTAGAACTAAAATATAAAGCATAGAAGGTGTGCCAAATACATAGGCTACATTTAAAATAAGCCTTACGACTTGATTTTCAAAAGGCATGCAGCTAGACATGTTAAAAGTGCCCCCTCCCCCCCCCAAAAAAAAATAGGAAAAAACAACAAAATAATAGCTTTGATCCATTATATACAAGAATGTAGCCAAACACAATTTTAATAAATACTGCCTTATTTTCTTTGTAAACAAAAACAAAATAAAAGTACAGTAAAAGTAGGTTATAAATTCAGAACATTTAAATGATTTTGATTATAACTACCATTATAAAGTAAAAAAAAGTCATTTACTGAACTAAGAATAGTTTACTATGTATATGACCCTAAACTACCATACAAATGAAATTCTAAATAGCTTATAAAGGCATTTAAAATTCTTAAAATTACTGTCTTGAACTCATTAGGATTTAATTCTGGCAACGGCTTCATTTTACCTTTCCCTTCCCCTAAACTAAGTGCGCCACTATCCACGTTTGACTCCTGACATGGCCGAAATATTTATCGAATATGGTCATAGTCAGGAAAGTAGGGGTTCATATATCAGTTTTGTGTACTGGGTATACTTTTTTCATATCTTCTAGCTCATATGTGTTCACTCCCTCTTAACGACCTTCCTGATCTCTATTTATACATGCTAATTAGAAACCATCTTTTTAAATTAACTAAAGAAAAATTAGCTCTTTCATTATATAGAGTAGGCCTAGAGATAATATTGATTATAATAAAAATAATAACATATTAAAAATTATTGTAGATCGCTTATGGCTTTTAAATTTCCCCACAAGGTTGTTAAAGGGGTTTATACTTTTAATTCAAACTTGGGCGTTTACGTTTTAACTGGAACAAGAATTGTTAATGTTTTTCTTGTTTCCAAGTATACTTTAGATACCAGTGTTGATTTAATTCAATTAATTAATTAATTATAAAACTAGTATTTCTTAATATATTTAATAATATAGGTGATATATTTAAATAAAAATTATACTAGGAAAATATATTTGGGTGAACTTTTCCGAGCTAACTCTCTGGCGTTAAGGAACTTGAACGTTCATGACTACCATAACGCGAACTCGCCATTCAACCCTATCTAGAAACACCTCCAACCATCCATCCCCTAACCTGACACCCAGTCTCCTTCAAATCCATTTTTAAATTATAACTCCATCTATGTCTCGACCTGCAACATGCCCAGCCCCGGATGAATAGAAATAAGTTGAAACCAGCCTTGAGTTGAAATTTGTAGGATACATAACACAAGGAGACCAAGAAACCGATGTGAAGATCAAGTAATAGCAAGTGTGTGAGCTAGAGGTAAATAATTAACGTGAGTAAAGGATTATTAATAATGAAAGGACAGAGGGAGCTGGAGGCATTTTATGAAACGCCCTGCCACAGACTAGAAGCAATACGTTCATAATATTTAAAAACATTATTATTATTATTATTATTATTATTATTATATCCAACGGAGAATTAAGAAGGTACCTAACTATTACATCCGGCGTCAAAACCCGAGTATAAACAGGGATAATTAAGTATCATTGATTTTTCTTAAAAAACTTATCCTAATATCGGTTTCCTTGTTATAAAGTTCACGTCCATTATAGATAGATTTATTGTGGATTCTTGTGCAAAATTTGCCGGACAAGGAATAAATTTATGCCTTGAACAGATTTCTGTCTACTATAGGGTCTATTGTAGATAGGATTCATTTAATTATAGAAATATTTTATTAATAAAATTATATTAGGTTCTGTTTATTAATAAAGTTATATTAGGTTCCTTAATATAAATTATTCAAACAATAAAATTTTAACCAAAGATAACTAAATAGTTTGGCTTAGTTCAAACAAGTTACCGGTAGAGCTCAGGCTAGCCGATTGTTTTCGCAAATATCACTATATTATCTATGATTTAGTTTGCTTATGTTTGCCGACATTTTCTTGCTTTCAAATATGATGATTTATTATTTCCTACGTGTTTACGTGTTGTTAGTTAATATTCAAAGTTTCATTTAGTGCTGATTTTGTTACCATCATATTAAATATATATATGTATATATTTTTTACATTTTAAAGACTTCTTTTGAAAACATATACTGTGATAGAACTTTGATGTTATGCAAATTATAGCTCCTCTGCTAGGTAACCCAACAGTCTTGTTTCTTAGTCAAATTATCAAATATATAATACTAATAATAATTTATTTTACTGGCAAGATGCATTTGTTTAAATCAAAACATTTTTGACATGTCAAATTCAATTGTGCCAAATGTCGAAGAAAAGGCATGGTTTGCTATACCTATCGAAGAATCCATATTTAAACAGTATTTATTGGTAAGTAACCACTAATTTTGTACCTAGTCCCAAATATGCGTAGAACATACATATAATTTTTCTTTCTCCAAAATATTTGGTGAAAACATCTAGATACATAGGCCTACCTACTAAATTAGAGTGTGGACACTACTTGAACACCATCTTAAACATTGATAAAAATGATCAACTCTTTATTGTAAGTCCTCTTTCATTTCAAATATATATACTACATGTAGGTAGGTCTAGGCCATGATGTGATGTGTCACCATGAAGTATCACTAAATCAAATAGAATAGGTAACTTAGGGGACACCTCAAAGTAAAGTTATTAAGAGGTGGGCAAATCACTGGTGTAGCCCCTATAGGCCTACTAATTTAACTCATTAACTATGAGGAACTTAACACACTACCTTTGAACACACTATTTCATATGATTTGTGTGAACTTGTCTTAATATTAAATTATTTTTCTTGCGCCACGTCTTACTAAAGTCTGTTCAGCGTAGGAATTGTTTTCTGAAAGGCCTTTTTCCTTACCTGAAATCTATTATATAGTAAGGTATTGGTAGGAAAAATATCTTTCAGAGAGTAATTCCTACCATGAATGGAGTATACCCATTCAGGCTATAGGGCCTATCTACATATATGATGGCCCTACTAATTATGCTAATTTGTTGGTAATTAGGATAGGTCACAGACAAATTATATACTCGAGACACTCAACCTCCAGGTTAAAATGGTTGTGCTACTTTTGGCAGCTTGATTCCTTCACCATTAGGATCGCTGCGGTTAGTCCTACCATCACCCAGCAGTGACATTACTGAAGCCCAGTGTTGAAGGACTCAAGATGGCAAAAGGAGCCCAGCCAAACCCCTGTAAGGTTGAGAGTTTGTTTCTTACTTGTCTGTGGGCTAGGTTGAATGTAGAGGAAGTGAGCCTGCATTTGCATGGAGGGAGAGAATGAAACCATTTTGGGAAAACCACCCTCAATACCTACACTCAACCAAGATTTGAACTCCAATCTCCCAGTCAGTGGCAGTCTAGTCTACTGCGAGAGTGATGTCATAAACCATGTAACTAGTCTGTTCATGATAGGTTTTTACCTGGATGACAGTTCAAAAATCAAATGTTCAGTTTTTGGGTTGCCAACGTTGGTAAAAGATCAGTGTTATAGGCTAAATGTTAAGTTTTTTTAATTACATGTTATATTTTACATCTAAAATAATGTAAACTTCAGTTTTCTTACACTGTTTCATTACTTTTAATCATTTCTTCTTACACAATCTGAAACAATATTTTAAACATAATTAAAAGTAGGCCTACTAAGGCTATTCTTCCCTTTGGATTGTTATACATAATGTGTAATATAGGCCTAGTGCATACATTAATACCTTTTAATACAGGCATCGTATTTACTTGGAAAAGACCCTCCTCGGAGGCGTAGTTAGCTAACACGCTAGTTGTTTTTAGCTCGATTGCCAAGGACGGGGAGATCAAGGTTCGAATCTCGTTCGGGTGAACTGGGGGGGGGGGGGGTTCTTAAATGGTTTTCCAATCTCCCTCCACGCAAATGCGGGTTCACTTCCTCTAATTTCAACCTTCCCAAATCCTAATCCATTAGCATAATTAGTACTTAAGCGTATAACCCGAACGGGTAGTAAGACCTGGTGCTAAATAATAAATACTTGGAAAAGAGAAAATACTTGTCTTTTTTTTATAAAGGCTATAATAAATTATTTTATGATTAGTTTATTGTATTTCAAAATATTAACTGAATAAATATTTTTATCCACTGGCTGCATCATTGTAAATAACTTGCGAACCATCATGTTCAATCACATGGTTTAAATTCATTGGTCACCATTTTGAAGCTACGTTTGTTAGACCTTTTGTGAAAGTGCTGTGAATAATATTTTTTTAAGTGGAATAAAACAATATATAAGCTTGGTGCCCAACTTCAAATATATAAATAAAATTGGCCTAGATTACTGTGGCTATCACATTCATACATTACCATATGTTTTCATTACAGTTATATCCAACTTGACAAATGTCAGCTGTTGGTTTAGGGATACATTAGGGACTATTTCTAGTAACTTTTTAAGCTGTCATCCAAGTAAACTAAGGTTGTGAATGTACTACTACATTCACTGAAGTAGGTCACATCAAATGTTCATTTCAATATAGGCCCATTGAGTGATTTCTATTGTAAGTTATTGTGATTTAGGAGTGGTGTAGGTGACAGTTTTTTTTAAGAATTATATCACCTTCCCTCTTCAATTAGCTGCTTTAAAGATGCCAGTGTTGCTCACCTATCCTCGTCTTGCTTGAAGCTTCCAAACATTCATGTAGACTTGACTTTGATTTATTATGGTCTTACACTTTACTGTCTGGGAAGCTTGTGGACAATGCCATTAGTCTTGCTTTGTGTGGTTTGCTGGTTACAGCGATGTCAGGGTTTAAATACTGGTCGGGTATATTGCATAGGCTTATTAGTTGCTGCATCACATACCCTTAATCAAATATGAATCAAGTTATTATGTAATCAACATTTTGTTCACTCTCCAACCACAATACACATAATTATTATGTTTTAAGTCATTCTTCTCCCACGTTTTATTACTTACCAACCTATGAACCCCAAGACCTGCTCCTTGCAAATAGCAGGCTCACCATCAAACATTGGCCATTGAACTGTGGGCTTTACAAGCCAAGGCCTGTTATTCAAAAACAGCACGACAAACAATGTGCCAACTATTGAGAAAAGATTCAATATCACAATTATGATTTATTTAGATAACGCTCAGCATTGTTTAGGTAGAATTAAATCAAATAAATCCATAGTGTATACTATTTGTAAATTAAAAGTTAGTGTTTGACCAGCCTATATCATAGTTAAATTTAACTTACATATTTTATTGATTATGAATTTGAGGAACATCTATCAACATGTATTTGGCAAACACATTTACCATCCTTTTAGAATACCTACCTAAACATCTATGTATATGGTGTCAATATCATTAAAATTATTTCAGATAAAATGTTGTACCATATTGGTAGTACTGGTAGTGAGATATTTATTACCTTATAGGCCTAGGCCCTAATCATTACACTATGTTTAATTTTGCTTTTTGAAAATGGGTACCTATTATAATACGGTACCCTTCTTCTGTTTTTGTGGTAATTTGTCATGGTTCCAAATAGAACACAGCAGTTTAGCATATGAATTTCTATTACTAGCATTTCACCACCTCCCTTTAATAACTATGTTGGAATTTAATTCTTTACAGCTTCTTAGTAGCCTATTTTAACTTTGACTTCATTACTTTTTGGTTCTAGGACTAGTAATTATGCAGAATGGATTATGAAAACTTTACGCAATTTGGATCCTTCATGAACATTCAAAATATGCCTGAAGTGGTCGTTCCATATGAGGATAATAATAGATGGTGTTGATAGATGGGTTTTAGTTATTTAAATATTTTAAAATGTTTTGACTTAGTCTAGGCCTACATAAACTATTTATCTAATTTTAAATCTTTTGAGGTCTGACATATTAGCTCATTTGATAGCCAAAATTTTATAGTAATCTTAAATTCTTGGGTTTGATACCTATTATGATTGAAAAACGTTCAAATTAATGTGATTGGGGCTGGAGGTCTGGTTATTGTGTTTGTTTTTTAGTTTTTTTTAGCACCGTGTCTTACTACCCGTTTGGGTTATACACTTTAATACTAATTACGCTAATGGATTAGGAATTGGGAAAGTTGAATTAGAGGAAGTGAACCCGCATTTGCGTGGAAGGAGAGTGGAAAACCATTTAGAAACAACCCCCCCCCCTACCCCCCAGTTCACCCGACCGAGATTCAAACTTTAGTTATATTAATTTCTAAGTTGTTTGCAGCTATATAAACCTAGAGGGTATATAGATTTATGTGGGAAGTAACTGGAGTGTGGATAGTAGATTTTGAAACAACACAAAAAGTCCATATAAACATATATCCTATGTTTGGTTATTCCTGAGTTACCGACCCATGTCACTGTGTCTGCTGTTGATAGTTGGTACACTCCTGTCCGTGTGCAGAGTGTAGTAGCTATGAACATAAGAGTGTGTGTTGGTAAGCCCAATTCACTGTTGACATCTTATGCACGTTGGACGCCAAGCATTACAGATACTACTACCCAAAGCCAGTCCATTGTGTCTCTTCACAAGGCACTGTGATCATAGAGGCTAATTCCAACTGTGAAATTGGAGAAATGCATCTAATGTACAAACTTTCTGAGTGTAATGCAGTGACAATGAGACCTCTGTATCCGGAATACTTTCCGAAATATCATCTGGCAAATAGGAAGCCATTTCAGAGAATATACGAGCAGCTAAATGAAGTGGGTACACTGGTCGACCCAGCCGCATACGAACCATGGCTGATTAGAATCCTGGTGACAGCACCTGGCAGAGAGCGGCAGCAGAAATTGCAAGACATTGAAGTGTTTGGAGAATTTTACGGGAACAGCTGCTTCATCCATATCACATTCAGAGAGTATGAACTCTTGTTGATGCTGACTTCCACCATGAGTGGATTTTTCTACATTGTTTCTACACATGTGTGGTCACAATCACCACTTTGTAGAATCAGTGTTGTTTACAGATGAGGTTAGCTTCATGAGGGATGATGTGTTCAATTTCCACAACACCTATTACTGGGCTGCCGAGAACCCACACACCACTGTGCATTTATGCCACCAGCAAAAATTCAGTATAAACTTTTGGGCAGGAATAGTCAATGCTTGAAAGGCCAATCTTACTGTAACTTTGTGCAACAGTTAAATGTGCTTTTTGAAGATGCCTTGTTGGATCTTATACACCATATGTGGTTCATGCATCATGGGACGCCACCACAATTCAGTAGAGTGACCAGAGCCTATCTGGATGAGCAGTTTCCGCAAAAGTAGATAGGTCGTGCAACACCAATTGCCTTACCTGCATGCTCCCTTGATCTCAATCCATTGAACTATTACCTGTAGGGACATCTCAAGGCTATCATTTACAGAGCACCCATTATGGACATTGCACTGCTTCACCACCATGTGGAACAAGGTTTCCAGCAGGTTCGTGGCACACCATGCTGTTTGAACATGTCAGACAAACAATGTGGAGTGTACAGGCACAAGGTGGACATTTCAAGCACCTCTTGTAAGTAATGTATATCTGCTGGTACACAGGTAGGGCTGCAGCTACATGGACAAAAGTACATCAAGTAGGGCTCTTAAAAATTACAGCAGAACCTTGGAAGGCCTTATCTCGAGAACCATAAAACATATAGAATATATGTTCATACAAACATTTTGTATTGTTTTGAGGTCTAAGTTACTAGATCCACACCCCAATTACTTCCCGCATAAATTCATACATCCTGTATAGCCTTGGTAGAAAAATATCTCTTAAAGCCTAAGTTAATGTAAAATATAATATATGATTAACTTATTTTTTCTTTCATATATTCATTTATTTTGTTAAATAATTTATTTGTAACATGAGGGTATTTTGCTCATTACTCCCATGGAACAAAATGGGGTAGTGATAAAACATATTTAGTGAGCTAGTCTGTTCTTTGATCATATAAAATTAACAGCGGCTGACCAAAAGTCAGGCTTAAATTGGTTTGACACTCACTTTGGGTAAATGTCCAATAAAAATCAAACCCATTAACCAACAGGGTTTTTAGAAACACTATTTTTTGAAGTTTATTGTATCCACATGATCCAAGATGTTAAACTCATTTCTTTCATGACTATAGATTAGCATTTGGGTTTATCATATTCTTTAGATTGAAAAATGACACCTGGACACAGGAATCAAACCCGGGACTTTTGGGTTAGTAAAACAGTGCTCTTATCACTGAGCTATCCAGGAGTCATCCCATTCCCAGGGTCATTCTTAATTCACATTTTAAGGGAGTCTGTGATGGATGTGTGGAAATCGTCAACAACATATGAGTGACCAATTAAGATCAAAAGCTATCAGATAAAGCGTCCACCTTCAACTCAGGAGGGCTTTATGTTTCCAATAGTGCATTACATTTGTATGAAAGTACATATCATGATGGATTAAATAGCCAACCTATTAAAGTTGTTTTTTAAGGTTATAGCTGCATATAGATATCATATTCTTTAAATTTAAAAATAACACCTGGACACAGGAATCGAAACCAGGACCTTTAGCTCAGTATATCAATGCTCTTACCATTGAGCTATCCAGTAGACGTCCCGTGTCCTGGGTCATCTTCACTTGACTTAATTTATCACTTTCACTTGTAGGTGTATACACACACACACACACATATATATATATTTAAATGTCAAAATATTTATTGTCACAATAAAATTGTTATAAAATTCAAATGACTGACTGATTTTTATGACATGTTTATATTATTTGCAAACAAATCTAGATAACATAACTAAGTGCAACTTGTTATAGAAATTGTACGGTAAATATTTTGAAGCTAAGTTTGAAATTACATGTGCAGTAGAACCTAGGTTGTCGAACATAACTTGTTCCTAAAGGGTGTTTAGAAACCGATTTCTCTGAAAACAAACTATTTTTCCATAAGAATTAATGTAAAGTAAATTAATCCATTTCTGAACCCTAGATGATTGTTTATGTGAATACTGTGGTGTAACTTATGCTCTCGCGCCGTACATCTCAGCCTGCAGAGCATGTGGTTGCCAGTTTTCCTGTTCGGTAAACAAAATTCTCTTCGAAATCCCCCCGGAAAATATGTCCAGGAGTCGATTTGTTCAAGATGCAAGTCGTTCGACAACCAAGATTTCACTTTACTTTTATACACATTTTTGATTAAGTGATTATTAATTTTGTTTCAGCGTCTTCAGCAATGGACATTCCAAAGAATGTGGAGGTGCAGTCAAGTAAAGATTGCAATCAAACTGATCTTCCCATGCGAAAATACTCAAGAGTAAGTCATGGTTTTAGTTTAGCTGGGAATTATTTGGCTATTGGGTTATCTTGGAGAACTCTTTTCTCAATTAGCACAGACTCGTGCTTTATGAGAATAATTTTGTGTAATAGGGTTTCTTACTTGCATTCATTTGATATTATAGTTTTTGGTTTAGTATTCACTATGCACACACAAATTACAAGACTAATTAACACTTGATTTTTAGCACAAGATTAAAAAACAAGGGCTATCAGCTATCTATGTATAAAGATAAATATATTTAACACCAAGCATTAAATAAACATGTTTATGTTAAGACTTTGTCTCTGTTTAGGTCTAATCTTAATTATTATTCTAACAAGGTTATTGATTTGTAATGTTTTCTGTGCGATGCTTAGATTATGACTGTTCTAGAGTAGTCTCCAGAACTAATGGAGTCACTGCACAATATCAAAGCTTGAATATCCATGTTATGTATAAGCATCCAGATGAGATAAGTTATATCTTAAAGCATTTATATTTGTTCAATACCTTTTAGTACTCAAACTAAAGGAAGACATTGTATTAGCTTATCCTTACTAATCAATTTTATGTCACATTTCTTGCTTTCATTTAACTATAGCTCATCTTTGAACTATTTGATTAAGTCCTTCAAATGTTTATATCGGGTACCGTATTATCAAAATTCTACTTTCTCAGGTTCTGTACTTTGAATATTAGTCTCATACACACAACACACATTTGTATTTAATTTCACAGTTCAGCTTTTCTTAAATACTATATGATTTGGTTCTGAGTAGGGATTCTAATTTTGCTCAACTTTAAATGTTCAGAGAGTCAGGAAGAGATTCAAAATGTTTTTCATGTCTCAGAAATTTCTGAAAAAAAATCTCATTTTTTATTTATTATTATTATTGCTGTAAAATTTGGGGTGAAAAAAATTAGAAACAATAGATTAAAAACCAGGTGGAAAAAACTCCATGACTCAGCTCACAAGCCGGCAATACCATCTGAGTGATCATCACATGTTGGTGAAGATAGTGCCAACATTTGTATATAAAGGGTGTCTTGTTGTCAGCACAACTAAGGCTATCCGTCCTGCTTTTTCCCTTGGTAGGACAGGCCATGTCACATAAGATATATATATATTTTAAATTGCTTAGATTCTTATTGTTAACAAATTACAACTATTTAGCAAATTCTTCCCATCTACCTTAAAACTAATCCTCCTTGGCTTAACATATTTTAATCCCAAACAGTAGAAAAAAACTCCATGGTGTCAGCTCGCAAGTGATACCAACCACGCGACCACCGCATGTTGGCGAAGATAGTGCCAACATTTGCAGATAAAGAGTGTCATGTGGTCAGCACAAAGAACCCTCTGGTTGTTAATCTCACTTTTCTAGTCCGGAGCTGATGCTTCATTATTCAAGTAGTTCCTCTTGTCCTCACAAGGCTGAGTTTACCCGTTTCCAGACCCATTGCTTAACAGAAAATTCTGAACGTACTGAGGTTTGAACCCGGGACCTATGGATTTGTATCCAGTAACTTTGACCATTAAACCACAAAGTATAAAAGATATATTTATTGACAACTTTGATTTTGGTCTTCTCTCCCATCTTAGACTCTTCATGGTTCAAGCTTTAAATCTTTCTGTTGCGCTTCACAAACTTTTTTCTCTCTTACAGGTTCCTATGGTCTGGAAAGTCCAGGGGAAAATATAATAGTCAGGGAAGCTTTAAAAAGGTTAGGGAAATGACAATTCATGTCACTCTTAGAAAAAAACAACGAAAATAGTTTTCGTATTTACTGCGTCATAAGCCACTGCCCCAATGAATAAAGCTGAGGGGCACTTACCATGCTCAAACTTGCTGTAACACAAGTTTTGGTAGCATTTTATTTCAGAAGGTGAACGCAGAAATCTCCTGGCCTGCACATGACAATTCTTTTAACTTTAGTGATCCATTTTTTTGGTTCTTGTTAAAGGTTTGGCATCATTAGCATTGGATACAGTGAATTAGGACTGATTCGGCTACACCAGCAATGTCTAAAAAAAAAACTGTTTTTAACCAGCTCTGGCTAAACCCAGAGCATTTTCCTGAATTCTCATACTGGATCAGTGGCATTGAAAGTAATAAGTTGCAGGCATTTTGTAAAGTGTGCAAAAAAATTATAAACCTAAGTAATATGGGAAAGCAAGCATTACCTTCCCATGCAAAAAGACCAACTCATATCAAAACTCTTGAAACTTTAACATATCAACGCTCTCTCTTGACTTTTTTCTCAAAAAAGTCAATTGATTCAGGTTCATCGAGCTCCCCTGTTTCAACAGTCTCTCTGGCACACAAAGACATTCTACCTAGTGGTGATTCGGCTGGTTACTCGAAGAGGTTTTCTGTTTCATCGGAACCCGCCTCGGTGGCGTAGTTGGCTAACGCGCTTGTCGTGTTGAGCTCGACTGCTGAGGACGGGGAGATCAAGGTTCGATTCTCGGTCGGGTGAACTGGGGGTGGTTTTTCCTCTATGGTTTTCCACTCTCCCTCCACGCAAATGCGGGTTCACTTCCTCTAATTCAACCTTCCCAATTCCTAATCCATTAGCGTAATTAGTACTTAAAGCGTATAACCCGAATGGGTAGTAAGACGCGGTTCTAAATACTACTACTGTTCCATCGGAAATCATAAAGCCGCAGAAGGAAGCTGTTGCCAAAAGTGAAATTAGTGTAGTGCCTCGAAGAAACCATTATACTTGTTATAAAAGCTGATATAACTAAGGCGGAAGTAATTTGGGCTATGCAAGTTGTTTACAAAAAAATGTCTTTCAATTCGTGCAATAATTTAAGTACAATTTTTCAGTTGATGTTTCCCGAGTGTTCCAATCCCAATGCCTTTACCCTTGGTTGAGACAAGGCTGCATACTTCATTGTGCATGGCTTGGCTCCATTCTTTCATAACAATACTGGATTGCTTAAAATCATGTAACAACTTTGTAATTTGTTTTGAATAAGCGTTGAATCAAGTTATTCAAAGAGGACAAATAGACATTGTAATAAGATTCTGGGGCAAGGAAAATCCTAAAGTCATCAGTCGTTACTTAAACAGTGTGTTTTTCGATAGGAGAACCACTGAAGAATTACTGAAGCATTTTCTGGATGGTATTTCTCTTCTTACACTCTTAAGTTGATACAATGGATGGCCCAAATGTCAATTTAAATTTTATAACACTTCTTCAGGAACACTTCAAATCTGTCACAGACAATGAAGTATGTAGTTTGCAAAATCTTGGAACATGTGGGCTTCATGTTGTTCATGGTTCCTTGAGAACAGGAGTGGAGTCTGTTGATTGGGATATAAGTAGCTTATTGTGTCACATGTACTACCTGTTCACTGACCCTCCAGCTTGTCGAGCATTGTTTACCCAGTTGACAGGATGTGCATCTTTTCCATTGAAGTTCTGTGGTGTACGGTGGTTAGAGAATGCAAAGTGCTTTCAAAGGGCATTACAAATTTGGGACCATGTTGTTAAGTTTCTCAAAGAAGCAAAACTTCCTAAAACAAAATCTGTAGACACACTGAAAAGAGCAGCCTGTGATCCATTCCTAAAGTGTAAACTAGCTTTCTGCAAGACAATTGCAGATGAATGTCAGCCTTTCCTGCAACAGTTCAAGACATCAAAACTAATGACTCCATATCTTTTTGAAGTTGTAGAGAAACTTCTAAGACACCTTATGAATCGTTGCGTAAAACCTGATCTGATGTATTGCATGTGTTCAAAGTTACTTACTGTCTATCGACACAAAAAAATCAGAAAATTTGATCCTTATCAAAAATACTAATGTAGGATTTGCAACAAATTGTTTGTTAGGAGAAACTGCAATCACAGTAACAGAAATACAAAAACTAGAGTTTATACATGAGTGCCGCAGTATGTTAACCACCATGATTGCAAAACTACAAGAAAGAAGTCAGTTAAAACAGAAAGCTGTGAGAGGTTTGTCTTCATTGGATCCTCGTGTAATTCAACATTCACCTCAACTGGGCCAGAAGAGATTTTCTTTTCTTTTGGAGGAACTCAACCATGCCAACATCACAAATGATGTTCTGGCTGAAAATGCCAAGAAAGAATACTTGCATTTTTGCAACCTCGAAAAATCTCAGCTTCAAGAAATATTTCGTTCTTGTGATCAGTTTAGTGATGAAGTAGGACTTGACACTATTTATGGTAGCTTTCTAATAGGAGATGCAAACTAGAAACATCTTTGGGAAGTAATAAAGATTTGGCTTGTCTTGTCGCATGGGAATGCAACTGTTGAAGGTGGTTTTTCAGTCAATAAATCTTTACTGTTTGAAAATATGCATGAAAAAACAGTCACTGCGCAGCGTCACATTCATGATGAGATACAAGAAGCAGGAGGGATTAAAAACATACACATTAGCAAAAAGATGTTGGATTATGTGAGAGGTGCTCAGAAACGCTATCATGAATATTTGGAGATGAAGAATCAGGAAAGAAGTGAAGAAGACAAGAAATAGGCAGAAAAGAGGAAATTAGATATAAAAGTTAAAGATTTAGAAGGAAAAAGAAAAAAATTAATGATGGCAACTGAAGAGAAACGAGAAGCAATAGATGTGTTATTGCAAGAACTGAAGAAGAAATAAGCTTCACTTTATTAAATATAGCATAGTATCTTATTGTATGACTTGATAATTTTAATAAAAAGAAAATCGACTTGAGACATGAATAATATGAAAGCAGACACAGTTCCTCCGGTTGTGAGCTATTCAGTTCAGGATATGTACAGTTTAGGTAAAATAAGATTGTAATGATACCAAACTTTTTAGTATGTTCTTAGTGGCCTGTTATTTAGTACGTATTTCTCCACATGATACCAAAGTGAATCAAGTTTGTTACAACTTTTTGATAGGGTTAGACATATTTAATTATTTTTCCATCATTTTCCCTGAACTGATTGGCATTACGTCTGCTTTCATATTCTTCCATGAGAGGTGAGGCAAGGTTGGCTGTAGGGGAGGAGGAGGCCGAAATAAATGTATTTGAATTAATATTTTTACATGTATAGTATCGTAAAGTTATAGTAGAAATTTTATGATAAATTGGTCAGGGAACTTGGGAAAATAGTTAGGAAAAGTCGGGGAGAATTGTTTTACAAATACTCTAGGAACCCTGTCTTAGCTCTTTAAAATTTGTTTCTTCTTTGTTTCTATCCCTTTTGTTTTTGTTTTGTGGTAATAAACCTTAAGTATACACATTTTTATATCATGATGTCTTATTACCTTATGGCATATTTTGACCAGGAGATATACACACGGCTCATATTCTGTCTTTTAAGTCCTAAAAGTCCCTAAACTGAAAAGTCCCTTTTTTAATCCCTGGTTTCTAAAGTCCCCAAGCCAGGCCTCCACCGTGGTTCGGATTCCACGTTAAACTGTAGGTCCTTCATTTCATCTCACAATCACCCTACCATTACACATTAGCGTAAGTGCGTATAACCCGAATGGGTAGTAAGACGTGGTGCTAATAATAATAATAATAGTAAAGTCCCCAAAATAGGATGTATAAATATATTTTTTTAATAATTCATAGGAGTTTGTTTGATTTTTAGTGTAATTTTTCAGGAAACTTACAGCAATTCAGACCCGATGTACTTAAAGTTGGTAAGCTTAAACCTTTTGTCCCGGATACTACCAACTGCCTCTTCACACCGCTTTCCCCTTAAGTTTTATTTTGCCCTGGTGTTCTTCCTTTATGGTTGACATTCTTCCATTGCCTGTGGTAGCTACCTTTCTTCTTACCTGTATATGGCATTCACCACAGGAGCGGTAGTATCTGACAGCTAGGAGAAGGTTCTTTATTGCAAACATTGGCTGAAACTGACTGATGTCAACTTATTTTAAATAATTATTATGTTCTTACTAATACTTTATTATCAATAAAAGTGTTATTAAATAAATCCAATAGTACTTCCTTAAAAATTAGTTAATGTATAGTTGGTGTTATTGTGACTTAATTAAAGAACAAAATAAATTCATAAAATTATTATGTTTTTGTTTTATGGTTGTGGCAACAAAATATATTATAGTCCATGAAAAATAAACTAAAAATTATTATATTCACACTTATATCTTGTTCTAATTAACCACTAAAATAAAATATATTTTTATAACTTTGAGAGAGAGCCATACACAATATTAGTTTCAAAATAAAGCGTTTTTTATTTTGTAAACAACATAAAAAAACAACCTCCTTGACGGTTTGAATGATCTCATCAACCACCCTTTTTCAGCTGGTTTGCCTTCTTGATTTCATAAGAGCATGCTGCATTGTAGGAGCTTTTGTTTTAAAAGTAGCTTTTACTGAAATATAAACACCACTTCCACAAAAAAAACCTATCAAAACAGTTATTTTCATAAGTTTGTTTTTCATTAATGTAAAATATTAGTAATTAAAATAAAATTGTTTGTGTGAGTGTTCTGACTGCCAAATGTAACAAAAAATCAACATATAGTGTTGCAGATCAGATGGTTTGGCTTTGGTAACTTTTCTTAGCTGTCAGGTACCACCTCTCCTACTGTGGTGCCCTATAGATAGGTCTCTCTCTTGGCCATTTATTTTTCACATTGACATCATAGAGTGTCATAGACGCCTTAAGTCTTATGGCAATAGACCTGTTTGTTTTCCAATCACTTTAGCGCTCATTGCCTATGGAATAAATGCGAGAAGTATCATCAATACTTAGAGGGAGCCAAGCTGAAAGAAAATAGACTTAAGGAAGTTGAGAAAATAAGGACCAACAAAGTAACATTAAAAGTAGAAAGTGAAGAAAAAAGAAGTTCAGAAAAAGTACAGCTGACAAACTCCTTGAACAAACTTCATCAATGTGTTACATCTGTGGTGGAAAGAAAAAAGATTTGAACTGGATGTGGTTGTTCATGGATGGACTATTGGAGGATAAAAAGTTTTAAAACTTGAAGAGAACAAGGCCAATAATAAACCTAGACAAGCAAAGATATTGTAAAAAAAAAAGTATTTTCTTTAATAACTTCAAAGTTTTGATAGGTCTGTCAAGAAAGAAAAGTAAATTAGTGATAGAACCAATCAACTGTTAACCCAAGTTAAAAGTGATAAGTAATATTTAAGGTACATGTAAAAAGAAGTGATTTTGAGTAGAGGTGTGAAAGTACTATATATTTCTTATTTTGACTGTAAATAAAAATTAGCCATGCCATATCCAGGATCAAATAAAAAACTATTTCTTGGTCGTTTTAGACACTTTAAAGTTGAATTCAAGTTAAAAAAACTAGGGTTAATTTGTATTAATAAGGATTTTATAAAAAATATTATTTTGGTTTGACACTAACCAACTTATTGGTATGATTTTTTATATTATTTTTTTAATCTTTAAATTAAATTTTTGTTATTCCTATAGTTTTTATGAGGTATATATTTTGGTCATTTTTTACCTGAACGTATGCTAAAGACCATAAAATAGACCTGACTATGGAGTATGAGCTTTGTTTAAAGTCTTTAGTTCGGTCGCCTGTCTGTGTAAACTTTTAGCACTCTGATGGCACAGAATGCTGTCCAGGGTACACATCAGGTGGTTCTCTACACTTTGTACCCGCATTAAAATTATGTGATAGTGATTATGAAGGTGAGGAGCCAGGAGTTATCTTAAACTAACTTAAGTTTAATTAACCACACCCTGGTGACTGTTGGGATAATTCCCCTTTCAGGAAAAATAGCCATGGTACCAGCCAGGAATCGAACTCGGGATCCCTAGGTTCATAGCCAGGGGCACTGAGTACTATATCATGTGACTGGTTCTTTTCTTGATAAGATCTGCTTATCCCACTTTTGCCTTCCAGGCCCACCGAAGTAGCTACATAGTGAAGCTTTCACCCACAACATTCCTCTAGTCATGGAGCAAGCCTTATCCACTCGCCAAATTCCAACAATTTTGGGGTAAAAGTTCATGTGTTCATGAAACAAGTCGACCTACTGATTACTTCCATTACTCACCAATTATTGTTTGTCCACCATTGTCTGTTATTGGAAATATTTAATATTAGGGACTTTGCAGGACAGAAATATTCCATTTTAGAATTGTTCTGAGTGTAATTCTCTTTGTGCATGATAACTGATAATTCTTTGCCAAGTAAAACTTTTGTCAGAATTTGATTTAATCATTACAATCTAATATACTTAAAAAATAACATGGTTTTATGGTCCGGTGATAATAATTTAGTTTGATTAAATAAACTTAGACTGGTATTAGGTATGATGCTTACATGGTTAAACCAAAGTTTGGTAATATTCCAAAAGCATTAATACTTTGGAAATAATCCTAGCCAATTATCATTTATAATTATTCTTAACTCTTTTGAAAACTATTTGTAACTAAATATATTTATACAAAAAATTTATTATGGAAAATAATTTTTTTGCTGTAATACTTGTCATTTTTAATGGATAAGAAAGTTTGATTAAGGTACGGTTGCATCGCTACTAATACACAGTAAAAATGACTGTTTTGTGACAATGATATATTTTTTATTTTTTATTATAACTGTATGGACACTTTTCTTAATTGATATTGAATTATATAATTAATTTTTTGATGCATATATTTTTAAACTTAAATCAAAAAACGCAATTTTGAAAATGGTTGACCTTAAAAAAAAATCCCTTAAGTTTTGTGTGTAATTTACAAAAATAGTATTTTTAATCACGTAAACTTATTCCCAGGGCCATAAATTGGTGATTAGTTATATAAATTTAGGTTTATTACAAGATAGAGCGGTGACAACCTCCACCACACCTATTCAAGCCAAAAGAGTGGGGAAGTTTCTGTAGAACCCAAGATTCAGCAGTCGGCAGTAATCCTATTGTTCGCTCGACAGGACAACACTAATCGCCATGAAACCTGTCCAGAGGACCAGTTAGAATATTTCAGTTGTATTTTTTTTTTTCTGAGTCTAAAAAAAAATCTTTGCAAGCTAGAAAGTGAAACTACATCATCATTATTTCATAAAATATATCATATAAAATATTTTTTCAATGGGGATTGCTAACATATATTTTATTAAAACAAGGATTATATCAGCACACAACATTACAAAATAGCTTTTAACTATGACATACATAACAGTTTTCCAAAGTTAAATTACTAACTTTACTTGGAATAGAAACCGGGACCCTTAGCATCGTAGGCACACATGCTATTGACCTAGCTAAAGTGTCGGTTAATATATAATGAGAAACATACTACGTAAAATATGATAAGCCACTTTAAATAAATTTACAAAAATAATATAACGATCAAAGCATAACTGTGGTAAAATAATATTCAATACCAAAATTGGATTCATTTTGAATGTTGCCCAAGTTGATGCACCGTATGATGACTCTTGACACACAAAATATTAAATTATTTACATTTATTTTTTATTGAAGAGTTAATATTGTTCTAAAAACACAATTTTTCATGCTTCTTTAATAATAAATTTTTTGGGGTTATAATAGCCTTTTGAATTGTTCGCATATTATATGCTATCAAGTAGACCAGGGTTAGATTGACCATCCAAAAGGGCACGAAACTTGTATTTTTAGAGGGCATAAAATATTTTGAAGAACCACAAAATGTTTATCTATTTACTGTAAAATAACTATAGGAGTGCTAGTAGAGTTCAATAATATTCATTAATAATAAATATTAGAAGTTACTGCAAGGACTTCTAATTTTTTTCTTTCGCCATGCTACTCAAAGCATTGTTTAATAAAGTAAATTTCATAAGTTATTTTTGATAAAATAGTATAAAGAAAAATTCATGGGCTAGGTGAATTTTATTTCACAAAAGTGAAAAAACATATAGCATTTAAGGAATATATTATACAAGATATTATACTATATCCTTAGCAAGGATGCTCAGACTATTTGGAAAGCCTGTCTCAACAACATTTGTCCTGAGCATACTGGGTTTGTTTTAGATAAAAGGAAGCTAACCCAATTACCTCAACTAAACCTGACTTGTATCAGCACTGAATACAAGTCCCTTCAAAGCAACACATTCCAAAATAAATTGTCATTTTTATGCCAAGAACAATTTTTAAAATTTTAAAATTATTAAATGAATTAAACCTTACTTAATCAACTAGTGAGATCGTAACACAACTCCCTCACCCTCCCTTGAATAAGTTTTGATCATAACGTTCTCTCTATCACCCTTTTCCATTTCTCTAATTAACTTAGTGTGACTAGTGATATTAAGTGGACACTACACGTATTATTATGTTATGAATGGGATTTATTACAGCTTTCTTTCCTTAATATAATCATTATTATCTTCACATCACCCAACGAAAGTACTGTTTACTTGTCGTATGGATAAAAAAATTTTTTAGAAAAATATGAGTTTCGGAAAATTTAAATAGAATAAAAATTAACTAGATTTATTTAAATTGTATATTGCCAGAGCTAATGGATCCTAACCACACTAGATCAATGAAAATAAGTAATCCAGGATATATTTTGAATGCACAAAGTCTAAAACAAATCAGCCAAAGTTTTAGGAAACAAAGAAGCTGGGTAGATTTTTATTATTTATTTTAAAAACTCACTAAAATACCATTATGGATTAAAAATGTATCATATTTTAATATATTGAACAAATTTATTTTATTTTAATGGCTACTAGATATTAGCTATTGTAATGATTAACACTAGGATTTTTATGTAGTATATAACACAATATGTATGTAAATATGTAATAATATTCAAGGAAATATATATAGAAAAATGTAGATTAATAAAAAAAATCTAACATCATGTAAAACAAATATTTTACCAATCACGCAACATTTACCTTTTTTACACTCTGAATGCCACAAACATTGATGGATTACTTGTACTTTGGTGTGAATTTCCATTCTTTCTGTGGTCATTGATTGCCGCTTGTCCGACAGAATATGCTTGTAGGTGGAAAATGTCTTTTCCATTTCACAGTATGTCACTGGGGGGTATTTCAGCAGAAGAATTTTCCCGGGAGAAATGTTCTCAAGGGTATCTCCATCCGATGAATATACTGGGTTTCTTTTTAGAACTGCCTGAAACATATGGGGAAACACTTTTACCAGTTTCGTCTTTCACAGAATTTAGATTTGAAATTGTGTTTTCACTGATATCCATAGATTCTTGTAGTGGAAATCGAAAGGTATTCGACCATTTAATATTTTTTTGAATCCAACCGAAATTGCTCCTGGTGTATGCAGATGAACATGCCACTTTTGAATCAATGAATGAGTTGTGAAATTCACATACAGATATCGCACACTCAGGGGTGAACATATATACTACTGACTTTACAACTACAAATTGTTCATAGTAGAAGTTGGCTGTTTTATCCATGTTCCTCATTTTGTTAAAACTAATTACAGGGGCAACGGCATATCAAACAATAGTTAGTAATTCATAAAATACATAATTAGTTGTAGTAAGGAACAATATATATCCTATTAGATAAAAATAGATATCAAATTGAGGGATATGAATAAGATAGAAATTGGTTATTAATATAAATTATATTGAAAATATCAATTAAGTATAATTTTCATAAAGAGTCAATGGACTGAGTGGCAAAGTTGTTGTTAAAACAAGAAACAAAAAATCAATTAGAATCAATAATTATGAGTGAAAATAGATTATGTATTGAGAAAAGTTTTAATTAGGTTAAAAAGTAATAATTGAACCTTTACAAACACATTAAAAATGTGAGTCAAAAAGCACATATATAACAAAATAATAAAACATATTAAAATACATGTATTATAGACATTAGTTAAAATAAAATAAGGTGTATAATATTGATGACAAGATAATTATGATTAGAAAAGAATTAATAAAGTTCCATTGAGAATTGAGCCTATACTTTGCTTAAAAGTTTTTAAATTGGTTGTTCTAAAAATTTCAGGATTTTATGTAGTTACAATTTAACAAACCATAAATATATTAAGACAAGTGTTGAGACATGGGATATTATAGATGAAACTTATAATATAGTGTAATAAGATAAAGGTCAAATGACAAAAAATTGGAATTTTATAAATACAAAAAAAAAAAAAGTTAATATAAGTTGAGATCTATCCTTATCTGAGAGTTTTTGAATTCCCTTGTTCCTTGTAAATTAGGAGTGAATTAATCACAAGGCCAACATGTTTCGGCGCTCGATAGGCACCATCCTCAGAAAAATTAACGTAAGTTATGGTCCAAATACTCAATGTAGGCCAATATAAAAAACAAATGTAAAATTAAATTTGTATAACAAAGTGAATATGAGATCTATATTAGCGGAAATGATATATCATAATTATAATAATCATTATAATATATCATTTATGGTAATTATGATATATCATTTCCGCTAATATAGATCTCATATTCACTTTGTTATACAAATTTAATTTTACATTTGTTTTTTATATTGGCCTACATTGAGTATTTGGACCATAACTTACGTTAATTTTTCTTCTTATTTAGACCTGAGGATGGTGCCTATCGAGCGCCAAACATGTCGGACTTGTGATTAATTCACTCCTAATTTACAAGGAACAAGGGAATTCAAAAACTCTCAGATAAGGATAGATCTCAACTTATATTAACTTTTTTTTTTTGTATTTATAAAATTCCAATTTTTTGTCATTTGACCTTTATCTTATTACACTATATTATAAGTTTCATCTATAATATCCCATGTCTCAACACTTGTCTTAATATATTTATGGTTTGTTAAATTGTAACTACATAAAATCCTGAAATTTTTAGAACAACCAATTTAAAAACTTTTAAGCAAAGTATAGGCTCAATTCTCAATGGAACTTTATTAATTCTTTTCTAATCATAATTATCTTGTCATCAATATTATACACCTTATTTTATTTTAACTAATGTCTATAATACATGTATTTTAATATGTTTTATTATTTTGTTATATATGTGCTTTTTGACTCACATTTTTAATGTGTTTGTAAAGGTTCAATTATTACTTTTTAACCTAATAAAAACTTTTCTCAATACATAATCTATTTTCACTCACAATTATTGATTCTAATTGATTTTTTGTTTCTTGTTTTAACAACAACTTTGCCACTCAGTCCATTGACTCTTTATGAAAATTATACTTAATTGATATTTTCAATATAATTTATATTAATAACCAATTTCTATCTTATTCATATCCCTCAATTTGATATCTATTTTTATCTAATAGGAAATAGTAAGTTTTGTCTTGATGTGGGACTTTCATAAATAGGTCTAGTTTTTTTCATCACATAAATTAATCTATTCATTTGTAAAGACTGAATTCTAATGTATTCCACAATACGATGTGGTCCATGAGCCAAACTTGTAAGATGGATCATATCAGGATATAACAACTTAAAAGCACTTGCGATTTTCATTATATACGCCGTGGCATCCGAATATAGCACCAGTACCTTCTCTACGTAAGCTCACCTAGGCCACAACATTTTCAATTCATCATTCACAAATCTTACAACATGATACGTATGTTCAAGAACTTCTCAGTAAATCAAATATTGTTTGGAAATATCTTTAGGATCTATCTTACCAACCACAAGGTTCACAACAAAATTACCCTTAAGTTCGTCATTTCATCCACAGCGACCCATATGAAGTTATCTCTTATGTGGTTTATTATCCTTTCCATTGTTTCTTCATAATATATATGCAGGCAATTCTTTCTTGGTATTGATTGATCAGGAATTTGTCGCTTTCATTACTGTCATAAGAAGGATGCAAATTCAGGCCACTTGGAATTTAAAACATGGGATGTTCGCAGCGACCATTGCACTACACAAGTCCTTACATAATTAGTTTCTTTAAAATAAGGATTTTTCGAATAACTTAGATTTTTCTTTTGTATGAAGTGTGTGCTGCACATGTTGCTCCAATTGTGATTTTACGAAACATCCAATTTTGTTGTTACTTAACTCTACCATTGGTTTTGAATGAGTCGTTGATCCCAGCCCATTACTTTATTTTAATATTCTGCAAGACTCGGCTGGTGTCATGGTGAAACAATAAATAACCTGATGGTAGCTTACTGTTAGACTTTCCCTTTCAACCGGTCATGTGAAACTAAAATCACTTGAGATATTACAAGATAAGAATGTAAGTGGTTGGACTAGTATGTTGGAGGGCAGGGAGGTTCCAGACTGAAATTCCTTATCTACTTGTAAAATTCTTTAAAAAATGCATCAAAAGGTTCATTGTGAAGAGAGAAGGCATATACTTAGTGGAAAAACACTTGACTACCCGAGTTGGATTCTACCCCTTTCAATAGTTCATTGAAAAATTCCTTTCATCTGATTTATACAAACCAAACCAAATCAAACCATGTTTAAATTTTCAATTTGCAATTAGTATAAAGATATATTAAACATCACAAAGTAGGTAGCTTTATGTAAAATCACTTGAAATATATAAACATGTCAAAAAAGTAAAAATATATAAAATGGGGATCAGTTAAAATTTGATTCTCATTTTATATATTATATTAAGCCTAATATGGTGATTTGTTGATATTTCTATTTTCTGAGCATCTAAATGGCAAGAATAGAATATGTATTTACATAGAAATCCCAGCTTTAGAAATAACTTTCAGAGTTTTGTAACTTTACTCTTTTCCTACAATAGAACTATTAACAATGTATTTGATTGTAATGGCTACTATATATTTCTATATAATTGTGTTATGTTCCTGTAATTTAGTGCAATAAGAAACAAACGTGTTAGTCAATTGGGCAACTAGATCGTGCCTCTACAAAATTTGTTCAACATTAATGCTTTATAGTATAAGCTATGTTAAAATGTGTATTCCTTACACAATCGGGGAAGAATTAACTCAAGTCAAAAGCTACAGTATAAACTTTTACATTGGTCCAAGAAGTGTATAATGTCAAAAAAAAAATTCTTCCGTTGATAGTTCAGAAGGTGGAGGGTAGCTACAAAAGCTACCCCCTAAAAATCTCTTTCCTACTAAATGCCCTCCCACAATAAAATATTAAATGCTACATACATGCTTGTCTCACACCGTTTTGAGAGTAACTCCTGAATATACTTCATCAATTGAGGAATAGCCTACATGAATAGAGGCTACACCTTTTTTTTATGCATTTATCTACACTCTAGAATCATTGGTTCCCAAACTTGTTGAATTGTGCACCACCCAAACAATTTCTCTATTTTGTAGTACCACCAAGATAGTGCTGAATATTTTAATATCTCACTCATTTTAATGGCGCCCAGGAATATAATGACACAACACCATTTATAGATTAACCGTTTTTATTTATAATTATTTAATATTTATACTTAATCAATGTGGATAATAGGGCACACGTATCAAAGGAATATAAAAAATACTCATATTTACCCCTCCAACAACTGTTTAAATCTATTTTCCTTTTGGTTTGATTTTGTCCTAATATATTTATTTTATTTGATGAGACATACTATTTTTACAACTTGAATTTGCTTGGTAGTACACATATCATGGTTTGGGAACCGGTACTTTAGCTAATTGAGCCGAATACTTTGCGCGTCCTCTTACTAAGCTAGTTGCTTAGTTCCCGTTGGGAGAATAATATTTATCATATTTTAATTAATATATAGCCTCAACGTCTGTCCTAGAATTACGCTAGTTTGTGAGTCGTGTGCTTATATAGTCACTTTCCAATATAGGTATTCAGAAAGGTCACAATAAATAATTATTAAACTATAATTTAAACAAAGTTTCTAAGTCATATGCTAATATAGCCAATTTTCAGCATGTTTAGAAAGTGGATGAATAACTTTCCAATTGATTTTAAAAATCTAGAGAATCATTATATTATACAATTAGTAACAAATTTGTTTTTTAAACAACATAGCAATAAGTAATAAATAGGCTTATGATAATATGTTTTCAGTAAACGCAGATTTAAAACTATTTCAATTTACTAGAATAATAAAGCAGTTTTCTAATTAGTGTATATTAGAAATAGTAACAAAGCTTATTCAATGTAGCCAGTTTATTCAAACACTTTGTGTGAACCCAAAAGTTCAGGTAGAGGCGGCCGACCGGTCTATGCTTTGTTTGTCATTCAGAATACATAAAACCAATCGACCAAAAGAGTGACACACATCAGGGTGGGGAAAGTATTAGAGTGGTAGGAGTATTTCCTCTCCTCAAGCAGTACCTGCTTCTCGTTTTGAGAAGGGAGATAAGACCCAAAATGAAATTTGGTCGTCTATTCTGCCGCACCTTAAATATTGTTGGATTGAAACCATAAGGTAATGTGAATGTCCCACATAGGGTGCTGGTGTACCCAAGAGCTTATTTTGATCAATGGGTATCATTACATCAAGTAATGCAAATAAAATATAATGTTCTTAAAAATTAATTGAAATTTTAATTTGCTGAATTTTTATATTTGAAATCGTTTATTATTGTGAATTTTAATTTTGTTTTAGGATGATCTCATATCAATAAGACGTAGGCCACAATGTAAAGAATGGCCAGGGTCCCTAGATCCCATCTATAACAAGTGAGTGTTTATACAACTGCCAAATCTTGTAAATCTGCTTTGTTTTGTGATAATGTTATTATATACAAGCTTCATACACAATTATGTGTAAGTTATACTTTAGTAAATAATTTAAAACCATTCTTATCTAGAAACCATTGCTTATATAATATAATATATATACATACAGAGAGAGAGAGCTACTTTCCGATGGGTCTATCCCTTTCTTGTTGACATATAAGTGTTAAGCTTGTTTTTAATATATTGGGCCTACATAATTATTATATTATTTCAGATGATTCTATGTTTAGTAATTTATGTTCTCTTTGATTTACAAATTGGTTAAAAATACATTTAGCAGGATATGTTGTGATATGGTCCCTTAAAATAGAAATGGTATTCTTTATTTTACTTAATAGCAGCCAGGGATCTGATAGCAGCCAGGGTATCTAATTAGTTAGGGTAAAAATTAAAGTATTTGATAGTAGCCAGGGTCCTAATAATGTCCAGGCTGATTTAATTGTATTTGGAAATAGGTATCCCGAGAATTTTTCATGGGTCTCACACTACATAATTTTCCTAGTACCCCCTTCCATATTATATATTGTTTCAATGTTTGAGAATAAATATGAGAGCTTGGGTGGAAAGCAAATTTTTTAATAGTACTATTAGGTCAAACACAAAAGTTAAGAGTTTTTATATCTTTACTTGTGTACTGTTTTAAAATTAGTATTGGACTGAAAGGTATATATCTATAAGGCAAAAAAACAATAGTAGTCTGTTTGAGTGGCTATGCGAGCTAAGACATTGGCTCACAATATAGCTTATTGGATTGTCAGAGACAAGGGTCCAGGTCTGAATCTTGGCCAGATGTGCTGGAGCCTGTCATCACATAGGTTATATAACTAGTTTTCTGCTCCTTTCCTCATTCTAATGTGGGTGCACTTCTTCTTAAGTTATTAATAAGCTAATTTAAATTTAATCATAATGACATCTCTTTTATTTACCTCTCTAAATAATAAAATCAAATTTGTATACAATTTTTAAACTTTTTTTTTTAGGAATCTTTAGATGCCTTATTTTTACTTTTTAACATTAAGTTTTTCTTAAATTCATGATTTTAGAAATACATTTTCAAATCTTTCACACATTTCTTCACATTGGGACATTCAAAGTTCTTTAGGCGGTTATTCCATGACACTGTATATATTTGCTCCATGTCTTACTACATGTCCTAGCTCTATGTATTTTATTATACTAATGGGGTAGGATTGAGGAAGGTGTTGTTCAGATGTGCCCAAATTTGTGTGTAGGAAGATTGGGGAAACCATTTAGGAAAAAACCACCCCCACTACATCAAGCTAGGATTCAAATCCCAACCTCCCCATCATCGGTAAGCACCATACTAGATGAAGTTGACATTTAGGCCAATCTTGCAATGTCAAGTTATTCTATTAATTTGGGCTTAACATAAGGTTAACCTACTTTGTTGGCCCCATGGTCTGAGGTGCCACTCTTGTGTTAGATTAGACGGTCGATGACAGGGAGATAGTAGTTTGAATTCTGGTCGGGTGTACTGAGGGTGATGTTTCAAAAATGGTTCTCCACTTTCCCTCCATGCAAATGCAGGTATATTTATTCTAAATTCAACCTTCCTCATTCCTAACTCATTAGTGCAATTAGTACATATGCATATAAACTGACAAGGTATTAAGACATTGTGCTAAAAAACATAAGGAAAGAGATAACCAACACTAATTTTTATTTTACAATGTTTGGTTTGTGCTAATGTCCTGGTAAAAGGGATTGTAAAGTTAATGTGAGAGCTACCTTCCAGTTAGCATACATCCGCATCCTCATTAACTTCAAAACAGTCTGCCATATTGTTTTACGGCAATTGCTCTTTCAAGTAAGGTATTATTCTTCTCTTTTGAAAATAATGGATGTTTTAGGTTTACCGCATTTGATTAAACAGGGGTTTAACTAATTAGCACTCACAGCTTTGCTCTTTTATAATTTTAAATTTTAAGGAATATTTTAAGTATCCATTTGGCATACTTGTTATGAAATGTATCTACCATGCAATTGGTCTTTGTTTGATTCTGTTCCCATCCTATTTTTAAGGTAACTTTTTTTTTTTAAATTACTTCCAAATTTCCTCCAAGATGTTATGTCATTTCATTGCTTTATTTGATAGGTAGGCCTTTCGCTCTCACTTTGAAATTCTGGTGTGCTGATATAATCTGTCGGTTGAGAAAGTGCACGTTAAATACCTTAAATAGATGAACAAATAATATTACTTTTTGTTGGTTTCACCTTGCATATCAGAGAGAACATTTCTTGTTTAAATAATTATTTTATGTTAATGTACATATGTTTTTAGCATCTAGTTATTTTCTATAGACCTTAACAGGTGAGACCTGGGGCCATTACATGTCCAAAGCTAATTAAATATGGTGTTTATTTAAATTTAAAATAGTATGTTTAATCCATACATGCTCTCCCTCGAGAGGCCCCTGGAGCTGGTGTGGGAGACTGTTTATTCTGTAATAAACCTTTTAAATAGATTTTTTCTAATTTATTTGATTTTTTTTAAATTTTGCTATAAATTTTATATTTTAAAAATTGGCTTTGACTCTATTTAGATATTTAATGATTTTTAAGCTTAAAATAATGGCATTAAAATACACACCTCCTCTGTCTATATTAACAGAGTATACCCACCTTTTTTTAAATAGAAAAATACACTATATTTATGACTACTGCATAAAATGTCCTATAAACAACATAAACATGAAGATAAGAATTCTACTTTAATTTGTTTTTATATAAACTCCTATGATTTCACAAAGTTGTAATAGTTAACTTATAATCTAGTGATTCAAATTAAGCCACTCAAAAGCTTTGAAAAAATCTAGTGCTGAGAATCTTATAGATAAGAACTAGTGGAAGTAACCGGTTCGTAACTTGATGAGCTCGTCAAAATAGTACTGTAAAATGCCACACCAAGTTTAATCAACAGTTAGACTTTGTGAACAGTTATGTAACATGACATTTGTAAGATTGGGCCTTAGTCTGTGTTCCACCGGTTAGGGTTTATACACGTCCATACATATAGTCTAGCTATTAGTGGTGTTAACCAGAGTTCACAATAGTTTTCTGGTAAAGATTAAAGTCATCACTTTACTGTCAGGAAGAAACCATGGTTTGCCACGTTTCCATAACGTTTTGTCTGGGAATGTTGGTTTTAAATTTTTGGCCGAATTTTTTTTTTTTTTTTTAGAATGTGTGGTTTTTATTAATGTAGAGGTTATAAAAGAAAAAATCAACTGGAGTTCAGACCCACTTCAGTTATCGAACAGTCTAAGGTGTCACTCTCTTGTTAGACTCAGGCCTGCTGATGACGGGTAGATTGGGGTTTGAATCCTGGTCGGGTCTACTGTGGGTGGTTTTTCCTAATTGGTTTGCCATTCTTCTTACACACAAATGCATGTAGATTACCTCTAAAACTCTTCCTTCCTCATCCCTACCCCATTAGAGTAATTTTCATATAGACATATAACCTTAACAGGTAGTAAGATGTGGTGATAAAAAAAAAACAGAGGTCAGAATTTAAGTAGAGTGGTTTATAGGAAATTCGATCACATTTGAATGAATGAAGGAAGGGCAGGAAAACACCAGTGATACATGTGGTAAGCCTGCTTCAGTACTCTTGACTGGCATTTGAACACTGACCTCCCCATCAACAGTGACCTAATGCAATGCAAGTATAATGCCTTTGACTATACAGCAAATGGTGTAGGTATAATCTTATTAGTTTGGCAGCTAAGAGGTAGGATAGTTTTATATTGGAATTCAAATTATTATCTTTTTTTATAACACTGCGTCTTACTACCGGTTCAGGTTATAGGCATATGTGATAATTATTCTAATGTGGTAGGGATGAAAAAGTAAGTATTTTAGAGGTATGGAAGGGGAGTGAGAAGCCATTTAGGTAAAAACACCCTCAATGGACTTAACTGTGTTTCAAAACTCAACCTACCTGTCCTCAGCAGGCCAGTCTAACATGAGCGTGATGCCTTATACAATTTAGCCACTGAAGTGTGTAGTCAATAGCTACTGCTAGAAAAAATATATAAATGCCTAAAATTCAAAATGAAATTACAAAAATAAAACTATAGCATACAAGTTTTGAACATATATTGATTTTTAATTTTTTTAAAGTCCATTCAAATTAATAGAATAGTGGCTTTTACTAAAAAGAGTCATGAAATTTAACTATAGAAATTTATATATTTAGAGTTTTTGAAAACGCTTAGGTCTTATTTCAATTATTTAGATCATAAATTTGAGATCGGTTTTACATAAACAATAAATTCGCACCTTAAAAAAAATCATAGTTTTTAAAATCTAATATTAAATTAAACATTTGAAAAAAGTTTATTTTATCTTAGAAGACCTATGATACTTAAATAAAGTTTTCAAAAAGTAAATAGATCAACTTTTATTGCATGTCAATATATATATATTTTTAACTATGTTTATGGTGGATAACCTGAACTGTTAGTAAGATGTGGTGCTAAAAATAAAATTATGTTTATAATAACCCTTGAACCAATATAATGTATTGCTGACACCTTTGCTCAGGCGGTAACTCTACTGAGCAAAGGATTCTAGGCTTGATTCCTGTTATGGCTGAATAATTTATCATTGGTGAAATGTGTACCCTTTAATAGTGATGAATTAACGGTCGGGGGCTGGATGTTGTGTCTGTTTTAGATTTATATTAGTTTATTAACCATGTGCGGATATAATCATTTGGTTCAGAAAGTTCACTTTAAATACCTATCTATACCTCAAGTAAAGGAAAAAATAAAATATATTAAATATAATTATAAGTACCATGTCATATCAACTACTAATATAAAGAAAACTGCTCAGATACATAAAGACAAACACTATATACATATGTCTCACAAACATTTTTTACTTTCTCGCTGTCTTGCAGGTAGTGAAAGTATTGTGATAATCAAAAAAATCGAACTCAAGATTTTGATGATTGTCGGTAGACTTTTCATGAACCCCTAAACCAAAAAAAGTGTTTTTTGAATTTTCGTCTGTCTGTCTGTACCTCGGACTAGAGCCTAAACTATTTTACCGATCGGGCTAAAATTTGGTATTTAGGGTTTAATAGGGTTGCCCCGAGGGGTTTTTGGAATTTGATCTCTAACCCTAAAATTAAGTGTAGTTAACTGAAAGGTGAAAGAGAATAAATCGATTTTCTCAAAATTGGCTCTAACAATTTTGATTAAATTTCATTTTAAAACACTTATAAATAACCCAAAATAATGGCTACACTCAATATGTTGGCAAAATGACTTTAAGGGTTCCAGTCTGATGCGTAAATTCTTATTTCTTATCATAGCTCCGAAACTATTTGAGATATGACACTACTTATCATTGCAAATATATGTAGATATATTTATAATACAAATCTTTTATTCAAAACATATTTTTATAAAACCAATAACTTTCAAATTATACACACACACACACACATATATGCATTTTTAAGCCTGTCTTGGACAGGCTGATGTTAATATTATCCAACCTAACAAATTTATAAATGCATGAACATCATAGATGGGTGACCTGGTGGTCTAGGGGTAAGGTGTCAGACTTCTATGCTGGCGGCTGGGGTTCAATCCTCGGTCCCGGCACAGATTTATCTGATTACCAAACCCTTCCTTCACCTCTGACAAGACATCTTGTGAATGCGGGGAAGGCCAGGCCTCCACCGTGGTTCGGATTCCACGTTAAACTGTAGGTCCTTCATTTCATCTCACAATCACCCTACCATTACACATTAGCGTAAGTGCGTATACCCGAATGGGTAGTAAGACGCGATGCTAATAATAATAATAAACATCATAGATTTTTCTTTTAACTTAAATTTTTAACAAACAATGTGTTTTAATCTAAACTGAGTATGCTATGTCAGAAGTTGTTAAAAAATCCTATCCACTGAAACCTTATTCATAGCTGGGTCATTCCATATGAATTCACCCAGAGGTGGTTACATGACAATTTTTGAAGACAACCCAGGACAGGGAAATTATAGGTTAAAATCTTCTTTGGGTGAACTGGGGGTGGTTTTTGCTAAATAGTTTCCCACTCTTCCTCCCCGCAAATGTGGGTTCACTTCCTTTAAATTCAACCTTCCCAATTCCTAACCCTTTAGCTTAATTAGTACTATTCGTATCCCCTGAACGGGTAGTAAGACACGGTGTTAAATAAATTCCAACGACCCTTGATAATGGAATCCATGTTGCTAAATAAATTCTAATGACCCTTGATAATGTAATCCATGTTGCTGCAGTTGATTTCTGGAAAGATGTTCTTGGACCCGGAGGCTTGAAGAACTTCACATACAGGTCTTAATTTTCACAATTGATATTTTCATTTACAGCAAGCCACCACTCTTCATCATAAATACAAGCTATATAAGCACCACATTTTAAATCAGAATAGTTGAAACCAGATTGTGTTGTTGCTAATGGGAGATCTTTATATTCAAAAAATGCAGAAGGTCGGTGATTGAGACTTATTGAGAGGTAAAAATCTGTGCTTTTCTCTGGTTTGAGGTAGCCAACTGGATTGCATTTTTCAAATCTAGATTTCAACACTTCCTTATTTGTCTTTACTCCTTCTGTTGAAACAAAAATGTAAGATATGCCTTTGATGTTTTTCACAGTGAAATGATACAAATCCTTTCGGGTGAGGATCTGGTTTGTATAGGCTCCTTGCAAGCTTGCTTATGTGGCTTCTCTCATCTTCATAGTACCTCTTACTTCATCACAGCCATTCTTCCCATGAGCTAAAGCAAAGATATACCACTCAGCATCTAGGTCAAAATCAAACTTGTTATGGCACTGTTGATGAAGTTATTTCTTTTCTTATATTGACTAGAAGCTCCATCACTGAAATAAAATCTTTTCTGGCCAATGGAAGAGCTTCTTTGAGTTGACTTTTGAGGTATTTTTAAAACCTATGAGGTTCCTGCTAGAGAAAGATCACCGCAGGTCAAGTGAACAGTACAAACAAGATAACACAATAAAACAAACATCAGTCAGCACAATAAAATTACAAGTGATGAAGTCACGGATGTGCGCCCCAAACTTATAATGGGCATGACTCTACTGTCTATTGTCTGTTAAAGATATGCGCTGCGCATGCTTAAAGATGGCTACACTAAACAACTGCAACTCGTCATAAAAGAATACCAACATTCTAACAGTTCCACTGTGTTGTGTTCTAGGTGTTAGGTGGTCACTTGTGAAACTCAGGCAATGACTCTTCAAAACACCATCTGACTCGAAGTAATAAACAAAAGGATGAAGAGTGGCCTGCGTGCTTACCCAATGGAAACTTTGAATTTCATCCTATATCACAAAGCTTATCTTACATTTTTGTTTCAACAGAAGACGTAAAAACAAGTGAGGAAGTGTTGAAGTCTAGATTTAAAAAATGCAATCCAGTAGGCTACCTCAAACCAGAGAAAAGCACAGATTTTCACCTCTCAATAAGTCTACAATAAGATGTTACCAAACATCTTCATCTTTTGAATATGAAGATCTCCCAATAGCAACGACACAATCTGGTTTTAATTATTTTGATTTAAAATGTGGTGATTACATAGCTTGTATTTATGATAAACAGAGGTGGTTTGCTGTAATTGAAAATATTAGTTGTGAAAATGATGAATTGTATGTGTAGTCCTTCAGGCCTCCAGGTCAAAAACCATCTTTCCAGAAACCAACTGCAGCATCATGGATTCCATTATCAATGGTCATTGGAATTTATTTAACACTGTCTTACTACTCATTCGGGTTATACACTTAAGTACTAATTATGCTAATAGGTTAGGAATTGGGAAGGTTAATTTTAAAGGAAGTGAACCCACATTTTTGTGGAGAGAGAGTGGAAAACTATTTAGGAAAATCTACCCCCAGTTCACCCGAACAAAATTTGAACCTCGATTTCCCCGACCTGGGCTGTCTTCCTTGTTCTGAACTGTATAGCTCAACACGAAACTAGCACATTAGCTAACTATGCCACCGAGGCGGGTAAGGAGCCTACCACACCTACAAGAAGGAGTCACCAGATAACTGATAAACTTTGCAATGAAATATCACAGTTTTATGTGTATAGCCCGAACGGGTAGTAAGACACGGTGCTAATAATAATCACAGCTTTACAATACCTACTCTCAATAAAGGATATCAATTTTAAGGGTGAGCCACAATTTACATTTATAAATTTTGGGTCTTGTTAATCACTGCACAGAAATAAAACCTGACAAGTCTAAAACTACAAATTCTTGCACAAGTTGCTATCATACAATACTTAATCCCCCCCTAGTTTCAGATTTTTTCGGTTCCTCCACTTAAGCTATTGAGGCCTGAATATTAGAAAATTTGAGTGAGTGGCCATGTTTAGGACTTAATATAAAATAAGAGGAAAAAAATTCTAAGTCTTGAAATTTCATAGAATAAGACATTGGGGGTAGATTAAAAATTGGTGAAATTTTGAAGATCTAGATCAATCTCTTTCATTCCCTTTAAAAAAATGTATGCTGAATTTCAGGCTAAATCTCAGCCATTTAGGTTACATTTAGACGGAACTTACAGTTACATGAAATGTAGCCCACTTTAAGAGCAGAATAATGGCTCCTGTCCCAAGTTTCTAGATCTTTTAGTTCCCGAGATATTTTAGTTTTTGTAAACATCAAAATAATGTCAAATTTAGCATCGGTCATGTTGGAAAGGTGACGGTACAGGCAATACTGGTAGGAGTAAATTTAAAATAAAAAATTTTATTTAGCTACTGGAACATGTAGGATCATTTGTGCAGAATATAAAAAAAATCAAAATTGGTCATGCAACCAAATAATTTTTTTCTGGTTGATTTAATATGGAATGACCCAGGTGTAGGCTTTGTATTAGTTGTGAAAAAGGGATGTTGACAACAGAAATAATATATAGGATTTGATCTTAACTTTTCAAACACTAAAGGTAAAGTATTGCAAACGTTAAAAAAAAAATCTAACCCAAAATATTGATGGATGTCGTGGTCTCATGCATGATCCCCCGAATCCCATAACGTGATTTTTGCAATGCTGTCTGTCTGTGTGTCCGTTTAACCCTAAAATTAAGAGTAGTTTAATAAAAAGTGAAGAGAGAAAAATATAGTTTCTTGAAATTAGCTCTAACGATTTTGATTAAAATTCTTATTTAGGCGTTGTTTAAGATTTTAAATAAAGTGGCTATTTTCATTTTTCACATAAAAATTACTTTTAGGGTAAGTTTCAGAAGCGGAAATTCCCGTATCTCCGCAACTATTTGAGATAGTAAATAATTTTTGCAAAATTGTAGTACTATTAAAAAAATAAATAACTTTTATTTGAAATATATTTTTATAAAACTAACCGTTTCTGAGATATTCACAAATATATTAATACCATTTCGTGAGCTTTAGTTGTAAATAGATACTACTTAAATTTTAACGCAATAATTCTCTAATATCATAGAGTAATTAAATATAAGTAATTATTTGAAAAATCTTATGTTATTTTGCTTTTAACCTCGTAGGAGAAATGTTTGTACAATAATGTACAATTTTATACTCATTAGTCAATGTTTACATTTTTTATTGGTCAAAATTTATAAATGAGGAATTTATTAGTGCATCAGGAGTATTATGTGTTAAATTTACTTCTTGAAAACTTTAAATTTAACTCACAGGTGTTTTGACCTAATAAATTTAAACTTAATTGGGGGGTTGATCGGTTTATATGTATGTAGTGAATTATATTTAGGAGTATTATGTGTTAAATTTAATTCTTTAAATCCTTTAAATTTAATTTATAGGTCTATTGGGTTCATAAATATAACCAAATTGAGGGTTAAGTGTTTTATATGTAAAGAACTAGATTTTGGGGTATTATGCGTTAAGTTTATTTCCTAAAATCTCTTAAATTTAATTTATAGATATTTTGACTTGATAAATTGCAACACCTAATAAAATGTTAAAATTTTAACCGTAAGTCGAAATTTTAATATGAAGTGTTGACCTTTGGGGACCCAATATTGATCCTTTTTATTGGTCCAAACATACAAATGAGGACATTAATCCTTTAAAAATAAAATTACCGAACTTAAGACTGGGACTCAAAAAATGTTTTACGATAGTATAGTGCAATTTATGCTTTGGTTCATTAGTGTATATTTCGTTTTGAGTAAATATCTTCATTTTTAAACAATAGAGTGAGAAAGTCTGTGCGGAGCTTTGTACCATTTATTTTATTTTTCTTTATATATAATACATGAGTTCAATGTGTTTTAATGCTAGTAAAATACTAAAAAAACTAAATTTTGCTATCACTCAAAGATTTTAATTATTTATACTTTTTTATTATTTTAATTCAATGAAACAAATATATTAAAATAAATAACTCTCTATATATTTTTTACTTGCAAGTCATAGATAAAACATCTGGAACACTTTAATCACAATAGTAGAGATAATGAGTCAAATGAAGTTTATTTTAGTAAAACCCAGGAAGAAAAAAAGTTACTGCCTGAAAGACGACTAAAAGGCAACTAGTCATGTTAAAGGTATGGGGACTGCTCTATTTATTAACTTCTATTGTTTATTATAATTTATCTAAATTAAATATGTGATATTATATTTTGTGATGTCAATAAAATAATTTTTCCATAAAAATCTTCAAACACATACATTTTTTACTTAATTAGTAAAGTGTTTATTGGTTATATGAAACTGATCTTAAGACATGTGATTTGATGTTCACCTATCGAAAAACCCTTTGCCACTGCCTTTTTTTCCAGCTGAAAAAATAAAGTTAGATAACTTTTAGAGATATAGCTGCTAGGCTGATTCTAAAAAAGCAGTTAAAACATGGATGTTTTGATGCTAGTTGCCACTCTCAGACTCTTGATAATACACCTGCCTGTCAAAACTTGACTCTTAAATCTTGACCCAAAAAAATGAGGTGTGGCTGTGTCGGTACATGGTTTTTTTTACGTTAATGCACTACACATCTTCCAATTTCTTTCGCTCCTGATACTTCCTTGTTCATTCTAACCCAAACATTGGGGTTTATCGAATAGCTGACAAATTGCTTTTTCCCGTCTTATACATTCAACATATTTTTAGCCGGATTTCCAGCGAGTATAGGAAAACATTGTAAAATTTCTAGAATTGGTCATTTTCAGTCCACAATTTCTTCACCTACACTGTAATTAAATTTAAGTATTATTAGTTAAATCAATAGATCTTGACACGAGCTGTTAATTGACACTAAAAACGATCTCCACACAACAACAGAGTGTAATGTTATAATTGGTGGAAGTTTTCGAGGTGCAGCGGATCATACACAAAAGGGTGGATATCCTCTTCCCCCCAGCCCTGCCACTTGCGCGGCGCGATATCTGAAGTTCAATGACGAATATTTATTCTTCAGCTATTGAATGACATCAGTTTGGTTATCCTACCTCTAATACTTTAAAAATTAATAAGCCAAATCTTATCGGACAGTTTCATCACAACTTTTTGTACTATACGCCCTAGTACTGTTCTGAATTTAATGACATATTCACGTTAAAAGCCAGGTAGATTCTACATGAGCAATAAAATGATGCTGTTGCTGCTTCCTCTTCTGCAGAACTGTTTTAAACTGGAGACCATACAGGTCGGGTGAATTGAGAAACTTTTTGGTTTAGAGGAAATTTGTGTTTCACGATTTAACTTCATAATTAGTATATGCTCAGGATTAAACATCAATCAAAGGCGTTTGCTATCCATCCTTACAAATACATTTTTGTGTGTCAAACAAATTTAGAAAAAATACACAACTGTTACACAAACATACATACACACACAAACACTAAGAAAATTAAAAAATACACCACATAAAAAACATACAAAAATATATAGAAACTCACTCGTGATGTGAATGCAGCAAAACTGTTTATTAATGCTCCATGTACACTGATTCACGTTCTTATTGCTAGGTGTTGCAACACCTCCGGAGGTTGCTACAACACCAGCAGAGGCAATGGTCATAACACTTGTCTAGATAAAAACTTTGTTCCTAACTTGACAGCAAGGTTTTCTATATAAGGGTGTGGTTGCTGGTAGCAAAACAGCCACACTTTAGCTGCTCATGTATAATCAACTCGCAGTGGGTTTACAGAACGGTTTATTCCTTTTCCACACTTAACTTGCTTTGCTTACATAATGGTCGAATGTGTACTGAATTTCAATATGCCTCGAAAGTTTGAAATTTATCTAACAATGCCACTTGTCTGACAATTGTATTTTAAAATCTAAGTACAAGATTCTAGTACCATCAACAAGAAAGCATTTAAGCTGAATTTTGGGTGCAAAATAGGTGAACAGGGTGAACATTGGGCTCCTCGCATCGCTTTTGCCAACTGGGAAGATGTATTTGAGAGGATGGTTGAAAGGTTACAAGACGTATGCCATTTGCTGTTCTAATGGTCTGCCAAAAACAAATATATTATTTTGACAGACTTAATTCTTCTTGTTTAAGATATGTGGAATTTCTTTGAAACATAAATATACTATACAATATCCATCATTTTCTTCTATCATCAGAACAGTGCATTACAGTAAATATCTGCCAGCGCCTAAACCTCCTGAAAAATGAAATTTTTTTATGACACCAATCCCAATGGAACCTTACATCAGTATTCCAGATTTTAAGCCTTCTACATCGAATGAGCCACACATTATCTTCGAAGTTGGAGGGGACTTGCACTTATCTTGAAGTCCAGTAGAGTTGTTAGGGTCACGATTGCAAGAGAAGAATACAAATATTTTGGTCTTTTGTTACCTGCAATAAAGATATTGATCAGAATTTTGCTTCAGGGAGTGGTTTTATTTTACTTCGCCGATATTGGTTAGGTCATGACTCCAGTGAAACAATCTCACAAAACTAAAAAGTAGCAACTTTTCATTGATGCATTTGAGCACAGTATAAAAATTTTTCTTTGCAATAGCAACAAACATCCCTCTATCATTTGTTTGTGAAGTACACATGAAGGAAACTTATGAAAACATGAAACTTCTACATTACTAAATTAATTACAACAAGCACTTTGGGACAAAGTGTGAGGACTTGAAAGTTATAGAAATCTTTCCAGGCATGCAATTAGGACATACAAAGTTTTGAATTTTTATTTATGAGTGGGACAGCAATGCCAAGAACAAGCAATACTCAATAAATCATTATAACAAACTTAAGAAACTGACCCCACATAAACATTGTTGTTCACGATCCTTTAGTTGATGCTTTAAAAGTGATCTTACCACAAATTCATATAACTTTTGGTTTGGTAAAGAATTTGTTCAAGCCATAAAGAAGGATTTCCCCAGTTTTTTTATTTCACAATTCTAAATTCCCGCACTTTATTGAGACAACGAAAAAAGAATGGGTCTTTGTTTGCCCACAAAAACTTGCTACATACAACTTTTTTTTTCTTCTGAAATAAGTTAAACTATCAGCTTCTACAGCATTACATGATGTTTGTAGCAATAAATAACAAAGCAGACAGTTACCAGGAAATCATGGGAAACTCCTTCAGTCATACGAATAGTGTTTATCATGTCACTTAAGATTCACTTTTTATACTTAATTTTGGGTTTCTTCCCACAAAATCTTTGTGTAGTTAGTGACAAACATGGATATTGTTTTCACCAAGATTATGGGAAAACAGTACCGTTCATATTATGTGTGTAGAAATATTACTATTTGAATGATGTATTTCTTTTTTACCAAGAGTGATATAAATATTCTTAAAACATATCTGTAAAGGGGGAAAAAAAGTCACACAATATTTGTCAAACAAGAATAATTTTAAAAAATGCACGGTAGCCCTTTATCGGGGTTATTATTTTTTTAATAACATACTTCTCTATATTATACAAATATTAAATTTACTAAACTCCATTCACAGTAGGAATTTCTCTTTGAAAGGTCTTTTTTCCTACCAATATTCTACTATATAATAGATTTCTGGTAGTGAAAAAGGCCTTTCAGAAAACAATTCCTACGCTAAACAGACTTTAGACATGTATTTTAATATCCAAGGAGATTTGTAAAAATCTCTTTGTCTTGTTAGGGGAGAAACTATAAAATTGCCATCATGAAATTAAGTAATTTCACACACCCTCTAAAACAAAACAATAGTTTTCAGAATAAAAACTTGACACAAACCAGTAAAAAAACTTTTGGTTGACTGAAGCTCATATATTGACTAAGTGTACACGTTTTCTCGCACTCATGTTTCTCACTCACTCCAAGTAAATATTAGTTCAATTTCTTAGAACTAATCCTTCTCAATCTGTTTTCTTAGTATAGATTGTGTATGTGCCTAATAAACAGCTTTAACACTAGTATCTATGAATAAAAAGTGAAAGAGGAAAAAAGCGATTTAAAGGAGGATTGGAGAAACACTGTGATGCTGATTGGTTATTTGTATTTTTCATAGTGTGCGGGGTTTGTGGGACCCTGAACGGTGGCACCTTGACAGCAAACAATCTGGAACACCTACTGAAGAGGAGGGGCTCAAACCTGGAGGGATGGAACTTCCTAAGGTAAGCATTAATTTTATAATCAAGTTATTCATCGTGTCAAATCAATACACTTAATAACCTCACCTTGATGTCAAATAATTACACTTAATAACCTCACCTTTTTCATAAATTGATGTCAAATCAATACACTTAATAACCTCACCTTTTTCATAAATTGGTTCCACTTACTAATTTGAAAGAGAAACAGGAATAAGTTCTATTTATCAGTTTGTTTTTTATTTAATTTTTTATTCAGGGTATTTAACAAGCACTTTCTGAACTGACTATATGAGGTTTGGCTATTAAAGAACCGGACTGATGCTCTAAAAAGTGGATTTACAAAATTACTCAATGGACATGTTATCACCTTCAATGTAGTCCTCGATCCCTACACCTCATCATATGAATCTTCCACTTTTGGAAGCAATGTTTCAGGTCCTTTTCTGAGAGGCTGTTCATGAGCTTCATCGCTTTTTCCTTCACAGCATCAACAGACTCGAAACAGGTTCCTTTTAGTGCAGACTTGATCTTCAGGAACAGAAAAAAGTCACACGGGCAAGATCAGATGAGTAAGGTGGTTGTTCCAACACTGGAATCTTGTGCTTCACTAAAAACCTCTACATAAACAGCACTTTATGTACTGGTGCATTGTCTTGATGAAGAATCCAAGAGTCGTTCTTCCACATTTCAGGTCTTCTTCTTATGCGTTCACAAAGGGTTGTCAAAACCTCCTTATAGTAAACCTGGTTAACAGTCTGAGCTTCAGGTACCCAATCAATGTGAAAAATCCCTCTGATATCAAAAAATACTATCATCATTGCTTTGAATTTTGACTTGCTCATTTGTGCTTTCTTTGGTCTCAGTGAACTGGGACTCTTCCAATGCATGGATTGGCGCTTAGTTTCAGGGTCGAACTTAAAAAATCATGATTCGTCACAAGTTATCACCCATCTTTACCATTCAAACACTTGAGTATGAGATAAACACTTATCACCATAAACTTCCTTTAACAAATTGTACGTTTCTCTAGCGGATTTCCTAAGTTTTACAAGAAAATTTACGTTGACACGCTGCTCACCTTTTACACTCAACATAATTCCAACGGAGCTCGAGTACACGGTCCACTTAGAACAAAGACTATAGCTGAACTGTCGGTCACACGACCTTGAAATTTGGAAGGTAGTGGGATAAAATAACATAGATCAATATCTGACTGTGCTGATTGTTGCTGAGACCTCAGGTAAGTGACAAAAAAATGAGTCCGGTTATTTAGTAGTACATTCATACACGAATTACAGATTAACATAATTCTACGAAAAATACAACACCCAATACCATTTCACTAATTATAAGTTTTTCGATCATATCAGGAATCAAACGTTTGACCCTTATTTCAATAGACATATACATTACCAAGCTAAGGGGTTTGGAGTACTGGTTTACTTTTTTGTCCATAAAGGACAACACAAGTTAATTTAAAGGTTTAAATATTTTCTTTTCATATGTTCAAATGTTTATACACATGTTGGGACTCATACCTAAGCAGTGCAAGTGGGACAAGGACACTGTTCACTGACTAAGTGGGTCTAATCAGTTAATATGTATCCTACAATAAAACTAGTATTTCTGTAAACAGTTGACCTTGCTCCATCCATGTGTTTACTGTTGCTACATTCTTAAGATTTATCTTTAAATTTCAATTTAAAATATCTCCTATAATGTTTCCTTAGGCTTAATGGATATTTTTCCCTAGCGATCAAATCAGACAGAAAACAGATCACTACCATATTCAATGTGCAAAATATTCACAGAGAAGAACCATTGTGCACGGGCTTAAGACGTTAGTCTTACTATCTATATGTCAAAATTTAAAAATTACACCATTGGTACTTGATCAATAGCTTTTATTCAAATCACTTGAAATGAGCTATTTAAGGAAAAACCTTTTGAGCGTCCGCCATATTGAAACGAATACCAGATTTTAAAACTTTATACAGGTATGGTTTGACCTAGGTTCAAAGAATGTCCCTGCTAAATTTATAAAATTGGTCCACGCATTTGACATTTTTATTGGAACAAAGTTTCCGAAATACATACAGACAGAAAAAATGCAGAGTAGTAGGTATAGCTAAAACAGAACTTTGCAATGATTAGTAAATATTTTATAAGTTGAATCAAAAAGTATAATGTGACACAACTTCAAACTACTTATCTTATATTAAGCCAAAGTGATTAATTTTACTTAAACTCTTTATTTATTTACTTTCTATGGTTAATAGTTCTACTTAATGTGGGTGAAACTAAAATCGGTTGTATTTCATCAGTTAAAAAAAATCATACTAACATTGAAATACTCTCAGGCACTTATTTATGGATGGCACATTTAAGCTTTACAATAAAATAAGGATCAGGTACCCTAGCTCAGTCAGTAGCGTGTCTGCCTACAATGCTAGGGTTCCCTGGTTTTATTTTCAGCATGGTCAACAAATTTATTATTGACGAAATATGGGTTTACCTTTCAAATTGATAAATTAACGGCCGGGGACAGGATGTTGTGCCTGTCCTAGGCTTAAGTTGGATTATAAGGCATATGCAACTACAACAGGCCGGTAGTGGAAAATATATGGTTTGAATAACAAACTTACAGTATTGGGTGAAAAAATAAAATAAGTATATTGAATTTATTGTTATAGATTTAAAAGAATCCAATGTCAGTAATAATATGGTTACTAATCATTAGACAGAAAAGAGTAACAAAGTGAATATGGTAAGTATTTTTGGTATTTATCATCTGTTTATTCAAGCGTTATATTTAATTTTTGAAGGGCAGTTTGTGAGTCTTAAAATTAAATATTATATAAAAAAGGAATGTTTAAAGTTATCCGATGCCCAAATTATTTTCTCAGAATGTCAACACTAAGTGATTAATATTCTTTGACACTAAATATATGGGCTTGGTTTTTTGAAAATTCTCTGCTCTTAACTTAAAATCAATTTCAAGGCTTTTTTGTGAGAGCTGACTTATTTTATTTGGGTGATCATACACAATTGTGTGTATAAGTTAGTTTTTCTGTTACCAGCGCCGCCTTGGTGACCCTCGCGAACGTGTACGTAAGGAGCAGGATGGGATAGTTCTTAGTCCACAACGCCGAAGTTTCAACTCGGGTTGTTATGTACCAGCAAACCAGCCTACAAGCAAATGTCCAGGCTCCCCTAGGTGTGTAGCATATCCTGAGTAATAAAAATAATTGTTCATTCATTCCAATTCCTATATTAAAGTTTTAGCTTAAAATCCATGTAAATTTACTCATACATATTTTAGTCCTAATTTATTTTGGCAAATATCCTACGTAGTGTAAGTTTTTACCTTAAGATTGTGATACAATATTTAATTTGATTGATTATTACTAGAATATTATATTATTGTTTGTGACCAATTTATGATTATACAATAAAAGTTGCAATATCCAAGACTATAAAGAGTTGCCAGGTATTATAATTTTTTATATATTAGAACCAGTATTCTAGTATAGTCCTGTATAGTGGACTCATGGACAGACTTTCCCCTCTTAATTTGTCATTTAATATACTCTTCTTTTTTCTCTTATAGCACTAGGTCTAGGTGTCCATAGAACACAGCTTTCAGTAAAAGATCTTGGTGGATTCAGTGGCAAAGTAAAATTTTAAAAGTAATATTTATTTTTGCTTTTGTATTGTTGAATAGCTTATGTAGTATTCTGTCATTAATATGCTACAAGGTTCTCTATTCTCAAATTTATTTTATATGTCAATTTTTCCTTTATTGTCAATACAGGTGTTTTACAGGCACTTTTTATGATAAAGAATGCTATGAAAAAATATTCCAATGACTGCTTGTGCTGCACTGATACACAGAATACTTAAACAGGGCCTTAGAAACAAATTATATTTGACTAGGTAATATGGGAACACATGGGAATGAACAAAGGAAGCAACTTTTCGCATCATACAATAGTGCTGCTATGCAGAGAACACAAATCAAAGAAACTCGCAGGCTTTTTGAACTCTTGGAACTTATACTATCAGTTGATGGAAAAGAAATGTAAAGGGCCTGTTGTTCAAATGCCAGTTAATATAGCTTTCTGGATCATCCCGTTCTCAATATTGCCTTTTGTACTTAGAATCATTTAATGCTCGAGTGTGTCTGAATATTTACAATTATTGACTTTTAAAGAATCAATATTATTTTATATATATATTTGTTTATTTTCTTGTCTTGATTAATACATATGTAAAAATTAATCTGCAATGCCATTTGATATATATTCCATATTCCTTTAAGATTCACTGAAGCTATTTTTAATAAACCTTTGTTACATTTTTGTTATTTCACTTGGTAATAAAAGTAAATTGTAGATTGCTATAAAAGGAGATATATTCAATTCTTCACTTAAATATTTTTGCAGTTTTAAAATGAAATCGCTTTTATTCATTGTTAACTAATTGGATTTTTTTTATATTTTACATTCTGACTTGAGTTGATGGTTCAGTGGGTTTGTTTTATTCTACATTTACACAGTACCATAAATATTTTAACATTTAATACTGGAAAAATAAATTGCACAAAGACTTAAGTTTAGTAGCTGCTAGCATTTTTACAAACAAATTAAATTATTAATGTATGAAATAGAAGAATCATCACTCACTAAGGAAAATTGTAAAAATGTTAAATCAGAGCACATTGAAATGTCTTCAAAACATGGCAAAGTCATGGAATTTTATAATATAACTTCTGTAACCACCCTGTTATTGTATCTTAAATAAATTACTGATTGAATTGTAAAATAATATGTATGAAAAAAGTGCATTGAGCAAAAACATTTAGTAATGAATAAAATGATATAGTATTAGGAAAATGTTAGAACACAAATAAAAGAAAATACACTAACACATATTTACACACACTTCAATATTTCGATGCTATTAAAGCAACTTCCTCAGGAAGTAGTAGTAACTGTGTTAGTGTCTTTTCTTTTATTCGTGTTCTACCATTTTCCTAATACTTTATCATTTTATTCATTACTAAATGATTGAATTGTAAAAGTAATTTTAACAAAAAAATACCTAACCTAAGCTAACACTTACCTTAGTGATACTGAAATATAAATTGTTCGGCTAAAACACTTATAAAACTACAAACAAATCTTTAAAAAAAAACTTTCACTGTCACATACAGCTTTTTCAAGTGAAAAAGTGAACTTTTTTTTAAGTCCCTGACGGCAGAAACACATTCTTATAAATTAAATTAAACAAATTAATAGATAATAATGATTGTTTTGTTAGTAAATAGAAAGTGCCATGATTCATAACATTAAGACTTTTTATAAAAGTGATATGCTTATTGATTAAAAAAATATTGTTTTACTATTATTTTTCTAATTTGTACAGGTGTAAATACTATGTTAATTCACATACAATACACATTCAATTTATAGATTTTTTTAAAATTTAGGGACTAGAATATCCTTCATTTCTCATCAGAAAATTCCAGCAATTTTCTAACAACTTCTTTAGAATACATTATACTAAAAGGGTGAGAATATATATTTTTTTTTTATTATGAGAACGTGAACTTTCAAAAACCATTATATAACGCGACTTAAGAACTAAGTTATTACTAACAAACAAAACATTCAGTTTGACTGTAAACTCGCCAATGATAAAATATAGCTCTGCTGGGAATCAAACCCAGGATCCTTGCTTCAATAGGGGAACAACAACCAACCCGCTTTTTCGGTGACAAGGACAAACGCGCTACTTTGACATAGGCTAGACTACAGATGACGAGATCCGGGGTTTGAATCCTGGTCGTGTGTACTTACTGAGATTTTTCCGAAATGGTTTCCCACTCACCTCCACGCAAATGTGTGTACATTTCTTATTAATATAACCTCTTTAGACCATAAAACCCTTAGCGTTATTAGTACATGAATGTATAACCCGATTGGTTAATAAGACACAGTGCTAAAATAAAATAGGTGAACAAAAAAAGTTACGGCTAACAGTAAACCTGTGATATACTAAACAATGTACTAGTTGTCTTAAAAATCAATTTGATTAATAAAAAACTTGCTTTGCTTGAGCGGGCGTGTGGGGTATTTCTTGCTTCAACAATGAGCTAATTTCAAAAAACTTCAATTTACAGACAAATAATCAAATTAATTTAATTCCAAATATATTAGCAGTGAGCTAAATTCACACTGAAGGAAGGCACCTGATGGTGTTACCACACAAACTAACATAAAATTGCAGTACTTTATACCTCAGCGCGCCCACTCAAGGGTAAAAAATGTTTTAGTGTACTTAAATGTTTTAGCCAAACAATTTCTATTCCATTATCACTAAGGGGAAGTGTGCTGGCTATCCATCCTAATTTAAATCATGATTTTGTCTAAAGATTTTTTACAAATAACCTTAACCAACACCTTAATTAAATCAATTTACTTTTAGTTTGGAAGTCTTAAAAACATTCTAAATCATCAACTTTGAAGAACAGGTTTTAGATTTAATTTAAGTGTGCTTTGTTAGAGAAGGAACTGTCCATCGGGAGGTGCCTGTCCGCCGTATTGGCAGTGGACGTATCCTTTCTCGTGACACATGGGACTACCGCATGGATCCCGAACAACCAGATTTTGTTCCTCAAAGAAGTACACTCCAAGGAAGAGACCGAGATAAGGAAGGGTGAGATAAGATTTTTTATTTGTCATATTACATAACATAAATTAGCAATGAAAGTGGAAATAATAATTATAATCAATAGGCTGATGGATTATTAAAGTTAACATAAAAGAGCAAATTTTCAAATGACAGTAAGTTAATTCATCTGTCATTAATAATTTCTTTAACATCTGCACTTAGATCATTTGTTAATTTTAAACTTTGTAACTGTTCATATAGTTAAGGTATAACTCACTTGGCCTCTGATAGAAATGTTTGTATAAAATTATGTTATATAATATTCTGTTTTTTAAAGGCATCTACTTGAATATAGTGTCTATACTTCTCTTCGTTTTGATATCAATCTTAGTAGCACAATTTTGTTTGAAATTATATTTTAAAATGTGATTTTGTATTAAATATTTGATAGAAATTATGATACCTACTATAGTAAATAATTTTAATTCATATATTTACTTGCCAAAGCAATAAACTCGGACCTTTGTTGGCACCATTGTCTAACGTGCTTCTCTCACAGTGAACTAGACAGTGGATGATGGGGGGTTTAAGATTCAAATCTTAGTCAGGTGTACTGAAGGTGGTTTTTTCAAATGGCTTTCCACTCCCACCACCCAACTTTTGGCACACTTCATATAACTATAATCTCCCTAACCCACAAAACTATTAGCGTTGTTAAATAGTACTTTGGCAGAAAACCTGAATGGTTAGTAAGACGCGGTCTTGAAATAAAAAAAACTGGGATTTTTTTCCTTTGAAACCTGTTCACAAAACCTTCTGGATTTATAAATTCATTGCTCTTTTATGATACAGTTAATGAGGTCGCCCTATGTAGTGGGTGGATGAATTATATCTTTGATGTCTTAATAGGGTTAGTTGGTAGAATACCACTGGCAAAATAAGAAGTTTGATTGTTTGGAGGACATGATCCACACATTTATAATTCACTCTTTACCACTCCCTTTTTATTTTTACAATGTCGGAGGAAGTGACCCGCATTTATTCGTAGGGAGATAAACTATTTAGGCTAAACTACCCTCAGTACACCCAACCGTGATTGATTCTTTATTATTTATTATTTAGCACCGCGTCTTACTACCCGTTTGGGTTATACGCTTTAAGTACTAATTACGCTAATGGATTAGGAATTGGGAAGTTTGAATTAGAGGATGTGAACCCGCATTTGCGTGGAGGTAGAGTGGAAAACCATTTAGGAAAAACCACCCCCAGTTCACCCGACCGAGATTCGAACCTCGATCTCTCCGTCCTCAGCAGTCGAGCTCAACACGACTAGCGCGTTAGCCAACTACGCCACCGAGGCGGGTGATTGACTCTTGATCACCCCGTCTTTGGCAATCTAGTGGTGTGTGAGTTTAGCAACTTAACCAATGAGACCAGCAAAGCAGCTAACCTCTTTATTGCCAAGAAAGAAAATTCATTACCTATTTACTACTATAAAAGTATTTTGTGATATCCCTTATTTTATTACTAATAATTACTTGAAATTTCGGATGGACAGAAAAGATTTTTTAATTGTCTGAAATATTTCTAAATTAGTTTCACAAAATCAAAGTAAAAATTAATATTTTTCTGTACAATACACTTATTTAATATTGCTTGACAAATGTTTGTTATATACATTTGGGTTGTAAAGTTTATTCAAAATTCCTAGGGGTATGTTTAATCGTCGCTTTCCTGTTGATCACGACAAAGAGAAAGATCGTAAGGGTCGATACTCAGACCGCCGTCGAACCTCAAGTGATTATCGTGAAGAGGAACCAGAATGGTTTTCAGGTAGATAATTTTAAAGAAATTTAATATAAACTTTAGGCTTTATATATCGTCTTAAAATTACATTTAAAAACATAATTTTTATTAAAAATATGGCACACTTTAATTTTTTCTATTCAGATATCTGGTCAATTTTAAATTATATATAGATGGTTTTGCAATATGTAATATGTATTAAATAAAGTGCACAAGTAAAAATATAATGTAAAATAAATAAAATTATAGAATTGTAGAAAAACAAAGCACAAATACAAGTAAAAACATTAACACATATTTACACACACTTGTATATTTAGATGCTTTTTTGCATTGAAATATTGAAGTGTGTGTAAATATGTATTATTATTTTTACTTTAATTCTTTTCTCCTACAATCCTATTTTGTTTATTTATTTAACCTAAGTTAATATTTGACTTATTGAATTTTTTGTTAAAATTGTAAAATCTTTAAATCCAGTTTTCTGAAAGAAAAAAAACACTAGCCATTGTTTAACTGTATAATTTCCTCCTCCTGTCACTGATTTCACATTCCGACATCTTTAAATGTGCATATCTTGACCACTAAAGACCCATTAGCTTAGAGTGAAAAATTATTTTCTTTTACTTTATCTTTTACTATATGTTTTAAAAATTCTCACTCAAACACAATTTCTAATTTTTGTTATCTTTTGCTTATAGTTAAGACCAATAGGATAAATCATCATCATCATTATTAACTGTTCAGCCTGTGGTCGGGTCTACTTAGTAAAGTGCCTCCATCCCCCCTCTGTCCTTACACCATTCCTCCTCCTGTACTCTCTTCCACTATCCTTCTCTCACTTGCACACTTCGTCACCTGAGAATGCAAGTGTTTTATCTCCAAAATCATTAAATTTGAGATATTTGGTGTTTACATCTATTTAGAATGCACATGGTTCGTTCACCTGTGGTGAAATTTAGACTACTATATAATTACTTAAGAGGATACAAACTCGAGTTGTCATCTAGTAACATTGGTTTTATACACATGGTCAAACTTCAATGCTTTTTTTACAAAAGTGGAAAATTGGACATAGAACACTTGTATTCTAGGGTGACGACTTGCTTCTATCTGTTCCTCCAATCTTTCCCTTCGTCTTTCTTGTGGTCTTCTCTCTACATACTTCATATTCATTAATCTTCTTGGAATCGGCTTTCTTTCTATCCTCACTATATGCCAATATCATCTCATCCTAGCTTCCTCTACTATTTCATGTACCCCTTGTATCCCAACTCTAGACCTTACATCTTCATTCATAATATTATATATTCTGGTGACAGCTATCATGCTCCTCATAAACTTCATTCCCATGGTCTCCACTTTTTCGAAAATAAACATCAATAATTAACATTTATGGAATTACTCAAAAAGGTTATGTTTAAAAAATTTTACTGTTAATAATAGTAATATTAATGATAGTAATAATAATTATTATTAATGATTATGGTATTTATTAAAATTTTAACTATTATACAAATACATCTTTTTGGCTTTTAGTGATTATCTCATATATTTATCATAAATATGGCCATTTTGAATTAGATCTTCTACCCTTAAAGTTATGAATTATTTATTAATTCCTGACTATCTCAGTTTTGTGGGAATTTAATATCAATACATATTTCTTGAAAAATGTTATCATTCTGTTAAATACTATTCAATATTAAATTTCCAAAATTTTTCCTAAATGATTTACTTCATTTTTATTTTGATATTTTAATTTCTTAAATTTGTTAATAATTGTGGCAAATTATGTTAATAGTTTAAAAAAGACCCTCATTCCTAAACTTTTATGGACCAACGTTTAGTAATAAATAAATTACATTAAAGGCAAATCAAATAAATAATAAATCAGAAAACTATCAATACTAGCATAAATATTACTTAGTAAGAGTAGTGATATGTTTTAACTTTATGAATGTGAGGGAATGATTTGTGTCAATTAATTTTTTTTAACTAAATCCTTTCTTATTAAGCAAAAAAATTCTTGTCAACATTCACACAAATAACTAAGTTTATGTTTCCAGGTGGGCCAACATCACAACATGATACGATTGAGCTTCATGGATTTGACGATAATATACAAGAACATGGAGGTTATGAAACTACAACAAAGATGAGTATGTAAATGATTAACTATATTTGTTTAAAAAAAATTCTCAAGATGTGAAACTGTTCATAATATAAAATTTCAACAGATTTGAAAACAAATTTTTTAACAGTACAAGTACTAAATTCATTAGTGGAGATTGCTATTCCCTTTGGGTCTTAAAATTTACTATAGCTAGATTCATTCCAAGGGCGTCGCTAAGGGGGGGCAGGGAGGGGCAGCCTCTCCCTAGAAGCTCGGGATATTTTTTAAGTTATAACTTTTCCTGCCTGATGTAACAGAATAAGTACTTACTTATTTCGCTTACACTATTGTAGCTTACAGTAGACTACAGGTACCTACACTCTCAAACTAAAATAAAATTTTAGGATAAAAATGAGCCTCTATATACTCTTACTACCGCTACAAACTTACACATTATCTTTGAACCAACGCGCGTGATCCATACTTTGAATTTGCGCGGCACAAAAATCAATCACAACACGATTTACAACCGACCTCCACTTACAGCGCTGCGGGTGCCGTTGGTTGTAAATGTGTGTGTGCAATGCGATACTTACACCTGCACAAGCAAATGAAAGCCCGCCCGCCATTTGCATATAGCATGCTATCGGAAACAATGTGAGGTGTTTATTTGATTGAATGTGAATAGACTATTAAAGCGTTCAGTGAACTTCAGTGAGAATCAAAAACAATTTAAAACTTTTTCATTTTGTTTCATTTCATTCTATTTCGAAAAGAATCAAACACGTGTTGTGATTTGTGTGCGGTGAACAGAGCGAAATTAAAACAATAGTGAATGAAATTAACGAAAAAAATTGTCTTTAATTAAGTCAGTTACTAGTAGGCAGTAAAAAAAATGGATATCCAAAAAAATTTTGGGTAAGTTTACTTTGATTATTTTGTTCACTATTTTTAATACATCATCTACTCTTAAGGTTAGGTAGATTAAGGCTTTTAGTTATTTTTGTTTATACAGTAATAGTTATTTTTCTTTTGTCTCCATTCCACAAACAAAATATAGAGAGCACAGAAATACAAAATAAATAGGTACATAAGACTGGCTCCATACAACGAGCAATAACAAGCACAAACACACATAAACGCCCACTTACGACGATCTTGGATCAAGTCGGTTCGAACGCCAGTCGCAAGTGCCCGCGCTTTGGCAAAATATGTACCTGAATAAATTATTGTTTAGTGTGGGCGAAATACGCACCTAAATAAATTATTGTTTAGTGTGTGACGCTAGGTTCGGAATTAATAATGAGTAAACGATCTTATAAAACTATTTGGTATATTATACCAAAATAAATTAAAAATTTTTAAATGACCCATCAGTGAAGAAAGGCAAAAAGAAAATTATTTCTTAACTGTTGTAGGTACTTAATTTAGGTTGTTTGCATTTGTACCTATCTGACTAAAGGATTGAATAGTAGTTAGATAACTAATTGATAATTTATAGTATGACAGCTACTATCAGCGAAGACTTAACAATAAAAACATAGTCACAAAAGTTGGGTTTTTCACAGTTTTGACGCATTTATTAATATATAGCTTATAGCTGTGTAGCATCTGTCACTATCGGTTATTGATATCATAACGGCAACTGCATTGCACGGAGGCAACAAGACTCGATCTAAACAAAATAATCCTTAGTTAAATGCATAGATAATCCTTCGATGTATTCTACATGAACAGGGTTCGATGTGACCATCAATGTATTCTATTCTCTACGGATATAAATATAAGGATTATTTTATAATATTACTTGTATTTGTGACGCGACAAAGTTTTCTTTTATTTATCCACAAAAAATATTATAAGTATGTAAAAAGGGGGCCAAGTTTTCATTTTATTTTTGTTATTTTAGTCGAATTTGGCAATTTTTTTTAGAAAAAAATATATTCTAATTGTAGTATATAGGATATCTTATCAAGAGTCGAAAATATTTACTTTTCGATGTCTTGTACATGTTTTGCGGTGGCATATTAAAAAAACTTAATATAAGAATGAGGCTTTATTATACTATGAAATATAATAATCGTGCCTTTCGTACATAACATAACCGACGAAAGTACTTTTCAGTATAGAATTTATAGACTTTTATTTATTAGAAATAAACGTGTTTAATTAACATAAAAAGGTTTTTATGTAAATTCCCAAATTGTAATTTTCACAGAATATTATAGACGCCAGCCCTAGCACTACAGTCGAGCATAGGTAACTAAAATCAATTTCGGCCGAAGCCAGCCTCTGTACCTATTTATTTTCTGACAGAAGTAAAGCTCATGCATGTACTTCATTTTTATTCTCTTAGGGTTCAAAGTTAAAAAATAGTATGTCTAATAGTACATTTTTTTATTTTTTAAACAATTTTGTTTGATGATGTACTTGTATACACTATGTTTGTATTAATTCGGTTATTTACACATAGTATTACGATACATTTTATTTTGCGGTTCATTTAAAAAGAAAAAAAAACTGATGGAAGCAGTTACGACAGTGACGAACAGGAAGAAAAACCAATAAAAATTGCAACGGAAGATAATCAGCCTCAGGAACTAGTCAAAGAACATAGTGCTTAGGCTTGCATTCCTGGTGGTTTTTTGGGCAATTTGGATCTATCGTTACCAATACCAAGCTTATCCAAACACTTGACTTCGGATCTTGATTTTACTTGCTATAGCGAAAATGGTAGCGGTCATTTCATTGGTTGGGCTTCGACATTATCAACTGAAAAGAAAAAGGACCTACTTGAAAACTGTTGGACTCCTCCAAAGACATATAACTTTGCGGAAGACGCGAAGCATTTAAAAAGGAAATTCAACTATTCATGGTTGGAAATGTATTCTCCATGGTTAGCGTATTCACGACACCAAAAGGGAGCTGTTTGTAAATACTGCACATTATTTCCTCCAAATCCTGTGTCTGTTAAAGGGGTGTTGGGATCATTTATCATCAGGCCATTTTGTAAATTCAAGGATGCTCATGAACAGTTGAAAAAGACATGGAAACACATTTCCACAAAGCGGCATTAGAATCCGCTAGATTATTACTGGAAAATGTGCCTGTAGATGTGCAATTGAACAGATACTCCCAGGGTGTCATCGAGGATAACAAAAAAAATTATTACTTCCATTATTTCCTGCATTATTTTTTTGTAGTTCCCATGACTTGGCTTTGAGAGGCAAACATCATGGAGAAGGAATCCTCGAAGACTTATATTAGTTGCGAATTGATGCAGAGGATGAGGTTTTGAAGAAACATATTGAACACGGAAGAAAGAACGCAAGCTATTGGTCGGTTGATATTCAAACTGAAATCATCAGCATGTGTTGTGATGTTCTCACGGAAGATATTATAAAAAAAACATTAAAAAAAGCAGTAGCATATAGTGTTTTAGCAGACGAAACAGCTGACATTTCTGGAATTGAATACTTATTGATAGGAGTGCAATATATCCACAAGGAAATCAACAAAGTCAAAGAGAAATTTGTTAGATTTGTTGAACTGAAAGGTCTCAATGCAAAATCGATAGCACAGAACATTGAAGAATTTTTGGATAAAGAAGGTTTCGATCTAGAGAAATGTGTCGGTCTAGGATTTGATGGTTGTTCCACCGTGGCTGGAAAAGATGGTGTCCAAGCAATCCTGCACAAAAAATATACAAGAGCTTTGTTCTTTCATTGCTCCTCACACAAATTAAATCTTGTATTCAATGATCTCAATGCTTGGCCTGAAATTAGTAACACCATAGGAACTACTAAAGATAAAACATTCTTCCGAGAATCGGTTTTGAGAAGGAAAATGATACCCAATATTTCCAAACTCTGCGAAACAAGGTGGAGCGAAAGACACAAAACTATAAGAGTTTTTAAGGATAATTTTCCTATTATTATGGAGGCTTTAGAAACCTTATTGCGTGAAGGAAATATTACGATTAAAAAAAAATGCCTTTCAGCTCAGTGCAGCTGCTTCAAAGTTTCATTTATCCTGTGTCTCACATTAATAGCCAAATATTCGGCTTCGATTGAGCCCATTGTAAACGTTCTCCAGTCCATAGCAATGGAAACGGTCATGATCTCGCAGCACATTAAAAAAATTTTGCAATTACCAAAGAGCCACCGTGACAATCCAGAACAGACCATAAATGAAATTATAAACGACACTACTGAAATCGGGGGAAAAAAACCTTTGACTAGAGGAGGACATGACATCAATGCCGCGTATTGTTGGAAGACGACACCGGAGTAACCACTCCGCAGGAACCCCCTTAGAATTTTGAAAGAGATCATTAGTCATACCGTATCTAGACTCTATAATTGCTTCCCTTGAAATACGCTATGCTGGAGAAAACACTCCATCATTTATGTTATCAAAATTACACCCACGCAGATGAAAAACATGTCCCTGAAAAGCCTAAAAGACGACTATGAAATTTTTGCCCATTTTTATAATTTACCAAATATAATACATGAAATCGAACTTGGTCAACAAGTATGGCACGACAAAGTCAACTCAACTAAATTTACAATTATTGACGTTTTAAAAGAGGCAAAACCATTCTTTCCTGACACAGCAAAGGCTTTGAAAATTTTAATAACTCTGCCCTGTACACGTGTGCTGTAGAGCGATCCTTTAGTAGCCTAAGAAAAATTAACTTGGCGGAGAAGTACAATGGGAGAAAGTCGTCTTAAAGGATTAGCCATGATGAGTCTAAATTATAAAAACAAAGGTTTCGACAAATTTACAAAAAAAAAAAATAGATGATTATGTTTTGGTTAAGTTTTTAAAAAAAAAAATATGTGCCCAGTGTGAAATGGCTTTTTATGGCTAAATTTGGCTAACTATTTTTTTTATATGTTTATGCAATAAAGAGTTTAATAAATATGTTTATATATCTCAACCCTTACAAATCTGAAATTTTTGTTTTTTCATATCCTTCTGTCCCCTGCCTCCCTTGACTCAAGGGCTGGTGACGCCCTTGATTAATTCTATTAATGCCAGACCAAAGTCTCTATAACCTGCAATTTTATTTTTCAAAACTAGAGAGAAACTCCATAAATGTTTTTAAATAAACTTATATATATGAAATAAAGTGCATGGAGCAAAAACAATTGGTAATAAATAAAATTATAGAATATTAGGAAAATGCTAGAGCACAAATAAAAGTAAAAACATTTAACACATATTTACACACACATCAATATTTTGATGCTATTAAAACATCTTCCTCAGACTGTTCAGACTACTACTACAGTCTGAGGAAGATGTTATAATAGCATCAAAATATTGATGCGTGTGTAAACATATGTTAGTGTTTTTACTTTTTACTTTTATTTGTGCTCTACCATTTTCCTAATATTTTATCATTTTATTTATTACCAATTAAATAAACTTATTGCATTCAAATTCCTCCTCCACTGAGAAAGTTTTTTTTTTATTTTGCTTAGTTAAATAATTAATTTTTCCATTTTCTCCCTTTTGTGTATTTTTTTTTGTTTCCTCTTTTAGGAAGTTTCGCGTTACACACTCCCCCCTGATTAGTTCCGATAGAATGAAACCTCGGGGGATTAGGCGGTAATGATTAATTTTCTTCAGGAGGCAACCATTTTTTTTTGTCCAATGTCAGCAATGTAAAGTGGGAATCATTTTGTTTATACCTTTTATATGTTTCTATCCAGCTTGCCTATACTTTCTTCCAAATATAATACAATTGCCTCATATAACAAAAAGAGGTTTTCCATATAGAGATAAATAATTAAAGTTGACTGAATCCACTAAAACATTTGTCTACTTTTATGGCTGATAAAAATGTCAAGTATACAAATATTTTCAAGCAGATGCTTCACATATCACTTAGGTCAAGTCAGCCGGGTGCATTGCCAGTTGTTTACACAGAATGCAATTTGGGGGCGTGCACCAGCGATAAAATATACAGTAACCTGTAAATTTTCTTCAGTCACTTGTTGGAACGCGTTTGTTAAGAATGTATCACATAGTATCTACTTGCTCCTCTTTCATTGCTAAACTGACTTTACACACAAGACAAGACAAGAGACAAGAGACTGCCTATGATATATCGGATGTGTTTCTTAATGGCCACAGCCGCCGTGATATGGCATGTAGTGCGTGGGTGCCCTAAGATTACCAAGACTAAATTGCTGTAAAAATAAACAATATATATGGTGACTCACTTATTGAAATCTTGTGATAATTTACTGACAGAATTTTTTTTAATTACTACTGTATTTAAAGTAATATGAACATTTAAAATACCTGAAATAAATATCCATCACTTTAAATAATAACTTCTTAATATATTAAGATGTATGTTGTAATTGAATGGCTCAATATAATTTTTTAGGTATTTGAAAATGATTGGTTAATTTGAAATTTCAGAATTTTATATTCCAAGTTTGGACAGGAATAATTTGTAAATAGATTTTTGAAAATATTTGAGTTTCGGAATATTCCAACCCATCTGTAATGATGGTATACAATATATTATTATTATTGTGATATTGAAATGAATGAAATAAAGATTAGGTAGTGTGCTGATAGGAAGAAGAAGAATTAACCTAAGTTTGAAATTAGGGGACTGCCTGGATTTGTTCAAGTTCAAGTTACCATATTCTTATTTATGATGGGTTTTAGATATCTTTATTGGGGGACTTGAACATCTAAGGGGTGTAATACTAATTAAAGTCTATATCAAGGATTTCAGAATCAAATGTATCTTTAAGGTAATTTAAACTATTATTTATCTGCATACTCTCTTCAGAATAACCTAAACATTTAAATAAGATGCAATATTCTAATCTCAAAACAAAAGTTATGTTTTAATGTTATTCCTTGTGTATTTGATTCATATATTTATGTAAAGCTCTCGCACATGAATAGGGATTCTACCATTTTAAACACTATGTCGAATTATCGATAGATACATCCAATCATCCAATGAAGCTTGTTAACATTGAAAAATCTATCAATTGCTCCACTGAAACAACATTTATTTATTACCCAAAATCACTTTAACAAATGTATCATCCTGTCAAATTTCACAAAGAATTTTTTTTATAAAAATATGGCATCTTTAAATTTTCCTATAGAATTTCGAAACTGATATTATCTTTATTTTTCCCAAAAACACTTTCACCTATGTTTTATAAAGAATGTTCAAATATTTTGAATTATGATAGTTGTAAAAAAAAAATTAACTCACTTTACCTAGGGATGTGAAAGGGGATTTCTTTTTTTTTTACCATAAATATTTTCAAATCTTAGCCGTGATGTCATTTTCCCTTCATTTTCAAATCTTGTAAGAATAATTACAAGTTTAAACATTCAAGTAAATCTTGTGAATATTGATATTGAAAATTATTGAAATGAATATATACTCATAACTTCAAATATATAAAAGCCAGGCCGCCACCGTGGTTCGGATTCCATGTTAAACTGTAGGTCCTTTATTTCATCTCACAATCACCCTACCATTACACATTAGCATAAGTGTGTATAACCCGTCGGGTAGTAAGACGCGGTGATAATAATAATAATAATAATAATAATAATAATAATAATAATAATAATAATAATAATAATAATAATTATATAAAAATGGGTTGCAAAATTGGTTTAACCAAATTCTCTTTTAATTTATCAAAAACTCTGCTGTGTTTTGTTTGAAATTTCATAATTTAGTATTATAATATGTATGAAAAAAGTGCATGGAGCAAAAACATTTAGTATTAGTGTTCTGAATATAAATATTAAAGAAATCGAGCACAGCCCTAATCGTAAAATGAACTAGACGTAGGATAGCATCTTCATCCAGTGAGTTGTTTATGAATGTGTGTCATAATATAGATTTTGCGAAACATTTAACTTAGAAATAGTTTTTCAATGATCAATATTAATTTAAATTAAATATATTTCTTAAAATTATTTTCACAAGATTCTAATTGGTTTTGAATCCTAGCTATGTTAACAGTGTTGCATCTTCTGATATTCACCATCATAATTTTGTTATCTTAGGTCAGCTATCATCTGAAAGTCTGAGTTGCGTTTAGAAATTTCACTAAAACATAAGACCAATAGTGTAGAATACTATTTAACCTTTTCATAATGAAGGGATAGAGTTTTATTTATGCAGGATTTACCAACACTCCCATAAACACATCAACTATATTTTGAACCTAATATGACTTGTTTTTAATATCTACAGGTCCAGTTCCTGACAAATCAAAAGGAAAAGAAGAATGGGGCTCAGGAACCCCTCAACAAACATTAGAACCTTGCCAGAGTGGTAAAAATCATGGGACTACCTCTGTGCAGGACTCACACATCTCAGTTGTTGAATGTCCGAACTTAGTTCATAACAAAATAAAAGAAAAAGATCAATCAAATACATTAGGAGATCTTCATAATACGAGCTCAGAGTTTAATCTGGAGGATTTCTTGCAAATTGATAACATACCAGATATATTAAATGTGAGTACATGGATTTGTCTATATTGATATTTTTTTAAACTAGTATGAACACACTACTCTATTTTATCTTAGGTTTTAAAAAGTATAAAGAAACACCTCTGAATTTAGTCAACTTATTTACAGAAATCACCTTTTTTATGTAGTATATAAAATTAACTACAGGGAATAGTAACTAAATTTTGAATTATGTTTAAATATTTATCTTTCATTAGTTTGAATTGTGAAACAAAATACGAAAGTAGGCTGACTAATAGACAATGTCAAAATATAGATATAATATTTAATTATTACCCGCCTCGGTGGCGTAGTCGTGTCAAGCTCGACCGCCGAGGACAGGGAGATCGAGGTTCGAATCTCGGTCGGGTGAACTGGGGGTGGTTTTTCCTAAATGGTTTTCCACTCTCCCTCCACGCAAATGCGGGTTCACTTCCTCTAATTCAACCTTCCCAATTCCCAATCCATTAGCGTAATTAGTACTTAAAGCGTATAACCCGAACGGGTTGTAAGACGCGGTGCTAAATAATAATAATAATAATAATAAATAATAATTAACTTATTTTAAAAGCTAACATTTTTTTAAACATTAATTTATACATCTATAGTGATAAAATACTTTAAACTCTCGACTGTTGGTGCTTATAAAAAAGAAGATTGTCACAGCATAAATAGATTGGTTGTTAAGGATGGAGTTTAATACCTTTCCCTCAAACACGTTAGATCCTAGCCTGGTGAAGGGTCTGAAAACAGATATTTACTCATCTACTATTCGTTCAATATATTACTTACTTCCCAGAATGACATCCTTGTCACACAAAAGGCTAACACCATCCTACTAATGCCTTAAGCGCTGTAGCCAAACTGCATTCGCAAACCATCCAAATATGAATAGAGGCTGTTCAACTTTTTATATATATTTTTACTTTCGAATCTTGAACTCATACACATAATAAAACTGTACATTCTTGCCTACCAATATTTAAAATGTAATTGATTATTTTGTTAAATTCAGAAAATATTTTATCTACCATGAATAAATGAAGCAATTGATTAGAATACTGATGATATCAGGGTTTGTATCTCGTTCAAATGTACTAAGGTAATCTTTTTATAAATAGATTTCCCCTCTTCCTCCAAGCAAATCCGAGAACACTTCCTCAAAATTCAACCTTCTCATCCCTATCACATTTTTGTAATTAGTTCTTATTTGTATGATTTTAAAATATAGTGAGACACAGTGACAACAAAAAGAATGAAAGATGTATGAACATGGAAATCCAAATCGGGTCTTTTGGTCTTAAGTGTTACCATTTAATTATCCTGGCTCATATCCAGGGACACTTTTCATCAATTGTTTTATAGAGTCTAATTGGATTAACTCGTTTTAGAATCACTAAACTAATATTATATTATTTTACTTTAGCTATCCTAAAAATAAATAAGCATATCTCATTTTCTTTGAATTAAAATGTTAGGAATTTTTCCTGTTTAAAAGAAAAATAACTGATGGGAGGGATGTAAATGTTTGTAGCCATTTAATAGCATTCTAAGTAATTTGATCTTGATAGAAATTGAATCACACACACTAACCTATCAAAATACCTGTGGGTTTGGTTTTATGATCTTACTTAGGACTTACTAAAATATCTTTTGTAGGGCTTTGTCGATGCCGATAACCTATTCGATGTATCGGACGATATAGGCAGAATCGGCCAAGGGTGGTCAGTTTTTAATCATGCATATATTTTACGCTGAAAATTTAAAATATATATATATATATATATATATGTTTTGTTTCCTGTAGCACTATATTTTGTTTCCCGCCCAAAACTTTTCGGGAAAGGGTCGATCTCGCCTGACCTACAGAATAGATAAATTCCCGACCTTTTCCCGAGGGTTCAGGATCCACCCACCCCTACTACATAATCATTTATAAATCCATTTTGTGTGTCTAGTGAAGTATGAGAACACTAATTAATACTATATTATTAATCTTTATGTTTATAGCCTTAAAATCATGTTAATGGAAAAACATGTTTAGTCAACTTGGCTGTGGATTTAAACCCATTTCTCACATTGTGTTTATGATTAAAATTTTAAGTTGCAAAATGAATGAGCTCATAAAACTTGTAAATGCCCTGTTAAACTCTGCTTTACTTGTTTGTCGAAAATGACTGATTTTCTGCCCTCGATCCTTCCTTCTACACACCACTCAAGGGATTTATTATTATTATTAGCACCGCGTCTTACTACCCGTTCGGGTTATACGCACTTACGCTAATGTGTAATGGTAGGGTGATTGTGAGATGAAATGAAGGACCTACAGTTTAACGTGGAATCCGAACCACGGTGGAGGTCTGGCATTCCCCACATTCACAAGATATCTTGTCAAAGATGAAGGAAGGGTTTGGAAATCAGATAAATCTGTGCCGGGACCGAGGATTGAACCCCGGCCGCCAGCACAGAAGTCTGACACCTTACCCCTAGACCACCAGGTCACCTCTCAAGGAATTTAAGGATATTTTGAGATGGACAAACTAAAAATTCTATAAAAGAAACTTGAGTACATATTTTTCAACAAGTTTGATTTTGAACTGAGAAGTAATAGTTCTTCTATTAAAGGGAATATTTTAATTTGAGTGAAGACTGGATACCAATGCAGATATATTTTATTAATTCAGGAGGGAAGAGTTTCTTTAATGGGGTAATTTTATCATATTGACTCATCAGGAATAAAATTTGTTCCATGACAAATTTATAACATGCAGAATTCCCCTAAAAACAGTACAGTAAATTAAAAATATTTATTTTCAGAAATGTTCATATCATTTTCATAGTTACATTGATCTATGATCATTTTTATGTTTAGGAAGGTTCTGTGGGGGAAAGTGTGATGGCCTCGAGATTCAGCCAATGGTTCCAGCGGGATAGTCCAGTTGGTCAACAAAAATCATCCAGCCGGCGGTCTTCTTTACAAGAGGACATTTTAAACAATATTATAAATGTTAAAGGTTAGTTCGTATTCTAAAAATGTCAAGTGCATTTAATGTCTTAAACATTATTTTTAGCAGAAAATTAAATATCATTCTATAAGAGATAAACAACACACTCCAAAAAATAAATACTTTTTTTAATTGCTTTACTGTGCTTCTAATTATATTTTTAATATGTATTGTTTGTATACATGGATTACTTGGTAGATCAAGAAGGGAAACACGGGGACTTTATTAGGCCAACTAAATGTGTATACATGGTTACATAGTTAGGTACAGAGTTTAAGTATAATAAAATTTAAAATATAATAAAATTATAAAATTATAAAGAGAAGTTCCCTTCAGTCCGTGGTGAAGACGTGTGGTGTCCTCAGCATCTGGCAGATTAGGTAGGGTCTTTTCCTCACCAGGTCGATCAGTTTCTCCTTCCCCTGCCTCGCGATCTTGGTGCTGTGTATCTTCCTCCACCTCCTGTCGATGGGTAGTTCGGGGTTCTGCTGTAGACCGGCGTCACTGGTGGCGGAGGTACAAACCCCGGCGGATAGATTGCCGCTGAGTCCCCGCCTCCAGCAGCTATCGCCCTTGGCCAACCCTTCGTCAAGGCAATGTAGATGATGTTGATCCGGTGGAACAGTGTGGCCTTGACTACCGGTGGTAAAGTGCGATAGTGCGACGCCAATCCGAGCAGAAAGTTGACTTGGTGTTTCTCGCGACCCGCTGGTAGTTCCATGCCCTTGGCCTTCAGGGCTAAAGCGAAGAAATGTTACTACTGAATAAATATTTTGAGAGATCCAACCTTGAAGAGGAGGGGTATTAGAGGGAAGTAGAAGCGCATGAAGAATTATAGAAGAGGAGGGAGTGTTTCCCACATGGAAAGAGGTGAAGGATACATTTAAGAGGAAGAAATATGAAAAATCACTGGGTGTGGGTAAACTAATTTTGGACTTGATAACAACTATAGTAGAAGCAGTAATTAATTGGTTATATAGTGTGTTGAGAGTGATATGGAAGAAAAGGGTATTGATTTTTTTAGGAAGGAGACAGGACAAGATTATGAATTATAGGGGAATGACGCTGGTGTGTCTCTGTACAAGAATATATGAGAAGATACTGAATAATAAAATGAAGGGAATAAAATTTTGAAAGAAGAACAACATATAGTTAGGAAACAGAGGTCTACAATAAACATTGCTATATGAGCTGAAGGTATGAATTTGGGTAGGACTTGTTAATGGTATCTATGGATATGGAGAAGGCAAATGATAGTGTGGATAGAAATAAAGTACAAAAAGCGATGGAAGCGGCTGGAGGGGAAAGATGATTTGTAATGAAAGTAAATAGTATTTATGAGGAAACCATGAGTTGTGTTAAGACAGAGAATGGCTAGATAGAGTAGTTCCAAATAATAAAAAAATTGTGAAGCAGGGGAGTGCTCTCTCACCACTATTTGTAATGGTAATGGAATGGTCGTGGATAAAGTCACAAGGAAACTCTGGGAGGAGAGAATGAAAACCAGGATGTTTGCAGATGACTTAATGATTGCTACTGGGAGAAAGGAAATGGAAGCTCTGGAACAGCTACAGGAATGGAATGAGGAAGTGAAATATTCTGTAATTAACTTTAACCTGGCAAAGTTTGATGTTGTAATGACAAGTAAAATAATGAGGCGTTGTAAACTATAGAGTTTAATGGAGTACAGCTGAGAAAGGCACAGTGTAAAATATCTTGGAAACAAAATTGTGGTGAAGGGTGAGAGTAGAGAAAATTTCTTAAGAAGAAAAGAGAAGTCACATATAAAAGCAGAAATATGGGCATTAAATAGAAAGGAGAAAGAATGATGGAAGGATAAAGGAAAATGTAGGCAGTTTATTAACTACCTGACCAGATGCTGATGATGATGTTAAATCATTTAATCAAATGTACCTCTCAAGGGTACAATATTTGTTACATATAATCCAACAGTGAGATCTTAGTACACATCAACATTATATAAAATTATGTTTTTGGAAAATTTGATAGATCTTTCTCGGGTCAATACTTTAGTTGACCTTGACAACTATCTTCCGCCCCCTCCCTTCTTTTTATATTAAAAATAATCTTTAACCCACTGTTATTAAAACCCTCTTTGTTCGAGAGTAAAAACATAACCCTTAACTGATCACGTGAAATAGCATGCAAGGTATCATCTACCTTTCGGCTTATCTTCACAGTAAAAAACCCCACTAAGTAGCTACATCTCCCTTCCCATCTCTATTTTGCAATTGTTCATAAGTACAAGACTACCTGCTGAGCATAACAATACTTAAACAGTTACCCCCTCTTTACAATACAGTAGAACCTTGATTATCCAGACTAATTAAGACCTAGGATTGTCTTTATTATTGATTAACTAGATAATTGATCTTATATTGAGTGTGTTGAGTGTGCTGTTACCAATAACAATATAAGAATGGAAATGGAAACGGGCACATTTGAGAGAACTTGATTTCACTCAAATATGCTTCCATTCTAACCTCAGCCTTATGTAAAGATTGCCTTGTCAATAGATTCTGTGTTCGTTTGTTCACTCAATTTGTGAAATGGGCTGTTTTTTATTTCAAAAGATTGATTTATTGATTGCCATAATAGGTTAAGAATCACCAGAATTAGCTTGGTAGCCTTTTATACAGGTGCCAATAGAATTGTGTATAGGGATAGATCGGCGTTTAACACGCAATTAAACCAATAAAGGATTACTATTAAAAACAATGGAAGACTCGGTTAATTTTATAGAAAAATTTAGCTATTTTATATATTCCTTTTAAGAAGATGAGTATACAAGCTATTTTATTTATAAGCAGAAAATTATAGGCAAATATGAAGATATTCCAGTATTATCCTAAAGGATATGAAACTACATAAAAATAAACTCAATGTACCCATACGAGATTCACACCTTTACCTCTAGAGTCGTATTTAAAAATAGCAGCCATTATGATAGTAGTATTTTCATTATCATAAGCTCAGGCCTTTGTTGTCCTCATCTTCACTCCCCATAACTAAATTATTAAATACAATGTTTTATAAAATAGTAAAATTCCTCCTGGTTTATTAAAAAAAATTACAAAATTAATCAAATTATGTTGGATAATTATATTAAGGGTGACCTGGCGGTCTAGGTATAAGGTGTCGGGCTTCTGTGCAGGAAGTTCGGGGTTCAAACCTTGGTCCCGGTGTAAGCGGAAAACATTAGTCCAGGATATTATTAGTCTGAATGCAAGAAAGACTCGAGTGCAGCATCGGCACGCACTCAAAAGAACGGCATCTCTTTGACAATGAACAGCGGTCTAATAATTTCAATGTTGACTAGGAAATTCGTGTCCAAGGATATTAATACTTATCTATTAAACCTCTCACACCTTAGCTATTTATCAAAACCTTCACAGTATCAAATCAATACCAGTGTTTTTTTAATCATATCTTAAAAGGGAAAAAATAAAGACAATTAATTAGCATATTATGTCAAAATCCTTTGAATATTTGACAGCTTTTTTACTCTGGCACCCCCATAAATGTGATTTAAGTTTAAACACACGTACAAATATATACCACTTTAAATTATATTATATAATTATAGAGTAGTCACACGCCTCTATAAGTTATATAGAAAGGCCTTCCTCTGAAATATTTGTAAAATCGAATGCCGTAAAACTTAAGAATTTATTTAGAGTTGTATTTAACTTTTAAAAAAATGGACGGCCATAGAAGCTCTTTGGAGTTTTTACTTTCTCGACCCCTCGGAGAGAGAAAGTATTGTGATCGTCAAAAAATTGAACTTTAGATTTTGATAAATGTCAACGCTTCATGACTTCCTAGATAAAAATAAATAAAAAGCTCTACATTTTGGGTCATTTTATATTTAGATTAATATTTTCACCATCGCTGAGCAAGCAAATGATAAATAAGTAAGCTATTATTTATAAACTGTTCATAAAAGTACTCCTTGCTGCTATCTTCGTGTAAAAGAGAATCTTGATGTTTTGATGTTGGCTACTCTTTCCAAGGTCTGAATAAGCAGTATTTATCCATACTAACAATAAACTAAATACATGCAATCAAATTAATAAACGTCCGAAAAGATAACTAACAAATGAGTTTTGATTTGTTCTGACACACACACGCACGCACACATACACACTTCCTAAGGGCGACATTAACAAAGAGCCACTACCTAAAATTTTCCTAGTTTAAAGATTTCCTAAAAACTTCAGAGCGGCGTTGACAAAGAAATGAAAAAAGTGATGTTGACAAAGAAATTAAAAAAACAAAATTGGCGGCATTGACAAAGAACCACTACCTAAAAATTTCCTAGTCTAAAGATTTCCTGCCACACCGGCACAGATTTATAAGATTGCCGAACGCTTCCCTCACCCCTGATAAACCATGTATTAATCACATAAAAAGCTGATAAACAAAAGAAACCCAATAGGAAGGTACATTATTCACATATTTGAAAATTCAAATAAAACCACTATGAATTACATTAGGCCTATTTGAAAGTGCGAGTTAAAGTTTATTTACTCTACAAAAGTTGTAACAAAATATATGTGACCTCACCCCAGTGTACCTGAGAAAAGAGCGGCTGTGATGGGTAAGGGGGAGTTAAACTGCTCCTTGTACCTGCACAACTAAGCCACCAGACAAAATGTTGACAGACATCTGAGGGATGGCTTGATGTTGTTGAGGTAGGCAGGCTAGTGGTTGTGGTAGTTAGGTAGGTTATAGTAGATTTCCCGGGAGAACTTTGATGAACTAATTTATACTAACCTTATTGGATAACTACGATAATTATATTTGGTTTGTTAGTTTGAAAAAAAAGGTACCTTTATTTGCGCTAAAATACATTGTTTGTACTGAAAAAATTTTTATTCCACCCACAAGGGGGAAAAGGCCAACTTTGCATCGATTTAATAAATTAATTGCTAGGATTCAATAAAATGTCTTTAAGGACAAATATAGAAATTTATTTGACCTACAAGATAAAAAAAATACCCCATATTCCTTTGATATTTCATAGTCTCAAAAAAATCCGAGAAAATAAGCAGTATTTATGCACTTTTCTTCTCCCTTCCATTCCACCTTAAATGAAGAATTATTTTTAATATATTCTGTTTGAGGTGCTGTGATTTCCCAAAGTTAAAATATCATTCCTGCACAGGCCTACATTAAACATAATTTGGTTGTTATGTTTACAGAACTTAGTGACACCAGCATCTTTATTCCATCTTTGTCAGAGTCAGACACATACTTTACGCCCATCTCTCCTGCGGCTAGCACAACTTCATTGTCTCTTCCACAAAGCAGTTGTCTGAAAAGTAATGGCAATTTTAAGGTTAATCCTAGCCTTCTACTAGAAATGTTACATAGAGGCTCAGATATTTCTGAACTATCAGCATCTGCCATTAATCCATCCATTAAGGACCTTGGTAAGTATTTTTTGATTCTTATCATTGGAAAAATTATGATTTCATTTCTTTTAAAATCGTATCCGATAACATTATTCAATTTGTTTTGATGAACTAATTAGTCATGATGTTTAACAGATTCAATTTGTTTCTATTAAAATCTTTAAATAAAGTAAAATATGAATCACTTAATAGATATAGATATTAGTTTATAAAGTGTGTGTGAATCAGAAATTTAACAAAGCTTTATTTAATATTTATTAACGTGTATTAAGCAAAATTTAATAAATGTAATAAATAAAATGATAGAATTGTATAAAAATAAAGAACAAATAAAAAGTAAAAAATATTTACATACACTTCATTATTTTAATAATCTTATTGTAGCTTCTTCTACCCGTTCGGGATATACACACTAATTTCTATGTCAAGGATATTTTTAAATGACTCTTTTACATGGACTAGATAGCCCCAAAAACATAACAGAATGAACATTATTTTTATCTGAGAAGTCATAATTTTAAAAATCATGTCCGAGTTTGAACTTCAATTTCTCATTTCAGAGTAAATTTTTAGGCAGCTCTGACACTGAAATACTCATATTAAAATATGGCTAAATTTGATTTTGGGTTTTTACTTTTATTTATGTTTTATGTTTCAATTATGATTTTACCTATTAGATCTAATCTTATATTAGATTTAATACAATTTTCATTTAAATGATTTATTTCACTAGTAGTTTTAAAAAAGTATGGTTTTGGGAAGCAACATTTTAAAATCGGCAAACAGTTTGCAAGCCAGGCGTTATATTGTTTGTTTTTTAAAATTTAAAAATACAATTTTTACATATTCCTAATCTTTATCTCATTTCTACATGTATTTTTATTTTATGTTAAGAAACATTTAAAGTGATGTGTTGAATACACTATTTTAGGATTCTGAATCTCGAATCCCAATCTACAATTTACCTTTGAATTTCAAGTGTGAATGTTTGTAAAAAAAATTATTAACACAAAGGGAAATAGAACTATGATGGAATAATAGAAAATTAAAATAGTAACTAAGTATTGACACTCTTTCATATAATCCATTCAACAGAACATTCATACATACTATTGAGTGTTTAATTATTGGTCTGTGCTCTGATTTTTATTCTCACCCTATAATTATAAAGGGTTTTGAACCACTAATAAGCAGTATTCGAGATCTAAAACAAATTTAATTTGCATTATTATGAGAAAAAAATAAAGGTCTTGAATCCTCAAATCTTGATCCCTAAGATGTTGAAGGATTTGAAGGATTCGAGGTCACATCACTATAAATCAAAACTTATGTTCATTATTCACATACAGTGTTAGTTGTTTATTACTTTGTTAACTGTTTTTCTTACTATTAGTCTTCCACATACACATGTTTTCACTACTTTTATACATAGCTATTCATTTTTTGTTTACTCTTTTTCTTCTTATTCGTTTTCCACTTGCACATGGCTAAAATCATTTAGATTTTTATGATAGTCATTGATTGTTATATGAGTGATTAAATATCAACATTTTGGAGATTTTTTCGTGCTTAACTTCTTTGTATAATTTAATTGGCTTTTGTGAGATTGCATTTTTAAAGATAAGTTTGATTAAGCCATATAAAATACTTCATCTTTTCTTTAAATATATCAAAGAGAAATACACACTAAAATGGACACTCACTTTACCTTCCTTGCTTCTGCTTTGACTCTACTTTCCAGGGCTCGGCAAACACTTGATCGAGGGTAAATTTTCAGTTGATAATAAAAGAAAACTGCAAGTTAGACATTGGTCCTCTAAAGTTGAAAAAAATCACAATATTTCACATAATTTTGGGAGTGACCAAAATAGCGTTGGTTGGTCATAATTAATACTGTTAGTGTGTTCCCATGTTAGTGGTGATTTGTCTAATTTTGTGAACAATCGAATGGTGAGAGGCAAGTAATAGATAAGTGCAGGTCTATATTCTCAAAATCACAGCAGATCCAAGAACTTTTGTTAAGCTTAGTTTTGTTTGAAAAAAATCTAGCGCAGTGAACCTGCCCCTTTTTCTTTCAGTGGAATAGTTTTATGCTAGTGTAACTTTGTTCAAAGTTACACATGTGCCAGCTAAGAAGGAAAAACCTCTTTCTATTGGAAGTTTCGTGAAGTAGGCCTTAACTGGAGCTGCTGTTGAAATATTTTCTGAATTCACAATAAAAAAATAATTTTAAGTGTTATTGATTCTGTCCAAAAATAAGCTTCCACTTTTAACACTTCAATTCAAGCTCATGGTCACATATTTAATCAAACAATTTAAGACAAATGTAGAAACCTTTTATTTATAAACATTTTACAGATACATAAATCAAAGGCTATTAGACACAGTTCTTCAACCAATCATTTAAAAAAAGATCATTGATTTTCCCAGTTGAACAGGAACCAGGCTCTTGCTCTTTTCGGAAAACTCTTACATATGTAGAATGTCATTAATGCTGTTTTAAGAAAAGTTAACAGCACTCGAACATTAAAAGTTAAGATTGTTCAGAAAGTTTACAAAATAACTAGACTGTCAAACTAGAGAACTTCTTCATAACTATGTTCATCATCCAATTGAAGTCAAAGGTTATATCTGATTCAAAGAGATGCTTCCTCATATAATAATACTCATAATCATCATCCTTAACATCTTCCAATCACTGGTCAGGTCTATTTGCAACAAAAGCCTCACCAACCTATTTTTTTCTACCCACCTCCTCTACTCCGCAATGACCTAGTCTTCTCTCTCCTCCTCCTTTACTCCTTTCAGCCACTTCTCCTATGATCGTCCTCTTGGCCTCCTGTCCTCCACTTTAATATTCACCATCTTCTCTTTGGTATCTTATCCTCCTCCATTCTCTTCACATGACTGTACTACCTTAGTTGTGCCTTTTCTATCATGTATTGCACTGGCTCCTCAACTATTTCTCTCGCCCTTTCCTTCCTCATCCTATTCATCCTTCCTCAAATAAAATATCAAAAAGAAATGGACATGCTCACTACCCAAAACTGGAGAATCCGGGATTGCTATATATTTTGTCTTTCTTCTTTAAATAATAGTTGATTGGACTAAATTTGGAACTCTACATTGACAAAAATAAATCATGAATATGATTTTTATGGTTTAACCATTTTCAATAAAATTTAAATTTTAGCGAACCATCTTTAATGAAAGTTATTTTTAAAAAAAGGGTTGTTGATGATTTTGATTATAAAAACGTCGAGCTGAAAAAATCACTATAGATCATCAATCATCTAATAGACTATTTTGCTTGAAGATTCCTAAAGTCTGGAAAAATAGACCATTTGCAGTAGTCCCTAACTAATTTTCTTCTTTTGATATTAAAGATTACTTTGAGGAAGCTCATTTTTTTTCTTAAATCAACTTAATTTTATTACATTGGAAATAAAAATCATTACAGTCAAAGTTATGTTGACTTGCCACATTGCCTTAGGAAACAAGTCAGTTTTCAAAATTATCCACATTTCTTATTTTTCATAATAGTTTTATATTTATCATACAAATTAATAATATTTATAAGAAAAGCAGTTTGTTTGATATGAAAATACACATTTTAATCATTCTATATTTTCTTTATAGATAATAGGGTAAGTATTGAGTAAAGAATGAAACTAAGGAATATATAAGAGGTATAGAAGGGAAAATAATAAATTAAATTAGAGTATAGAAATAATGGATGATAAGTTTGTAAGTCAAAAAGGGTCTAAAAGTGTTGCCGACCCCTGGTATAATCCATCTATTTAAGACGCCTTTCAGCATAAACAGAGTTTGCAAACTCGGTGGACTTATTGATAAAATTTGCATAGATCTAGAACTGCATTTCTGTTACAAATGCAAGGGGGGACCCAAAAGAAACCGGATTGAAAGTGCGAGGCCGTTCCTAGGCGTAGTAGAGAGTTCTCTCGCTAGGTGGGTCTACTAGAGACCTTCCCAAATCAGTTGCCCAAGCGGCGTCTGCGTAGAAGGCTACATTTGATTGTAGTGTTGGTTTTTCTTAACTGTTCTTGTTTGCTGCCTGCGAAATCGTTATGGCAGATTTAAAGGAACCAAGAGTGTTTTAGAAATTTTTTCTTCCTGCTTGAAAAATTGGCAATGTAAGCTTACCAAATGCTTCAACAGGCTTTCAAGAAGGATGCTATGAGCCGCACACAATTTTTCAAGTGGTTTAGGCACTTTAAACATGGCGAGATGAGTTTTGAAGATCATTCTCGTTCTGGGCGCCCTTCAGCATTTCGAAAAGATGAAAACAATGAAAAGATCGAGGATCGTCGTTTCACGATTGACGAAATTTCAGAACAGACAGGAATGAGTTGTAGCTCGTGCCAGCGGATTTTGACTGAGGATTTGCAAATGAGACGTGTTGTTTGTTCCTCGCCTGCTCACACAGGATCAAAAAGGCATTCCTCTTAATTTGAGTGTTTTTCGATGTTCGTGGAATTGTACAACAGGAATTTGTCCCCCCTGGGCAGACTGTTAATCAGCACTTTTATTTGGAAGTTTTAAGATGTTTGAGAAAGGATATGCGAAGGAAACGCACTGAACTCTTGCGATCAGGTGACTGGTTCTCTCACCATGACAACGCCCCCTCACACACGACCTTGTCTGTGAACCGCTATTTAGGCTCTCGTTCCCTACCCTCTGTATTCGCCAGACCTATCCTCATATGACTTTTTCTGTACCCGAGAATGAAAAAAAAAATCTAAAAAAGGGAAGTGTTTTGCTGGTGTGGAGACTGTAAAAACAGCTTCTCAGAGGGCACTGGACAATATCAAAGTTGCACTTGTCCAGTCTTTTTTCCCACTATTTGAAGCACCTCTGGAACTCTTCATTACATCTAGTGAAGAGTACTTTGAAGGAAACTGAAAAACTGTTGTAAAAAGACTTAATAAATTAATCTTTAGAGCAAAAGTTCAGTTTCTTTTGGGTCCCCCCTTGTACATTGCTATAGAAAAAAGGATTACAAAGCTTTGACACCATTGAAATGATCCTAACTAGACAAATGGTGGCATAGCTCTGCTCAAAGTCACTCATATTATAATTTTAGTCTTAACCTCAATAAATGTTCATTAATATAAGCAATATTTATTACCAGTTTTTATCTCAAATATTTCCTAAATGATGTACATATATTAAGAAGTTGTCACGTGACTAGATGAAACAACTTCAAAATTTTAAATGAAATAATGTACAATGTGTGTGTGTGTGTGTGTGTGCGCGCGCGTGCGTGTGTGTGTGTGTGATTTTGGTTAGCATGAATTATCCAGTTTTTTTTAAATTTATTTTTCAAGTCCAGAATAATAGTAATATTTAAATCTCTGATAAAATAGGATGCAAAATATTATTTATTGGACCCATAATTTAAAAGGTCAAAAAGGGCACTTGAATTATTTAAAGTGCTCTTCTTGTGGATGCAGAGGCAGCAGGTAAAGTGCACAGTGTAGAAGAACTTGAGGCAAAAATAAGGAAAAGTAGTCATACAGGAAATCATACCCCAGCAGACAAGAGGAATGAAGAAGATATGGTGGCCTTCAAAAAACTTGTGAGTAGCTTCCACTATCGCCTCGACATTTTACAGTTTAATGTAAACCGGTTTTATTTCTAACAAAGAAAATATTTAGAAAATATTGTGTATATACATGTATTTAAAAGCTCAAGGCTACAACATAATTTAATTATCAAACTATCAATAAAAACTATTTTTCATTCTTTAGTTTTATTCAGTAAATTTAAAGTCGCACTTAATTTTCTTTAAAGTTTCATGTTTATTTTAATATTTTAGAAGTGCTGCGAACCTAAACTTCAAACCAAGTATTTATACTTTAGAGTCAAGTGTGTTAATGTTTTTATGTATCATTTTATTCGCAATTTTGGATAAAAGGTACTCTTATACATTATATACATTTTCAAATCAAAATAAATGGGGTGACCTGATTTCCATGTGTTTCTTTATTTAATCTTACCCTTTAATACATGTATGTATTAATTAGACCATGCTAATTTATTTTAAAGTTGGATATGATACCTAAGCAATTAAACTGTACTTTGATTCATGATCATTTTTTATTAATTTTACCTATCAACTCTTTAAAATAATATAATGGTTTATACAGTAACTTTTTTTCTGTTATTTCAAAGAGCAAAGGCTTTATGAAGGATATTTTCTTAAACAAAAAAAAAATTTTTTTAAATATGTCTAGTGCAATCCAGATTTAATTTAAAACATATTTATATTCTTTTAATACCCACCATATAGTTACATCAATGTCCATTTCTTTTCTTTGTTTGTCCTTTTTGTTAATAATTCTTTTTACATGTTCTTTTCTAAGTCTAATATCATTCCTTACCAATTTCCTTTTTCTTCCTTTTAGGTATTTTGTTCTCTTCTTTTAGGAAGTTGTGTTGTTACTTTCACTCTCTCTTCTGATAAGTTCTTAGAGAATGAAACTTAAGTTGTGGGATTGGTTAATTTTTCTTAGAAAGGCAACCACTACCTCTTCATCTAGAAATGGCATTGTAAATGGTGAACTGTGTTCTTATTTCCATTGTAAAAAACAAATTTGATTTGTTCCCTTTGGAATTCATCCATCCCTCTTTCCTGTTGTACCTTCTTCTATGTATAACACATTAGTTAAAATAGGAAATAGTAGTATTCTAGTAAGCCCTACTTATTTTACATCCATATAGTTTCTTTTTAAATTGGTATTCTAATAATCACTACTTATTTTACATCTATTTAGTCTCCTTTTAAATTGATATGCTAATAAGCTCTGCTTCATTAGGCCAAATTAAGATTTTTTTATAAATAAATGTTCATTATGTGTGCTCACCAATTTAAAAAAATTTAAAAATCCTTTAATACATAGAATCAATTTTTTAATGCCTCAATTGGTTTTACTTTGATAAACCAATACACAAACATGTATGTAGTTTAGGGGGAGACCAAATTAATGAAATATGAATTGGTCTTATTAGATTATTATATTTCCTAGTTAAAACGCACCATGTGCTCAGTATTATTTATTAGTTATGATGGAAGTAGCGAAAGGTAGTAAGTTCATTGAGATGAACACTGTTTTGCCATGTACAGTTGAGACTGAAAACATATGACCATGTAAAGTCGAGACCGAAAACATATTTACATTTTTGCCAACTAATTGTAAGTGTGATTTTTATGGATATCGGGAATTATTATTATGAATTTGTTTGAGAAATTTTTATTGCACTTCAAATTAGATTGTTAACTTAGTTTGTAATTAACAAGAAAGACACAAACAAGCTATAAGTGTCACTGAATAATTTTATTAGGAATTTGAAATGGCTACTTAAACACACTTATAATTACTTTTCCTTTCCTTATATCACACAACTTAATGATTTTTAAATTTCTATGTTAAAATGCATTTTAATTTTGGCACATTGTATTTCTAATAATATAAGCATAAAAGGAAAGGTTAGCATTTACCAAACTCAGTTTTACCGTAAACCATCATGTGGTCCTCACAGTATTGGCGGTAGATTTGGAATAGCTAATGATTAAAATAAAATATATTTATAAAGGTTACAGTGTCATTATATCATCATATTTGATTATTATAATTATGTATAAATTTACATTTATAGTGCTAATTGGTTTTGTGAAAGTGTATGTGTGTGTGTGTATTTGTGTATGCACGCGCATGCATATTTCCTTTTACTAATACGTTTTTGGTAAACTTATTTTTGTCAGTAAAAATTGACATATTCTACCAACCAAAATTACAATTAATACATAGACCCTACGTATTGAAACTAATTGTTCATTAAGGGTTATTTGTAAGCTTATACTAAGTTGATGGGATTACTTGATATGTCTTCGGCCCGCGGTGCAAACTGATGATCAAACATGGCCCTTGGGATGAAAAACGTTGTACCACATTGCTATAAACTATGCAAATCAATGCATGTACTATTATTATATGCACTTGCTGTTCCTATTTTAAATACTGTTCTTAAAGGAAAATAAATAACTATTTGTGTATCTTCCTTTTACCCTCTTTTTGACTTGCATGTCAATATATTTGAATTTAGTTGGGATGAGTTAGCTAAGAAATGTATGTGAAAAAACTTGTATGTACAGAGTCAGTAATAAGTGCCGAAAGAGTGAGGTTTGAAAAGTAATCCAATAGTTCACTGTGAACGAAGCATTTTACGTTGGTTTGGGCATGTTGAGAGGATGAATGTGGATTAAGTAATGAAGCTAATAAATGATCAAAGTGTTTGTGTGGATCAAAAGGAAGGGGTAGGCTTGTAAGACATGGTTGAAGGTTGTAGACAAGTGTGTGAAAAGGGGAAACATTTAGAGTTTTAAGAATAAAAGAGCATGTATGACTCAGTGTAAAGATGTTGAGCCGAAGTGAGTATGCAAAGATAAGGAAGTGTTGATAAAGCTAGTGAGGTTGGATTAAATAAGTAGTTGATGTATTTTGAGCTGTATGTACAGTTTCTTTTCTACCCTAAAAGTTAACATCATGATTAGGTAAGTATGTATATAATTTTGAAAATAAACAAATTTATTTCATCTACCACAAGACTGTATATACATTTATAATATTTGTAAAACCTATTTTTACTAGATTTGTTATTATTTTATTATTCATCTGCAACAGTAAGGTGGATCTTGTTTATATCCATACAAACAGATGCTGAGCAAATCTCATGAAAGTGGTGGTAATAATGTTACCAGCATTGGCAATAATAGAATTCTAAATTCTGGAGTTGAACAAGACACAGAAAGAGGCCCAGGTTTTTCAACTTTTAATTCCCACTGTGGCAGAGGTCAAAGTACACCAACGGCTCAGCAGATGCAAATTCCTCAAGATTTAGTTATGAAGCTACTTCAAGTTCAACAAGTCAGTCCCTAAATACATATTTTATTATTATCTTTAAGGTTTTGACTCTAATATAGTTCCAAATATATCTAATGATATCGTTAAAAAAATGCTAGAAAAATTTAAGTAATATGATTTTAAAAATTAGGTGGTTCAATGTCTACATGGTTTGATAAACTAATAGGTGATAATTTAATAAAGAAAATCCACTGAGGGAAATATAAAAAATATCTGTTAAGAATCTAATGAACATTGGTGATATAATTTCTTCTGCTTTCTATAATAAACAAAATTAGGTTTTGAATTCGTTGTCTGCCTTTTTTTTTAAAGCCGCAACAATGCTAAAATATAACTTTATTTGTGTAATCAATTATTTGTATTCAGATAGTGCAAACAACATTGAAACCACTTTTTACTAATCATATTCTTTTTAACCTACATATACCTAATATAAAATTTGAATCTTGGGGAAAAAAATATAGTTTAATACATTGATACCATTTCCTTTCTCACTTTTAATTTGGTTAGTAATAATTCTTAAAAAATTTATAAAATATAAATCAAAAGTAAATTAAAACTTTTGTGCAGTGAGTCTTTCATTTTGTCACGTCAAGTATTAAATTCATAGTTTGGGATTTTGTTATTAAATTTATCTAAAACCATGTAGTCCTAAACCACTTGTTAGTATAGGCTATCCAACATAGGGGTGGTGGTAAACAGACCTATAGCAAAATTAAGCCAACTATACAGTTATCCCTAGGAAATGTTATTAGAAGTGTTTGATAAAACTTTTTATTTATAATTTAGTATTACTAAAAAATTATTATTTTTTTCACATAGGATAAAATAAGTGACTTTCATTCGATGTTGGCAATAAAAATCATCTGCTAGCTGTCCTCTACTACCATTCCGACCTTAAAAAAATCAAAGCTTTTTTTAAATCTTGAATTGAATTTTTTTCAGATTCTAGAATTTTACATATTCTTAAGAATTCAAAGTTCTCATCCCCATAAGATTAATATTGAAATTATATTGTTGATAGAAATGTTGATTTTTTGGATAGTTTTCTTGATTTTATAATGGGTTTAGAGTTGCCTTGAAGTAAAATATTCTAAATTGCAAATAAGGCAGTTCTCTTTGAAGAACATATGAGAGTTATTTTTAGCCAAGCAAACTTTTATTCTCTTGTTATATTTTGTCAAATTAAAAAAAAATCTCATTATAAATGGACGCATAGTACATAGATATGTGTTGTCAGTTCTTAAAATCTCCCTTAAATTAATCTATTTAAATTGATAGCTTATTGACTGAATCACACCCATAAATAAATTTGTCCTCAAATACATCACATTTATGATTGCACCTGGGCCACCCACTCTTAGCAAACTTGGGGCCCTCAAAAGAATAAAAAATAAAACTGAATTTGTGTTTGGTGTTATTACATTAGTTTGCACCTATGTACTAATTTTCATAAGTATAATTAGGAAATGCCATAAAAGGTAAATGTAATAATTAATTTTAGAAGTAATGTTTTTACACATACAATGGTTTATTTATCCCCAACCTTTTATTCGATTTTCTGCAGCATTAAATGTTATCTGTATAAAAGCACAAAGAAAAATTGTCCCAAGTTTATATTAATGTGTTTAATGTGTGTCTTATTATCTTGAGACATATCCTCCAGACAGGCACATGTAAATCAGAGTTAAAACAGTAAACTTGCTTCATTTGTTCAATAAATCAAACCACATTATTATTTTTCTGTTTGTTTTTACGGTTTGACAATAATTTCTAAATCACCTACATGTGCACACAAGACAAATTTCTCCACCCCAACTCTTTTTTTCCCCGCTTTCACCTAAGCAAGCGCGGGGCCCTGTGAAGCTACACCGTTTACACTCCCCCTAAGCGTGATCCTGGCTTGCTTTTATTGATAAAGAGATTGATTATTTATCTTAACTTCATAATTATTTATTTTTACCCACTGGTGGCCGCATGGTCTAAGGTGCTATTCTCATAATATACTAAACTGTTGAAGACAAGACCAGGGTTGATCCTCATCGGATACACTGAGATTGGTTTTCCACCCTCCCTCCACAAAAATGGAGGTGCATTCCTAATCTCCAACGCATTTAATGTAATCAATACATAGGCAAAAAATAGAAAAAATATACTACAGTTCAAAACTCATATAAGCTTATATTGTTTTCTATATCTTGGGAAATTAATTTATGTATGTGAATTGTATTTTCAGCAACAACAACAACAAGAAATGTTGAACAAACTAGTGACTGGATCTCCTGTGGGTCAAGGCCTTGTATCTGGTCTTAATGGTCAATTTCAAGTCCCTCCACCCCCAGGACCGCCTCCTTCTTTGTCTCCTCTCCCTCCTGAACTGCAGCTCATGGTTAATAATGCTCAGCCGAGCAGAGAGTTACTCCAGAGGCCTGAGGCTCTTGCTATCATACAAGGTAAATCATGTATTTATGAAATAAGAGGCTGGATACTAGTTTATTTAACCTCAATTACAATGGATTTTATTTATTATACATTGTGTATTTTGGTTTAAATTAGGAGTGATAGCCAGCACACTTACCTTGGTGATAATGGAGTAGAAATTGTTTAGATAGAACACTCAAAAACACACAAACACATTTTTAAGGATAAGCGTTAACTGTCACAGACTGCTTGATCAGGTCAAGCTCGAGTAGACCGATGCTCTTGGTTAAACTGAGAGGTTGACTGTCTACAGCTGACTATTTTTCAGTTATGATATCACTGTATAGATGGCAGCACTTTGAATAAATAGATAGATGTATAGAAACACTAAAAATTGTGTTATATACTGTATTATTATTATGGTTGTTGTTGTGACATTGAATGTAATAAGGTTGGGGTTAAGGGCTTGTCTGGATTTGATGATATATAGATGGGTCAGTTCCCATATCCTTGGTTGTGAAGGGTTGCATATTTCTTTGTTCAGGGATTTGACCACCTTGGTTGTGTAACAGTGATTAAAGTCCAGAGTATGGGTTTTGGCATGTGATGATACATATTTATTTTTCATTTTTGTGTTATTTCGATGACCATTCTTTTTTTATGTATTTCTGTTGTGAGAATGAATTTGTTGGTTTATGTATGGTGCGGTAAAGGGAAATGAACCTGATATTTGTTTGGGTTTGGGTCGAATAGTTGGGTCTGGTTGTTTGGGTTTAACAAATATGTATTTTTGTACCATATAAACAATCTCAACTCCAGTATCACCAAGTGTGCTGGTTTCCCTCCTAATTTAAACCATGATTTGGCCTAGTGTTCTATTCCAAATAACATTGTGTGTTTTGCAATACATTTGGACCAACATCATATTTTAAACCACTGAAGTATTATTATTATTATTAATAATAATATTTTTACCAGGTATTGATGTAAATTAATATAATGGTCACCTTATGATAATTCATTTGTGTTTGGGGCTTGTATATTTGTATACTGTTTTTATTTTGTTTCATTTGAATTGTGTGGACTGTTTTGTGTGTCAGCGCCAAAAACTTAAATGTTTTGTGGTTATTTGTGGTGTGTATGTGCATTCCTACCACCACTTATCATTGGCATCTATGTTTGCATTTAGTACTATAGTGTCATCTGTCTTCTTGTTTTGTTGTCCTGGCTGGATCTGAACCTGTCAGTCTCAGGATGCATTTTGACTAATATCGGTCATGAACAATAATAATAATAATAATATGCTCTCCATGCAATTCTCATGTGTTTGTTGTAATATCATATAAACACTCAGTACAGGCTCGTGTTTTGTGACCCCCTTTCAAACATTACACAGTCCACTTTACCAAACATTAAGTGGTGTCATCGGTTTGTCATTTTGTCACTCTCATTTTGAGAAGTGTGACATCAAAAGTTGTCATTGAGTTTCATATACATTTCAGAGCTGCTGTATACACGCACACAATCAAAATTGAGCTCATCTTGTCTTACCTTTGACTGGCAGTTAAGGGTTAAATCCTACCCATGTGTTCTAAATATGGTTTTTCCTAAATAGTCTTTTTCATGTAATACAAAACCAAACTACTGAATAAAACGCATATGTAAGGATGTGTGAATCTCTTGTTAGTGTTTGCATCTAGTTTACATATTGTGTGTAAATTAGGGGTGGGTAAATATTTGAAAACTCCAATATTTTCATATATCGTTTTCATTACTATTTGTATTCATACTTAGAATACTAAGTTATAAAAACTCAAATTATCATTTTTCATAATCCTTAAAAACAAATATTGGTTCATTCAATCTTAGCAAATCTTTAGGTATTATGAATTGGCTTTTAAATTTTATTTCAATTTTTTTTAAATAGTCACATTACTTAAGTTCACTAAACTAAAATAAATGTATCTTTTGTCAAAAGCTTATCACATGTTTTCATCTAGTCACCTGCCATCTTGAGTATTTATTTTACTTTATCGCAATATATCTACTTCTCTTAGACTGAGCATTAATATCCAAATTAATATTATTGTGCTTGGAGCCATACTCCTATTAAAATCAAATTATTGTAAAGTGATTGAAGCATACTATTCCACTTCTACACCAAAAAGGAAAGGATAAAGCGAACTAACATACTTAATCGTCCCATTCTGACACTAACATGTAAGATACTGGAGACTAATATTCATTTCTGAACCACTTGTATGGTAGCCAAGCTAATAATGGCCAAATATTTATGGGCAACGTCAATGCATAACCAATTTATCAGGTCCAATATCCGACGTCTGAGGACAAGAGTACTGTGTTTGTAAGGGGTGGGATACCTTCAAGGATAACTTAAATAAAGTCAGGCATGTAACACTACTGTAAGTTTGTTTAGTAAAATGTGTACTCGTACACAGTCGTCATAATGACTAGTCTTGGGTTCATCCAACATTGATCACCAAAATGTCACACGGTCATGGCTTAAGAAATCTTTAATACACTTGGAAACTGCCTTTTCAAGACTAATTACTACACTTGGCAACTGCTCGATCAAGACTCTCTTCCTCTAATTCACTAGAGCCGAGCTTTAGCATAACCAACTAGAATCTGCCTATTTTAGGGGATTTCGATGATGGCATAAAGCGCCAATAGACTCGCTGATATCCATGTCATCCAAAAACTACATGATGCTTGAACATCGTTTTCAACAGATGCATTGCTCTCCCACTGGAATCAGCATTTATGGACCTATATGCGGATTTAACAGGAAATACTCACATTTCAGATACATGACTACAATTACAAGCTGACTGGTGGTAGATGAACTTACAGTATATATCAAACTCCTTGTGTGTAGCATCACCAAGTTGAGAGCTTCACATTATCCTAATACTCATATCAATGGATTAATAATATTTTTATAAATGTACGTTTTAACTTGAATTTTTTTTAATGATATAACCATGAAATTTGTAAACACTAGTTAATATTTTACTGAAATCAAAATAACGTTCTAAACATAGAGAAAATAAGTATATTTTATATGGGGCATTGGAAAAATCAGTTTACTTAATTAAGATTCCTTTTTAAAATGGAGTATTTTTCTAGCATTAAATTGTCGTGGTTTGTGGTAGTAATGGATGTAATGACGAGGTAGTAGGAAGAGTATGGGAAGGAAACGTAAAAGCAAAGATGTTTGCAGATGACCTGATGGTGTGGGGAAACAAGGCGCTGGGAGTGGAGGAACAGTTAGATATATGGAATGAAATTTAGTGTAATAAAGATTGAATTGGTGATTAACACACAAGGAAAATAGGCACAAGGAGAGTAACACTAGGAGAAGCGAAACTTAGGAAAGTGAAAAGCTTCAAGTACTTTGGAAGTGTGGTAGGGGAAAGAGGAGGAAATAAGAGAGAAATTGGGGAGAGAAGAAGGCAAGCGGTGGTCTTTTACAAAAGCGTCAGAAGTCTGGTCTGTGGTAGATAGAGCTGTGCCACAGAAGTGCAAAGTGTGATGCACATGGTGTATGATTACCCAATATTGCAGTATGCATCAGAAATCTGGGTGATGATGGAAAGGGATAGGAGCAGGATATAGGCATGTGAGAGGAAATTTCTGAGGAGTAGAATGGGAGGGATAAGGATGGACAGGGTGAGTAATGATAGGTGAGTGAGAAAGTGGAGGAGGAACCTGTGCATAATAGGATATAGAAGGTGAGATTGAGGTGGTATGGACATGCTATGAGGATGGAATTGGGGAGGATTCCAAGGAGGCTGCTCTAAATTGAGGTGTCAGGTAGGAGGCCAAGGGGAATACCCAAGTACAGGTGGATAAAGGGGGTGCGGAGGAGTTTTGAGAGGAGAGATGTTGATTGGTCTGGTGTGGAGGAAGAATGGTGGTGGGAGGGCAGAAGTAAATAGATAATCTTATGTTAGATACATGCCCTGCCAGTGGAAGGAAACTGCATGATTATGCTGATGATGATAGTAATTGAAAACCATTTAAATAACATCATTATATATATTTATATATATTATATATTATATGTATATTATATATAATATATATATATAAATGAAAAATTGAAGTAAAAACTTCATTTTTTTCTGTAAATCCTGGAAAAACAGGGAATTTACATATTTATAAAGTGCATCAAGTATGATAATTTTCTTTATGCTAAAGTGAATACATAAATTAAATATGTTAAAAGTTACCTGGGTACTTTCTGTTTAGCCTAAAAGGTACATTTTATCATGCTTAATTTCACTGTGATGTAGCGATATATCAGGTAAAGGTATGCTACAATCTTTTAAGAGTAAATGGAGAGTAAAATTAATATTGTTAAAATATTATCTATAGCAATTAGTTTTTAGCTAACAACCCTGCAATTTTTTTTTTTTCTTATAAATTAACATTTAATAAATTTGTTTGTACACATTGTCTTATTATCGGTCCTGGCTATCTACTTATTAAGACTAATGGTGTAGGTAAGATGATAAAAGTAAATGTACCCGCATTTGCTTTAACAGTAAGCAGGACCCTATTTAAGGAAATAAGCTTTGGAAATATCCAATCAGGATTTGAACCCAGATTTCCCCTTTTTCAGCAATACTCCGAGGCTGATGTCTTAAACCAGTTGTTTCCAAACTCCTTTTATTTATCTGTACTGCACTTTTGAAATGAAAATTTGCTCACATCACACAAAATTTTTAAGAACCAAAGAATCCTTTTCGGGGTTGAATGGTTTAGTGCTCTACTCTTACATTATACTGGACTGCCAATAACAGGGAGATCAAGGTTTGAATCTGTCAGGTGTACTGAAGTTTCTTTTTTTTTAATGGGATAGATGTTTTGATGTATTTTTTATTATTTCTTTTTTCTTTTTCCAAATCTGAAACTTCACTATTGTTAATTTTTTCATTTTCTATTACTTCGTGGCTCAGTTTATATTTAATTTCATGATATGTTTGTGTTAACTTTATCATTGCTACCTGGGAGAATGGAACAGTCTCTTAATTTAATAATTTTGCAGTTCCTGAGACGTCCTTGAAATAATCGGGTGCTATTTTTGTATTACTTGATAAGGGTTGTGGCGGTTCACCTGCCTCAATATCCTTATTAGGCTAGTGTAGAAATTAAATCAGTGTGGTTCATGGTTTTTTTTCGATACTACTATGTGCATTATACACCTCTTGGATACAAGAGTGCCCTGGCACAGAGTACTTCGTATTGACAGAAGAAATATTTGACCTGTCCATCTGGAAATATAGGATTGTGTTAGACATAAAGATTTTAGGGCAGACATGAGTCAGACCATGTAATTAAGTCATTGATATCATTTTCTTCAATTAATACATTCAAAATTCTTCCGAGTGCACTCGCAATATCATTTCCAGTTCGACCTGCCATCACTTCTGGCCATACTGCAGAGTTTATTCTTTAGTAACTGAATAGAATGCAGTTAAATTATATACATTTAATTTTCTTGAGTAGAAAAAGGAACTAATGTTTGCATGTGGACACAAAATTACATTTTGCAAATCAAACATTAAGAAAAGGATTGTCACTTTCTTTATCTTTTTTCTTTTCTTCCCGCATTGCCTTCTTTAATGTTTGATGCGATCATATTTCACCTTAATTCTTTTGTTAATGTGTTTGTCTTTTTTGCTACTTCATACTTTGCACACAAATCACATCTATCACTCTTTGGGATATAAATCGAAATTAAATTCAGTGACAACTATTTTATAGTCAAGAGACTCTTTTACTGAGGGGTTATATTCCTCAGCACACTTCTCCTTATACAAATAATACATCTTGGAAATACTAAAGTCAGAGCCTAAGAGACAGCACTAGAGGCATAACATGCTGTTAAAACCTTGTCACTATTTTTTTGACAAACACACTGCAGTTAGAACTCTGGCAAACGTGTAGTTCTGTTATTTGTCATCAGATAGCAACTAAAGTCATTGTCCCTTATAGACACGGTAATATAGTACAAAAGAGCGCTATAACATCAATTTGGCCAATTTTGTCAGTTAGAACCATGTCAAACCAAGCCCGCGTTTTGTCAGAGCCAAATATCCCTCTTAACAATATGTAATGGAGAGATGTAAATTAATAGATAGTTTCTTTCTCTGACACTTTACCTTGTCGGTAGCATGTCTCTCTATGAAGCTAAGGGTCTCTGGCTAGATTTCCGACATGGACAGAAAATTTATCGTTTTTCCTTTATCTGTAATGAATTAACAGCCAGAGGCTGGATGCTATGTCTGTTCTGTATTAATTTTTCTATAAGTTGTGTGCTGATAAAATCAGTCGGTTCAGAAAGTGTATGTTAAACACCTCAAAGAAATATAAAAAATATTAAATTATAATGCTCTTGATGAAATGTGTAGATAAAGTTTCTGGTTGTCTCTGGAAGAGAGTTCAGTGGCATACTCCCATTTTTAAATTGTAAGGCTCATTCACTCGATATGAAGATAATGTCCTACTCATCATTTAATATGAAATGCCAGATCTGAATATTTGAAATTTTCAAAAGGATATTTTAACTAGACGAATAGTTCTGTAGACTACTATTGGAAGTATTGATCAATCTTTTCTACCAGTTTTTCAAGATGTTCCTGTACAATTCATTGCTTGTTTTAAAACATTTTACCAGTGGGAAAATTTTTGAGGCTATGTTATCACGCTGTCAAGCCAGAGCTGAAGCTTTTTTTTATAAATGCATTTGGTCTGTAATCGTGAGAATATTTGTCATGCTGGTGTTGCACATCATCAACTGAGAAAAGATACAGGTCGAATATGCTAGCAGTGCTTACCAGTTATTCTCATAGACATGATGGTGTAATGGGTTCCCTTCTTATTCCATGAATGATCTTTATTTGTTAATTTCCAAATCTTTTACGCAAAACAGTCAGCAAACCTCGGTGTTCAGAATTAGCTATTGATGTTCTGATTGCGTGTCTTTCTATATAAATGTATGGTAATTGTTTCCAATTCCTTGAGTGTCTTTGAGTCTTCCTACTACACCCGCCACCCTCTTGCGCTGTACTGTTTATAAACCACTGCCTTTGATTATGCGACAACTTAAGTGGGTGTCAAGTCATAAAATATAGTATTTTAATATTTTAAACTCATATTTACTTACACTGGTTATTTAGCCAGCTTAAACCTTTGTTTTCATATATACATACCAAATAATTGGGTGCATGAAATTCTTCTATAAATCATTTAAAAAACATTTTCAAACATGTATCACTAAAATTTATTTTAAAATTTTTATTTCTATATATATATATAAAATTTTGTACCATAATTCATTGTTAATAAACCATCATACTAAATTTATTTTGCATAATGACGGGAATTGTTGTATCTTAGTTCTATACAAATGGTGATTTAATAGTGTATATATTACTTATCACTTTTTTTTAAACAAATATTAGCTGCCTAAAGGAATATGTACTTCATCTAGGGAGTATATGAAGTATGTAGAATAGATTTGTAGTTTACAGAACTATTACTCAACCTTAATGTTTTTGGTGTTTTTTTTTGTAATTATAAAAACTGTTGTTTCCCGTGCTTCCGCATCAAGCTATTATATATCGATATCTGTAAAAAAACTAAAGGTCTATATTTTGATTGTTTTTAAATACCTTCAGTATATGTTTTACATAATAACATACCATTATTTATCTTTAGTTTAGTTTTACTCCATTAAACTTCTTATTTTTTATTTTGTGCTACTTAACAATAAAAGGCACTTGTATATTCAACAAAATTATTGGTATTCCTATTAACATTTGTTTGGAAAAATTATATATATATATATATAATATAATTTAAAAAATGTAGCCTACTCATGATAGTACATTCTTTAATAGCATGATTGATTGGATCCCATTTAGAAAATATCTGTTCGCATTCTTATTAGTTCCATGATTATTTTTTTTCCCCATTATTTTTCTCCTTGTCTTTTCGTGTGTGTGTGTGTTTGTGTGTTTAAATTCATTTCAACATTGCGTTGCTATTTTATAACAGCTTTCAATGATGTTTCAAGGTTTGAGGCATGGTCAAATCACATCTCAACATATTGTGCAGCAGTTGCAAAATCCAGCTATGCAACATAGACATCGAGAGGTTCTTGTCAATATTCTTAAGTTCCAGATGCGGTTACAGCGAAGTAAGAAATTTCAAAAATACTTTTTGTCAATATTTACATTGTTAATAATTTTTACTAATACATTTAATAGCAAGAATAAAAGCCTACTTAAAGGGAGTATTTTAGAGAAAATTCGCCCTCATTTTAGTGGAAAGAAAATGCTAAAACAACAGTTAAGGATTACGTGAAAAACTACCCATAGTGCTTCTCGCATGAGTTAGTACTGATACAGAAGAAATGTAACATAGCTGAGGCTTTAATTTTGTATTGCATTAAACAAAGATATATTACAATATTTTTAAACTGACTACCTGACAAAATAGTTTAATTTACACATTTATTTAATATAAAATTAATTTTAAACGCTAGAATTATTAGTTCATTCAAGTGATATGGACATCCATATTAGTGTACAGTTAAATTGCATCTACTCACGTTCATACTGAATCTGTACATGCTTACGACGATTAATGTAAAAAGTATTCTGATATATTGGTCCTTGTCTCGTCTTTTATGTTGTGGACTTGACCATTTGATGTTGTTAGTTCCATAAGTGAGAGGATCCTTAAAATTTAATTCCTACAAACCCATGCTAAATCATTCTGTACTAACTTTAAGGATAAACCAGATCCATGTGGGTGAAATAAAAATGTTTATAGCAATCATCTTGATCCTCATTTGTCTCTTTTACAACTCCAAGTCACCATTTTCCATCATATACAATAACATAATCATCGACTTTAGGTTGTGGTTTCTCTGTTGGTTCTACAAAACTTTAGATATAACAAAATCTTCATTTAACACTGTCCCAGAAACCAAAGATGTTGATATCTTGTATTTATAAAGTGGAACAAAGCAATGTTTCTCCCTTTTACCGGGCGTGGTTTCTGCATCAATAAATCTGGATGATAGGTCAGTGTCAAAATTTGTGATGACAGAATTATAAACTATAATAAAAGTTATACCTTTAATATTTTCAGTGCTGAAGGTGTACATTTCACACACTGTTAGTATGGGATTCCCACGTGTTCACTGTCAGCTGGCTTTAGCAACTAAATGTTTCACAGTACCTCCAATACCATCACAGGGCCCTTTGACATGCGATGTAGCAAAAAAAAGGCCATTCAGCATCAACACCAAAAGCATTCTTATGATGGAACACATTGAAAAAGTTTGTTCTATTCTTATATTGTTTGGCTGCACTATCGGAGAAGTGGTTTTTTTTTTTTTAGAATTAATTTTTAGAATCTCTTGAACTAGATTCTTTTGAAAACTGTATACAGCACTGAGAGTGTGTTTCAAGTTATTGTAAATTAAACAAAAACTTTTTGATCTTATTTCACCATTTTCTAAGAAATATACCAGAAATGGATGCAATGTGGCTTGTTTGATTTACCCATTGTTAACTTTATATTTCGTATTGTACAATAAATGTATAGTTTTATGAAGTCTCCTATTACCACACATTCATAACAAATAATTTTTTCTTGTCGTTATTTTAAATACTGATCTTGATGCTTTGCAATGAAGTGATGCTTCTTGAGATTTTCTAATTTGTTCATTAAGCTTTTAACAAATTCATCATTGGGTTGAACTATTATTGAAAGTAAATGGCTTATTTCATTTGTAACCCATTATTGATACTGTACATCCGGGTCGTCATCGCTGATATTCTGGAGTAACTCCCACACAATAGATCCATCAAGACACTTGTCACACTTGTTAAACATACATTCTTCACTGCTGACATCACACACCATACTTTCAAGCAGTTCTTTATGAGTGACATTCATTTTGGCACCACTCAGCAATAATTTAAGATTCTCGTGAATGGAACGAAAAAAACTGCATATGTGCCAATCAAACCAGTGAGCACACACCACTTTGGACAGAGTCCTGCAAATATGGAAAATCTTATTTTGAATGCTGGATTCACTTTCACAAACTCAATGTACAGCTCTTTTATATTGATTAACATTAAGAGCTTTTGCTGGTGAACTTTACCCTTGCCCTCTAGATGAACGGAAACAAAATCTTTTTACTGAAGCAAACTCTGCTATGGTCATCGTTTTTATAAAACAGCTTCACTGCTTCAATAACATAATCACTTACGTTCTGAATCTTCTTTCTGTCTATTTCTGGTAATATATCATATTCCTTCGCACGTTTCTGGCACTTTCTTACTACATACTCTTTGGATTCAAATTTCTTACAAATTGTAGGTATTGACTAAAAGGCTGGCATTAGACTCAAAATCATAATTCTATCTTCAATTTCTTTTCTTTTTTTTATATCTCTCTTTTTAATTTTGAAATAAAGTTGTATAATCTTTTAAACTGAGATTATCTGTTGTAGATTCTTCCAAATTTGTTGACGTACCTCTCTCATCTCCAAATGGCCGAATCAACTTCCTTCTTACTGATTTTGAAATCTTTTAACTTCATTTTCTACTCTGGTTTTTGCGTTTTAATGCTTGAGTCATTGGATTTTCACAGGTGTTGGATCAAAAAGTGTGAATATTTGTTCACTTCTGAAATATCCTCCAGTGGAGCTACATACTTATCAGTATCACATTCTTTTTTGCAATCTTTTTGTAGATTTTTTTTTTTTTTTACAGATTGGGCAAATTGACTGCCCAGGAATGAGTTTAACAACCTGAGTTTGTTCTGCTAAATCAAGAGATATTTCTTTTAAACTTTTTTAATATTTTTCTTTTGGAATTGGAATGGATCACAGCATTTGACACCAAATATAATCGTTTATGTATTCAAATATTTAATTTCATGGTAACAGCACACATAAGAAGTAAATATCTGAATGAGCCCTCAATTCAGAAGAATCTGTGATCTTTCACTAAATTCACTAATGTGGTTTGTATTTTCTGTCACTGGCAAAAATGTTTTCTTATGGCACTCTTATTTTGAAAATATACCTACACAGCACTCCATATTTTATGTACAGTAAATAGGCTACCAGCACTAGAAACCATCTACTTCCAACCCAAGAACTATGTACTGACTGGAAGTTAGAAACAGACTGAAGTAGGCGCACACAGTCCAGTACACACAATGCTGTTGAGTGCAAGTCTGAACATGTTAAACCTAAGACCTTGATTGCAGCAGCACATTTCACTCATCCTCCCATCCAACAAACTGCCAGCCTGAGAGAAAAATTTTAGCCTATCCTTGAACCCTGGGTTAAAACATAAACTTTGAAACAATAAGGACTGAATATATACACATTGCAAAATGCCGCAAACATCAAATAAATTTATTTTGGAAAGATAATCTTTATGCTGAGTAGCATCTCCCTACTTTCCAAATATAAAGACAAGATATGTCTCAACTAGTAAACTATCTACATTCCATTATTTTATACATCCAAAACAAACAAAAAATTGTTTAGTCTCTATATTTAATATTTTTTAAAGTCATAATCCTTTAACTATTTATGCATAATTTTTAAACTTTAACCTCACAATTTCAATACACACATTTACTTTTATCAACTTAATTTGGCTTTTTTAACAAATAGCCTCATTTATAAAAAAATAACATTTTATGCAATATCATTGTAGACTGAATTATTTCATTGATAGTGTTCCCCTTTTAGTTATATTGTTTCCTTTTCCTAACAACTTATTCATTGAAATGTGTATCATATTTACTTAATCAAATTCAACAACATGCTCTTTTAATAAAATAATAAGATAGACAGTAAATAATATTTTTTTTTAAGTCATTCAAAATTCAACAACTTAAATAATACTGTTGTTACATTGTGTACAACCCATATGGTTTACAGTTTGTGTAAATAAACAAATAAGCTCTAAATTGTGTAAACTTAAGTCTCTTTAAATAAAATATAAATATATTTAGTCAAAGATTATTATGAAAATACTAAATTTATATAATGATTACGTTTATTTTTATCTGTAGCATTATGTATTTACTAAACATCAAAATATGCTTCTTTATTTTTAGTGTTATGTTGTTTAATGTCTGCTCAAGCTATATGCAAAATCTCTATTTATTTAATAAATATTTTTATTCAAAGGCTTTAATTGATAAACTTAGTTTATTGTTTTTTTTATCCTACTAATCTAACTATTATTTATTTTCAATGTTTACAGGCTTAGATCCACTATTAATATTATCAGAAATAAATATTTTTAAAACACTTTTCTCCCGATTTCTAAACAATATTAACCAAAATTTAACTTTTATAGGTGATATTTTCAATTCTTTTCATCCTATCCATCTGATGAAGCTTTTTGATTGTTTTGTTTAATTTACATTACAGCAGCTGTCGTAACAGGCTTATCTCCCCAGCCATTGTCTCCTCATCATAACGTCCAGCCCCCATCAGACTTACACCACATAATGTTGCAACAACAACAACAAACTCAAGCTCCACAACAGCAGCTTCGGATACCCTCGCCATTGAATGGAGGTGATTGTAGACAGCACTTAAATTTTGTTAGTGAAATATGTCATGTCTAAACTATATTGCTTTTATTAAATACTTTATTGTAAAATAAATATAGTGCAATGTGTTTAATTTTATTTTAAATTAAAATCAAACTACAGGGTGTCTACTGGGTCACGAAAATACCGAAAAAGTCACGAATTTTTAATATTTTGGTCATAAAGTCACAAAAATATTTTTAATTTGAATTTCCCACGCATCGTAACAATGCAAACACTTCAAAGATACCACTATCCACTACGCGTGATTCCATGCCCCAGCCGGAAGCTGCCTGATTGTTTTGTCTGTGATTCCAACTACAAGGTTAACGTTCGCCATCTTGTGTTAAATTTTAATGTGGCGTGCTATTGGTCTTGTTGGGTATGTGAGTGCATTATGCCTTGTGTGTGTCTACAAATAAGGGTTTTCAAGTGAATGAATTGGAATTCTAGTTTTGTAGATGATACAGGAAAATACCAGGACATTTTCTACACAAACCGTGCGTTCATCTGTGTTGTGGATCTGGATCAAGATGTCGGTGGCAATTATCAATTTTTTACCCTTTCAGTGATCCGACTGCAATTTGAAGGTGGTGTAAAATGTATATTATAATTTCAAATTAACGTTGGCAACAAATAGTAATCGTTTTTACAGTGAAATATGGCATATTTTTTATAAAATATAAAATAATACTATTAGTGTTAATATTTGATTCTTGACGTAATTCAATTAATTTTAAAGACCATTCATTCAAAACAGTTGAAATTTACCCATTTTAAAAATGATTTTCGTTGTCTTATGGGCACATAAAATATTAGGCCTAAATTATTTTTTAATCATGTGTTGCGAAAAAAAATCCATATTTTTATTGGGGGGGGGGGGGGGGGTATTCAAAGATTTTGTGTGTGAAGTTTAGGCTAATCTGTTAAAAGATGCCTGGTAAATGTTCGTTCAAAGAGTTTTGGCTGACTGTTGAAAAAAATTAATACTCAAAGTGGTTGTGCCCTGTTGAAGATGACCAGTATAAGGCTTATTGTACATTTTGTAAATCGAAATTTGATATAAGCAACAGTGGGTTGAATGGAGTGAAAAATTCATGAAAAAGGTAAGATGCATTTGGAACTTACCTCTGCCATACTCCAAAATAAGCAAAAAACGCACAGCTTTATATCTGCTGAAAAAGTTGGATGTAAACAGCCAGAACTTGCAAAAGAATTATTACCTTCCACAAGTAGGCCTACTTCTGAAAATGATGTATATTTGGTTGCATCTTTGTCTACATTATTTGTTTCATCTTCCTCATCTTTTGGAGGACCTTTAAGTAAATTTTGTGTAAAGGATGATACTTTGAAAGCAGAAATTCTCTGGTCCATGAATAAGGTTATGACTCATACTTCTGACAGAGGTTTATGTATTTCCAGTGATCTTTTCTCATTCATGTTTTTGACAGTGTAATAGCACAGAAGTTCAAAATGCAAAAAGACAAACGTGACAACTTTTGGTCTTGGCCCCTTCTTCCAAGAAAAATTCTCAGCTGAGTTAAAGAAGACTGCATTTTTTTTTTTTTTTCACTCGACGAAAGTTTCAATAGAATTGCCCAAAAAGGACAAATGGACATCATTGTCCGTTTTTGGAACTGAAGTTTATATGTGGTTTCGACCCGATACTTGAACTCTGTGTTTTTAGGGCATTCTACTGCAGCTGACCTCCTTGATACCTTTACGCCAGGTATGTCTGAATTAGGACTGCCTTTAAAGAATAGTATACAAATTGTTGTTGATGGACTTAATGTAAATTTAGATAACCCTGAAGACAAGAAACCTATTGATGTTGGCACATGCTCTCTTCATACAGTTCATGGGGCTTATAAGACAGCTCATAATAAATGTGAATGGCAAGTTCGTAGTTTTCTGCGTTCGTTTTCCCTCTCGAAGATCTGATTACATCTTCTCAAATTGATCAGACTTCTTTCCACCTAAAATGTGTTCCATCAGGTGGGTAGAAAACTCAAAAGTAATTGAAAGAACCATGGAAATGATTCCATATTTAAAGAAATATGTGACTTTTGTGTGTTCCAAACCACCTGAAACAAAGAATTTCGGTGCTGTACGAGACTTCCGAAGAGATCACCTTCTTGAAGTAAAACTCTTTTTCTTGCAGTCAGTAGAAGGAGAAGTGGAACCATATCTTACAATATTTCAAAATGACAATCCAATGTTGCCCTTTGTATATGCCAATCCAATGTTGTCCTTTATACATGCCAAACTTCATTCGATGGTTCGTAGAATTGCTGCTCGCATCCTTAAGGCAAAGAGTATAAGCAATGTGAAAATTTTAGGACATCTCTTGACAATTGATGTCAAAAATGAAAAATCTATTGAGCTTTTCGGATGTAGACATATGCTTTGGTGCGAAGAAATTTTGTAAAAATTTGAAAGAACTTGATGTACAACTCTTTAGAAAATATTGCAGACACTTCTTAGTGGAAATGTTTCATAAACTGACTGGGCCTAGGCCTCCATTACAAAAGTGCATGGTGAAAGGTGCTTCATGACTTTCGCCAGCAGTTATGACTAGTTGCACTCTAAGAGTACAAAGGGCTAACATAGTACTCGAACAACTCACTTCAAACAACCACAGTGCATACATTGAAGTTGAACATATAAGAAAAAACTACCTTGAAGGCTGTGAGCAGTCTTATGTTCAAGAAAGAAATTTGATTTCAATGAAACCAGACTAGATTCTTTTCTCTTCAACATCTTTATTAATGCAAAAGCTTGCAAGGCATTGCTGTCATTTTGCACGGTGATATTTACAATGTTCCATGGAAACAGTGTTGTTGAAAGAGGTTTTTCAGTTAACAAGGAGTGTTAGGTTGAAAATATGAACGAGCCTTCTCTACTCTAATCTTCCATCGCAGCATATATTCAGTGGTTCAGTCGATAGGTGGCATAAAGAATGTGGAATTTACACGTTGGATGCTGCATGCAGCTAGGCGAGCAAGTTACAAAAGGAGGGAAGCAATTGAAGAAATAAGCAATTTAAGAAATAAAGACATCTTTTTTAATCAAATCTCAAATATATTTAAGAATTTGAGTACTCTAAGAGACCAACCCCTATATATTTATAATATGTAGACTATATATGTGTGTGCACACGCAAACACCCACATAAAGATGTTAACTAACCAAATGTCTTGACCCAAATTTCATCTCTCATTCCTCACCCCTAAACTTGAGTAATATATCTGGTACCCAGTTACATTATCATTGTATGCATAAGAATGTGAATGAAAGGGTGAAACACCCCATTTTACCACCTCACTGACTGCAGTGTTGCCAGGCCTGAGAATATTTTTATAAGAAAAGAATGTGAACTAAGATCATAATAAAACGGGGGGGTAGGAAAAAACTTGTAAGGTCATCATCTCACAGACTACAATGCCTGACAATGAGATGCACAGTTTACTGAAGGTAATGTTTTTAAATCAAAACATATTTTTTTTAAACCTTTCTGGAATAGTTGTATTTGTATATATTATGGAACTTTATTTCTCGATCTTATAAAATATATATAACATTATAATCATTATAAAAACCTTTATACAAACTGTAACGAAACTATTAGATAATTATCTGGTAAATTAAACATTGGAGGGGAGGTAAAGCCTACACCTTACAAGAAAACTGTAGGCCTCAAAAGTCCACAATCAAATCACAACAAATCACTTAGTTAAATAATTTTCGGGTACATCAGTCCCTTTTTTCTTGAATTAGCTGAAATTACATAATTATATGTTTTGTTGTGTTTTCATTGTGAACTTATGAGGCCTAAAGTTATCTAGTAAGTGTGTAGGCCTTCCCCTTCTTTCTGCCTTTCAATAATTAATTTAATACAGCCCTCTTACGCCATTTTTCCTTTGTTTACATAATTATTTGGTAATGATAATTCAGTTTCAATGATACTGCTCATAATAAACTCTTATTTTGACATCAATATAGTTAAAAAAAAAACCAAACTATCACCAGAAAAAAGTATTTAACCCACGTTTAAAGTCTACATGATATTTATTTATTCACACAGTAAAAAAGTAAAAAACACCACAAAAACAAAATAGTTAAAACATTCAGCGCATTGGGACCCATTTTAGAGATCAATAGAAGTTTATTTGGCCAGTAAAAATCAACCTTAAAATATATGTAATTTTACTATTTTACTGATTTTATCCCAACAACATTTTTCTTTAGGACTGTGTCTTTCCATAACCATCATCACAGTTAGAGCATTCTTATTTGTTGTCTCTCAAGCTTTTAAAGTGTCATAGTTTTCAATCTTTGATTCAAAGCTTAAGAATTTCACAGTGAAACTTTATTGGCAGTGTATATGGGATTTGAGATTTAATTTGACCTAGAGTTCCCTGGTGCTAGTAGTAACTTTGTTCTACTAATAATGTAAATGGTTTATAGAATTATTTTTGTCTCAATTAATGGGATAATATTTAAACTAATTTATACAGTGTCATCCTTTAGTATTCAAAAAAGATATATGGCATTATAGTTAAGTTTTCTTTATTCATTTTTATTCTTAGAATCATAGTGAAACATTTTGGCAAATTTAATCATCTATTTGGATTAATAATTTGTTACTAGCATTAATTACGTATATACACAATATTGCTATAATTGAAACATTAAGTAACATCATTTACACTCTGGATTACAAATTGAAGAACTGAAAATTGCAATAAATATTCTTATAAAGTGATAAATAAGAATATATACTCCATATCATCTAGGTAACCAAGTAATGTAACATTACTGGGTCAACGTATTGTGTATTTGATTTGGCTAGAAATATGAAAAACTAATCCAAGTTTATATTTCTATATTGTTTTTTACATGTGTCTAATGTGTGTAAAAATTAGTTTTACACATGTTTCAGCTTATTGTCAGCAGCCTCCAACTATCTCTCCCAACATTTCCAGTACTGGTAACCTTAATACATTGTCAGTCCAGCACACAGGTAGGTTTAACAATGTGGCTAGTTTACATTTAGCATATTTGTTAATTTTGTGTGTTCATTACTTATGTATTTAAATCCTAAAGATATTAACATAAAATTCTAATATTCAAAATATATTTTGATAAATAGAGTTAAAACAGAGAGAAAAACTCTAGCACACTCCATTTTAAATTCGAATAAACTTATTGAAACCATTTGGTAAACTGAAGTAGAGTAAATTTCTCACACCTTAATCATTAGAAATACAATTTCTCTATTTATTTTTTTAACACATGTTCCAGTTATACGCCTCTATTTAATTAAAAAGTAAAATTATATGAAACACACACATATATATATATATATATTAAATAGTTAAAACTTAAATTTAAAGAAAAAGTTATAGATTTAAAAAAGAATGAAAGGGAAAAGAATCAATAAATAGAATAGTTTAGTGTTTATTTTCTCTGTTTCTCCTCGCTTTTTAATAAAGGCACTATTGCCACAATACATATTCTTTTATTATAATATACACTAATTACACTTAACTAGGCTTTATATTTGAGTTTTTTCTTGTATCATGTATGAAACACAATAGCTATAAACCGTCACTTGTGTTAGGCTAGAGTGCCGATGGTAGGAAGATCGGGGCTCGAGGCCCAATTGGATGTATTGAGTGTTTTTTCTAAAAGGGTTTTCCGTTTTTCCCCCACGTAAATGTATGTTCGTTTAATCTATATTAAATATTCCACATCCCAAACTCATTAGGATATCCAGTACAAATGTTTTTAACTTGAACAGGTAGTAAAACATGGCCTTAAAATAAAAGTTAAAAAAAATATTTAAACAAATTTAAATTGATCTCTTGAATATGTCTTATGATGTTTTTATCAATTAGTTTAAAATTCTTAGTGTTCACTTATAATGAAAGATATTTTGTTAGAAAAAAATTAATTAAACCTAATAAAACTTTAATGTTAATTCTTAATTAAATTTGGATTATTTTCCTTGATGTAATAATAGATAGTTTGTCTGCAAACTAATTCCTTGATTCTCGACTTTCAATGAAGTTATTTAAATTAGTCTTATAGCCACGGTTTTCTATATGATACTTATGACAAGACTAAAAAAAAAAGTTTGGAAATTGGGGTTTTATATATTAATCGGATCTTCTTGTAATCCTTTTGGAAATAAATTTGGTCTAACCATTTCCCACTAAAAACCTGCTATCTACAGATTAGTAGAATCTTGACCTATAACAAGAATCCATTCTGAATTGTGATTAGCCTGAAATAAACACATATTGGCATATATATTCAAACTGGGCTTTTGCTGACCATGCCAAGCCAATTATTTGTTGCCAATCACTAATATTGATTATTTGGTTTATTTTCTTTGAAATATTTCAAAGATAGTGTACAACACATACATTGATTTATATACAATTTTTGTTCGTCAAATTCTTATTTGGAATATTAAAACAATCGAAATCACAATAAAAACCTTATAGTGCTGTGTAAACTATTAGAAAAATTGTGTGGATCAACTACAATGTAGTTAATTGTTTTAGTCCTCCGATATAAATCCAAAATGCTCAATAGAGCATGAATTGTTTATTACTTATAATAATATATATACATATATTTTTAGCACCATGTCGTACCATCCATTCGAGTTATATGCTAACAATAATAATTAATTTAAAACTAGCACAAAGGTATTCAAAGGTTAAGCGTTTGTTTATTTGCTTCCATATTTTCCACTAAAATATCTACAAGTAATTTATTATTTAAATAATATGCTTTCACAAAACAATCATGATAGATGACAAAAACATTATTTTAATGTCTTCAGTATAGTTATCAATTGCTATTTATAAAATAGATAAAAAATTATAAAATAAGTAATTAAGGTGAAAAATTATTGGAGAAGTGTAGTAGTCACAAACTAGAGTTGAATTTTTGTTGCTACTGTCACCCCATAATTCTACCCTCCCATTCTTTGACATGTCTTACTTATTTGTTATGTTGCTCACAAAGTGTTGACCCTCACGCTTTCTCTCTCTCTCTTCTAAGCCGCCATTTTTTAATCACCACATATTGTCCTCTCAAACATTTGTTCTTCCCTAACCAGTAACAGCCCCGACTCCCTCTCTCCATCCGACAAGGTAATCACTTCTCTGTCACCAAGCTATTTTACAATAGTCCATGTTTTCTGCCACCCAGCTAAAACTGATTATTCATCACTACCTGACTTCTAGCTGATACATTTTAAATATGGGTGAAAATAATATGGTTTAAAATGCTGAGCATCAGCTAGACCTATTATCCCATAATCGCCTGATGATAGAGTTGGTTAAATGGCATTTACCCAGCCCTTAAAAATATAAACACACACACACTTCCATACATACATCACAGTAAATTAAGCGAGTAAATGGGTAAATTAAACTTATTTCCAAAAGGAATACCACTATTATGTGTGGCTACATTGTGAAGCACTGGTATAACTGGGCCACTTAACACAGTAAAGCCATTTCCTCCATGGATGCGTGGCACTCTCTGTCCTACCCACGTAATTCATCTCCTTGAAGGAAAATATCCTCACACTGTGGTATTTCTTATGGAAATGTTGGTTCTAAGTTTATAAAACGAAACATAATACTCAATTTACTTAAAAAGGTTAAGTTATGAAACTATTAAAAATAATGTATTTGTCTGAGGAATACTATAACTATGTTTCTAACCAATACTTTGATATCAGAACTGGCAAAATTCATGTGAAGTGTCATTGAAAATAATCAAATCTCTCCTTTCCATTAAAACTTTTAAAAATAATAAAATCCATTAATCCAAAGTTGTATTTATATAGAGTTATGTCAATACCTTTCAGCTCCATTTTATAGTGGACCATATTTTGAAATTACAAACCACTTACTAAATTACTCGGTATTTCTAGACTTTTGCAACCCTGCTCAGCATTCTCTCCTAGTTATTTTTTTTATTTAATTTTAATGGATTATTTAGCTTATAATATTTTATTAACAAATTATATCAACTCTTTATTAATTTTTGGTTTGAGTGAACTCAAGTCTATGTTTAGATTCAAGCAGACAAACAATACTTTTTTTAAATATTCATTTAATGTTTAACATATTTGTTCCTACACCTTAGCTTAGCCGGCAGTATATCTTTCTACTGGGCTAAGTGTCCCTGGCTCATTTCCCAGCATGGCTGAAAAATTTATCATTGGTAAATGTGGATTTACCCTTTAACCGCGATGCATAAAGTGCTGAGTACTGGATGCATGATTGTATGGTCCTTGAAAGGCCTTGCATTTTATGTGTGTATGTTCAAAACCTGGAAAAGTCTTTACATTGCCCTGGGTCTTGAAAAGTCCTGAAATTTCCAGGTTTCAATACTCATTTCTGAAATGGTTGTGAAGAATGGCTTCAACGATTGTGATTTAAGATGAACTTGGGCGTGAAATATTTAGTGCATATCCTTGGATCAAGCGTTAGCTGTTGTCTGCTGTTTACTTTACTCTCCGCTACTCTTCCCATAACTTTTCTTTTACTGTGGATTCACACATTTGCTGTAAAACGCGAACAGTGTTGAGATTTGGTCACGTGACAATTTTAATCCTAGAAGTCCGCTTGGCCAGCATAGCCTGCACTGCTCGGGTAGAGATAATTTAAACTTTTCCAGCGCTTCTACAGAAAACGAGCCAAGTAGACTTGACCAGCGCATGTGCAAACTTTCAAACAAGTGTTATTTATAAACATAGCACATTCTCAAGATGGCGTATCTCAAAAGTGATTATGAAAATCGACAGTTTATTGGAAGCTATATGAGTTTTATCAATGACAAAATCAAACCCAGGCAGTAAGTAAAATATCTCATTTTATTTGAAATATAGTATCTTGCACTGATTTTAATATTTTCGTTTTCATGTTTGACCTTTCATGGTTAAACATAGATTCCCAACTTTCTGCGACCCTGTGAACAGCTGTCCAACTAAGCGGTGCTGACTCACTGTACTTTCAAATTTCATCATGCGTGTGAATTCACCTTATTTGTTATCGCTTCATCGGCTCGGAGATAGTCGCACCCTTAGGATGGGATTTCTATAGGGGCAAGAGGAAACAGTGTTAACTTTTCTGACAAACGCATTAGCACTACTGTCGATAAAATACGCTCTTTTATTTAATTTCCTATATTTAAAAATCGCAATTCATATGCATTCGCCATTTTTTTAATATGTTGCCTTAAACCGTTATTTGTAATAATTCTTTTAAGATTTTTGACTACCTATTAAAATTTTAAGTACTTATAATTACAGTTTTGCACCAAAATGCTCATGGATAGGTATTAGTTCATTTCCCATCCACCTTAGCGCTTAAATTTCTGTTCTAGCCAAAATACAATACATACTGAATTTAGATTGACTGCACTAACCAATAAACCAAGGAGAGTGACGTGACAACAAAGTTAAATTATTATTTTTATAGTCCAATCTGTTCATAATATTTTTGTGAAAGGTTATTGTTTTCCATCTATTTAAAATTTGTTACACTTTATCACTTTTTATTGGCGTTTTTATATTTTGGCAGTACAAGAAATATCATATGTCCTTAAAAACCCTGTGAATGTTGTGCATTTTCTAGTCTTAAGTTGGATTATAAGGCATATGAAACTACGACAGGGCTAGCAAGCTGGTAGTGGAAAATTATAGCTTGAGTAAAACAAAACTGCCACAGGCTGGAAACAGTAATGGATCTAAAGTTAAATTTAACATAATTGGGGGATATTAGCTACTTTACAGTGTAGGTATCTAGTGTCATTCTTAAAATGGTAACGCCTTGCTACTGTCCTCATTTGAACCCCGGCTTCCTTGTTACTAACAATCCAGTTTGTTGAAAATTAGACATTTGAATAGCAATATCTTCAATAATAATGTGCACTGGCAAGAAAAATATAAGATAAAGCAGCCATTTGATTGGCTTGCTGTAGACAAACCAAATGCCTTGGAGGAAAGTTGGAAATCACATAGGAAAATTACTTTCGTTTCACCCAGCTTGTGTTAAGGAGCTCATTCTAGAAGAGATACAAATAACTTTACGGTATAGTGCAACTGATCTTGGATTATCCTCTGGCGGTGTGTGTGATGAGACAAGGCTCCATTACTTCACTCCTGCAGTAAGCGGGCAACGATGGATTGGAAACAGTGGGGCTCACCAAGGAAGAACAAATTTAAAGTGATACCCTCTGCTCGGCGCATTTCTACAAGAGGACAGTTTTCCAAGCATGTCACCATTAAGATTCCTGCACACCTCTTGTTGCACATATCATGCTTGTGACACAATCCAAATCACTAGTGCCTTCTAGTGAGTAGGCCAAATACATTTAAGTTTTTAATTACATCACAATGTTAGTTAATAGGATGTGTAACCTTTTTTTCTAACCATTGTCTATACTTTTACTCGTTTTACAATTCTCCTATATTAAGTCAAAGTAGTATGCACACACTATATTAGCTTTATGTAATGGTTTCTATCTATTGTGAGTCAATGATATTCATAAATAGTTAAATTAAAATTAAAGAGATAAAATTTCAATTCTTTTTATTATTACCTCTAATGTTTTCAGGTCTACCACACCGTGTTCCTTCTCCTCGAGAGCTAATCGTGCACACTCAAAATATAATGCAATCAGCATTAATAAAGAAAAAGTTGGAAGAACAAAGAGAAAACTATCGAAAACGTCAGGAAATGCAGCAGTATGTTTCATTCAACAACAATATTTAGTAATATAGATTTATTAAAATGATAATGTTTGTAATAATGACTAAACAATCAAATTATAATCATACAATTCACACTTTACATGGCTGTCACTGAATAAAAAGGTAATGGCTGTCACTTAACAAACAGTAACAATTGATTTTCTTTTGTTCAGTGGCAGTAACAAAATGTGATAACTATTTTTTTTCCCCCTCTCATCTTAAAATACGTTGTGTTTGTTCTTTATTATTTTTTCCTATACATCATTATTATACCTTATTTGTACTAAAATTTTAAAAGTAAAAAATTATATTATTTTTTTAATTATTTTTATAATAGGCTGATCATAATTCCTTGAGGTATAAACAAGATGATGAGAAGGAATATTGTTTGAAAATAGAATAAAACAAATGCATCTATTAAACATACAAATACATATCTAATCTCGCTGTTCCCTTACAAGGTAGACAAGAAACAGTGCATATAGCTCAAAAAGCAACAACGCTGTACTTAATCTATCCTCACTAACTTTCTCTACACTTCCCTATCCTTGCATACTTCTTTCACTTAAACAACATCCAAAATCGAGTCATACATGCTCTTTTATTCTTGAAACTCTTAATGTTTCTCTCTTTCACACATTCATCTACCACATTTATTAAATAAAAATCTTGATAGAAACCTACATATAAAATCCTTTTTGGGTTGCTTTAGAGAGGAACTGCATAAAATCATACTCCTTCCAATAGTATGTGTTGAATAAACCTATTTTGCCTAGTGTGTATCTGATAAATCTGTAGTAACATAAAAGATTATCAAATCATAAAGATAAGTTAGTCTTGGATGGGGCCCGTCCCACCCAAAACAGCCATCATGATTATGAATGTAACTGGTGCACTCTTTTATTCAAAAAGTAAACATTAATATGGTTAAACTCTATTATATAACGGATGATGTTTTAGCTTGATTCACTGGATGTACAGAGATAGAATGATAATCTGATGTAATATCAAATACATAGAAGAATTCATGTTCACCCAGATTGTCTATGGTTTCTGTAGTGATTGTAAATGGATATACATCCCCTATAGCTAATAAGTTGAGAGCTCCATAGTCTAAACAAAATTTGTACTTTTGTTCATTTTAAGATGATTTTTTTCTTCGCTACGACTATAGATTATGTCCACAGTTTGTCTTTTGGTTCTCTTGGAATTATAAATCTTGAAGGTAATTATTCATCAACCATTTCAAGTATGAATTTTTTCTGATGGTGTAGTATACAATATGCATGTTGTCTGATTGTTGGTGAACTCCCTTTATATATGCAGTGTTAACTTTGGATGTTGGTAAATTTCTTACTTACTCAATGGCATTAGGAATAAGAGAGTTCAATACTACACTTATAAAAGTATGCCACCTATGCCTATCTTAGGCTAGTTCTTTACAGTCCACCTCACTATGTCCTATTTCTTTCAGGTTCATTCTATTGTTATCCTCCCATCTTTATCTAGATCTTCACAAAGGTCTTCTACTCTTTGGATTACCAGCTAATACCTTGATCACGGTTCTAGATTCTTCCATTCGACTATGTCCTGTCCACCATGATTCGCGATATTTGATTAACCTAATAAATTCTTATTAGTACAGGGTATTTAACTCATCATTATGTGACCTCCTCTACTCCCCACTATTTTAATCAATGTTTGAACTCAATATTTTCCTAAGCGCCTTGTTTTTGAACACCATAAATGTATTTCCCTCGTGTTTTCATTACAATAGAGATAAAAACTAATAAAACTATATTTTTGTATATTCAAAGTTATACATTGCTTTAAAACAAGCGAGATGTTAACACCTTAATGACCAAGTGATAGTATGCATATCCCGACTTCACCTATTTTAATTTCAACTTTCATCATTATTGCTAGTTAATATTGTTCCTAAATATTTAAACTCTGGAACCATGTCAAATTATATGCTTTTCGCTTAGTCTCTAAAATATCATTTTCAATTTTTGTTCTTTGTGTATTTATTACTATTACCAAATAACTACTTTCGCTTGATATTCTCTTTAAACTTCGTATATGATTTTTCACTGTTCAATAAATATATTACTTTTTTTTTCCAATTCGCTATTTTCCTTAACACAAATATGCATACTTATGTTTCTCTCCTCGTACCTTGATACAAGCTTATTTGTATCTTCCCTTGGATTTGCTAGTCCTGGATTGATCTCAGCCTATCTCCAACAAAGTAGAATCCTTGGCCAGTTATATGTTATGTTTATTTAAGCTTGTGCAGTTAATTAACTTTGAAACTTCTTGAAATCTCTTGTGTTACATTACTCAGGTTTAAAAACTAACTGCTATAGTTTTATTTACATTTCATCATAACTATTTTACACTCTCAATGTCTGACATAGCATTGTTGACTATGCAGTTATAAATGATTAAATAATGGTTTGAACACAAAATGGCTTTTACTGTTTTAGTTTTGAAGTCTTTTAACTTAGACCTTTAGCATTTTTCCTGTGCCTGTTGGGAAGTTTTTGATAAACTTATAAAATATAGGAACTGGATTATTTTCAACAAAGTAAGAGGGGTTAATTACTCCCCTATGTATGTATGTACTTGTCCTTTTGGTCTCCTTCTCAGATATTCCATTAATAGCATAAACTTGATGACCTAACCATAGCTTCTGATTGTATACATGATGATTGCAAAGTACTATTGATTCTGGGAATCCTAACCTATATACTGTTGTTTTTTATTTATTTCTACATTCTAGAGTTTTAAATGTAATAAGATAGGCAAAGCTCTACATTCTATAGCCGGCTAGCCCCAAAATCTCAAATTTCAGTAGGGAAACATCTCTCATTACCACACTCTTGCTGCATATTATCAACACTTGTGCTTGTCTGTATTTTCATGAATGCATGCTAGCACTAACTCCCTGTCAGCTATATCATTGTTTACAGATACAGAAGGCACAAATCTTACTGAGGACTGATGTTTTTGACCTTGTTGTCTTGCCCACTGTTGGGTGGTTCTCACATTTCTTCTGAACCACATTGTTTTTCAAAATGTCCCACATTATTGCAATTATAGCACAGTGTATTCAAGGAAATCCCTGGTGTTCTTAGTAATTTGTACATATTTGTATTATGTCCACAGTTTTGAGCAATGTGTCATTTTTTATTACAACTAAAATCACACTTTTCTTTGTTTACTGAAAATATTCCCCTTCAGACTATTCTGTCATTTTCCTGGGGCGACATTTGGCTTCTACGATGTCAACTCCTAATTCCACGTCTTCCTCAAAAGATGTATTCTTGGCTAGACGTTTCAATCTCTCCAAGTCTCCTTAAAGTCCATTGAGGTATACATCTAACCCACGCTTATCCGCTATGTGTTTTATTTCTTTGCTACGAATGGCATCCCCAATTCATAAGTATTATTATCAATCTTATTATATCATCAAATTCCTCAACCTTTTCTTCCTTGTTGAGTCTTATTTTGGTTAATTGTTCCCTAAATATCCGCCAGCGTGTTTTTCCTTGAATTTGCTTACCAATCCCTTTTTTAGTTCTTCAAAAATATATTTAGTTATTCAAAAGTACTTGCCTCAACACAATTTGAATCATATACTTAGAATCGTATTTTACTAACCGTACGGGTTATATGCTAACTTGAATCAGAAAGCACAAAGTTTATCGCTTCTCCTAAACATAGTCTAGTCACTGATCTAAGTTCATTATCAGTCCAACCCAATACAGTTGATGATTTATCTAATCTTGGGAATAAAAACAGCAACTTTACCCTCAGATCCACCATGGAAGACTAGAATTGTTTGAATCAATTATAAGTTCCTGATATTTTAATTAAGAAAGGGAATCGGCTCTACAGATGCCTTTGGTATTTACCTGACTATTCTTAGGTTTTCATTTTCTATCCTTAGATCTTCTAACTGATCTGCCAATCGGTTTAGGTCACTCTACCCCCATGACTTAACTGAAGCCATAGTTGATTTAATTAGTTGGCTCCTACCTCTGGTAGACTTCTTTCCTCACTAGGCAGATGTCAGCTTTCGGTATAGCTTACATTCTCTGTTGTTTTTGGTTACGTGTCATTGTTAGATTTTTTAAAGTCTTTCTGCTTCATCATTTCATGGAATTAATTGTCTTCCTGTAATTAGACTCGATTCATGTGTTGTTCCAACTCCTATCTTGTCATTGATTTTTGATTTATATCTTCTAAGCAGATTTAGTCTTTCTTCTATTAACCGATTGAAAGGTTAAGTCAAAATACTATCATTTTTGAAACTAATTGTCGCCACCCCCAACTAACCCTGTTTATTAGTCAGGCTGGCTTTGGGGGATTAGAGGTGAGACTAAGAAGACAGTTTGGAAGGCAATTTTTGTTGTTATTTAATAGTATCAGTATAGCATGTACAAAAAGAAGTAAATAAAATGTGATGGTAGTCATATATGTTAAATGAAAGTTGACTTAGAGAAAAATTAGCATGTCAGTAAATGCGCTAAAGTAAGTGTGTCCACATTCGATGCTTATGAGGACCACGTACTTTTGCTATTCCTTGTCCACGCCGATGCTTTGCATTTCTTTAACATTATTATCCAGGACTTTATTTATCCATCATTTATATCTCCAAACCACTCATATTTATTCACCCCTTAAGGGTTTTGAATGTCAGGATAATTATCGAGAGTTAGATCCTTCAAATAGGGATATTTAATATCTATATACATGCTGGAAAAGGGCTAACTCAGTAATTACCTCACTATGCGCTAATTTGACATATTGTATGTTTTGGATTTCAATATAATTATTATTATTACTGACATTTGAATGTTTGTTTCTCCAAGATTTACATTCACAATGCAGGTAGGTCGGTATGACAGTAATAAAATACGGCACAGGCAGTTACAATAGCAAATTTTTGTTAATATTCGTTGAGAAAATATATATCCTTGGAAGCCGTACTATCCCAACAGGCAAATAAAAAAATCCATTACATTACTAAAACCCTAGAAAACTTAATTTTTTCACTCCACTAGCAATATATTTGAACCCATTTCTCTGGTACCAAAAGGTTTTCTGTCTAAAAATTCCTGACAATTTTTTTGTTTTAAGCTCCCAATTATCAAATATGCTAGTTTTATCTATTTCTTTTTGTATCATATGCATTTCATTAAAACTATCGCATATTTCTTTTTGTTCTAGTACATTTCTCAGTAAAAACTCAATTCAAGTTTTAAAATTTCCCATGGCCCATTTCCATATTATGTTTTAAGCTGGTTTCATAACAATTCTTACCCTATTTAGAAAAAATTTGACCTGGATAATTTAAGCTCCGTTAACTCATATTTTTAACTAAATCTCTACATATTTTTCTATAAAAGGTTAGTTTTTTCTGACTACAAGTTATGTAAAAGAAAAAACAAAGTTAATTTCTTAATTGAGGCAACTGTATAGGATTTATTTAAAAAAACTATACAAAAATGATAGTTGAAAATATGGTTCTCTACTGTTTATAATGTGATATATGATCAGCCTATTTAATTAGGAAAATTATAAGTATTTATTATTTTGAAATTAAAGGATTACAATACAACTTTTCTTGTAGCAAGAATATTTCATTGGTTTTAGTTTTCAAACAAAATGCATTCCTCTTCAATATTTCTAGCACATTATATATGAGATTATTATTATTATTATTATTATTATTATTATTATTATTATTATTATTATAAATATATAATTTTTTTTTAAGATAGTTTTACTCATTCCTTGGCGCTTGCTTGGCACAACGATCATCCGCTTCAGTGGCCATGTGGTCTAACTCTGTACTCTCGCAGTAAACTGGACTGCCGATGATGAGATCGAGGTTCGAATATTATCAGGTGTACTGAGGGTGGTTTTTCTAAAATGGTTTTCCACTTTTCTTCCACACAAATTTGTGTATAAGGTCTGTTCACGATAGGTTTTTACCTGGATGGCAGTTCGAAAATCATATGTTTAGGTTTTGGGTTGCCAACACATGCAAAAGATCACTGTTTTGTTATAAATATAAAGATATTTAATTACCTGTTATATATTACATTTATTTTCATCAACTGCTTGTCTGCATCATTGTAAAAAATTTGTTTACCGTCATGTTCAACCATATGGTTTAAATTTGTCAGTCGCCATTTTGAAGTTATGTTCGTTAGAAGTTTTTGTGAAAGTGGTGTGAATATTTTTTTTTAAGTGGAATAAAACGATAAATAAACTTTGTGTCCGTCCTCAAATAAATATATAAATAATATTGGCCAAAATGACTGTGGTTAACTATTACATTAATATATTACCATCTGTTTTCATTACAGTCATCCAAAGTGATAGTCAATTTTTGGCGTAGTGATATATTAGAGATTACTTTTAGTAACATTTCGAGCTGTCATCCAGGTAAACTTAGGTCATGAATGAATTATACTTCCTTTAAATATAACCCTCTTAATCCCTAACACCATCAGCGTAATTAGTACATAAATATATAGTCTGAACGAGTAGTAAGACGCGGTTTTAAAAATTACACAGTGATCTACGTAATCCTGGCAGCCATTTTTTTTTTATAATATACTTTCTCCAACCAATACAAATGTTCACTTCTCGCATATTTAATTATGTTTTCATGTATTGCTTTATTCATTGTCAAAGTATAGCATTGTCCTTATAGCCTCATCTATTAGTTTATATATTAAGTATTCAGACTGACTTAAAGTACAATGGTTCATTGATAAATGACATTACAATAACTTTGCAATGAAGCGTCAATTCACGCCCGCGCCAGGGAACATTCAGGAAAACAAAGACGTTGCTCAACACCGGCACCAGGGAATGGAAACGGTTAAAATAGATTCTATTCATTTTTTTTATAACATTTTCAATATTTATTCTGTTGTATTTTAACATTAAATACAACTTAAACATTTAATATTAAATTGTTATGTAAATTCATGTTAACTATACTTATTAAAATATTTTAAATTGATTATTTTGTAAAATTAAATTTTATGTCCGTAATACATTTAAATTTATAATTCAACTTGCTAATATCAACGAGAGAAACAAGCTCTTTCTAGCATTTTTTGAACTTAATCTTATTTTTATATAAAAAATCATATAATCAATAACCAAAGTACACTAAATTTATTGTGAAGGCTTAAAGTCCTATTCTTGAATGGTTTGACTGTGGACCTATCAAATATGTTCCACCATTTTGGATACATGCTAGGTAGAATGCCTACTACCTTTCAGGGTAAATGAAATATACTTAAACAAATTTGTAAGTATTTTAAATCAAACTAATTAAATGTCAATGTAATTTGTGTAAAATATTTCAAAACAATGTTTTGAACTGGTATTGGGTATTGATATAGGTCCCTCTCACCAAACTTAACCACAGGGGGTTTGGTTGGGGTGAGCAACAATGTCTCAACAGGCACAGAGACTTCTCCTGCCAAGCACTTATCTCCTACTCCCCTGACATTTACACCAACTTCAGTGCTCAGAAAGATGACTGCTGAGAAGGAAGCAGATTCATTATTCCCCAATAAAATTACAGGTATAGTTTAAGAATAGTTTAAATTAATTTTTTTGCAAAATGTTTTAATAAAATTATTGGGTTAGTTATTTTCATATATATATCAATTTCTTATCCTTCTTACTTCCCCATATATTTGTAAATAGATTATTAGATTTGAACTAAGCTTAGTATACATATAAACCTGTTAGGACAATAAATATTTTTCACTCCTATTTAGTTTTAGTTTATATTAAAAATTTAGCAAAAATAAAACTGATTTCAGAACTAATACGGTAATCCTATTTTGAGAACTACTTCACTGTTATTATTCTTGGGTACTTTGATTCTAAAGCTATTTCATATGAATTAAAACTTTTCATCATGTTTCCATCATCAGTATAAATTGTTAAATGTCATGTAAAGTTTTGTAAAAATGTAGCTGGGTAGTAATGTTAAGTTGCTGTATATTTGAAGGAATGAATGCTAAGTATTTAGTGTTGAAAATCAATACAACATTTCCCATGTATATATACAGTCTTTATATTTTTAAGAAAGATCATTCTTTCAATGCAAGAAACTGTTGAATACAGCATGTTTCCTTGTTTGTTTTTTTTCCGCTATAGTATCCTACTACTCATCCAATCTATTTACACAAATGTGGGGAGATGAGGAACGTGGACTTGAAAGAAAATGTGCCCACAAACTGATTTGAGTAGGAGGGAGGCTAAGAAATTCGTTCTTGACATTTGAGAAACATCTTATTTTACTCCCAAAAGGACACCATTTGGTGAACTTAAATAATTATTAATATCATTGATATAATCTACATACTGGTGCAAATTTTGTTATTTCCATATTCAAACAAAAGTACTGGATCTTGGCTGATAGGAGTTCTGTACGTCAAAGGGTTCAAAACACTAATGACTGCTTTAAGATAAACTCCAAACCAACATTTTCTTTGATGGGGACTTACCAATTCCAAGGGTTGGACAGGGAAAGCCCTTTTCCCATGTTGGAGAGGATTATGCTGGTGTTCTTTTAATATCACTCTTAGCAGAAATAGAGGTGTAAGGCCACAAAAGTATTATATATGTATTTTCAAATGTTTTGCCTCTAAAGCCACTCATCTCTAACTGGCTTCGGATCTCTTTAACAGGGACTCTTTTGGGTGGCTTTAAGTACTTTTTGTCTCATAGGGGAGCATGTTTGACTATTTATTCAGATTGTGGCACCAATTTTCTGGGTGCTAAAGCTTTCCTAGACCATTTGTACACACTTTTAAAACTCGTCAGAATATTATACTGTTTTGTATAATGAACTAACCTATAGAGGTATAGAGTGGCATCCTACCCACCCACCCCCTCACCTCACTTTGGTGGGCTTCTTTAGGAGGCTGGAGTAAAATCGGTCAAGACACATCTATTTAGGGTTGTAGAAGAACAAGTGCTCACATCTGAAGAATTGTTTACCTTTTTAGTTGAAATTGAAGCAATCTTGAGCTTTCTTCCACTTTGCATTATGCCTTCTAGACCTAATTATACAACTGCCTTGACCCTTGCTTATTTTCTTACCATTTCACCCCTACAAAATTTCCCATATACAGATCTAAGTCTGACACCATTGAATCGAGTCTCGAGATGGTGGCTCATCCGATGCTTGATACAAAAGACTGGAAAAGTAAGTACCTTGAATATCTCCACACGCTTCAACAATGGAAAAGATAGAATACACCGCTTAAAATTATTGAAATGGTTACCATTGTTGTAATTAAACAAGATAATCTTCCTCCTTTAAAATGTTTTCTTGTTGTAATTGAGAGAGTTTTTCTAGGCAAAGATGACATTGTTCGGGTCTGTATGCGCTGTTAGTGGTACCCATAAACGGCCAATTATGAAACTTTGCCTGCCTCCTACTCAGTAACTACTGTTAAAATGAGTTATTTCAAGGTTGGCGGTATGATCAGTCTTGGTTGTAAATATATTATTATTTTTGTTTTATCAGTACTCTGTTTACTTTGTTTACTGTCTTGCTTTGATTTTTGAACTGCCACTCTTTTTCCTCTACTTCTCCAATGAGACATCTTCTCTCTTCTGAATGGACAGGCATGTTTTTCCCCTATTTTTTTGTTTGCCAATACTAACAGTTGGTTAAAGTAAATTTTAGTTTTGAAGGAAATTGGTTAGTGTTTACATATCCTTGTCCTACTTTACAATGGTTCACTAGTGTGGAGGTGGGAGGTAAATAAAATATTAATCATGAGGAATTTAGAGCCTCAAGAAAGCTGGTTTATAAGGACCTAAATTCTCATTTTCTAGAACAACATTCTTCATGTGAGTCCTTTTTTCTAAAAAATTTCTATAAAGTCAGTCCACTTTTAATTATGCTGGCTACCACAGTGTTCAATATTATTAGTATTATTTTTGGTGTTTAGCAATACTATCTATCAAATTGGATAGCTTAATTTCACATTCTATGTTTGTAACTGAGATAATCGTCTACCCATTAGGGGTCCTGCTGTACACTCCTTTAATCTTTTTATTTCAGAATATGTGTGTGTGTTCCTCAATATTTTATTTATGACCCCATGACTTTATATAATTACAAATAAACCATCACAGTTAAGACATAAAACATAATTCTTTATTAAGAATCAAATAGCCTAAGCTTTTATATAGGTTTTAGTACATATTTAGCCGCATCTAGATATCATATTCTGAAATTGAAAAATGACACCTGGACACGGAAAATAACCCAAGACCTTTGGCTTAGTACGTCAATGCTCTAACCACTAATCTATCCAGGAATCGTTCTGCACACAGGGTCATTCTTTACTCATATTTTAAGGTATTAATCCATAATGAAGCATTATTTTATGCATGCTGTGGACACACACATGCTCATTTTTTATTATATATAGTTCGTTATGTGTCTGTTAACTCTTTATAAAATGTTTATATGTTTAATAATACAATTCAAACACACACACACAAAAACTAATTTATTAAATAATGTCTCATAAAATGTAAAGCATTTTTAATTATGTAATTTATATTTTAGGTACCAGCTCAAATGAGCAAATAAAATTGCAACAACAGCAGGCAGCTCTAGCACTGCAGCAAAGTCATATTGGCTCATCAGTTAGTGCCTCACAGTTTAGATTACAAACACATACAGTCCCTTCTCAATGGAACATGACCAAACAACAAGGTATTGTATTGTTATATTTTTTTAACATTTATTTCTATAGCTATACAAACACTCTTTTTATTATATATATATATATATATATATATATATATATATATATATATATATATGCATAATGGATTAAAAATCACCATAAGAAGGCAGAAACATATTTAGTGATAATTTAACAGAATAAGTTTGCGTACATAAGTACATTAATTTTGTTTTGTTTTAAAATACATTCTTAGATATAGATAGAGCTTATGAACTGAATTTTTTTTAAAAAAACAAGTATTTTGGTTGTGGTTTGATTATTTACAATCACTTCTTTTTCACGTTTTAATTGATTTGTTGTTTTACCTTTAGTGTAATGTTGTCACAATATTATTAAGGGGAAACGTGTGTTATGAATTAGTCAAGGACCAAATTGATTTATTAATGAGTAAATATGATTTTAAAAAATGACCCCCTCTAAGAACTGCTCACTCTCCTAACACCGAAATATATATACATTGGCTCCCAAGTCGTCAGTTAAATGTAAATCTTCTCAGAGGAAAGCTTTATGTCTCACTGCAGTTCAAATGCTACAGCGCGATAAGAAATTTGTACTTGAACTGCCTATATACATTTTGAAAACTTCCTTATCCCACGCTATAGGTGACATTAATCTTGTTCCCAGGCAAGCTAGAGCTCCAAGCCACAGTTTCATGCACAAAGGTCCTTCACTAAACCAGTGAGAATATATTTTGATAGTTTTAAACGCTAGGCAAAAACATATTGGTTGGAGCAGGCATGAACCCCAACTGTTCAAGCAGGGTTTTTTTCTCGCTATTGGTTTTGAAAACTATTAAAATAGTGTTGCTTTACTCTATTGACCAAATGGATGAAGAGATGAGGAAGAAAGCATTTTATAGGTAATATATCCACAGTTAGGTGGAAAGAGAGTGGAAAACTATTTAGGAAAAACCACCCTCAGTAGCTTTTTTATTTTGGGGACATAGTTTATGATTAACTAGCAGTTAGACTCGCTCTTTGCACAATTAAGCCATGTCATCCTTAATACTTTTCTAGTTATCTGCAAAATTACTATTTTATGCCATATTTATAGGTTATTTTTTTCTATAAACTTGGAAATTTCTTCTTATCCCCCATTTCACTACAACCTTAACCCCACCTTCTCGTTTTGCAATTTAGAATTTAAAAGTTGGTAGGCTTTTGGGGTTGTCTCGTTACAATCTCGTCAAATTTCAAGTTTTTACCAAATTTATAAGTTGTAGTTAACTTCAGATTTGAAAATTTCTGGTGCAGGTAATTTTTCATGTTCCCTCAATTTAAATTTTAGATTTTATGTATCTGCTGATTATTTGAGTTGGTCCTTTTACATATACTAAAAATGTTCAATTTTCTACTTCTCTGATTATTTATTTTTTTAGGCAATCCCCTTCCCATTTTCTGTTCCATCATTTTGTAATGTAAAAATTTTCAGACTTTCATGGCAGTTCTGGATTGTCTTTACAACAGCCTGACAAATGTTAATCCTCTACCACACTGATACATAGTTTATTCTTTTAGTCTCGGAAAGTTGAAATTTTCCCATTTCACCTGCTCTCACTTATAAAGTTAATATATTTATAAAGTTAATATATTGAACACTTATCTTGCTATTGGAGTGTTTGTTTCCACTGCATTCATGGCAAATTTAATTGTCTACTTCCCATAAAAGGCTTTTTATACTCATATGCCTCCTCCTCCCAAATTTTCCGAGCTCCATTTACATTCTGCATTTGCAATTTAAATTATCTAGACCTTTATGATTATTTGGAGTGGCCCCTTTACCCATCTGCCTGATTTTAATTTTACACCTGATTTAAAAGTTTTTCTAATTATAGTTCCTCATTTCCATGAGTCACAGTTTGAAATTTCAGTTTTACAACCCATCCAGAATATACATTCCCTCTAAATATATCCTCAGTTTTACTCCACTAGCATGATTAAACATGGATAGCCCGGCTATGCTGTTAGACTACAGGGTTTCCAGCAACCTGGAAAACAGGGATATTTTTATTCGAGGAAAATTCATGGAAAAGTCAGGGAATTTGATCAATTTTCTGGAATTTTAAATAGTCAATAAAATAATAGGCCTACGCTACTTTCATTTATAATAAAATAACTATCAAAACATTTTTCTTCATTGCGAATTTATTTTAGTACAGTTGTCCATCTTGAATATACTAATCTCAATTCTCAAAGTCAAGATGGGATTTTCATCTAATATTTCCACCCCTCTATCATGTCTTTACCCAAAGTTGAGTCATTGGTTCATTAGCCCCTGTAAGATGATCTTTAAATGTATAAATATGATCTAACTCAAAGCTAACTTGGAATGCACAACCCAATGACTCATTGCTTTAGGCTGACATCCTTTAACTCCTTCATAGTGTGTTACAATTTCAAAATGTGTATGTGTCTAAAAATATTATTACATTAAGTTGAGATCTTAATACAATAATGTTTATAATATAGTGTCTGGAAAAATTGGAAATTGGCTCTGTAAAACCTGGAAAAGTCGGGGAATTTTAAGATATAGTTTGGCTGAACACCCAGTACTAGAGCAAATACACAATACTTTGAGAAGATAACCAATGACCAGCAGGCTCATTTTTACACTTGACTAACATGTATTAAAAATAAACCAATTTTAACTAAATTAATGTCCTTCTTATACTACTATGTTTTATTTACAGTAAAGCACATTAAAGTAACTGTACCAAAATTTGCTCTAATGTGGATACATTTCCTCTATAATCTACCTTCTGTGTTCCTTTCTCATTTGTGTAAATTTGTGAATAACCCAAACAGCTTATAGAAAGTGAATTATGCAATTATTTTAAATAAAAATTTTGCACTGTGTTGTAATACTCGACCTGTCTTTTCACACTTTATTAGTGTGGGAAAGAAAATTTTAAATTATATGTACTATTATTTATGTAGAGGGAATTTAAGAAGCCATTTAGGAAACAAAACACTCAATATGTGCTGTTAGTGTTTGAATGCCGATTGCTAGCCTCCCTGTTACCAGTAAAGCAAATTAAATTAACCTCACAAGAAAAAATTAGGCGAGCTTTTTACTTTTCCAGAATGTGTGACCTTAGTGAAACATATACTCTTATTTAGTGGTAGTGTCTAATTGTTGGCGATGGTCTGAGGGGTTTTTGTTTGGATTTAACAATGAGTTAAAATGCATTACATGCTTAGCAAACTATTAGTGGAAAATATTACGCTTGAATAAAAAACTGACCCAGGCTATAGTCTAGAAACAGTAATCGATGTAAAAAAAAGTAATTAGTCAAAACATCATTTAAAATAACAGCTACAAGACATTTAAAATAGGGTATATCCATGAAAAACTGTACGTGCAGAGCGCTTTAGCCAAGTGATGTTTAAAAACTATGAACACCACATGATATGGCTCAGCACTAACCCGCCATTAATTTAAAATCTTAGCACTCTAGGATAAAAAGTAAATATTTAAAAACAAACTGCTACTTAAAAATTTAAATGTTATGTGTATTCAATACTTAATGGATTAGAAAGTATTCAATCAATTGTATTGAAATTTTCACACATTCATTAATATCAAGTCAAATCTATAACAATCAACACTTTGTGTTTGTAAAATGTTAAGCATCTAGCTTCATCATTTAATACAACTTTTAAAAGAAATTGAAAAAAACTTTTCAAATCAAAACACAATTATAATAAGTTTCATTGAGTAAATATTTAAAATTAAAACCCAATTAGATTGTTATATTTAGTTTGGTTATTTTTCTTCGAAACATTCCGATGTAAATTTCCCCTTAGTAAATGAACCTAAGTGCAGAAGAATAAATGATAGAATGGCCTCAGCATTTATCTTTTAACAGTGTGATTTTGGGCCCTCATGTACTGCACATTGTGCCAGTCCAAGGGACTTGTGTGGCATGCACTCTAATCTTATTAGCTGCTTTTTTTTATACATTCCATTCTGGCTTGTACCCGCCCGCCCCTCAGCAAGTGGGGTCTAATGCTGAAGTACTCCTCTACCTTAATAAATCATTTAGCTTAAATTGATTTCGCTTATATACGTTCAATGTCTGGCGCTATTTACATTTCACTTCCCGTATAGCATTAAAATGCTTACATTTTGCTACCCTTGTAGCACTATGGTACTTGCATACAAAATATATTATTTATTAGGTACAAGTTCTTGTAGATCACCAAATGGGAGAGAATATTTTTTGGAGATGTTACTTTAAAATTATGTTCACATTATGTGTACATATTTCTTGTATGCACTGTTCTACACTTGTATCTCTTTCCACACTTCTTCTTAAAGTTCTCATATTTTGAACACAACCTAATTTTTTAGTAAGAAGTAGAAAGAGGACTGGTCTTGTAAAAATCAGAAAATCTCGAATTTTAGTGTGTTTCTAGACTGTCTTGATAAAAAGTTAATAAAATTAATGTTTTAATTAGCCAATATTTCCCCAAAATATGCTTCAGTGGCTTAATTTATCCTATAAGAAAACCTAAGAATCATAAACACAGAAATTTGAAGTGTTTCTTATGTTGTTTATTATTCCCTAGTGTAATCGTGCATGATTATGTCTTCTCTTCCATTTCCATTCCTCTATGCGCATTTGCACATGTGCATTGTACGGCCTCTCATTAGACATTATTTTATTAAGAAATCTACTTCAATTCTATTTTTAATGCTTATAAAAGTTGATTGATACTTTAAAATTAAAAATAAAATGACTAAAATAATATTTCTAACAACCAGAAATAGTAAATGCTTCTTTAATATTAATGTGGTAAGTTTGGTAAAATATGTATTCCAATAAATAAGATCAACATTGATTTTAAACAGGTTAACCAACATAATTCTATAACTAAATAGTTACTAAACTAGAGCTAGTTTAATAGCTAAACGTATTAATTAATATGAGTTTTAAATATATTAAGTTTGAAAACACTTAATATAATAATATATTCTTTAAACTACATTTTTAATTTATTATAAATTATTCTTTTAGAAAGAGATCCGGTAAAAATAGGGAAAAAGAATCATTTAATTATTTAGTAATCTTTTTTTTTTCATTGCTTTGTCGTGGCAACACAAGTAAACAACTTTAATCAAGTATAATTCAAAATGGACGACAATATTGAATAAATTTACCAGTCAAAAGTGGTTTTAAATCTCTATTACGTTATTAATGTGAAAATTGAAATTAATTTTTAACAATTTGTTAAGCAACCGAATGATTTATAAGTGGGAATGTTGATATTATTTCAATTAAATAGAATTTGCTTAATATTGTGTTTTAAAAATTGATTATTAAGTACAGCAAGTGGAAGCTCAAAAATCATGAGCCTACAAAACTTTTGATCTTGATCTCAAGCTTAAGCGACGAGCTCAGCTCGAAGCTCAGAATATGAGTACTCGCAGATCCCTACTATTAAGCCATTAATTCCCTTCTCTTTAACATGTAAAGCGTATAACCTGGACAGTTGGTAAGACATACATTTTTTTTAATGAACATTTCACTAAATAAATTATGCATGTGTGTGTGTATTGTGGTTATTTTCCTTTCTTTATAGGTAGAGCCATTGTGAAAGGCAACTGTAACCTACCATATTCATCCAATGAATATCAAAATCAAAAACATCTTCAGCAGCAAATACATAAACAACAGCATCACAACCACAATCATACACACTTAGTTCAGCAAAACCAACAGCAAATGCACCAGCCAAGCAGAAAGATCGCTATCAACAATGCAGGATATAGTTGCCTTCCTTCCCGAGCTAAACTAGACTTGGTACCTGCTTCTACTCATAACTTAAGCAGCCTAGGGAACCTTGGAAGTATGCAGCAAACTCAATTAAACACTCTTCTAGTGATGCACCAATCACGCCTCTGTCAAAACACCAATCAAAGAGGTGAGATAATCATGTCCAATAGAGCAATATAATTAACTGGCATTTTCATTTAAAGATACTTGACAAAATGGCTGATCACATAAACATGTTTTAAAATAAAATTACTTAATATTGGTAATTATTTTATGTTTAGGGGAAAAGAGAGCATGTTATGTTCTCATCCCTATCCAATAATATTTTTTTACTTCTTATTGATAAAATCTCACTTATAATACCAACGTTTAAAGGGTATTTTGTAATTTACAAAACATTTGTTTTGCTATAAAATTTGATAGAATTCTACTATATTACAGCTGTATCAAGATTGATAACTTTTATTCAAAAAGATAGCGGCCTATTTTATTACTGAAATATATATATTTTAAAGTGGTTTTAATAAATTGTGCAACAACCATGTATAGCCCTTTCAACCCTGTACTGTTCTGGCATATTCCATAGAATATTATTATTCTTCACAATATCTTAATAATTTGCTTATATTCCTTTACAAATAATTTGCATCTGTGCTACAAGTTGACATCATACAAAAATATTTGACCCCTTACAGATAATTTGTTTTGAGACATATTGAACCACTCTAATTATTACAATCTTGATTAAAAATCTCAGAATACAAATAAATAAGTTTAACTAAAACATATACCTTTATTATACCTAGAAAGGCTATAGGAAGATGCACATATACAGGATGTTTGTAAACTCAACGCCTAAACTGCATATCATGCGTGTACAACAGGTTGCATAGGAGTTAGGCGCGCTGTACTGCACTCCTCAACATCTTGGAGCACGTCAGCAGAACATACCTTAAGATTAATAGTAAACAACACACCAGCCCATCTAGAAATGGAAATATGTTCTGAGGGTCATCATTAACGGTCCTACATCACAGAAAGTGCTTGCAATTATTACATGTGTAGTGCCGCGTGCCAAATTTGTATGCAACTGGTTGTACACGCTTGCCTGCACAGCTTTGTTCTCCCAACGTTGGATGCCCAAACCTACCTTGAACACAATTTAACTGTATTAGCATAGTGTTCTGAGTGTAAGTGTATAGATATTTTCTATTACTTTTGGTTCAAATAAACTAAACGTGCAGTTTGGGTTTTGAGTTTGAACACCCTTAATGGCCTGAGCATAATCAATCATTCAAGGTGACCTTTCAGTTTAAATTACATGTACATTGCCTCTACTTCTCCTTAGAGATGGGTTGAACCAAACATTAATAAAAATCTTCAATTTACCCATGTGTCTTGAATCTTAAAACTTGAGAGGTCTAATTTTACCAAAGCAATTCTAAAGTGTCTTAAGCTAATATAAATAGTAACTAAATGTTGACATACTTGGGTGTATATGTTTTTATTAAATAATCATATATTCATTTGAGAGGTAAATTAGTGGACTGGGCTTAGGTTCTCAAATTTTGAAGTTTTTTTTAATACATTTTTCCAGGTGCTTGAATAAAATAGAACTCGGTTCCTATATAGATTTCTCTTATAAAGGTGTCTTTGAAATAAACTCTTCCAGGAGAAATCATCAATTTACAATCTTGTACTACTCACACAAAACACATATACTTTTACAAAATAAAAAACTCTTCCTACTTATATAATTAATTGAAGACTGACCCATAACCACTCTAAAATTTCAGCGCTACTGCAAAAGGAAAAAGATATTTTTGTGCAATAGAAACATATCATTCCATGGCCTATTAGAATAACTTTGAGGAGTTGTGCATAGAAAATAATTAAATTGTGCTCTGAGAAAAATATGAAAAGGGGGGGGGGGGAAGAAAAAAAATTGGCATGAAATATACAGAAATATCTAAAATATCTTTACAATATTTCTTATACATACCTTTTTCAATTTGATCATAATCACACTTAAATTTGATTGTACTCATTTATACACACTTTATATTTCTTGTACTTTGTAATAGTTGTTATTGAAATCATATATAAGTTTTCTTCAAGAAAGTTTATTTTTTGTAATTTCAGCAGTGCAAGGTCAAGGAAGCCACAGGAACATGCCATACCTACAGCAGCACCATCAACAGCATTACCAGAGTATTTCACCATCCTTGCAAAATTCAGTAACCAATCAAGGAAACTATAGTTCTATCAGTAACACTATAAAATCTGGTTCGTTGTATTTATATTGACTGGTATTAACTGGCATGGTGCGACCTTTTAGAAAGCATAACCATGTACCTACACCTTTTATTATTTCTTTCCTCCAAAATGTTTAACCTACACATCCATTTTTTACTTCCAAATATACTATAATTTTACTTGATAAATCAAGAGGGGGGGGTGGACTAACCTAGAAAGTAAAATAGATGTGAACTAATAACTTGTGGGAGAAATTTATTTAAATTTACCTTCTCCTTTGGACTCAAGTTTACATATGGTAGTGGGATAGCTAAACCTTTGGTGTTCTGTAGCTCAGTCGCCCATAGTGTTACAACATAACCACACACATCATCATCATCATCATCATCATCATGAACTGTTTACAGAATGTGGCCATGTCCATTTAGTAAAATGCCTCCATCTCCCTCTCCTTCCTCCATTCTTCCTCCTCCACTCTCTTCTACTCTTCTCTCATTTGCACAATTGCTGTTATCTTTTCCTCCCATCTTTCCTTGGTCTCTCTCGCATTATCTTCCCTAAATACTCATGTACATTGATCGTCTTTGAATCCTCTCCCTTTAACCCTCATTACGTGTCCATACCATCTCAGCCTTTCTTCCTCAACTATCTCATGAACTCCCTTCACCCCATCTCTTGATCTTAAATCTTTATTCCTAGTCCTCTGCCTCCTGGTGACAGCTAACATGGTCCTTAAAAACTTCATTCCCATGGTCTCCACTTTCCTTGTTTCTTTTTTTATCCAAAGTCCAAGTTTCCGCTGCATACTTAACTATGGGCATGAAGTATGCTCCATACAAAACTTCCTTACACTTCAGGGGCACTTCTCTTTTCCATAGTAGGTCTCTTACACATACATATAAAACCTCTTCCTGCTGCCCTCGTCTCACTATATATTCTCTGCTGCCCCCTTTTACCTCAATCACACTACCAAGATACTTTACGCACTTTGCTTATTTTAAATTTACTCCATCCAATTTTATCACATTTCTTGACCTTGTTCTCTGCCTTGTCATCAACATCATTTTTCGCCATACTAAAATTCATTCCTCACTATTTCATATCCTTATTCCATCAAGTCATCTGCAAACATCATTACTTTAACTTTCTTCTCTTTCAGTTTCCCTGCTCATTTATTTATGATCATTTTCATCACCAATACAAATAGTAATGGTTAGAGGACACTTCCTTGCTTGACTCCATTTTATAATTGGAACCACTCTGTCCACCCTTTCTCCGCCTTTACACAACTCACATCATGCATATTCCTTACTTTCCAAGCCATTCCTCTTTCTACTTCAGCCTCCTCCATTGCTTTCCATACTCTCTTTCTATCCCTCTATCATAATCTTTTTCTATATCCATAAATGCCATTACCAGATCCTTTCCAAACTCATATATATATATATATATATATATATATTTTCAATCAACTTTCTAATTACAAATATAAGTCTATAGTCAACCTCTTTTCTCTGAACCCATGTCGTTCTACTCTCCATTTTCCCTTCACGCTTTACCTCATTCGCTTTCCCAGAATATGCTCTTAGATTTTTGCGCATTGACATATTAGTGTTATGCCAATATTTCCTTTGCATTTCTCTTTTTCTTCCTACAGCTATCCTCAGTCTCTCTTGTTATTTTTATTAACCATTCTCTAAATGCTTTGTTTTCCTACAGGGTGTCTACTGGGTCCCAAAAGTCACGAAAAGTTACTAATTGCAAAAAGTCACGAAAGTCCCTGAAAAGTCTTGAATTCTTAATATTTTGGTCATAAAGTCACAAAAATATTTTTGTTTGAATTTCCCTTATATCATAACAATGTGAACTCTTCGAATGTTGAGCCAACCATGATGCCATACACTAGCCACAAGTGGTCTGCTTTGTTTTACTGTGATACCATGGACTAGGCTAACTTTCGCCATCTAGTTAAACTTTAATGTTGCGTGTTAGTGCATTATGCCTATATATGCATTATCTAATGTTAGATTGTTTACTGAAGGAATTTTGTAGTAAAAAAGGTCACCAAAAAGTCACTAATGTTTGTTTATCCAACTTAGTATATACCGTGTCTTAGCATTCACTGCTTCTTTTAAATTTTCGTTCCACCATGGAGATTCCTTTCATCTTCTATTCCTGCTTGTTTTCAACATATCTCCTCTGTCGCTTCCATAATAAACTTTTTGAACCTTTGCCACTCCTGTTCTCCTTTTATGTCGTTCTTTGATAGTGCTCCTCTTACTCTTGCTTGAAAGTTTATTCTCTCTTCCACTTGGCTGAGCTCCCATATCCTTATCCTCTTTTCCTGCTTCGATATGACATGTCAGCGACTAATAGTCTATGGTGCCTGTTCAAAGAAACACTTGGCAGGACCTTAATGTTCATTGTTCATGCCTTTCTTCCCTATCTAATAGGAAATAGTCAATTAGGGATTTTTGTTTACCAATTCAGCTGTAACACGTTATCTTATGGTTATCCCTGCTCTTCTTAAACCAACTGTTACCGACTTTCAGTTCATTTCTTGTGTACAATTCAAGTGTTTATTTCCTTCTTCGTTTCTTTCTCCCCATCCATCAGCTCCTAGTACCTATTAAAAACCTCTTATATCCTTCCCAACTTTGGCATTCAAGTCCATCATCACCTCTTGCCTTTCCGGGTCTTTCCAGTTCTTCAAATTTTTCTTTCTCCAAATTGCATTCAGCTTGAGGGGCGGGCATACACCTGAAGCACTTCTGCTTCATTTTTGTCATGCTTTCCCTTATACTCTCAAGCTCTACTTCCCAGCCTATCCCAACTACAAACCCACACTTCTAAGTGATAAAAGAACTTGGTGTCAGAATTCATTTAATATATTTCATTATTTGTTTATAGACAAAATAAAAATAGATATTACTATTATATAGTTATTATGCTTATTATGGGTACTTCTTGTAGACAAATGATGTTAAAAACAAAAATTTAACAAATATCCTCAATTATTTTTATTGAAATATCTTTATTCCTTTAACAAAAATATGGTATTTATATTAAATAACGTTTTCCTAAGCCCATTTCATATAACTCTTGAGTTTTTTCATTGCTCTAAAGATTTTTCCTGATTACTTTTATTTTCTTTAACTTTAAGAAAGACTTTATAGCAATAGTCATGGTGGCTACAGACAGGGAAAACCTGTAAAAATCGGGGAATTTTTGGATGACAGGGAAATGTCAGGGAATTTAACTAAAAATAAGGAAAATTCAGGGAATTAAAAATGTTGTCTAAAATATCCCATTAATTTTGCAACTAAACACTAAAACAAAAGTTATTAATATCTAAATAAAATATCATTTTATTTTTTAAAATAACTAATAAACCCGTTTATGTTTAGTATATACAAACTTTTTTTAATATGTGATCAATGATAAATAAAACAAGTAATCATCTACCATTAGAACTGGAAAAAAAGTAGTCAGGGAATTTTGTAAAATATGTTTTGTAGCCACCTTGAATAGAGAATCAGAATCTGTAAAAGGATTAAGCAATAAAATGGGCATTTAATTACTTACATCTAATATATTTGATATTTTACTTGTACATATAATATTTAATTTTTTTTATCTTTTAAAATAAGATATATTCAAATGTCAAGATTATTTAAAGTTACCACTTTCTTGGAGTCCTTAATCTTCAAGCATTCCCATCTATGTAAATTGCTTTAGAGTAAATCAATATATTATTTTATTTAAGATTCCTTTAAAATAGTTATACACCTTCCTCGTGTCCATATTGATATATAACTGTCTCTATTATTTATTTATTTATTGCCATACTAGTCTATCTTATATGCATCCCATAAATAAACTAATGAAATAGGGATTATTAATTTTTCAAAATACTCACCTATGTACTGGTCACTATGGACACATTTATTGAACTACTACTTGATAGAGATTTGAAGCTAGAGCAATAAAATATTTATATTTTGAAAAATCCCAGTCTATTTTTACCCTATCGAAAACTGGCCATATTAACAGTTTTTACTTACAGAAATCTGATTTTGATAAATTTTTTTATAATCAGTATTACTATACTGCTGGTCCAACAGTATCTGAAATGTGTTTTTGCCTACTGTCACGTAATGCCAAATAAACATTCTAAATGGTCCACTTCAACACAAGTTTCATTTTCACATATTTAATTTAATTAAAATTTGAAACATATTAAAATCATAGAAAATAGTATTATACAAGGGGTATTTTTTTAAGTAAGGACCATTTTGCAATAAAATAGGAACTCTTTAATATTTTTGGGTATATTGTTTATCCAAGACTATATACCTTCCGATACTTTTCAACATAGTTAACATTATTATTGGAACATTTGTCATATCGTGAGATAAGTTTTAAGTTTTTGTAGACCCTTGTCATAGAAATTTGCTGCCAGTGAGCAAAGACATTCCTGGACCGTCGTTGGTGTGGAAATGCTTGCCGGTGAGGGATCTGTACAGATGCAGGAAAAGATGGTAGTCACTAGGTGCGGGGTCAGGGTTCTAGGGGGTGGGGGGGGAGGCGGTGATCCAATTGCTACCAGCCAAAAGATTCAATGAGAGATTGCTTTTGAGCAGCAGAGTGGGTCCTCGTATTGTCAGGAAGCAACAATACTCCGGCAGACAGCAGGCTGTGGTATTTATTCTGGATTGTGCTGCGAAGTTTTGTCAGGGTCAGACGATCCGCAGCTCCATTTATTGTTGTCAGCGCACATGGGCGAAAGAATGAACGCATGGGATTTCAAAAGGTATTGGCATTTCCACATCGACGACGAATTGAAAATGACGGTTCAGGAATTGCTTTTCTTGCTGGTGGCAGACTTCTATGATGGGGGTCTACAAAAACTTACCTCACAATATGACAAATGTTTAAATAACAACGGAAACTATGATTAAAAGTAGCTGAAGGTATGTAGAATCGGACATTTAAAAAATTACACAAAAATATTAAGTAGTTAATAATATTCTTGGTATATTCTTTAAATTCTTAATGTTTTATTCCTGCCAATTTTATACCAAATTTCCCGCCAAATGAATGTAGACAAGTACTTCTAATATTTTTCGAATTTTTATAAGCTAATTTTTGATGCCATTGTTCTTACGCCTACTTAAAGTTAAAGTATACATTAATGACTTAATTGTGTTTGTGAATTTTGGTGGCCTCAATAACATTTTAGACTTTTTTTTTCTGAATCATTGAGCCATTAATTTTATTACTCATTTTTATTTGCACTTGTCCTGCATGTATTTTTGCAATTTTACAAAAATGTTTAAATATGTTCTCAAGAAGGGTGTGAAAAATATTTAAAGTATTTTATTTATAGACAACACTAATCCAGGCACTTATGCTTAATGAATGGATCTTATTTTAATAATATGCCATCTAATATGATAATTATTTTTCTGGAACATAAATTCACTAGTACTTACTCCTTTTTAATAATAGAAATTCATAAACTTTTATGTTCCATATGGAAACATAATGTATTACCACAAGAATGGAAGAAGAGTATAATAATACCCATTTTCAAAAGGGAAGATAAAACATGTGGTAATAACTACAGAGGTATCTCACTGCTACCAACATCTTAGAAAATGTTATCTAACATAATTTTAATGAGATTGACGCTATATGCAGAGGAAATTATTGGGGATCATCTGTGTGTATTTCAACGAAATAGATCAACAATGACTCAAATTTTTACTACAAGGCAAATATTAGAAAAAAAAGTGGGAATTCAAGATGACGGTACATCAATTATACATGGTTTTAAAAGGGCCTATGATCCAGTTAAAGGAAAAAAATATCACATTTTAGTTAAGTTTGGAATACCCAAAAAACTGTTCAAGCTATTTGAGGTATGTTTGAGAGATACTCGTGGCAGGGTGCGGGTTGGATCTCACATATCAAATGCTTTTGAAATACTGAATGGATTGAAACAACAAGATGTTTTTTCCCAATTAGTCTTTAATCTAGCCTTAGAATAAGCTATTAGGATAATGCAATAAAGTAGGGAAGGGTTGCCATTAAAAGGTACAATTTAGCTATTAAGGTACGCAGATGATTTAGCATTGTTAGGTAAAAGTAATGAAGCTGTTGCAAGAAATGCAGAAATATTTATTAGAGTCTAGTGACGAAATAGGTTTAGAAGTCACTCGCCTCGATGGCGTAGTTAGCAAACATGCTAGTTTTGTGTTGAGCTAGACTGCCAATGACGGGGTGATCGAGGTTCTAATCCCGCTCGGGTGGACAGGGGGTAGTGTTTTCTAAATGGTTTTCCACTCTGTGCAAATGCGGGTTCACTTCATCTACATTCAAACTTTACAATTCCTAACCCATTAGCTTAATTAGTATTTAAGCGTATAACCCAAATGGGTAATAGTATTATTATTATTTATTTAATTATTAATTATAAATATTATTTAGATATAACGGCAAACAATATATCATTTGATAGGGTTAATGAATTCAAATATTGAGGAATAATTTTAACTAGCGACAACAATATTAGATTAGAAATTAGGAAAAGAATACAGTTGGGAAATGCTTGTTATTACTCAGTCAGTAAGTTGGTGGCACCTTGCCTGCTCTCAAGAAATGTAAAACTCAGAATATACAAAGACGTAATTTTACCTTTTCTAATGGGTGCAAAACATGGCCTCTTACCTTAAATGATGAAAAAAAATTTAAAGTGTTCGAAAACAGTGCTTAGGAAGATATTTGGTCCAAAAATGGATGAATATAGTTGGGAGGGGAGGAGGCTACATAATGACGAATTGCATACCCTGTACTCATCACCAGATATTGTTAGGGTAATAAAATCTCACAAGTTACGATTGGCAGGTCATGCAGCACTAATGGAAGTATCTAGAACCGTGTTCAAGGTATTGAGGGGCAAACACACTGGGAAGACCCAGACGTAGATGGGAGGATAACATTTCAGGGTTCCTACGCTCTGGAAAGTCAGGGAAAGTCAGGGGAAAAAATAATAGTCAGGGAAAGTCAGGGAAGCTTTAAAAAGGTCAGGGAAAGTCAGGGAAATGACAATTCATGTCTTCATGTCACACTTAGAAAAAACAAAGAAAATATTTTTTCTATTTACTGCGTCATAAGCCACTGCCCCAATGAAGAAAGCTGAGGGGCACTTACCATGCTCAAACTTGCCCTAACACAAGTTTTGGTAGCATTTTATTTCAGAATGTGAACGCAGAGGTCTCCTAGCCTGCACATGACAATTCTTTTAACTTTAGTGATCACTTGTTTTTGTTCTTGTTCAAGGTTTGTCATCGTTATAGTTTGATACAGTGCACCAGGACTGATTAGACTACACCAGCAATGTCTAACAAAAAAACCGTTTTTAACCAGCTCTGGCTAAGCCCAGACCATTTTCCTGAATTCTCATACTGGATAAGTGGTGTTGAAAGTAATAAGCTGCAGGCATTTTGTAAAGTGTGCAAAAAAATTATAAACTTAAGTAATATGGGAAAGCAAGCATTAGCTTCCCATGCAAAAGGACCAACTCATATCAAAACTCTTGAAACTTTGACAAATCAACGCTCTCTGTTGACTTTTTTTTCAAAAAAGTCAAGTGATTCAGGTTCATCGAGCTCCCCAGTTTCAAGAGAATCTCTGGCACACAAAGACATTCTACCTAGTGATGATTCTGCTGGTTGCTCGAAGAGTTTTTCTGTTTCATCGAAAATCGTACCGTCGCAGAAGGAAGCTGTTGCTAAAAGTGAAATTAGTGTAGTGCCTCAAAGAAACCATAACACTTTTGTTATAAAAGATGATATAACTAAGGCGGAAGTCATTTGGGCTATGCAAGTTGTTGACAAAAAAATGTCTTTCAATTCGTGCAATAATTTAAGTACAATTTTTCAATTGATGTTTCCCGAGTGTTCCATTGCCAATGCCTTTACCCTTGGTGGAGACAAGGCTGCATACTTCATTGTGCATGGCTTGGCTCCATTCTTTCATAATAATTTACTGGACCGCCTAAAATCATGTAACAACTTTGTAATTTGTTTTGATGAGGCATTGAATAAAGTTATTCAAAGAGGACAGATGGACATTGTAATTAGATTCTGGGACAAGGAAAATCATAAAGTCATCAGTCGTTACTTAAACAGTGTGTTTTTCGATAGGAGCACTGCTGAAGAATTACTGAAGCATTTTCTGGATGGTATTTCTCCTCTTCCACTCTCTAAGTTGATACAAGTGTCAATGGATGGCCCAAATGTCAATTTAAAGTTTATAACACTTCTTCAGGAACACCTCAAATCTGTAACAGACAATGAAGTATGTAGTTTGCTAAATCTGGGAACATGTGGGCTTCATGTTGTTCATGGTTCCTTGAGAACAGGAGTAGAGTCTGTTGATTGGGATATAAGTAGCTTATTACGTCACATGTACTACCTGTTCACTGACTCTCCAGCTCGTCGAGCATTGTTCACCCAGTTGACAGGGTGTACAACTTTTCCATTGAAGTTCTGTGGTGTGCGTTGGTTAGAGAATGCGAAGTGCTTTCAAAGGGCATTACAAATTTGGGACCATGTTATTAAGTTTCTCAAAGAAGCAAAACTTCCTAAAACAAAACCTGTAGAGACACTGAAAAGAGCAGCCTGTGATCCATTCCTAAAGTGTAAACTAGCGTTCTGCAAGACAATTGCAGATGAATGTCAGCCTTTCCTGCAACGGTTCCAGACATCAAAACCAATGACTCCATATCTTTTTGAAGCTGTAGAGAAACTTCTAAGATACCTTATGAATCGTTGTGTGAAACCTGGTCTTATGAAGTGCACGGGTCCAAAGTTACTGTCTATTGACACAAAAAAAATCAGAAAATTTGATCCTTAGCAAAATTATTGATATAGGATTTGCAACAAAACGTTTGTTAGGAGAAACTGCGATCACAGTAACAGAAAGACAAAAATTAGAATTTATACATGAGTGCCGCAGTATGTTAACCACCATGATTGCAAAACTACAAGAAAAAAGTCCCTTAAAACAGAAAGCTGTGAGAGGTTTGTCTTCATTGGATCCTTGTGTTATTCAACATTCACCTCAACTGGCCCAGAAGAGATTTTCTTTTCTTTTGGAGGAACTCAACCATGACAACATCATAAATGATGTTCTGGCTGAAAATGCCAAGAAAGAATACTTGCATTTTTGCAACCTCAAAAAATCTGAGCTTCAAGAAATATTTCGTCCTTGTGATCAGTTTAGTGATGAAGTAGGACTTGACACTATTTATGGTAGCTTTCTAATAGGAGAAGCAAACTACAAACATCTTTGGGAAGTAATAAAGATTTGCCTTGTCTTGTCGCATGGGAATGCAACTGTTGAAGGTGGTTTTTCAGTCAATAAATCTTTACTGGTTGAAAACATGCATGAAAAGACAGTCATTGCACAGCGTCACATTCATGATGAGATACAAGAAGCAGGAGGGATTAAAAATGTACACATTAGCAAAAAGATGTTGGATTACGTGAGAGGTGCTCGGAAACGCTATCATGAATACTTAGAGATGAAGAAGCAAGAAAAAAGTGAAAAAGACAAGAAGAAGGCAGAAAAGAGGAAATTAGATATACAAGTTAAAGATTTAGAAGGAGAAAGAAAAAAATTAATGATGGCAACTGAAGAGAAACGAGAAGCAGTAGACGTGGAGTTGCAAGAACTGAAGAAGAAGCAAGCTTCACTTTATTAAATATAACATAGTTTCTTATTGTATGACTATAGTGATAATTTTAATAAAAATAAAATTGACTTGAGACATGAATAATATGAAAGCAGACAGAGTTCCTGTTGTAAGCTATTCAGTTCAGGAAATGTACAGTTTAGGTAAAATAAAACTGTAATGATACCAAACTCTTTAGTATGTTCTTAGTGGCCTGTTATTTAATACGTATTTCTGCACATGATACCAAAGGGAATCAAGTTTGTTACAAATTTTTGATAGGGATTATTTTTCCATCATTTTCCCTCAACTGATTGGCAAGATGTCTGCTTTCTTATTCTTCCATGAGAGGTGAGGCAAGGTCGGCTGTAAGGGGGGAGGAGGCCGAAATAAATTTATTTAAATTAATATTTTCACGTGTATAGTACCGTAAAGTTATAATGGAAATTTTATGAGAAATTGGTCAGGGAACTTGGGAAAATAGTCAGGGAAAAGTCAGGGAGAATATTTTTACAAATACTGTAGGAACCCTGCATTTGAATAAATCTTAGAGAGATTGGGTGTAATGACCAATGAGTTAGACTGGAAAGAATTAACTCAAGATAGGAATATGTGACATAATTTTGTGAGTGCGGTAATGAATTTTCGAGATCCTAATGCTATAGAGTAAGTAAGAGAGTACTTACTCCTCAGTGATCATGACTTATTTCTAATTTCTTAAAAATAAGAACTCTCTGATTAAATCAAGTTGGTTAAAGAATAATACCATGAAATTAATGTATGTAAATTAAATATATTCTTACTAAAAGTAGCACCTTTAAGAAAATGCAGGGTTGCCACACACCTGGAAAACCGGGAAATTACAGTGAATATTCTTGTGTCTGGAAAAAACCGGGGAAACACAGGGAATTTCACCAAAAACCTAGAATCTACTGGAATTTGTTAGGGAATTTGGGCATTACAGTGCTTGCAAGCTTAAAATAGTAGGAACAATATAGACTAACATTTGTAACTGGAGAACTGAGCAGTCACATTGGAACATGTCTCATTTATGATGATTATGCTTAACAGCACCTCATCAGCTTGAGACAAGTCCAGAGTGCAACCGAGACGACTTGTTCAGCAAATGCCGCACCTTTTTGGCTTCCTCCACTCATCCCCCGCCAATACCAAAAACGTCTTGTTTCCTTGACCCCATCCCCCAACTTCATCAAGCCCATGCTGCTGGTCTGTATTTCTGCTACCAGTTGAATGAATTCATTTTTTTGATTTTGGTATGTTATTTGTCTTATTTAAAAAAAATATTCCTGTTGAAAGAGATAAGTATCCCCGATATTATTGTTTTTGTAGCATGATGTTTAAGCTTGTACCTTACCTCTCTTGCAATTTGGGCTATTTTTAATTTTTTAGAAATTTCCAAGGTGTCAATTTTGTATGTTTAAATCTTTATGGGTTTTAACATTTTTATTGCAGTCAACTCTCGATTTAGCAAAGGTGGATTTACCTGGTCGCTGCCGTGACCAGGATAAAAAAAAACTAAGTATACTGTGAAGTGAAAAGTTTATGAAAATATTGCCTCCAGCCTGCTAGTCTGTCATAAAATTAGAGTGGTTGTAAAATTAACCGATTGTGTTTGTGTCCGTGCATGGCTACTTTACCTCTCCCACCCCCTGTGAAATGGACTAGCCCACTTCTACCACCCTTCTCTACAAGGTCACAGTTCTTTTTTCTCGGATCTTTCTTTCCAGTTCATCGCAGTGTTAGAGATATGCGATAATGGTAAAATATTGATATTTGAGCATGAAAAAAATGAACAAGAAGTAAGCGTATAACCCGAACGGGTAGTAAGACGCGGTGCTAATATTATTATTAACAAGAAGTATATCAATATTTCCAAGTATTGATACTTTCATTTAGCGATAGAAAAATAAAGTTAATAATAATAAAAGATGAATAAATTTAATAAATGATTGGGTGACCTGGTGGTCTAGGGGTAAGGTGTCGGACTTCTGTGCTGTGGTCCGGGGGTCAATCCTCGGTCCCGGCACAGATTTATCTGATTACCAAACCCTTCCTTCACCTCTGACAAGACGTGTATTAATCACAACTTGTGAATGTGGGGAATGCCAGGCCTCCACCGTGGTTCGGATTCCACGTTAAACTGTAGGTCCTCCATTTCATCTCACAATCACCCTACAATTACACATTAGCATAAGTGCGTATAACCCGAACGAGTAGTAAGGCGCGGTGCTAATAATAATAATAATAATAATAAATGATTGGAAAACTAAAGAAAGTAAAAGGAGAAAAGTAGGTAAATTAACATCTTTCGCTACCAGGTAAAAAGTACTAATATTAGTAAAATATCAAAAGGTTGGTATCGATAATAAAATATCTGGTATTGAAATAAAAGTATCAATACTGATATTGTATCATTCCTAGTGCTAGTTTAAGGCCAGTTCTCACATGTAATTTTCAATGAATCATTGTAAAAGAATACAAAATGAATGTCAGAACACTCATTTCATTAGACTGAATCATTATTTAAAGCGTTTACCAAAAGTAAAAAGGAGTTCGTTCTACTTTTGTTCATTTTTAATAATCATTATTGAAAAATTAAAACAAAATGAACAGCGAGAACATGTACAGGAATTAATGAATTCATTTTTCTTTGAATGCAAAGATTTATTTCAACTGAATGCTACACTGTGACCAATTGAAACCCTTTATTGGATTTAATCCTTAATTTTTTAAAGTTTCAACTCCCGTTGACAAACCAGACAGCCTTTAATGAAATTTTTGGCGCTTATTTACAGACATTGTGTTGTAAGACTTCTCAAAAATGGTGTTTAAGTAGCGCAACGAACAAACCCAAGTTGGTCAGTCACATCATGATCAATGAAACATGTGAACGAATTCCTTTCATTTTCATGAAAAATGAATTAGTGAAAATGGTTACTAGAATATGATATGTGAGAACTGGCCTTTACCGTCTCATAAAAGTGTAAGATATTAAAACCATTTCTAGATATGACCATACCTCAGGACTTTTTTTTTTATTTTGACCCTATCGCTCAAATTAAAGGTAGTTTACTGATAAGTGATTTTTTTGAATTCCATATTTTTTGAAAATGGCTCAAACCATTTTGATTAAAATTAATATATATGGACTAATTGACCTCCCAAATAACACTTTTTTTTATTATTTTTTTTGTAAAAATATCGTTGATGGCTAGTTTACTGATGAGTGATTTTTTTCAAAAACTTGAAATATTTTAAAACCAGCCTTAAAGATTTGGTTGAAAATTGGTGCCTTAGGCCTAACAATTGTGTTTGTGGTAAAAAGTTGTTTAAGGGTATTTTACTGATGATTGTCTTTTAATTAATAGATATAATGATAAATTTATGTTTGATTGTGTCGTATCATTTATTAATATGTACTTAATGTATTTGGGAGTTTTCGATGGGTTTGCAGATTTATCATGTAATTTGAGGAACCCCGCTAAATTGAGAGTTGACTATGTTGTTTTTTTTATAAATTTTACAATATGGTAGGGATGAGGTTGGCAGGTTATTAGAGGAAATGCACCTGAATGAGCGAGGAAAATCACATGTTAATTTCATTATTGTAAATTATTATTCACGATGTGTGTGAGCTACTTAGTCTATACAGTACATATACAATACATAAGATTGGTTAAAATGTTTTTTTATATATACACACACACACATACACCTACCACATTTGAACTCAAAATTATATTTTTGGTATTTCCACTTTTTTTTTCTTCTTTCATTCCATTTAGGGCATACAGAAAATATAACCAATTTTTCCTTCTTAAAAATTTGTCATTCATTACTCATCCATTTTCCAAATAATTATTAAACATGTGTTTACCTTACACAATAAAACATGCCTCCAATGACAAATTACCACTCTTCTTTCTAAAATTTTCTTTAAAAAAAATTTAATGCCTCTATATTTATAATATCTATTAGGTGTCTGTAAAAATGAAAATTTCCTCTGGAAAACATGGAAAATACAGGGAATTTTGTAATAAGATAATAGTGGCAACCCTGAAATGTTATCAAACTAAGATATTTAGTTCTTGTACAGGGTTCTACTTTCATTAGAGTAATTTAATTTTGGTTATTAATTCTGGTTTACCCCAAGGTTAATACAAAAAGGATCCCTTTGTACTCAAAACCATCACTATAAATTTTACCTGGGTGCAACTCGCTTTTGGGATCAAATGGTCTAAAACATCATTCTTGCATCAGATTGGGCTTTATGATGGAGAGCGAATTTAGTATCCTGGTTGAGTGTACTGTGAACTTAATTTCCTAGATAGTTCCACTCCTCTGTTATGCAGATGCTGGTACACTTCATACATCCAACCTTCCTTAACCCTGACACATTAGTGTTTTTAGCTAATAAAACTTTGTTGTGGGTATTGTCATTATATTACTACACATGGGATAGTAATTTTAAAGAGGTATTTTTGTGGGCAATGTCTTTATATGACTACATAGGTGATAGTAATTTTAAAGAGTTTGTTCTTTCCCCTTGGACCATAATAATGTACATAAAAAAAATTATATAAATTGTATTTTGATTATACTATCTGTGACATGATTCAATCAACGTAAAACATTTATTGTTATAGGTATTCATTCTATGAATCCGCATCAACACCTTCCTGGCAACACTTCCCTACAAGTGATCAGCTGGCTCGATGGTTTTCACCAGAACTCTTGGCCCAGGCGAGAGCAGGCAACTTGCCAGACATGCCGCCAGTACCCTCATCATCAAATATGCTCTCACTTGAGGAATTAGAGAGGCTACAACAAGCTTCTGCTGCTGTGCACAATTAAGCATGCATTTATTTCACTTAAAAAGGAACTGTTTGGAGTATTTTCAATCTTTATTATTTTCATAAATGATCGATGACAAATTTTGATTTTTAAAGTAAACTAATGGCCAGTTTCATAGCCAAACTGAATACGCTTCAAGTGCAGCATTATACTAAATACAAGATGACACCTACATAAACTCGAATGGAACTTGCCACTTTTGCATACAAAACTAGCCCATTCCATTCTGGTCTAGGTAGGTGTCGTCCTGTATTTAGTGTAGCGCCGCACTTGAGGCATACTAAGTCTGACATTGAAACTGGTCCTTAATCTCCAGAATACCCTATGTACAGTCAAACCTCAATGAGTAAATTTCAAGTTATTATTTTGAAACTGAAATTCGCTGGTAAACCAATTTTATGTGAATGGTTTAACATTAGTTTTAAAAAGGAGAATTCATTAATATTTGATTCAAACTTTGTTGGGATTTATTATCCAACTAAAAAGTTAATAGTATGATACCGTCAGAGAAATAGAATTATGTTTTAGCATATGAAAATAATTCCAAGTCATTAGACGCTTTAAATAGTAAGTAAAGAACTACCCTGTTCATTGTAAGATCATATTATCTTAAGGAATCCCACTGACACATAAACTAAATGTAGATGCTTCGTTTTTAATGTTCCGGTATAATTTTTCAACAATATTGCAAATATTATGAAACATGTATTTTAATTAATATTTTAATTTCATTTTCTACCATTTGTATTTATTTTTTTTTGTCCAAGAATAGTAAATGTTTTTCATCCTCTATTCAAATTGTTGAGATTTGACTGTAATTAATTTATTGGCTTAAAAGTTAATTTCTACTTGGTACAGATTCATGTTTTTTATAAATCTATACTACTAAAATATCACAAAGAATACTGAATGATATTCCAGAAGTGTTAGCTTTTCTTGGAAAGCAATTAAACATTAAATAAAACAGAAACAGCTGTCTTTTACTTTTAAAAATCGGTATGGTTATTTATCACTGTCAGTAAATATAACCTGAACAGTTAATATTCTATAAAATGGTTTGGCTGACATAATTTAAAATTAGATAAAACAAGTTTGTGAGTTAAAATCTCTCTCATAAGCACAAATAAAATTTATGTTTATTTCTTTTCTAATATGTTCAGTAAATTTGATAATTGACCCGTTTTAAATTATCATTGTGGCTATTTTAAATTTGATCAGAAGAAGTTAAAATGATCCTTAAATTTGAAGCCTTATTTCTATTTTGTAATATTTTAGTTTATTAATAGGTTCGTTCCTCTTATTGTTAAAATGTCTAAAGGAGTAACAATTTTTTTTTTATTCTCACTATGAATGGATTTTCAAATGCCTGGAACTAATCATATTTCTAAGAAAGCTATGTTTGGTTTCTGATTTTTTTAAATGTTGAATCTGTCTACAATATGTTCCCTTTTAAACAGTTGTTGATATTTATTGTTGAATCTTCGTTAAAGGGACTCTTGTAAAATTCAGTGTTAGTGAAATTAAAAGCAAAACATTGTGGTTGGAAAATGTGATTTGTATTACTAAAAAAAATAGTGGTCAAGAGAACATTTTTTAATATTTTGCTCTGTAAGTATAAGAAGACGGATTTAAAATGTATTCAAAATAAACAGAAAGGGAAAATGATATAGGTTTATAGATGGTAAATATTATTTTCTTTATTTATTTGTTGAAGTGAATGTAGTTTGAAAGTGTTTATTCTAATGGTTTAATTAATAATGTGTATCCTATAATGGTTTGACTGAGTATACATTTACACTTTAAAATAAGGTGAATTAAATATAAAAGTTGTGAGTTTTTATTTTTATTTTTGCTGATGCAAAGTAATAATATATGCAGGACAGAAACTATTTTACCAAAAATGTTAAATCTTATGTCTGTTTTGAAGTGAGACTGATTTTTCTGAATATAAAATCTATATACATATATAATGTAAGCGGTCTTCTAGTAATGAAATGTAATTTCTTTAGTCATTCTAATTCCAAGCTGTATGAAAAGAAATTGCACTCAAAGTGAATCATATGTGTGCGATACAATTTTCCTTCAATCAATGTTATAAGAAATGAGAGTACTTACAATTTATTTAAATAGTTTAGTCACATAAATTAATACTGGTGAAAATACTTAATTACTTAGTGTAAAGTAAAAAGATGAACAATTTGATGTCTAACTTTCAAGTGATTATATTGTTCTATATGCAAGGGTTCTTATCCATGACTTTTTTATTATTGAATTAAACATTGAAAAGAGATTACCAGAACACTGTAGGCCTCAAAGTTAACAGTTAAAAACACAACAAAACATATAGTTATGAAATTATCAGGGTACATCAGTTCCCTTCTTCAGCAAAAAAGAGTAAAATACCAAATGGACTATGTCAAAAAGTCTAAAGGTATACCATGGTCACTTATATATTGTTGTCTGTTTCTTGATTATTATTTTTTATTCTGCAGATACCTCTTCAAACTTTGTTGTGTTTATATTATATTTAATTATAAATTATTAGTTTGTTTTATATAGAAGTGACTGACTCGTGTGAGTAGGCCTGCTTGGAAAAAAATATATATTTATTTAATGTTGAGACCAAGGGGTGCTTAGATTTGGTTATATATTTGTGTGCAAGTTCCCACCTACGAAGCTGAGAAGCATTGCAACGATTGGGGAGGGCTCGTATTACTATAGTACTATAGTGTATGTCAAAATCTAAATCATTCTTTTGGGCATGAAGTGCTACTGATTTGTCAGTGTCGTCGTGGTTGGTATCAAAATGGTGACCATTCATTCGTTGTCTGAGTGTTCCTGTGGTGAGGCTAATGTATTCAAAAATGCAGTAGTTGCATTGTAAATGGTATATATTAGATTTTTTTTAGCACTCATGATGTACCATGAAGTACAATTAAGTACCTACAAAATTCACCAACATTCCACCTCATTCAACAGCAGGCTCACACAAATGGAACACCCCAATTAAAGGCCACTATGGCTGCTCCACAGAAAATCTTAAATACCAGTTACAATGCAACTAATAGATTGCTGAATACATTTGCCTCACCACAGGAACACACTGACAACAAATGAATGGTCACCGTTTTCATAACAATCACGACCCTGACAAACCAGTAGCACTTCATGCCCAAACACACAATGTGGATTTCGACTCGTGCTATTGTACTATAGCAATACCAGACCTCCCCAATAGTTGCAATACTTTGTAGGTGGGAACTTGCTCACTAATATAACCATCTCTTCTTTTCTTCCGTGAAGGCCTACTCACATAAATCAGTCCTTTATATATAAACAAAAATAATAACGTAATTTAATAATTAATGATTAAGTATAATATAAAAAAACATATCCATCAACCAAGAGTAAAGACACAAGTTTGAACAGGCAACTACAGAATCTAAACCAAAAAAAAATCAAGAAACGGGCAATATCAGTGTATAAGTGACCAAGATCTACTCCTAGCCATGCTGCCATCATAGTCCATTTAGTGTTATACTCTCTCCAGCTGAAGAAGAGGACCGATTTACCCCAAGTTTTCATAATTATGTGTTTCATTGTGTTTTTAACTGTGAGCTTTGTGGCCTACATGTTTATGCTTTTTAATGTTTAGTTTAAAATAGTCGTTTGGCGCCATTTTTCCTGTGTTTTTGATATCTTTTTTTTCTAGTAACATAAAGGAATATTGTGTGTTCAGTTCTTTGGTCTTTCATGGCAATTAATTATTCATTAAGTTATTTATTTATGTTTATATTATGATTTATTGCCTACCAGTATTTAAAAAAAATGTATGAAATAAATGAAAACATTCAAATCCTATACTTTATATTTGTATTCAGGAGGTATATGGAACGCTTATGACTTGCTCTTGGTTAAGATAGTGACATTTTGTTTACATTTATTATGTTTTTGTATTTATTTATTTTGTGTGTACGTTAATGAAATCAATGTATTTCATTTCTCATATAATAGGAAGACTAGAATATATTATTTTTTGGAGTGAAATCTAGTGTGTTAAATGTTGATAAGTGACTTTTTTTGTTGCATACTTAAATAAATATTAAATCTTAAAAAAAAAAAAAGTTTCGTCAATTTGGAAGCCCTATAATTTAGTTTTTTTTATAAGACTTGTAATGTAAGTAGGTGCTTTGAAGGATAGTTGGAGTCTAAAATTAATTTATAGATTTTAAAACTCGGTCTGTAAAGCTTCATTGCTTTACAGTTAACACTAGTGCATAACATTGATATTCCATATTATAAAAACCTGATGTGTTAATTTGCAGCTATCATTTTCATATAGTATGCTAGATTATATTGGTTTTATCTTTAAAACTAAGTGTTCTTTCCAGTCGACAAACTATTAGCATCAAAACAACAACAAAACCGATAAAAAGTGGACTGTATATAACAATGTGATAAATGCTTACCTCTTCTAAATAAAGTTCCGCGAAAATGGAGGTTTACCTTGTGGGTTGGCATGGGAAGGAATAGGGAACAAGGTCGTTAATTCCTCGGCAATCCTCGAATATTGGCTGTAGTTTTGGACCAAAGAGGCCCCTTTAGGGCCCGAAGCACAGACACCCAACATGTACAGAGTCCCACGCTGAACTGACTAACAAAAGGAACCAACAACCTACTTTTCCCCTTCTTTCCACTCTCAAAAAAAGGAGGGAAAAACTCAAAAACGGCGGGAACCAAAGAACAAAGAACCACTAACACATACAAACCAATAAAAATAGGGAACTAAATAAAAATGAACTAGGTTAAACAAACTATTACATAAAGGCTATTTTACAATATTAAATATATACAGTTCAGAGACTGAACATACCGCCAGCCTTGAAATAAGGTATTTCAACCAAGTTATTGAGACGGCAGTGGACAAAGTTTCACCACTGGCCCCTTGTAGGTTCCTCGAGTGGTACGTACTGAGGCCACTCGAATGGCACCGTCCTTGCCGGGAGGACTTCTTCAATGACTCCAAGTAACCACTTCAATGGAAGAAGGCCATCTTGTTTGATGACCACGACCATTCCAACTTGGATTGGAGTTTGGGGGGTGTTCCATTTAGTCTTTTGTTGCAAAGTGTGCAAATATTCTAAGTGCCAACGCTTCCAATAATCTTGCACAAGACGTTGCACCAGCTGCCATCTTGAAAGGCGATTCAAAGAGAGTGTAGTTAAATCGTGAGCTGGAATGGTTTGAAGAGGTGTCAAGGTTAGAAAATAAGCTGGTGTCAATGCTGAGATATCATCTGGACTTTGAGGTAGTACACAGAGAGGTCTTGAGTTCAGAATAGCTTCTATTTGGGTAAGACAGGTATAGAGCTCCTCAAAGGTGAGAATTTGTTCACCAACCACTCGTACTAGGTGAGTCTTGACTGACTTTACTCCGGCCTCCCACAGCCCACCAAAATGAGGAGATGAGGGGGTGTTAAAATGCCATGTGATTCCTCTGTAAGATAGCTCATCTGACAGGGTCTGGCGATAAACTCTAGAGTTAAGGAAGGCACACAATTTATCCAATTCTGCTTTCGCACCTACAAAGTTTGTTCCACAGTCTTGAGTACATTGCTAAACATTCTCCTCTTCTGCAGAGAAATCGCTTAAGAGCGCCAAGAAAAGTTTCTGTGGACAGGTCCGATGCCAGTTCTAAATGTAGGGCCTTGGTGACCAGACATACAAATAAACATATGTATGCCTTCTTTGATTTAACACCTCGATGTCGACTGAGGGTAATATTAAAGGGACCTGCATAATCAACACCTACATGGGTGAATGGTTTGGATTCCTGGACTCGGGGAGCAGGTAGGTCAGCCATGACTGGAAAGCTGGGCTTAGGGTTGAACTTAAAACAATGTTTACACTGTTGCACCCGTTGGCGAATCACACCTCGACCAGCCAGAATCCAATATTTCTGTCGGAGCAGTGAGAATACAAGATGTGCCCCAGTATGAAGATTGTCCTTGTGACACTGATCTATTACCAAATCAACAAAATGATCCTTTTTTGGGAGAAGTGCAGGATGTTTTTGGTCAAATGTTAAGAGTCGTGTTGCGCAGTCGACCTCCTACGCGGATTACACCCTCTTCTATGAAAGGACTTAGTTTTCTTATGCCAGGTGACAGGTATGGCCAACTTCTAGGGCTTTGAATTCTTTATTATTATTATTATTAGCACCGCGTCTTACTACCCGTTTGGGTTATACGCACTTACGCTAATGTGTAATGGTAGGGTGATTGTGAGATGAAATGAAGGACCTACAGTTTAACGTGGAATCCGAACCACGGTGGCGACCTGGCATTCTACACATTCACAAGATGTCTTGTCAGAGGTGTAGGAAGGGTTTGGAAATCAGATAAATCTGTGCCGGGACCGAGGATTGAACCCCGGCCGCCAGCATAGAAGTCTGACACCTTACCCCTAGACCACCAGGTCACCCTAATTCTTTATTAACGTGCTTATGTTGAACTGCTTGTACTAGGACTTGAAGAGCCTGATTCAATTCTTTCGAAGTTAAGTGCTCATCTTTAGGTGCAGCTTTTAGACGGATGCAATTCACAAACCGAAGCACATAGGCAGTGACTCTTTGCAGTTTCTTTAGCGAAGACATGCGATCTATCAAATTCAGCAAGGGTGTGTCTTCTTCATGATGAACTAGTAGGGCGACTAGCTTTTCTTCGGTCACAGCTTCTGGTATGAACTCTTAAACAAATGGGATTACGGGCTAGACAGATCTGTCACACTGCAGCCAAGCCGGTCCTTTCCACCAAAGATGGTGCTCAACAAGTTGTGAAGAGCTAAGTCCCCGTGAGGCGCAATCTGCTGGATTATCTATTCCAGGGATGTGGAACCAATGTTCAGAAGGCAAGTATTCTTGAATTTTAGATACACGATTGCCCACAAAAGTTTTCCATCAATGTGGGGATGAGTGTATCCAGTGAAGTGCCACTGTCGAATCTGACCATGCGTAGATATCTGTAAGTGTGACCTTCTGCATGAGGCGAAGTTTCACCACATGAATTAATTTTGCAAGAAGCAATGTAGCACATAGTTTTAATCTAGGTATGGAAACTGTTTTCAAGGGGGCAACCTTCGAATTTGCACATAACAAGGTTACTACTATTGATTGCGATGAAGTGACCGCTCAGAGATAGATTACAGCACCATAACCCTTTTCAGAGGCATCTGCAAATCCAAGTAAGGTGCATTCAAGGCAGTCACTCGAGGACAAATGTCGAGGAATTTTGATTGATGAAAGATGGATGAGCTCTTGTTGAAAAGTATTCTATATTTGGCACAAAGTGGCGGATGGGGTATCATCCCAACCAATCTTCAGACCCCAAAGGGTTTGGGTCAACATTTTTGCAAACATTGTGGTGGGCGATACGAAGCCTAAAGGATCAAAAATTCTAGCCACTGTAGAAAGAACAGCTCTTTTTGTGCATTCACATGGTGTCACATTTACACTAAAAGTGAATACATCCCAGTTCGGTATCCACTGCATGCCTAAGATTTTTAGGCCGATGTTAGAAGAGGTATCACCATCAAATTTTTTGACTTGATTTACTTGATGTTCAATAGAAATGGCACGAAGGAGGTCCGAATTGTTACTTGACCACTTGCGCAATTCAAAACCACCACTTAGGAAGAACCTCACTAATTGATGATAAAGGAGTTTTGCTTGGTCAACGGTAGGTGCTCCAGTAACCACATCATCCACATATATATCATTCTCTGCGACCTGGGACGCCAGAGGGAACCGATCTTGTTCATCTATGGCCAGTTGCTTAACAACTCGCGAAGTGCCAAGAATGGCGATGACTTTACCCCAAAGGCTACTGTATCGAGTTGATAGGTCTTCAGAGGTTCTGTAGTGGAAAAGCGCCAAAGAATTTTCTGAAAGGATCGATGTTCAGGGTGAACCCATATTTGCCTATACATTTGTCGTATATCAGCGGTGAGGGCAATGGGATGCAAACGTAAGTTTAAAAGTATCTCAAAGATATCCAATTGAAGTTTAGGTCCAGTGAGGAGAGCATCATTCAAAGAAAGCCCTGAGGTGGACTTGGCACTAGCATCAAAAACCACTCTTAATTTGGTTGTTGTACTCTCAGGCTTCAGGACACAGTGATGTGGAATATAATATGAGAGCGACTTTGAATCAGTGCTAGGGGACAAGGACATGTGTTTTTGATCTAAATAATCTTCCATGAAGGCATGGTATTCCTTACGCATTTCAGGGTTGCATTCCAACCTTTTCTCTAGTGTATAATATCGCTTTTCTGCTTTGGACTTGGAATCTCCCAAGTCGCATGGGCCGTGTTGGAATGGCAGTGCAACTGAATATCGACCAGAACTTTCTATTTTAACACTTTGACGGAATATGTCTTCACAGCGAGTTTCTTCATGACTATAAACAGGTTTTTCTGTAGGAACCTCCTCCAACAACCAAAACTGTTGAAGGACCCTATCTAAATGTGGATCCAGCGAGGCACAAAAGTTTTTGGGTACTGTGGACTGAGTGAGAGACGTTTTGCCCATAAGTAGCCATCCGAAACATGAGCTTAGGGCCACAGGAGTGTTTGGCTGACCAAATATTCTCCTTCCATCAACTATGTAGGGATAGAATTCCGCCCCACTAGACCATCCACTTCACCTGGTTGATAAAAGTGGTCATCTGCAAGAGTCAAACCCTCCAAATGGGGCCATGTTTTTGGTAGTATTTGGACCGCTGGAAGTTGATCTGTGATCTTGTCAACAATCAAAGCCGAGACATGAAACCTAGGCTTGTCTAAGAATCTGGGTTGAAGTGTCAATGAAGTAGTGCCATGAATGGGGAGCGGTGATTCCCCGATTCCATTAACCGAGCCTCTCAAACGATGACGAGATAAACCTAGCCTTTTAAAACAAGATTCAGTGATGAAGTTTGCCTGGCTAGCTGAGTCTACCAAGAACCTAACCTCTTGTAGGTTTCCCGATGCATCCGTTACGTGTAGCAATGCTGTAGATAGCAGCACCATGGATTTAAGGGATGTAGAAGCTGCTGACGATACTGTGGAAGCTGTACACGCTGTAGGCCTATAAGCTGCTTCTTCTTCCACATTCGGGGGGGGGGGGGGGTGACCTCAACATTAGGCCTGGCTTTCATTGTACGGTTTTCAAAATGGAGCAACGAGTGGTGTTTGGAGTTACAATGGCGACATGTTAGCACTGAGCTACAAGATGCTGCCTTATGCGAGCCACTTAAACAATTCAAGCACAGTTGCTTATGTTTTACAAATTCAAATCTTTCAACAGGAGTTAGTTTTAGAAAGGGTTCACAATGATATAAGGTATGGGGTTGTTTGCAATTCACACATAGTCTTGAGCTTCCAGAAGTATTTCCATCTGTTCTTTTGTCTCGATGTTCTTGGGGAGGTAGCTTGGATCCTGCTGCCCCCTTTGATCCAACTACAAACGAATGAACCCCACGTTGGCGACTTCTATCTGTGTAGGTAGGTAACTTGCCGTGGCCTATACCGACACCTGAAGGGGTTAGGGCCTCTTCAATCTGACATCGTTTTCCAAGAAAATGAAGAAACTCATTCATTGTGGGAAACGCATTGTCTTGTGAAGTTATTTCCCACTGCCTTTTGGACGACGGATCTAGTTTGTGAATGACAATGAAAATTAACAATGTGTCCCATTGATCTACAGGCAGATTTTGGAGACATAGTGCTCCCAAGTGTTCGTTGATAGTGGTTAGTAGTTTTCTCAAGTGAGTCGGTGAGTGCTTCCCAATGCTAGGAAAATGAACCAGTTTGTCTAGATGAAAATTACAAATAACTTTCGGGTTGTTATATCTGGCCTTGAGTGCATAAATTGCTGCAGGAAAATCCGCTTTGCCGTAGGTGAGGTTTTTAACTAGTGAGAGTGCTTTATCATGAAGATGAGACTTGAGGATGGTAAATTTAACAATATCAGGATACTCATTGTTACACTCGACTAAATGGTGAAACATCATAGAATTCAGGCCATTCAGAAATGTTGCCACCGAAACTAGGCAATTCAATGGACGGTAATACAATCTTACTAGGGCCTGGAAGACTCGTAGGAACAGGGCTGGGTGGTAACACTACTCTCTCACATGGCTTGAATAGTAGTGACTCTGGAAACAGCTGGTTATAAATAGAGATGAAGGAAAAGTAGGCCAACATAAATTCCTGCTGCTCTTTTACCTTATCACTCTTACTAGGTTGTTTACCCTTTGCCAGGTAACTATCCAGCTCCACAATAGAATTTTCAAACTTTTCCCGCGTATTTGTGAGTTCTTGTGCGAACGATTGTATCAACTGTAGCCGCAGGGGATCTGAAGGATCGTCTTGAGCTTCTTTCACCTTATCAAACATCATGCACATGAGGTTCAAAGATGCCGTGATCTTATTTTCGTAGACCCCAGAGCATGATTATAATTTAAAGAACGGTGTGAAACCAAACAAATAAACAATTATTATTATTAACTACGTTCGAGAACAAAACAAGACGAACTATTTATGTACACAAAGAATGATCGATAGTGACCGGCAAGCGATAGATAGCGAGAGAAAATCGATGTATCAGACCAGCGATAAACTGCGAGATAAAGTGAGATCGATGTATCGAATCTCGTATATCGATGAATATTGAACGTAGTTTGTGCGAGAAGCCGAGAAATGACGTCACAAGTGACGCACAACAAAGTAGGAAACACTAAGTTAATATACGAAATTAAAATACCAAATCACAAGAATTATGAATCGTAATACGACAAAATAGAATTTTCTTGACCCACAAGAAACCCAACAACTTCAAAACAATTTAATAATGAAATTACACAAAGTACAAGAACAGCATAGCGGGAAAATAAATGGCCAAGATGGCGCAAACGACTGGAAAACAATCAACAAATTCACAATATCCGGCCCGGACTGACCAAATGTTCTTTCCAGTCGACAAACTATTAGCATCAAAATAACAACAACAAAACCAATAAAAAGTGGACTGTATATAACTATGTGATAAATGCTTACCTCTTCAAAATAAAGTTACGCGAAAATGGAGGTTTACCTTGTGGGTTGGCATGTGAAGGAATAGTGAACAAGGTCGTTAATTCCTCGGCAATTCTCGAATATTGGCTGTAGCTTTGGACCAAAGAGGCCCCTTTAGAGCCCGAAGCACAGACTCACACATAAACAATAATTTACAAAGCAAAAGATGTAGTCGTCATAGCAGACACCCAACACGTACAGAGTCCCACGCTGAACTGACTAACAAAAGGAACCAACAACCTACTTTCCCCCTTCTTTCCACTCTCAAAAAAAGGAGGGAACCAAAGACCAAAGAACCACTAACACATACAAACCAATAAAAATAGGGAACTAAATAAAAATGAACTAGGTTAAACAAACTATTGCATAAAGGCTATTTTATAATATTAAATATATACAGTTCAGAGACTGAACACTAAGAAAAAAATATTTTTTGCCAGCCAATGTAACTTTCAAGATACCTTTTTACTTATATGTACTATATAATATATATTAGGATTAATAAAATCTTTTAAGTATTATAAATCCTTAGCCAACACCTTCCACAAAGTCCCTTGGAAACTCTAAAAATGTATTTTACCTTTAAATAAGGGGAACTATGATAGTCTCTTTCCACATGGAATTTTTTTTTTTCAGTTAATGATTTCTTAAGGCGATTGGCCCTTTTCATTTGGTAGTCCTCGATCTCAACCACAAATTACTGAAGGACAAGACCAACGCGTTCATAAAAGAAGTTTCCAGGTTCACTGACTGAAAATATGCCCATGTTTGAAATATGAAAGATCAACAGACGCAGTTTTCTGTAATATTTGCAAATTAACATTCAATTTTCCTCCAAATTAGAATTGACTTTCATTGAATCAGGTTTCCAAAACCTAAAAAATTCTCTTTCAAAATTTAAAAAACATAAAAGATCGGAATGCCACCGAGAATCTGTCTTAAAGTTGGGGTTCACGAAGGCTGTTGTGAACGTTTCGTGCCAACTTTCCAATGCTAGACAAATAAAGATGGAAGAGAAGATACTCGCAACCCTAAAGTTTCTAGACGTTCAAGGACTCTCAATAATTATAGGGCGCATTGTTGAGTCAAGCAGCTTTGATAACTTTCCGAGGTGAAGACTGCCCAATTTTAAAGAAATTGTTATATTGGGATTAATTTAAATGGTTTTCTCATGAAACTTGGAACGAGATTTTGGATATTATGAGCCATCACGTGACACTAGTAATGTGCGCCAGTAATTTACGTGCAAAAGCTGTATAAGCTAAGTCTCGTGTCATTTTCTCTTGCTTGAATTGGTGGCTCAGTGAATAAAATAAGACAAAAGTAAGTTGATGCACAGGCTATAAAAGTACCAGAATTTAAACAAAAAATATGATATAGGTATAGTTCAAGCTAATATAGATGCTACTCTATAAGATGACTTCTTATACACTATGTGAAAAAATCAGAAGCATGCTTAACTTTTGGTAAGCAAAATTCTCGTTGTTGGAGCAGATACTGTGTGTTATAACTACACGAGCAAGGGTGTCAGTTTTGAGACAACAGTGGTGCCTGAACTTGCTTGCCATCATTAAGAGGTAGACACAACGATTGTTTGCACGTCCAACATAGATCACATATTAGTAATCAGACAGAATATCCTGGTTAGTGAAAATGACACTGAAGATTCGGCTCTATTAATTCACCATCAAGAGAACTAACTTGATTCTCAGGTTTGACTTGAGTGTGGTGTGTCCTCTACCAACAGCAGAAGGACGACCATTGTAACTTGTATCACAGAGGAGCTGGGACATTATCTGGTAGAGGCCTAGTATGGCTGATTACCGCATTTTTACAAGGTCTGATTTCAAAACAAGTTAAAGTTAAACTCTTTGAAAAAGAATCACTAATTCCAAGAAATTCTCAGACAGTTAGGTGAATCATTAACTTCAACTGAAGAAAAGATAGCTGGGTTGGAGAAATTTGTCTGTGCCATGTGCGGCCACTTTAGATACTCTTCTGTGCCAGGGCATAGAAAGCTCATTCTTTTAGGAGGGGGGAGGGGTCCGGACCCCTCTCCCCAACCCTCGTATTTATTTCAAAATGTTCATAGTTAGCAAATATTTTGAGTAAGTAGGTATGTTGAGATAATGGGTGGGGGAAGGTAGTAAACCTACCTACATTAGCTACAAACTCCATATCTAATAGTTCTTTTATTTAAGCTGCTTTTTTACTTTCTCGCTATCTCACAGGTAGAGAAAGTATTGTGATCGTAAAAAAAAATTGAGTTCGAGATTTTGATGAATTTTGACGTTTCATGATAACCGAAAAAGTTTTTTTTTTAATTTCTGTTTGTCTGTACCTCAGAGTATAGCCTAAACCATTATACAGATCGGGCTAAAACTTGGTATCTAGGGTTTTCATAAGGTTGCCCCAAGGGGTTTTTGGAATTGGATATCTAACCCTAAAATTGAGGGTAGTTTACTGAAGGGTGGAAAGAGAAACCCCGATTTTGATTGAATTTTATTTCTGAGCATTGATCAATATATATTTTTTTTTTATGGCTACTCTCATTTTTTTTTTTGGCAAAATGACTAAATGTTCCGGTCTGATGCGTAAATCCTCATTTTTTATCATATCTCCGAAACTATTTGAGATATGAAATTACTAATAATTTAAAATATGTAGGTCTATTTATAATACAAACATTTTATTTGAAACATATTTTTATAAAACCAATCATTTTCAAGCTAAACGCAAATACATATATTTTTTTCAAACTTTTCGAACACTAAATGAAAAGTATTGCGACTGTCAACAAAAAATCTAACCTAAAATGTTGATGGATTTCGACGTCTCATGTCCCCCCGAACCCTAAACAGTTGTTTTTGCAATGTTGTCTGTATGTGTGTCTGTTCAACCCTAAAATTAAGAGTAGTTTAATAAAGGGTGAAAGAGAAAAAAAAAAATCTGTTTTTTTCAAAATCGGCTCTGACGATTTTGATTAAAATTCGTATCTAGGTGTTGATTAAGATTATAAACAAAATGGCTATTTTAATTTTCCTATAAAAATGACTTTTAGGGTACCTTACAGAAGCGGAACTGTCCTTATCTCCGCACCTATTTGAGATACTAAATAACTTATCATTGCAAAATTGTAGCACTATTAAAAATAAAAATAAACTTTTATTTGAAATATATATTTATAAAACCAAGTTTCTGAAATGTTGGCAAATATATTAATACAATGTTGTGAGCTTTAGTTGTACAGAGGTACTAATGTTAACGCAATAATAATCCTCTAGTGCCATAGATTAATTAAATATTAGTAAATCCCTCAAAAAGTGTATGTTCTTTTTTATTTATCTTCTTAGGTGAAATGTTTGTACAGCAATGATCTAGCGCTATCATTTTAGATTTAATAGTCACTATTTACATTTTTCTATTGGTCAAAATATATAAATGAGGAATTCAATAGCAATGCGATGACCTCATGATGTGCAACATTTAATAAAAGCTCAAAAATTTTAACCGGAAGTAGAAATTTTAATACGAAGGTTTGACCTTTGTGCACATACAAGGAAATAACCGAAACACAACCTTACGGGAGATTTGGTGCGCCCCTCGATTCAGGCAGAACTTACCATATGCAGTGATAACAGTGCTTTCAAGTGAGAATTCTTTAAAACAACTCACTTTCAAAATGTTCCTTGTGAGAAAGACAATCTAAAAGCTAAAGAGCTGCTCTCTCTCCGAGTACAATAGTTCAGGTAGCGAGCGGTAATCCCTCACCCCGCCTCACCTTCCTTTCATTAACCAAAACTTTTCAAACAATTGAGAGTGTTGGACCCAAATATACAATGCCAGTGCTTCTACAGTGTTTAAATTTAAGGCCGTTGCCCACAAGCGACGTGCGCCATCTTTGCAGTTGCGTTATGTGACGCTGCGTCTCAGCGTTACTTTGATTCGAATGATGGAGTTTACAAGGGACGCGAGGTCTGGCGTCAAGTTGGCGTCATTTTTGCCTCAAAACTAGTGATGCGGATTTCTGCCAAACGTGGCGGTGACGCTACTGTTCAGTGTGTTCTGTCAGTCCCTGTAAAGACATAGAGCAGTGGACACGAACTGCGTGTGTCATTGTGACGGTAATCAGTGTACAGTCAGAATAAAGGATGAAATAGACACATAACTTTTTATCAATGAGGTGCGGGATGGACCTGTCATTTTGAATGCGTCCTTGGAAGAATAACACGACAGAATAAAAAACAAAACACCATGGATGGAGATATGAAAGATGCTATATCCAAATACTGATGAAATGGAAGCCATAATGCTAAATTGACTTGGCGAGTTTAATCTCAATTTTCTTTTACTAATAATTTTTATGAATTGGGGAAAAAATATGTTCTATATACAGTGGAACTTCATTTATAAGGACTAACTAGGACAATATGCCATCTGGATTATCCGGAAATTATAGTAAAAGTGCATTAAAACTACCATTTATTTTCACAGTAACAATTTGTAAAATACTTGAAACATGTCACAACCACTGTTCACTTATAAAATAATGAGTAGAGACTGGATGTTAGGCAAAATGCCTATACATTATTGTTACAGATATAATAAAGATGACTTATAAGTTCATGTCAGGGTATCAGAGTTGTATACAGCAAAGATAAATTTGCCTATTTTTTTCCGCTCTGGGAGTATACTTATCACGGCCATGGCTTTAAACCGATTGAAGCCGAAAGTTTCGTCCAAATAGACGCAAGTTGCTAGTGTGCACTGCTCCGGGTGCTGTGACATGTGTCAACTTAGCGTCTGTCACCAGACGCAAGTTGCTAGTGTGAAATGCCTTTAGCGGTGACGCACGTCGCTCGTGGGCACCGGGCCGAAGAGACACGCAGTCTTGTAAATTAATTAATAAATATTTTGTGACCAGCTTCTGTGGCTACAATTCTTAAGGATTCGCTTTTTCATTAGATTGGACTGCACATAACTGGGATATAAGTGTTAAAATCTCAATCGGGTGTACATAGAGAGGTTTTTCCTAAAATGCTTATAATTCTCCTTCAACGCAAATACGGACACATTTCTCAAAAATTCTACCTTCCTCATTCCTAATCCATTGGATTAATTACGCGGATAGCTGTAACGGGAAGTAAGGATGCACAAAATATATCGGTAACTAAAATTTAATACTTATGTTAAGGTTGCATTTATTTTTTACATTTAATACAAAAAAATATATAAGTGAGATGCTACTTTATAAACTTAAAAAAAACACATATAAAATACAATGAAAAGAGTCTTCTAAGTATATGATTGGTATCGGTAGCCTACTACCGTCTTATTTTAAACACTGGAAAGATTATATCCAACATTATTTTATACTGATGTGCAATGAGAGTTAACAAATCTGTTTTAAATAAGTTTATAGTAAATTCAAGTCTGAAAATGAAGATTTATCTCTCTGTACGCGCTTTTAGGTTCACACAACAAAAATATCATAATGTTTTGTCCAATTACACTCTTCAGACACTTTCTCACGTTTGTATGGAAAATTAAATATCTCTTAATTTTAGTAAAGGTGAATAGAAATAAATATATATTTTTTTACACTAAAAACTCTGTTTCAGTATTAGATTATTTTACTATTATTATTATTATTATTAGCACCGCGTCTTACTACCCGTTCGGGTTATACGCACTTACGCTAATGTTTAATGGTAGGGTGATTGTGAGATGAAATGAAGGACCTACAGTTTAATGTGGAATCCGAACCACGGTGGCGACCTGGCATTCCACACATTCAATTATTTTACTATAATAGAACAATACTTTCATACAATTCATAACTGCAAATTTTCTTAAAGAATAAATATGTATATCAAAATAAAATACATTTTAGTAAAGTGATTAAAATTGTTGACAATACAAATTATAAGAAAAAAATATTCTTAACTATTCCCAAATATTGTTTTAGTCATAATTATAGTTATTAAGTGTTTTGTACAAAATTCATCTACTAAAATGTAAAGAAAAAGTTTTGTTTATGTAATTTAGACAGGCTTGAAACTAAAATTATAATCGCTATCATAAAAAAAATCAATACAATAATAATACAGAAATGAGATTTAACATAAATTTGATTAAAATATGTGTCAAGCAAATGTGGACATTAATATATCTCATAATATTCTGGTTTCTTTGATTTCATAATGTATTAGATGAAGCTTTGGCGTATTTAGCTATAGCATTCTTGCTTTATTGGTGAACATACAGCTGTCATAATTTTGATAGTTCCTTTGTATACAATCCCAAGCTAACCATAGCACTCACAAACCAGTTATGGCAATTAATAAATTAATAAATCTTAGAATAAAATATTACTAAGTCTTCAAATTGAGTGCACAAACGAGCGCAATCACAGGGCAGGCGTTACACTCCATTGCCAACGCAAACTTTACCCAAGCACGATCCAAGAAACATGCTTAAAAAAAGATCACATTTCACCAAAGTGCATAAATTAATTAAGAGACTATGTTACAGAAACCTATTAAATATGAAGCATCATTATTTTCCAAAGAGAATCATGGTCACCAAGTTATGTCACCTGAATCGGTTTATTTTAATTGTTATGTCGCTCCTAGATATGTGATAATAGCTATGTATTTGTAAATCTAATGTATCCAATTAAAGATACTTTAGTTAGTGTATTCATTTAATTTTAGTCCTTTAAAATTTTTTCCTCTGCCTATACAAAGTAAGTGTTCCACCTTAACAAATTTTTGTAGTTTAGAAAATTTTAGGGGCCCCTCCCAATTCCCAGCAATTAATTTTCAAACTTTCCAACTTTTATGGTTTTGTTGGGTGGTCCTTTTATCAATTTGGCGAATTTAAATTATCTTCCATGCATAAAAGTAGATTTTCTTTTGGAAATATGGCAATTTTCGCTCATTTTCAAACCCATCTCTTCCCCTCGCCCTCCTTAACTCCCACAATTCCAATTTGGAATTTTAAGACTTATTTGGTTATTTTATATGATATTTGACGTGTCTACCAAACTTCAACCTAACCACATCAACAAGAGTGGTCTATATTGGTTGTATTCATTTTAAGCGTTACCATTTCCTGAGCTTCAATTTTTAAATTCCATTTGTTCAGACGCTATTCGGTTATCCGGGAAGGTCTATTAAATTACATGGCGATATTTGAAGTTTCTACCTCTATAAAATTGTATTTATACTAGTGGGTCGTTGCAGCGATGGCTGCAGATTATTGCACTAAAATGTATTTTAAACTTTTATTGGGAAATAAAAGTAGTTAAAAGTTTACTCGTCAAAGGCTACCAACTTTACTTAGATATTTAGTTTTCGGTGTGTAATTTGAATAAAAACGTAAATTTTCCCCCTGCACGCCCCGATGAGGACATTATATTATTTGCATAAACCACTAAAGTAACGATTGAGCTGATATTATTTTTGATAAAAGACAAATATTTTATCTACCAATATACAGCCATACACAAATCATAGTTTCCATGGTGATGTAAACAAAGAATGATTGTACAGATGAACCACTTTCCAAATATCGGAAAATAATTTAGTTTTAGTTTTAGGCAACTATTTTTAACGACATCCTAATTCCCTATAAAATGAGTGTTCGTTTGTCAAAATCTGTTCAGTCATTTCCTCGTAATTTTTATTACTGAAAACGGGCTTTTCAAATTATATATAATGTATATGATAGAGAGAGTGATAAAATGTGATATTGAAACTTAGAGTGTGTTTGAATGTGTGATTGTGTAAATGTGTGGATGAGTGTGAGAAAGTGAGTTCGAGTATGAGGTATGATAAAGTGAGCGTAAAAGACAGAGAATGAGCAATTTAGAGAGATCGAGTGAGTGTGAGCGAGTGATATGGTATGTGTATGTGTTAGAGATATAAACACTCGGAGAAAAGAAAAAGAGTGTATGTGAGGAGAGAGAGATAGAGTGTGTGGAGGGAGAAAGTAAAAGAGAGAAGAAATTTGTTAGGGAGAATGCGTGATAGAGTGTGTGTGTATGTGTGTGTGTGTGTGTGTGTGTGTGAAAGAGAGAGAGAGAGAGAGAAAGAAAGCGTGTAAAATTTTGGGAGAGATATTGTGTGAAAGAGAGGGAAAATGTGAGGGCATGTAAGAGAGAGTTTGAGAGAGAAAGTTAGACAGGGAAAGATTAGTTTAAAGAGAGAAAATTAGATTGAGAGAGTGATAGAGTGTTTGAGGGAAAGAGTTAGAAAGAGAAATTGAGAGAGCGAGTTTGAGAGAAAGAGAGTTTGAGATTTAGAGAGAGAGATTGAGAGTGGAAAGATAAAGTTTAAGTTAGAGAGTTTGAGAGAATGAGATTGATATAGAGATAGAGTTTGACATAGAGGGAGTTTGGCAGAGAAAGCGTTTGGTGCGTATAACCCTAACGGGTAGTAAGACGCGGTGCTAATAGTAATAATAAGAGAGAGCGTGTTTGTGAAAGAGAGCGTTTTAGAGATGGAAAGCGTTTGAGAAAGAGAGAGCTTAAGAGAAAGTGAGTATAATAAAATGTGAGAGAAATTGTGTGATATAGGGTGTAATGTATGTGAGGGTAGAGAGTGTGGGAGAGAGAAGGATAAAGTGTTAGATAGAAAATTAGAAAAGATTATACTAGAGAAAGTGTTTTATAGTGTGTGTGTAAGTGTGTGTGTGTGAGAGAGAGAGAGAGCGTGAGAGAGTCTGATAGAGAGAAAGAATGTGAAAATATAGATGCGATACTCAAATATTACGGTACTTTGAAATATCATTCCCTTGCTGTATTTGTAAGAATGTGATAATATTTATGGGGTACACAAACGCTTTTATATATTTTATCCTCAAAATTAAGTGGTGAAATGAAAACAAAGCTTAATTTTTGTATTTGTATTGTGTTACTATTTGATAAAATGAACATCAAAACTCATTATTTGAAAATAATTAACGCCAAAACTCATACTTGGCTAGTTAAAATGGTAATTTTTTTAAAATATTCAAAATATTTTATAGTTTTTTAGCTTATAATACAAAACATATTTAAAAATAATATTATCATGCGTTAAACTAAACGTAGACAATATTTTCATGAACTTAAAAACTTAACCTTTTAATTTTCAAATTATGCTCAATATGTTACAACCCCACTCTGTTACCTTTTATTTATGGCCATGACCAAGATAAAAGGGAGCGGGAGTAAGCTATGGAACAAGTGACAAGGGAAATTATTAGCAATATTTAAAGCAACAATATGAACGGTTTATTCAAAACAATAACATTAGAGCAGAAAACTTTATGGTCTCATTAATCAAACTGAGATATGTTGAAAACCAAACAAATTGATGATAACTTCATATCTTTAAATTGCGCAGATAATTTAAGAGAGAGTTATAAACTTGTAATATATCCAATATTCAAATGTTTCAGTCTTGAAGAGACAGAACAACCCGTAACGTTGAATTTAGCACAATAAAACAAAAATATTAATATCCCTCAGGATAATAGATAAGGACTAAATAAGGGCCTAATGGGCACCTTCAAAATGTTACTAAAGTGTCTTTTTCATACCAAAGAATAAAGATTTCAAAAACGTTAACTTTACATGTTAAATTTCTATAAGAAACTTTAAATTACGTGAGAGTTTGGCTATCAGACTTTAGTCAAACTCCCCTGGGACTATCAGATCCTGACACAATATTAGGAAATTAAAACAATAACCCTACTAGTAAATAATAATGAAAATTTCATATTAGAAGCAAACCTTAGAAAAAGATTAGAAAATATACTAAAGTTAATTAATTTCATAATTAATCAAAATGATCAGAATATTACGTTACATCAAACTATATTTCAAAATGCAAACAAAAATAAGAAACGCTACCTTGATGTTTACAAAATAATTACTCCTATCCACAATTTCAAAACAATTTACATTTAACTCGTTCAACTTCAAGTCAATTAATAATTGTGGCTATCTAAAGATTTAATACTCGAAAAGACTCTAGCGCCAAAGTGGCGACAGACAAAATATAGACCCTCATTTCAAATTTAACGATCAGGTAAAAATCAATAGATTTCGATAATAGAAAAATTACAACATCTAACATGGCTGACACTAAGAGTTAAAATTAAATCAGAGTACAATAAATAAATCGCCATAGTTACGATTCTGATGAAGATATAATATATAAATGTTTTATCCTGGCATGGTATAGGTCCAGGACAATGTTCCTTGGTCAATCGTTGAAATCAAATAGTCATTTTAGCATACACGCACATCACAATATATAGTGGGTTTTGTTGCAATAGAATCAAGGTGGGAGAACTGAACACATGGTCGGTGACGTCAATGCGACTTTGGAAGATCACGTAGACCCTTTGTTGCCATGGCTCTATCCGACTTACAAATCATTTCTTCAATCACCTGATGTTTTGAAAGTAGTTCATCTTTCTACCATCAGAGGGCCGGTGAATAGGTGAATAGTCATTCTCTAGTCGTATCCAATACTGGCCGGCCCATTACGTGTTAGTAGAACAGGACGGAGTGGACTACATCTTGTTGGAACATCGTAGCTCGCTCGGCCCACTCGTAGGATGATAGGTGTAGGCCAGTCTTGGTGGTTGCTAGTTTCAGAAAATTCAATCGGTATGTACACGAACAGTTTTATTATTTTGAAATTCTAAACATGCTGAAAATTGGCTGTATTAGCATATGACTTAAAAACTTTTTTAAAATTATAGTTGAATAATTATGTATCGTGCCCTTTCTGAATACCTATATTGGAAAGTGACTAATAAGCACACGACTCACAAACTAGCGTAATCCTAGGACAGACGTCGGGGCTGTAAATTAATTAAAATATGATAAATATTATTCTCCCAATGGGAATTAAACAATTAGCTTAGTAAGAGGACGCGCCAAGTATTCGGCTCAATTAGCTAAAGCACCGGTTCCCAAACCATGATATGTGTACTACCGGTGGTACGTACAATTATTCCAGGTAGTACGCCGTGAGAAGCTAAACAAAACAAGCAAATTCAAGTTGTAAAAATATAATTTCTCATCAAATACCATAAATATATTAGGACAAAGTCAAACCAAAAGGAAAATTGATTTAAACATTTGTTGGAGGGGTAAATATGAGTAGTTTTTATATTTTTTTGAAACGTGTACCCTATTGTCCGTATTGATTAAATATAATGTTAAATAATGATAAATAAAAACTGTTAATCTATAAATGGTGTTGTGTCATTATATTCCTGGGCGCCATTAAAATGTAACTAAATATTAAAATATTCAGCACTACCTTGGTGGTACTCCAAAATACGGAAAATGTTTGGGTGGTACGCCATTCAACAAGTTTGGAAACCAATTATTCCAGAGTGTAGATAAATGCATAAAAATAAAGGTGTAGCCTCTATTCATGTAGGCTATTCCTCATTTGATAAAAGTACATAGTATATCCAGGAGCTACTCTCAAAACGGTGTGACAAAAGCACGTATGTAGGATTTAATTTTTTACTGTGGGAGGGCATTTGGTGCGAAAGAGATTTTTTTAGGGGGTAAGCTACCCTCCATCCCCTGAACTACCAAAGGAAGAATTTTTTTTAATTGACATTATACACTTCTAGGAACGAGATGTAAAAGTTTTTATTGTATCTTTGGACTTGAGTTAATTTTTCCCTATTGTGTAAAATATACATATTTTAACATAGCTTTTACTAGAAAGCGTCAATGCTGAACCAATTTTGGAGAGGCACGCTCTAGTTGCCCAATTGACTAACGCATTTGTCTCTTATTGCACTAGATCACAGAAATATAACACAATTATATAGAAATATATAGTAGCCATTACAATCAAATACATTGTTAATAGTTCTATTGTAGGAAAAGAATAAAGTTACAAAACTCTGGAAGTTATTTCTAGAGCTGGGATTTCAATGTAAATAAATATTCTATTCCTTGCCGTTTAGATGCTTAGAAAATATAAATATCATCAAATCACCATATTAGGGTTAATATAATATATAAAATGAAAATCAAATTTTAGTTGATTATCATTTTATATATTTTTACTTTTTTGACGTGTGTATACATTTAAAGTGATTTTACAAAAAGCTACCTACTTTTTGATGTTTTAATATACTTTTATACTATTTGCAAATTGAAAATTTAAACATGGTTTGATTTGGTTTGGTTTGTATAAATCAGCTGAAAGGAATTTTTCAATGAACTATTGAAAGGGGTAGAATCCAACTCGGGTAGTCAAGTGTTTTTCCACTAAGTACATGCTATCTCTGTTCACAATGAACCTTTTGATGCATTTTTTTTAAAGAATGTTGTAAACAGATAAGGAATTTCAATCTGGAACCTCCCTCCCCTCCAACACAATAGTCCAACGGCTTACATTCTTATCTTGTAATATCTCCAAGTGATTTTAGTTTCACATGACCGGTTGAAAGGGAAAGTCTAAAAGTAAGCTACCATCAGATTTTTTATTTTTTCACCATGACACCAACCGAGTCTTGCAGACTAGTAAATTAAAGTAATGTGCTGGGATCAACGACTCCTTCAAAACGAACGGTAAAGTTAAGTAACAAAAAAATTGGATGTTCCGTAAAATCACAATTGGAGCAAAATGTGCGGCGCACACTTCGTATGAAAGAAAAATCTACGTTATTTAAAGAATCCTTTTTGTAAACAAAGATGCAGGTGCCTTCCTTCCAGTTAAATAAACTAATTATGTAAGGACTTGTGTAGTGCAATGTTCGCTGTGAACATCCCATGTTTGAAATTCCAAGTGGCCTGAATTTGCATCCTTCTTGTGACAGTAATGAAAGCGACAAATTCCTGATCAATCAATACTCGGAAAGAATTATCTGCATATATATTATGAAGAAACATTGGGAAGAATAATAAATTACATAGGAGATGCCATCATATGGGTCGCTGTGGATGAAATGACGGACGTTGAGGGTAATTTTGTTGTGAACCTTGTGGTAGGTAAGATAGATACTAGGGATATTTCCAAACCATATTTGATTTTCATGAAAAACATGGTGTAATGTAGTAAGGAAACGAATTATCAATAAAAGAGTTGAATTCAATATAAAAATATAATATACAACCAATGAATATTGAAACTTTGATGTTTAACAAATATAGTGTGACAATTTAAGTATGGAAGACTTATATATACATATATGACTAGATTGAAGATAAAATAAAAATGTTATGACATTATAAAAGTAAGACTATCTTACATAAAATACATATAACAAATAACATTTTAAAATGATAAATTAAAACAAATAACATTTTAAAATGATAAATTAAAACAAATAGTTTAAGTCAATATAATAGTAAGAAATATAAATTGATAATATTATGGTTGCTGATTTGTAAGATTGAAGAATAAATTGTAAATTAAAGTTATATTTTTAATTATTGAATTCTTATCTGAATTTGAGTGCCCTTGTTCCTTTTTCTCAAGCTGGTATGAATCAGCTTAAAGTTGCTGCGACATGTTTCGGCGTAGCAAATGACGCCATCATCAGGCGTTAACGCCTTATTGAATGATTCCGTCTGTCATGAAGAATGAAACTATATTTGTTAAACATCAAAGTTTCAATATTCATTGGTTGTATATTATATTTTTATATTGAATTCAACTCTTTTATTCATATTTGATTTACTGAGAAGTGCTGGAAGATACGTATCATGTTGAAAGATTCGTAAATGATGAATTGAAAGTTTTTTGGCCAAGGTGAGCTCACGTAGAGAAGGTCATGGTGTTATTTTCAGATGCCACGGCGTATATAATGAAAATTGCAAGTGCTTTTAAGTTGTTATATCCTGATATGATACATCTTACAAGTTTGGCCCATGGACCACATCGTTCTGTGGAATACATTAGAGTCCAGTCTTTACAAATGAATAGATTATTTTTATGTGACGAAAAAATCTAGAGCTATTTGTGAAAGTCCCACATCTAGTCAAAACTTACTAGTTCTTGTTTGATGTGCCGTTGCCCCTGCAATTAGTTCTAACAAGATGAGGAACTTGTATAAAACAGCCAAATTCTACTATGAACAATTTGGAGTAGTGAAGTCAGTAGTAGATATGTTTGCCCCTGAGTGTGTGATATCTGAATGTGAATCTCACAACTCATTCATTGAACCAAAAGTGGCATGTTCAACTGCATACACAAGGAGCAATTTTGGATGGCTTCCAGAGAGTATTAAATGGTTGGAAACTTCTGGATTTCCACTACAAGAATATATATAATATATATATATATATATATAATATAAGCACAATTTCAAATCTAAATGCTGTTAAAGACAAAAATGGTAAAAGTGTTTCTACTAAGTTTCAGGCAGTGCTTAAAAAAAACAGTATATTCATCGGATGGAGATATCCTTGAGAACATTTCTCCCGAGAAAGTTATTCCTTGAAATACGCCCTGGTGACGTACTGTGACGGGGAAAAGACATTTAACACCTACAAGCATATTCTGTCGGACAAGCGGCAATCAATGACCACAGAAATAATTTAAATTCACACCAAAGTACAAGTAATCCATCAATGTGTGTGCCATTCAGAGTGTAAATAAGGTAAATGTCGCGTGCTTGGTAAAATATTTGTTTTACATGATATATATTTTTATGAATCTACATATTTAATTACATATTTCCTTAAATATTATTACATATTTACATACATATTTTTTTATGTGATACTACATAAAAATCCCAGCGTTAGTCATTACAATAGCTAATATCTTCATTTACTTTTATTGCAGCAACATAGCACTATGTAGAAATATCTAGTAGCCATTACAATAAAATAGATTTTTTTCAATATATCACAATATGATACATTTTTAATCACTAATGGTATTTTAGTGATTTTTTAAAATAAAGATTAAAAACCTATATAACTACTTTGTTTCCAAATTCGTTGGCTACTTTGTTTTAGACTTTTGTGCATTCAAAATGTATCCTGGATTTCTTATTTTCATTGATCTAGTGTGTTTAGGATCTGTTATCTCTGGCAATATACAATTTAAATAAAACCTAGTTAATTTTGATTCTATTTCATATTTCCAAATCTAATCTTTTTCTAACCTTTCAACCACCATATATATATATATATATATATATATGGTCCATAAGACAAGTAAACAGTACTTTCGTTGGGTGATGTGAAGATAATAATAATTATATTTAGGAAATAAAGCTGTAATAAATCCTATTCATTACATAATAATACGTTTATTGTCCATTTAATATTACTAGTCACACTAAGTTAATTAGAGAAATGAAAAAAGGTGATAGAGAGAGCGTTATGATCAAAACTTATTCTAGGAAGGGGAGGGAGTTGTGTTACAATCTCACTAGTTGAATATTTAATGTTTAATTCATTTAATAATTTTAATATATTAATAATTGTTCTTGGCGTGAAAATGACCATTTATTTTGGAATGTGTTGCTTTGAAGGGACTTGTTTGTATTCAGCGCTGATACAAGTCAGGTTTAGTTGAGGTAATTGGGTTTGTGATGTCTACGCTTCCTTTTATCCGAGACAAACCCAGTATGCTCAGGATGAATGTTGTTGGGACCGGCAGTATCTAAATAGTCCGAGGATCCTTGCCAAGGATATAGTATAATATCTTGTATAATATATTCCTTAAATGCTAGATGTTCTTTCACTTTTGTAAAATAAAATTCACCTAGCCCATAAACTTTTCTTTAAACTATTTTATTAAAAATAGCTTATGACATTCGCAATATTAAAGAATGCTTTGACCAACATGGGGAAAACAAAAAAACAAGAAATTAGGAAGTACTTGCAGTAATTACTAATATTTATTATTAATGAATATTATTGAACTCTACCAGCACTCCTATAGTTATTTTACAGTAAATAAGTAAACATTTTGGGTTCTTCATAATATTTTACGCCCTCTAAAAATACACGTTCCGCGCCCTTTTGGAGGGTCAGTCCAAGCCTGGTCTACTTGATAGCATATAATTTGCGAACAATGCGAAAGGCTACGTACGCTAAATAGCACCAAAAAGTTTATTATTAAAGAAGCATAAAAATAATTGTGCTTTTTAGAAAAATATTCACTCTTCAATACAAACTAAATGTAAATAATTTAATACTTTGTGTGTCAAGGGTCATCATAAGGTCCATCAACTTGCTTAACATTCAAATTAAATCCAATTTTGGTATTTAATATTATTTTACCACAGTTATGCTTTGATCGTTATATTATTTCTTTAACATTTATAAAGTGGCTTATCATATTTTACGTAGTACGTTTCTCATATTTTAACCGAGACTTTAGCTAGGTCGATAACACGTGTGTTTACGATGCTAAGGGTCCCGGTTTTAATTCCAGCTAAAGTCGGTAATTAAACTTTAACAAACTGTTATATATGTCATAGTTAGAAGCTAGTTTTTAAGACGTGTGCTGATATAATCCTTGTTTTAGTAAATTATACGTTAAAAATCCCTATTGAAAAAATAAATATTCTGTATGATATATTTTATGAAATAATGTTGATGTAAGTTCACTTTCTAGCTTGCAAAGATTTTTTTTAAGGCTCATATAAAATACAACTGAAATATTATAACTTGTCCTCTGGACAGGTTTCAAGGCTATTAGTATTGTCCTGTCAAGCGAACAATAGGATTACTGCCTACTGCTGAATCTTGGGTTCTACAGAGAAACTTCCCCACTCTCTTGGCTTGAATAGGTGTGGTGGGGGTTGTCACCTCATCTTGTAATAAAACTAAATGTTTTTAACTAATGACCGATTTATGGCCCTGGGAATAAGTTTACGTGATTAAAAATATTAAATTTGTTAATTACACACAAAACTTAAGATGGTATGTTTTTTTTTAAATCCAAATATTTTCAAAAATGTGTTTTTTGAGCTAATTTTAAAAATATATGCATAAAAAATTAATTATATAATTCAATATCAATTTGAAAAAATACATCATTATTGGTTCATTCAGAATTTCGGTCTCAAATCAGTCATTTTTCCTGTGCATTAGTAGCTATGCGACCACACCTTAACTAGTTTCCATATTATTAAGGCTAATAACTAGGCCTTCCTCAATATATAAATGGTATGGTGCACTACACATATTTTCCCTCTCTTTTGTTTAAAAATGGAAACACTTACTTAAAGCTCATAAAATTTGCAAAATTAGATTAGAAACATTTTTGCAGAAACATGATGGTGAAAAAATTACATCACATAACACCAAGAGTCATAAATGAAATAAACGTATTGTTAATTATTCATATTTTACAAAAACGTATTGTTCATCAAAAAGCATAATAATCAACCCCCAATTTCCGAGACCTTGATTTTTTTAAATATTTGACAATAGCTTGGAAGATAGGGACCGTCTATAAATTACATAAGGATGATCTAGGGTGAGTGTGGGGGGGATCTGTATTTTCGTACGTTTTTGTGGGTGTGTGCAGAATCCATCTTAACTAAGGATTTTATCAATGTTTATGGGGAGACAAAATCTAAAACATAGCCTAAATAAATACACAACTATACATAACTATAGAGTGTAATTTACTTATGATGTGTTACACCTAATTTTACTGCAATAAGTATTCTATAATTTCACATAATCAATCCTTATGTTTAAAATAATATAATTTACCAAATCATAAAAACAAATACGTAAGTTCGGAAAGGGGAGGGGGGAACACAAAAATCTTACGATCCCTTACGTAGGGGGATTTTGGGTGTAAGGGGAGTTGAAATAATGAAAAAAGCCTTTAGAGCCCTATTGGTTTTATAAAAATATATTTCAATCACAGGGTTATTTTAATTTTGTTAAAACCTTACAATAATGAGTTATTTTGTGTCTCAAATACTTGCAAAGATCTGATTAAAATCGGCAATATCTGCTTATGTAAAGTACCCTTAAAATTATGTTAGTGGTATAAGTAGAGCGACCATTTAGTTTATAATGATAAACAATGCCCAGATATAAAATTTAATAAACATCGTTTCAGCAGATTTTGAGATAGCTTGTTTTCTCTCTTTTTTTACCTGTAGTAAACTACCTTCAATTTTAGGGTAAGATATCTAATTACACAAACACCTCGGGGGTACCTTATAAAACTATATATACCAAGTTTTAGCCAGATCAGTAAAATGGTTTCGGCTCTAGGCCTAGATATAGACACACAGGCAGACGGCATCGCAAAAAAAAAAAACTTTTCTGTTTCGGGGGATTAACATTTATCAAAATTTGGACTTCGTTTTTTTACGATCACAATAGTTGTCTTTTTAAGGTGTCGAGTAAAAGTAGAAATTGTCTATTTATGTAAATATAAGCACAGATCATAGTCTTATACGTTTCAATAGTGTAAACACATCTCTATACATTTTTAAAACTACTTTCAACTAAAGGCTCAATGGCACTAAGGAGTAAAATAATCACAATTTAAGAAACAAAAAGTAGTAAATATTACATTGGTCACTTATGTAAGATTTTGAGTTTATACAGTAATAATTCCCCAATTTTGAATACTGTACTTATTTTTAACTTATCAACTATAGTTCCTATAGTCTTATGAATAGTGTTTAGTTATGTACCGGTAAATATTTGAGCTTTTACAGACTTTAACAACTAAAGTGTTTTATTGAAACATACCTCCTATCTAAGTCTACTATTTAAAAGCCAAAGTTGTTAACCTAAAGCTTTAAGCCAAACAGCTGGTTTTGATTGTAACACACTCACAATTATTCAACATTAAAACAACTTATAAAGCCTTACATTATTTCAACATTACAAAATGGAACACGCTACAAATCTTACTTTTGAGACAAGAGTCTATATTCATAGTAATTTGTGTAAAACACAGTTAATTTATTAAATTCAATTGGGTTCAAAATCAGCTTAAAATCACAAGTACTCAACTCTCCAAAATTCACTCAACGAGATGATATTATTGGTGTAACGTTCCGCATTTTCTACATCGGTTTCCCTAAACATTAAAGATTCTCCTTTGCAGTCCTCAGCAAATGATTGTGGATTCTAACTTTAAGGAAGTGGCTTAGTGCAAAATAGCTAGTGTTTTTTGCATTGTTTAAGCCAGTGAGGGTATATTATCCTTATTTTCCTCAATGCTTTTCCTAACATATGTACAATACAATACCTTACTTGTGTTGCACATTAAGAAATTGTTCAATAAATGCTTCTAGCACTTGTGTGTGAACATATTTGTATGGGACTTGATATTTCCTAAATCATCATACTCTTTATTGATATACACTATGAAAAATTAGATAATCATGTCCTGACTCCATGTTGGCATCACATTTTATTACTGTATTCTTGCAGAGTTTACAGGGAGATCTCCGTTCTATCTTGTATGCAAGATAGCTATAAACATATTTAAAATATCGAATGGTAAACAAATAAATATCGAATCTTAATTTGTGATGATAAAATAACGTTAAAGTTGTATGTATATAGTTTCATACTCATTAGTTCCTATTTAAAATACTATTCATTTAATAGCAAAGTATGTTGAATAGTAAATAGGAAAACAGTTTGAGATACCTATTTAGCTTGTATCTCACGTATAAAAATAATATTGATGTAGGCTACAATTGGTTTAAACTGAAAGGTGACATTAATACTTTAATGGACTAGACTAGACTATAGCCATATTTTATCAGCTACACTGCTAATCCATAGTAATTAATAAATAAAGCTTGCTACCTTTTAAGATAAATGGGCTCTATTATGATTCATTAAAATTTCGAAATGATTTAATTTTTATTAACAGAGAAGCCACATCAGTGGTCGAAAGATAAGGCAGGATTCACAAACTCATGGCCTACGAGACATAGCTGACCAGCTCGTTTGTCTGCAATATATTTTTATTATTATTATTCGGCCTGTAACCACATACTCACAAAATTAAATAGTTTAAATTTAGGGTTTACTACGTAATTATGAATAACAGAAACCCTTAGAACTATTTAAAACTATGCCATACTTTTGTTTTAACCTTAAATACTTGAGAGTGGGAATTTTGATTTACACCGGGAAAATACCAGTTTTAAATTATTTAAAATATATATTAATGATTTTAAATACATAGAATCAAATAGCTATTATACACCTGCATTAGTGCCACGCGGTATGGTATCTAGCCTTCCTCTATCAAATAAAGTCATGTTTTGATAGGGTCACAATTTTTGGTATTGTTTTATACGATTCTGCATAAGATATCACACACTATAAAAACTTTGGAATTAAAACCTACACTTTTTTTACAGGTCAGAACTCCTACCTTCATTTTGGTGAAAACAATATAAAAAATATCAACTACTTATTAAATAAATTGGTATTTCTAAACTTCTGCAATTTTCCTCAGTGCTCCTTAACAATTATAATTGCAGCCGACAGTAGTCCCTTGAGTAAAAAAAAATGACCATTGTGTTTCAAGTTTTCTTTGTAATGTGCAATCAGAGGTAATTTATTTGTGTGGCAGAACTAGGATACTTAGTGACTAGGGGTGAGGTTAGAGAAGGGGAGGCCGCTCGGTGTTACCTGAAGATTGCTCGGTGATAGCCGACTAGTTGAATCGAGGTGCTCATATTTTCTATCTGCCTTATAGTAGATTTGAGTTTAATGTGAGTCGTTTAAAAAATGCTAACTTGATTGCGCAGTAGTCCCCGGGGACCGCAACTAACGATCCCAATTTTGAAGTACTAAGGCCTCAAAAAGGAGCGCAACGCGTTTAACCTAACGGTTGTGGATTTGTTCTTTCCTTATCTGTGCCCTTGTGAACCCAATAGCGATCCTTTTTATTGTCCAATTATACAAATGAGGACCTTAATTCTTTAAAAATAAAATTATAAAACTTAAAACCGGGAGTAAAAAAGCTTTACTTAAGCATGAAGCAATTTATGATTGAGTTTGTTAGTATATATTATTTCGTTTCACACATATTACAAGTTTTGAGTAAATATCTCCATTTTTAAACAATAGCTCAAGAAAGTCCGTGCAGAGTTCCGTACCATTTACTTCTTAGGGTGATTTCTCGAGTACGATCTTACACAGTGGCGCAGGAACAGGGGATACGGAGGTAAATTTTACCTCCGCCTAAAAACTGATGGAGGTAAAAATTATCATTTTAACCCCCCGCTCCCCCAAATAAATATAGTAAAACTTTTAGATAATGTTAAAATCTTGTTGAGGCAAGATACAAAGTTCACACTAAGGTAACATTATAAAAATAAAATGTGCTTGGAGCACACACTGTTTGAAAACTCTGATAGTGATACCAGCTACATCAGCTACTGCAGAAAGAAGTTTTTCAACGCTTATACGGAAAAAAAACTATCTTCGCTCCACAATGAGACAACGTAAACTAAATCACCTGTCTCTGCTGGATGCATAACCTGGGAGGCTCAACAAACTTGAAAATTGGAAAAACTAGTTAGTAGTTTTATATTGTAATTTTTCTTAATTTGTTTTGTGTGTTTTAATTCTAATGTTTGGCATGACTAAAATTAATGAGAAAAATGCACAATAGGACAGTTAAATACAGGTATCCCTCGTTATAAGCGATACCACTTTACGCGTTTTCGACATAACACGATTAATAAATAATAAAAATAATGCATGGTCATCTATAATTTCGAGGTCAACCTGTGCGGTGGTGACGTGACCTTTTGTTCGCACATTCCAGTGAGGACAAAGATCTTTACTGTACAGTTTGGTGTTAGGGGAGGTGATGGTATTGACAACATTGGAAATGCTTGGTAGAAGTTAAACAGTCTTGTATGAAGAGAATTTGGAAAAATATTTGTCCTGAAGTTTCTTATTCTAATGATTTTGATCCTGAATACGAGCTTTCCAATTCAAGACATGACATCGTTGACATAGCAAGATGTTGGATTTGAGATCGTAGACCAGGCAAATGTGGATGAATTGATCCAATTCCACTCAATAGAACTTACCAATGAAGATCTTCTAGAAATGGAGAATGGCATAAAGGATGAAGAGAAAGAGCCCTATGTTGTTGAGCTTATCAAACAACTTCAACAAAACAAATTGCTGAATTTTGTAATCACATTGACAGTATAATTAGAATTATTGAAGAGAATGATCATAGCATGGATAGAAGTGCCAAAGTTGACAGATAGATCGAGTTATTTGGCTTGCTACAAAGCACTCTATAAAGAGAGAGGAATAATGCTTCCCTTCAGCTGAATCATGACAATTTCATCAAAAAAGTTGAAGATCTTCATTCTAACGACCCAGAGCCTTCACGACAGCAAGAGCTATCAGACATGATCCTTCAAGAGAGCAGGAGCTTACCATCCAGAGGACTACAAGAGAGCAAGGGCTTACCATCCCAGAGCCCTCAAGAGGGCAAGAGCTTACTGTCCCAGGGCTTTCAAGAGAGCAAGAGCTTTCCATACAAGGGCCTTTATGAGAGCAAGAGCCTACCATCTCAAGGCCTTCAAGAGAGCAAGAGTCTACCATCCCAGGGCCTTCAATAGACCAAGAGCCTACCGCCCAAGGGCCATCAAGTGAGCAAGAGCTTACCGTCTCAGAGCGTTGGGAGGGAAGGAGTCTACCGTCCCAGGGCCTTCTGACGACCCCCACTGAGGAGGGACATGACCCCCACTGACCTCACAAAGAGAGGGGTATGACGAAGTGGGGGGAGGGGGCTGAAGTGAAAGGCAGTCCAACAGAATCTTGCGAGAGTGTAGCTTAGTTCATTATGTGCCGTGGCGATGTAAGGAGGGTGGGGGGAGTTAAATAAAAGTGAAAAGGGCCTTACGGACGTGATACGCTGTCAGCTGCTCGGTGGTCACACTCTTCGCTAAGCGTCCGGGCAGAGAAGATGATCCCATCCCTCACTAGCGATGCCGTGGGAGGAACGCCCGGTGCCGTGGAATGCACGCCACTAAATAAATTAAAAAACTCCAACCCAAACATAAAAAAACCAATGAGCACAAATAAAAAAAGCAATGACCATACATAAATAACCATTGAGCACACATAAAAAAGCAATTAACACAAATAAAAAACATATGAGACAAGAATAAACCATTTTGGAACACTGAAAAGGCGGCAGGAGGAGGGGTAGGGAGGGGGGAAACCAACAGCCAATTAGAGAACGAGGGGCGTGGTCACGTGATCAAACTCAACCTATCCCAGACCTGTTTACATAGGGCCAGAACACTACTCAAATGAATGTATGAGAAAAGAATCACAGTAGCGCTTATCTACTAACTACGCAAACTGGCTAAGGATGAGAAAGTGTGCTCACTTTTGCTTGGAAGAAGAGTGGAAAACCATTTAAGAAAACCCACCCTTAATACACCTAACCGGGATTGAACCACAACCTCCCCAACATCGGCAGTCTAGTCCATTGTGAGAGTAGCACCTTAGACAATATGGTAACCTAAAACGGTTTTATGTAGATTTAAAAATGCTACAGTGGTATTTGTAGGATTAACGTAATATGTAACTATGATCATCATATGATTGGTGTGTTTAACATTAAAATCTAAGATTTAGACAATCTTGTTTTGAAATAATATTTACACTGCGTCATTTATTTAAACCTTGACATTGTGGTTTGCATGTTTGATTAGCAATAACGTCATCCGATAACCTCAAAATAATTACCAACTGGATTGTTACGACGTTGCAACATCATCTAGTCTTTAATATTTACAACATGCACACGACATTATGACAGTTGTACAATATCTTACAACCTTACCAACCTTACAACAACAGGGAGTCGAACCGAAATTTTAAAGTTTTCATTCTGGTTCTAAGAAATTAAAGTTACTGTTATTATTGGTTTCCAATTAGGTTCTGGTTCTTAAAATTTTATGTTTACTTGTTTTAATTCCACTAAAACATGAATAATAATATTAAAACAAAACAAACTACAAAACAAGTTATTCATATAAAAAATACAAATGATTCAGGAGCTTGATAATTGCACCATTTATTTAAAATTCTGGTTTATATTTGAGAAGGAGATCGTTTCGTTTTGTTTGCCGGAACTCTAAAAAATAATAAACAATGGCCTCTGTGGCTTAGTGATCAAGTTTCTAGCTACAGATCCAGAGGTTCTTGGTTCGGAGCCCGGTGCTTCTAGATTTTTCTGTGAAGCAGTGGATCTGGAACGAGATTAAATTCAGCCTCGTGAAAATAAATGAGAAGCTACTTTAATAAATAAGTAGTGGCTCCGGTATAGAAAACTGAGATTAGTTGCTGAAGTGTTCATGGCGCTGAATACATGACATCCTCTATTCGCAGAAGCTAGCACTATCTCCTCCAACTGATAGAGACCGCTCATTCGGTATGGCTTGATTGAGGGATGACGCCATGAAATTTTATTTTATAATTTTTGATAATAATTCCGTTCTATTTTTAAAATTAATTTACAAAAAACTTTATTTTATGCGTATGTTGAAATGAAAAAAATAAAAAAGTGGCTTATGCTGGTTTGATGCGGCCAAACCAGCAACATACCATGTCAGGAACTCAAGGAAATACTGTAGACCTATATGATTTTAGATTATTTGTATAAAAATTTAAATCAGCTATGTCTGTCTATTCTCTTTGTATAAAAATATTATTTTATGCTTTATTAACAGACTACTAATCCGCTTCGGTGGCTAACGCGCTAGTTTCATGTTGAGCAAGACTGCCGAGGACGGGGAGATCGAGGTATCTGTGACAAAATATCCCACTCAGCAAATCTAACTATAAAACTTAATTGAATATTATCAAATTATTAGCCACAAGGCCCAAATAATGGTTATTCTCATTCAACTATTTACAAAATCCTAAATAAACAAAAATAAAATCAGATCCAATAACTTCTCCACCACCATCAATAATGAAAACCCAAATGATTCTAATCAGAAAGCAAAATGGATGAAATTCAACTATACTGGTCCTGAAACTTATCGTATCACCAATATTATCAAAATTACAACCCCAACATTGCTTTTTCCGCCAACAACACAATCAAGAAAAATCTTAGTAACAGCAATTAAAAAAAAAGATAAATATAATAAAAATTGAATTTATAAACCTACTTGTGATTGCAACAGTATATACATAGATGGTAGATGGGAAGAAGATTCAAAGTTCGCTATAAAGAGCACATTTCTGATTTCAAATACAATAGAACCAAATCAAATTTTGTAGAACATCTAAAAAACACCAATCAACTGAAACCAATAGACCAGTGTATGAAACACCTTCATTTATCTCATAAAGGTACAAAATTAAACACAGCTGATTTTTTTTTTACTCACAAAACTTTATTAAACAATAAATCAATTCTCAACAAACAATTACAAAGTTCAAATTAAATTCTCGTCAACACATTAAAACATCTACCTAAAAGTATTAAAATACTCTAACCTTATTTTTTCCCACTCATCAACTCCATCGTAGAAAATGACCCAACTGAGCCGGAGTCGAGAAGATTAGTTCCATGTTATTCCTCCTTTCATCCAGTACCATATTTTCTCTCTATCCTTTATTCCATATATCATTCAACACGCCAACTGAATTCAATAGTAGGTTCCCAACCTAAGACTATTTCATAATGGTCTTCAAATCTTTACCTTGTTTAGCTCGCTTATCATTAGTCTTTTGTTTTTTCACAAACATTTTTCTCTCGGACCACACCTTAAGCCAGTTAACATTTCACAGTCGTATCAACACATAGGGTTTTTCACAACGACTTTTGTAAATTTGTTTGTTTAGTAATTATTATTCTTTTTATGATTTCATGATTGTATAACCATTTTTCTCATTAACTAACTCTTTATATCTTATTTTGTCTTAATGCTTCTTTAATTTCGTATACAGTGTGCATGATTATGACACTATAAGTGTCGAAACATGTTGGGATAAAGTATTCCAGGATTTTCCAATGTTGGAAATGCACAAGGACTCAAGGAAATAGATAAGGCTTAGAATATTAGACTACAATCTCTACTTCACTTAAACTTGTTTCATATTCGTTAGCCTATAAATCAGTTTTATACTTGTCAACTCTAATTTAAACTTTATTCAAATTTAAACATTATTTCACCATAAATGGTATATTCTGAAGTCATTGTATGACAATTCTCAATTATTTCATTATAACCTATTTTGCAGATGTTAACCTCTTAACTTCTCAATCTCACAGTCGTTAACAACACTTCGTGTTACACCCCAACGACTTTACCATGATTATGGTACTTAGATTACCGAAACATGTCGGCAACATCTAAAACAGATTTCTTATAGACGCTGTTTTTTTGCTAACAGGAGTAACGGGAAATAACCAAGACTGGACTTAGATCTACTACCCAGCCATCACATAATTATTATTTTGTTTCATTTGTCATAACAATAACTTTAACTACCGTTGTCATAACTTTGGGTGTGAATAAACCTGTGTTTTTTAAATTTGGATTTAAGTATTCATCGACATGGGCTCCATTGTAAACTTGGACTTTATTTTTTAATTTTTCGTTGTTAATTTTGTATTTTTAAATTGTTGTTTATGTATTTTTAGACTTGTCAATTTATATTTTTTCACTAACTGTTTGACGATGCTATTTTAATATATGTTATTATTTTTTTATATGACCCTATGTTATAATTTTAAATACAATTCAACCTGATATTTTAATCTAAAGAAATTCAATTTTCATTCTAAATATTTTTTTAAATTAATCTTTTTTACTTATTTATAATATTACTGGGTGCTTATCTTGGGTTGTATCTAAGTCCTAGCCACACTCTTAACTTAAATTTCATAATTTGTGTTTTCATTTACTTGAACTTAAACATTGTTTTGTCCAACATACTTTGTTATCTGTAAGTTTTACAACAATATTTTAACGTATTTTCATGTATTTTATATATAACTAATTTGATGATGAATTATTCATTATATGTTTAATTTAACAATAGTTTCTCACCATAATTAACCTAATTATACATTTTGATTTAAAATTTCAATTGATTACATCAACTATCTTAAGGAATTCATAAATCAACTCTTTTTATATACTTTTTTAACAATATTTCTAAGTCTTAACTTTTAATTTATATCCACTCCTTACTTTTAACTTGTTTATAATGTTCTCTAAATTGTTATCATGGCTGTACTTTTTCCAATTGTGAATTTTAAGTGTACTTTTAATGTGCTTAAGAGTATAATTTTTGAATTTAAGTCCGATTCCCGGTTTTAAAATGTCACCGGTGTATTCGACCCATCCTCAATTTTGTTTTAGTTCTACTCAATATGATTTATAAGTTTTTATTAAAATTATTAGGAGTCTTTGGGGGGGGGGGGGTATGAGGGGTAGCAAATACTTAGTTAGTCCTGGTTTGGGTGCGCCACTGCATTTTTTATTTCTATATATGTATAGTTAACTAAAACTTTGTTTCTTGATGCAGTGTAGTGTAGTGTTACTGCAATCAGCATTTGTAGTCATTTAAATCTTGAGAGAGCAAATCATGGAATTCCATAACTATTTTTAAAATGATATTTTTATTTGAAATATAAAAGTAACCTTAGGGCTATAAATAGATAATTCAAACATACTTGTAAGGCTTTACGAAAAGTACTATTATAGAATGAAAATAAAACATGAAACTCTAATGAGAAATGAAAAAGACATTTCGATTATAAAAATTTTACAAGTACTTGAACTCAATCCATACACTAAATTTTATGTTCAGACAGCAAGGACAAAGCATCTTTTAAGAATTAAGTTTGAACTTAATCAAGAACAATGTGTCTATGATTTGAAAACTGTTAAATTATTTTTTTTAGACGCTCAAACTGTGATACAAAAAGCCTTGACTTACACTTATACAAATTTTAAAACGTTTTAATTAGAAGTTTGAATCAAAATGAACATTCTGGAAGTAGACCTGAGGTATCATACGCCTCAATTTTAAAAATAGCTAATCCTTATCAGTGGTCATGCGGACTAAGCGTCACTCTCACCTGGTCTGGTCCATGTAAATGGGGGTACAGTTTATCTAAACTCTTCCCTACTAATCCTTCCCTTTTTTTAGCACCACGTCTCACTACTTGTTCAGGTCATACGCATATTATATATTAATTAAGTTAGTGAGTTAGGAATGAGGAGGGTTCAATTTATATGAAGTGTATCCCCGTTTGCGGGGAGGCCAAGTGGAAAATAATTTTGTAAAAACCACCCATAGTATACCCAACCAGAATTCGAACTCCGATATCCCTTTCATCTGTAGTCTAGACTCTAGTCTAACACACTAGTAACACCTTAAGCCATACGGCTACCGAAGCTAACCCTAGAGCTTTTTTCTTTCAGTCAACAGGCAGCAGCAGGGAGCATCAGGGAGCTGGGCATTCACTCAGCCTTTCGGCTGGTTAATGCTGCCTGCACCATCTGGTAGAAATCACATGCACTAGGGTAGTTAAGAAAGTATGGTGATTCCCCGTTGCTTTCCACACTGAATTTCTATAAGCGAGCGTGAAAGACCTACTAATTTTGCTGGGAAAGGTATTTTCACACAATTCCAAGGTTCTTTTACATGTCACTATCGACATGGGACCGACGGCTTTACTGCCCCTACGAAGGAAGTTGTAGAACAGTTTTTAATGCTCAAGAAAAGTCCATCGACCCCTGCTGAGATTGAATCCACGAACATCGAATCCTGAGGCGAAATTTTACTCTAAGATCACCGAGTTCGACCCTACTTCATCAGTTCAATCAAATGCCAAAATTGACAGATTCAAAGGTTTGGGTACTGTTTTAGCAGATAGGAATGAAATCTGTGTTGGTGGGTTGTAGGTGGGGGGAGGAGAAAAAGAGGAAAGGGGTCAGGGTAGAAAACATAATTCATTCAAGCAATGTTATTATTTAGTTTGTTAGCTTTAGCTGTTGTCGTCTTCTTTCTTGAAATATTAATCTGAGAATATACAAAAACAATAACACTACCCGTTTTACGTATATGTGAAGCGCGGTCCTTCACTTTATACCAAGATATATTATTAATAATATTTAGCACTACGTCTTACTACCCGTTCGGGTTATACGCTTTAAGTACTAATTACTCTAATAGATTAGGAATCGGCAAGGTTGAATTAGAGGAAGTGAACCCGCATTTGCGTGGAGGGAGAGTGGAAAACCATTTAGGAAAAACCACCCCCAGTTCACCCGACCGAGATTCGAACCTCGATCTCTCCGTCCTCAGCAGTCGAGCTCAACACGACAAGCGCGTTAGCCAACTACGCCACCGAGGCGGGTTATACCAAGAGAATACGTTGGGAGTTTTTGAAAATAAAGTGCTTGGAAAGATATTTGGGCCTAAGAGGGATGGACAAACATGAAAATGGAAACAGTCATATAATGATAAACTTCATGACTTGTATGGATCCGAAAAGTAATAAGGATAATAAAGTGCGCAGGTGCGCAGATTGATGTGGGGTGATCATATGGAGCGTATGAGTGATTACAGGTGTGTATACAACGTTTATGTTGGGAAACCTGATGATACAAGACTCCTTGGTAGACCAAGACAGCGGAGGGGAGGATAATGTTATAATAAGTTGAAGGAGGGTGAGGTGTCGTATTAGGGATTGGATGGAAATATCTCAGAATATAATTGAATGACGAGCTTACGTTTTGGCAGCCACGAACTTTAAAGTTCCATAAGGTCAGAGAGATAGCTAGTTAGCTAGTTAATTAAATGCAGATAGGCCCGTTTGGTTGTAAGATGCATTTAAAAATAAAATAAAAATAACTAACTTAAGATTATTTATTTGTAACGTGTCATATTTGATAATAATAAAACTGGATAGAACCGGTTGATAGTGGAATGATGACGGCACAAATAGTTCGATACTAGCACTAAGCGATTTTAACCCAAATAGTATTGAGAGTTTAATCTCAAACCTGTAATTCATTACAAAAATTTCAGTTTATTTCGGCTGTTAATCAACACTAACACTCTTAAATCTTATGGTAGTAGCTTAATTATTTAATAGCTTTGTCATTTTTTCTCCTATAGAAATAAAGTTTGTTTGTTTCAAAAAAATTAATTTGGTTTTTGTAAATCCAAACATAAAACAGATATATTTTATTGAATTTAAACATGGTTTAAATAATAATTTTTATTTACCTTCCACGATTACGCCCAAAATATTTAGTTCAAAGATTTGACGTCTTTGTTTTTAAAAAAGATTCTATCTTTGGCTCTTTCCTGAATAGCTCAGACTTTTTCGGTGGCGTAGTTAACTAACGCGCTGGTTTCATGTTGAGCTAGACTGCCGAGGACGGGGAGATCAAGGCTCGAATCTAGTTTGGATGAACTGGGGGCTGAGGGGTTTCCTAAATTGTGTTTCACTCTCCTTCCATGCAAATGCGAGTTCACTTTCTTTATATTCAACTTTCCCAATTCTTAACCCATTAGCGTAATTAGTACTTAAGCGTATAACCCAAAGGGATAGGAAGACGCGGTGCTAAGTATAATCCACACTGAGACAGAGAATCTGAAGATTAAGAGACAGTTTCATTGTACTTTTAATTTTAGTTTGCTTCAGTGCCCTCAAGTTCTAAGCTTTAGCATATTTCTTTCGCAATAAAATAGACTGCCGATAACGGGGAATTAGGGGTTGGAATCACGCCTAGCTGTATTAAGGTTGATTTATCCTAATAGGATTTTCTATTCTCCCTCTACTCAAATGTGGGTACTCTTACTTTAAATTTAACCTTACTCATTCCTCCCACATTAGCGTAATTAGTACATTTACGTAGGCCTGTAAACCAAACGGGAAGTAAGGTGGAGTGCTAAAATAAATAGAAAATATTTTAACTGCTTAGATATAGTTATTTACCAATTTAATACATTGTATTAGAAATTAGGAAATATTTACTTTGCGTAGAAGTAGACATTTAAAATCTTTAGCCTAAATGTGGGATTTTTAAAACTAGAGAAATATTTTATACTAAATTCTCTTACAAATATAAATCATTTCAAAAAATAAACAACTAAAAATAACCTTAATTACACTGAATGCCAAATGATATCTAACTGCCCAAGCTCAATGTGATTATAAATGTCAAAGATGAGGGTTGGGTCAAGATTCACTAAGGTCATTAGTTTATAATTACATTTAGCAAGCTCTTAGTAACAAAACAAAAAAGAAACATATTAAGTAGAAGAGATTGTTTTAGTTTTGTTTATTTTAATTCTTGTTTGATTTCGTAATCTGAAGGTCAAACGATAAGCCATTTAAATATTAGAGCTTTTAAAAACACTCAGTCAAACATTTTCTGTCAAAGCTCTTGGTTTCAAGAAACAAATATGAGCATGTTGGTGAGTAGGCTTGTCAAAAAGATGTTCACATTTTAACTATAGGATAATTTAGAAAATAGTCTGGGCTTATGCTAAAAAGTAACACCTTTTACATAATTTACATTTCAAAACAATTAGTTCAACAACCATTGTTTGTACTTATAGATGAAGTTGAGTATTGGTTAAGAGATAAATTTGAGTACTGGTTCCCATTAGATTTAAACTTAGTTTAATGAGTAAAGTAAATTAAAATATAGTTTTATTGTTTAATATTATTTATATATTACAATTAAATATATTATTATATTATATTTATATATGTAATTATGTTTTATTTATATACATATTATTATTTTATATTATTATTTATTATAATATTTAATACATACACACACACATAAAATCTAGATAAAACCTCAAGGTGTGTTCAACAATGTCGTATTTTCTGTTACTTTAACACTATGTTACGATGCAAACGCCCTTAACCAAGTGACCACCAGTTTGGTTGGATTCAAAACCAAGACACATAAAAAGCTGAAACTATGCATTTGCAATTAGTGAGACTCTGTTAGCGTAAACTTTCTATGGTCATACTTACTTAGGTTAGCTTAGTATGTTTCCTTACAGTTTACACATATTGTAAGCCAGACGTTTTAATCCACGGGACCACCAGTGCGAGTAGCCCCAAACCAAGGAGTAAAAATATATGAAATTTCATTTAATCACTTAGGAAAACTGGTAGACGTACACCTCAAGCATTTATTTTTATTTTTTGTATGTATTATGAGCCTGACACCCTATACTGTATTCATTCTCTTGTGGATAGCTTAAACCAATAGTGTCAACTTTGCATATGTACTAATTAAAAAGTAATGCTTAGTTTTTTTCTTATATTATGAGCCTGAAGATTTAAATTACGAGAATACTGGCTTGTGATAATAAAACCGTTTATAACATTGAGCAATATTAGCATGTGTTTAATATAAGAATATGGACGTATTCTTATATTTAACATACCCAAACATACGCATTGACAAATAGCATTTATTGCAAAAACAACTCAAATAAATGGAAGACAGAATCACACAAACTTTATTATATTGTGTATTATAGCTTCAAAGAAAATGTTCAAAAATAGGATTTAAGTAATCTTCTCTTAGATAAGTTTTCCTCATTAAAAATAACACATAATCTTGTTCATCACCACAAACACTCTTTATATATAGATTTTAAAATAATTTGTTCATATATTTCCAAAAAATTTCAAATTTCAAAAATAAGTTATTTTAAACCACCCTAAGATTATTTTTAATTTGTGAAAATAGAAACGTATTCCTATTTGTCATGGGAAAATACTCCCAGAGACCCATTTTGAACTCAATTTTTAAGGCCAATTTCGAAAAAATTACAAATTTTCTATAATTTTCGTAAGTAAACCATTCTAAATTTTTTTTTTTATTTTTTTTTACTATTTATCATGTAAAATAGTACCCCATTAAATGTGTTTAGAGGAGGATACTTTGGGGCGTTGTCGATTAATAGGAGCACTTTTCCGGTTTTCCCTTCCCTTTCTCGATAATTCTTAAGACTTGGTATGATTTCATTGATGTACCAATCCGTGAAAATTGTGGCAGTCACCCAGGTAATCTTGTGTGACTTGTAATAGACAGGCAGGATGGTTATATTTTCGAAGCAACTAGAGTTTTTGCTTTTTCCTGTGATCATTAATTGCAAGGAGTGTGATCCACTTGCATTGCCACACACCATTGCAATTGTTCTCTCCTTACTTTATTTAAATCCTTGAGCGGAAGTTTCTCGGCGTGAAGCTAGTTAGAAACTTTAGTGATAGAGAACGCGAGTTGAAACCAGTTTTGTCAGCCTTGTAGATATCCTCCCTCGAGTACCCTCTTCATTAACCATGGCGTGAAAGTTACCTTTAAATGTCTGTGCTGGGTTAGCATCTACAGATAAAATTTATCCTTGAATATATACTTCCCTCATGCCATGCCATTAATTGAAATTCTTCGGCCATCCGAAACTAGCCTAAAATCTAGTGGTCCACCTAATCTTTTATTAAACTGTAAGGCCTTTTCGCAGATTAGTGGACCTGATATATGCTCACTTTAGCTCTGTCGTTGTGGGGAATTGCATCTTATAAATCAGATTTTTTGGCCATTTGTAATGTTCTTCTTTTTATATCCCTCTTCGGAGTCCAGCTTTAATGAATACTACAGTATGATGTCCTTTTTATTTTTTATATCACCTCTAGTAGATGTCCCCACAAGATACGTTTTTGCACTTTCACCTTTAGCAAGTTTTTGTAAATTTTCTAATATTATTTCAATAGTTGAAAAAAATTATGTTTTCTCCTACGAGTTTCTGAGGATGCTATTTTGATCCGGAAACTCAAAAATACTGTACTGAAAAGTACAATACAAAATCACAAGTACTGTAACATACAACATGACCAAGCAGGACGCTTAATTCCAACCACGCAAACGAAATTAACAGGAATTGACTGCTAGGCACAGTGTGTGTGTGTGTGTGTGTGTGTGTGTGTGTGTGTGTGTGTGTGTGTGTGTGTGTGTGATGACGACCGTTGTGGCTCCCCACCTCTTACGCATTCCATCCGACATAGACCGTTACCCCCGATGTACGGGGTTTAGGCTCATATAAAATGAGAGATTTATCATAATCTTGAGATTGATTTTTGCACGATTACTATACTTCGTCAATATGAGAAAGTAAAATAACTAGGAACACACAAAACATACACCCCTATCAAAATTCTAGATACATTTTTACGCCTTCACAATAATTTACCTAAAGACTACTCCATAATGACCAATACAAAAATCTGTACATATAATTAATGCATTTATTAGGATACGTAGATGATTTATCTTTGTTAGGTAATAGAATGGAAGCTGTTGCAAGAAATGCAGAAATTTTTCAGAGGATAATAATGAGTATAGGAGAAATAAGCATGGAAAACCAAACGATGCCAACAAAGAAGCCGCCAAGTTAATCCGTCTGATTTGATTATCCTTAAGGCAACTATTTCTGGTTAGGCATAGTAAAAACCAATTGTGGCCGCCAGATGGTATGCTGCCAAAGGATGTTAGATGGCAATCATCCTGTCACTCATCCTCAAGCCTAACGACCTCTGTCCCTCCCCCTCCTCCAAGTTGTCAGTCCTCGTAATCCTGCCCACCTCCTTCTCGCTTCAACCAGATTTCTCCCCTGCTCTCACTCAATTTTTCAACCCTTGTCATCCTTCTCCCCTCTCTTCTTCTGTTGGAACCTGTTGCCAAGCTGACGGCCTTCAACGAGATATTGCCTACTTTGACGTAATCCTATGCTTCGAACATCGTCATCTTTCTTCCCTCCTGACGAGACCTGTTGACATAGTATTCCTTCGCCGGCGTTTACCTTACCTCTCGCTTATCTTATAAAGCGTTTACCTTCATTTAGAATCTGTAACGTTAAATAATATGATACTACATTATCTAAGAAAATTCTTATGAACGATCTAATTACTCATCTGTATTAAAATGCTTGGACAACAAAATATGGACTGCGACAAGTTTAGAGGCATAATAAACTAACAATAATAAAAGTATTTAAAATATATTCGATAAAATTATATCATATTAGCTACATCGATCCATCATATATCCATCGAATAATGTACCGATTATATAGATCCATTGATACAATCCTTTAGAGGTGAATCTTGGCCACATTTTTTCTTCATAGGTAGATTAAATCGTTCAATGACACTAGCTTTAACACTGATGTACGTAGACTAATTATTAGTACTTTTCCTTTTCATAATAGCCTTAAATCTGACATTTTAAATTGTTCATATGTTATCTGTCTGGAGATGACGAACTCCAGGGAAACCACTTGAAGTCACCTGGCGAAGGATGTGCACCATAGCAGCGGTAACGTTATTTCCAGTTTGAGTCTTAACTGGTACAGCCCAAGCACGTTTATAATAAATATCGAAGACAGTAAGAAGATATTGTATTCTTTGTTCAATCTTGAGTAAAGTATAATCTTGGCCAGATCAGTTTGGAGCAGTTCATCTAATCCTCGTTGACTAACATGTCTTCTTGCAAAACGTCGTCAAGCAGGTCGATGAAGTTCACGTCCAATATCTTCCTTGACATACATAACTATGAGGTTAATAGGTAAAAAATTAATTATTTATAGAATTATGCCAGCCTCTCAGCATTCATCAATTATCTAAACAATCTCATTCTAATGTGAGGAATGTCCAGCTATGGATGAAGCCTGAAAGATATTTAACCGCTCAACAACTCGTTTGGACCTTCCCAATAGTTTATAGCAACGTCTCTTCCGCTCTTATTCTTTAACTGACATTCTCACTTAAGTTGATCCTCCTCTTTAAACAGGGACTTAGTGATTCTCAGATACCTTGGTGTGGCATGTGAATTGATAGGTGTGTGAGGTGTATTCCTAAACCGATAAACATTTGTTTCTTCAAGCATAGTCTTGCAAACTTCAAGCTCTTTTTTGGTATAATGCATCGGTTCCTTTCTTATGAGTAGCTCCAAAATACCGCTTGTGTAAGATAATATAATTTTATTTAGAAGTAGATTTCTATCGTTCATGTTAAACAGGATATGGGTTTTACCTAGTGTGGATATGTTCTCATCATAGAGCACAGCGTAAGTTTTATCTAAACGATCGGGAAGGTGTAAAGATGATCCTCCAACATTTGCTTCTTACGCTTGTACTCGAGAGGAAATTCATCTGCCTTCTTCTCCTTTTGAAAGCTTCAGGTTCAGAATTTGCTGCTACCATATTCACCAACTTGTTTAGCAGTTCGGGAATTGGTTTAAATGTTTCATTAGCGGGAACCTCTGACTCATGAAATGGATCACGCAACTGTTTATACTTCATCTCAATAATCCTACTAACTTGGATGATATACTCTGTAACCTTTATCGCCAAAATGTAGGCTAAAAATGATACGTATAATGAATGAACGAGTCATTATATTTAAACATAGATAAGGCATTTCTCTACATTTAGAGCTAGAGATATTGTCAAGCTTTTCTCCATAATGAAAGATATTGAATCACCTTATCAAACCTCAAAAGGTATTGTTGTGAGAAGGGTAAGGTTCAATAGGAAAATACTTTGTTAAAATTTATGATTACCTATAAAACCACGGCCGATTTATTGAAAGTATAGTCAGCCCTACCTGTCAAAGTCATTTGGAAGAGTTTTGAATATTTTCTGATAGGTTTAGAATTCAAATAGATGTAGATGAAGCTTCTACCACTCATCACGTGACAGAACCATAAACTTGAAGCAACTTATATGGGTAAATGGATGTATCATCGTTTAAACTAAATAAAACTGATTGAGACGCTGCTTAAAAGCCTCCTTACTGAAACAGATCTATACACCTACATTAAATCATTACTTGAAAGACATTTCCACTATAGATGCTTTATATATTACTTATCCATGGAAGAAATAGTGTGCCATCAACAAACACGATAGGAATAGCGGTAAGGGTACGTATTGGGTGGTGTATATAAATCATGGAAGGCCAGGCTGAATACTTAGATAGTTTTGTAGAGCTAAGACCCCCCTCTAACTCGTACAGTACCAAAGAGGATTACCCCTAATCTGTAATCATGATCGATATCAAGAGTAAAGTACTGTATTCTGTTACCATATATGTCGGGTTTCCTAAGCATAAATACAGGTACTAATCCTTATCTAAGAAAACATATCCAAAAAGTTAGCATTGCCTGGTCGGAGCTAAAATATGACAGAGAACTATTTTCCTCAGATCATTATGGGAGAAGAGAACTGAGAAGAATAAGAATGGGTTATTGGACTGATCAATCTCACTGCAATCAAGTCTATACCTAACATAGATAAACATAATCATACATTCTGTTGTAGATGGAAAGAGCTTATCATCCCGGAGAGCACTTATGAGCCGGAATACTTTCGTTTCTCTGTTAGGGTTTGACACGATCGATTTGGACGTTATAAAAACAAATGTCTCGACCAAAATATGAGTATCATACACGTAGACATGATTTGGGTAGAATGTAGTTTTGCTTGCGGAGCTTACGTCAACGGAGAACCGAGTCATACTTTGGATGAGCTCAGAATGACAGTACCTCCAGGCTATAATATCGTGGAAGCGTCAAACAATATTATTTGCCTTCCAGTCACGAAAAAAGTAGTAGAGTCTATATTTGGGTGACTGGTCAACGAGTGAAGAGATATTCCCAATTTTAGGGACAAGACTATGTCAATACGACTTAATCTAAAACTTAAAAGTGATGGTTTTCGTACTAGATAAAAAAAGTGTAACTCTCTTCATCTTGTTACAGTGAAAGAAGATCGTTGACTGAGTTAACATCTAATAATAAACTGTGTTTACGTTGTTTGGAATATTCTCCATGAAAATGATGGAAGAGCCCATCGACATATTGAATATTTTAAACTTTGCAGTATTCGAAACGGCTCTCACCAGCTTCCGGTAAAATTCCTTCCTTTCTCATATCCCTATATCCTGAACTAATGGGAACAAGCACGGGATATCTATTCAACAAGAAGGATTATTCACGTTACCTCATCGTTCTATAGTTCATATCAAGGGGAGACTTCTACTGAATACGGGGGATGTTTGAAGTAGTTCAAAGATCACCAATAATGGAATACTTCATCTCTATTCGAGAATCGACTATAAGTTTAACGGTATAGAAATCGATCAATCTATAGATGTATGTATTTCAACTTAGCTCAACAACTATCTGTCAACGCGGTATAGAGAGCAGTCATCCTTTGTAAATAATGGATTAAGGTTAGAAGGAGTGCATGTTCATACCGCTTCGGATATCATATAGGGTTTCACCGAAGACTATTCTCCTATACTTATCAATGCAAAACAGGAGCTATAACTTGTCCGATCAAAGACATACAATAACGCCCTACAAATAGTAGCACCTCCTGCTGTAGATACACCTTCTACAATAAAGTTAAGTAAAATCTCATATCTTGTACCACATATCAAAACTGATAATACCAATCAACTAAATCTATTTAAGTTCATCAAGAGTAGGAGGATCATCGATCTACCATTTCGCACTTAGGAATTGTGTGATCACCCTAATGTTCACAACAGATTGGACTGTGAAAACATCGACTCTTCTGTAAAAATAAAGCCTAGCTATGTGATCTTTGCTCTACAGACTAGCCGAAACTATACGACAAAAAGAGATATAAGTCTCTTTTGATCATTGTCGTTTACAATCAGCTTAACTCTACTTGAATTCGGTCAAGTACCCTTACGAAGATATGAACCTGGTTTTCGATCAAGATTCATTCTTCAAATTATACGAGGACTCATTTTCAAACCTCATATTATGGATCGAGCATTCCTCCACCATTACTTTATCCTAAAGGTTTCAAGTCTATTGCCCCCATCTTCGTGTTCAACGCCACTAGTCAGGAAGATATTCTCAAGGACGGCATGATAACGTGTAGAATCACGTTCGAGTCCGAGGAAAGTATACCTGCAGGTAGAAAAGCTTTCTGTCTCATCATAAACGATCACGTAGTTCGGTACAGCACCTCAAACAGTGTCGTCACCAATCAAGATTCATAAATATTCTTACAACTATGTTTCCTCATCCAGAGCAAGATGTTTATCGAATTGTAAGGGCTCATAAGTGAGGATAGGTTCTTCCTCTTCAAGGAGCTGGACATCAAACAGCAATTTGTAGAAAATAACACGCCTGTTGTAGTCAACCACAAGTTTCTACCACCATTCAGGATCGAGCGTCTATAATCATGGAGCAATAGGACTCTTGATAGGGTAGCTAACTACTTATAAACATGTACTGGGCTGGAAGAGCGGAGATGTACTCTACTCTGAACTTGATTTATAATCGATTCACATATAATAAGAGAAAAACTATTTACAGCAAGACCTACAATTTATGTTAAAGAAGTGAAGAAGACATCTTGAGTTCAAAGTACAGTTAGTGGCAGTGGTGATTTAAACTTTTTTCGAGAGTGAAGATCTCAGTTGTCCTCCGTTGAGAACGTTTAAAACTAAATGCGGTGCAGGAAAGTATTCCAGTCATACCAGAACCACATACACGTGTGCTACTGAAAATGTCTGACTCCGCTATGAAAAGGCTAAAAATAGTGAGATTGATTGGTCGAATCGATAAGGTATTGACAAAAAGCACGGTGCGAAAGGATAATTTTAGCTTTCTTTCACATCATTACTCTGATCAACGAGTAAATAGAATACATCGATTTCGATTAACTATCATGTCACCGCAGTGGTAAAGACGAGATGGATAGAATTCTTGCTCCTACCAATAAACCTTAACATCTAGCTGATAAACTATATTTTCTTAAAACGCTTATGTAAACAGATGGGTTTTTTTTGCAACACGTCTTACTATCCATTTGGGTTTAATTTCGCTAATGATTTCAGAATGAAGAATTTAGAATTCACAGGGAATACACTTGCATTTCCATCTAGGAAGAATGGGAAACCATTTGGGAAAAAAAAATTCTCAGTACACCTAATCAAGATTCAAAAGTCAGCCCTACCGTAAAAATAAAAATATGCATAATATATTAGATTATCTAATTACATAAATAAAAAATAGGATACAACTAATTTGATAGCCTTGAAACTGCAATTTCTTAAGTAAACAACTTAATTGCATTATAGAAATTCTAAGGATTTCCATTATAACCCACCTTAATTGGCCATTTACGAATAATATAGCCTAAAACAATTTATTACACGTGCTCACTTTGTAATTTAATATTAGTTGAAAAATGACATCTGGACAACTATATTTAAATGGCAAATTGTGAACGGCATCAAATGATAATTTCAATACTTTAACTTGTTTATCATATCGCTCGTTCAAAAATATTCTAGCTATTATGTATGGTAAATGTGAAAAGTACAGAATAATATTAATCACTTGGTAAATGGGCGTAATGCAGGTTTTAATGTGGGAGTGTGGGGAACGTGAGTTAAGGGAAGTATTTTTGTGGGTTGTATATAAAAACCTTTTCTTTTGTTAAAAGAAATCTAATATTGCTTCAGTACAACCATAAATATTATTTTTCTTCACATGGTGACCACAACAGTTATTGAATATCTGTCAAGGGTGTCTTGGAATTTAACAACTTTTTCTCTTCATTTAAAAAGTTTGTCATCTATTGCCTCTATGCTCATGACAGTTATTCAAGAAATATTGATACCACAATGTGAAAAAAAATAAATTTTATGTTTCAATTGGAGTAATATTTTATTTATTTTGACCAAAAATGTTTTATTTAAAAATTATGGTTTGGGTCATTTCATTGTTCAGCAGTAATAAAATAACTGCCATTAAATAAAATATTTTTTTTTAAATAAAGTCAAATAAGACTAACCACACTTGTCCTAGAAAGACGCTATTCGTCTCAAATAATACATGTCTAGGATAATCCCGTTCAAAAACGATTAGTTAAACATCAGTTAGAATTTACTAAACTAAGGTGTACCATATTAGTAGTTATGTGAACAGTAAACATAGCTTTCTGCATATTTTTAAATTAAGGAATTTTAACGTAACAGTTATTGAAATTTTCTTTTGTATTTTAGGTTGAAGTATCATCAATAATTTCTCCATTTTCTTCTTCTTGGTGATCGAATTAAAATGAAAACAAATGAATACTACTGTGTATTCAATAGTGCATTTCCGTCATTACAAATAACCATTTTTTAATAGGTCTAAGACGTGAGTCTCACAATAAATGTTGAAATTTAAATAAATACAACCAAGATATTCAATGGACTGCTTATGATTTTAAATTCAAATCACTTGGGATAAACTATTAAATCAAACTATTTTTGAGAGGCTGCCATCATTAAACGGCTAGCCAGATTGAAAATTGTATAAATACGTTATTCAGTCTAGTTAAAAATGATGTCCCTGCCAAATTTAGCCAAAATTTACCCACACATTTGTCAGTAATTCGTGGGACAAACAGACAGACAAAATGCCAACCACTTGAGTTAAAACAGAACCTCACTCCGCTCGCTCAGCCATCAAAATAATTAAATATTTAATATGAATAAAGCAAATACATATATAATTGTGTTATAATCTAGTATGTTAACCTGTCAATTCAGTCTCAAACATTTAATTTACCTCTTCAGGGATCCACCCAGGACTTCTGCAAGCGTTGGAATTTCAATGGAGTAGCCCTAATAAGAGTCATGACTTTTTTTAATGCTATGCCCGCTCTAGTAATATGTTGGTACGAAGTCACCTTCAGAAAAAAAAACATGTTTTTTAGATTAACAATGATAACTTTTACTGTATTGTTTGTGTAATTTTATAGGTATTGATATCCATAAAAAGTGACAGCTGAATATTACATTAATTGACGTTTACATTTAAATCACTTGGCATAAGCTATTAATCGAAACACCTTTAATTAGGCCACCATCTTGAAACGTATAACAATATAGCTAAGCCAAGTAGTTTGTCTTAAGTTCAAAAAATCTTCCTCCCAAATTTCGTTCAAATTGGTTCACACATTTGGCAGTAATCGCAGAACAAACTGACAAATGAAATTTCAAACTGTTAAGTTGGTAAAAAAAAATATTTACTAGCAACTTTTCTAGCTGTCATATAAAGTTCATACTAGTGAAAATTATACTGTAATCTTCACATTTTGATATAAAGGCACGAGAATGCTACCAGTTCAGAATTCAAGAGGCGAGCCAGTGCAAGTTCATATATGTGAGGATAGTAACAAGAAAAATATTATGTTTTAAGATCACAAGCACGGAAATATTGATGTCTCTCAAACCGTTTTAATAGCTACCGACCCATTCTAATCGTTTTTATGTCTTCAAGGTTTAGTAAACTTTACAATTACTCTTGTCTTGTTTCGTAAATTAATTAACAGCTGGTTATAAAGTTACAACTTTATGTGTGTTTTAAGTTTAATGACTCACACACTTTTATTTACTCACAATTTCATATAGTTGCATTCAAGGACATAGAAAGGGGGTGATCAAAATTTGATGGACCTTCCTGTGGGGCTCATACATACGTATAAAAACTTTCATTGCCAAATGTATATTATTTATTTATTTGAGATGTTTAACATGCACTTTCTGAACCGACTGATAGTATCAGCACACGAGAAATTTCTATGAACGAGAGCGAAAGGGCCTACTTATTATGCCAGGAACGGTATTTTCACCTACCTAAAAGGGTTCTTTTACATACCACAATCAACATGGAACCAACAGATTTTTTTCCCCTCCGAAGTAAGTTGTGCTACGAATTTTTATCGCTCAAGAAAAATTCATCAACCTCAGCTGGGTTTGAAATCATGAACATAGGATTAAAATTTTCTAGCGGACTCCGCTGGAAAAATTAGCTTTCTACTCCTTTGGTTGTTTTTGTTTTGTCATGACTTTAAATCGTTAGCAGTTTATGTCTCTACAACTAATTAATTAATTTGCTTTTGGAATTAATGGATGTGTGGTTTCAGGAATTGCAAACTAAATTGGGTGTGATTGATCCCTCTGAGCTGTTGCGCCCGGAACCCTCGTTTGCATCCAAGCCGGTAGGTCAGTTCCGTGACTTCTCAATCGACCCTAATGACCCTATTAAGGAGAGGGTGCGTCTCACCTACGTGAAGATGCATACCAACCAAACTGTAGATTTTGTCAACAGTAAGTCACTTGACCATTGTAAAGTCTTAGTTAAACATAATAATAATTCACAAATAAGTATCCATTTTTATGGATGAATGTTATAATACAAAAATATTATCCTATCTTATTTTATTTAATATTTATAATCTGTATACTAAAAAAAGGGTATATAAAATTTTTTATTATTTGCAAAACACTTTTATTAGCTGCCTATAATAAGTATATTCTCACCTGCTTTCAAAGAATGTAAAACTCAAAATATAAAAAACAATAATTTTACCGGTTGTTCTATTTGGGTGTGAAAAGTGATATCTTTACACACCCTGTACTCATCACAAGGCAATGTTAGGATAATCAAGTCTCGTAGATTAAGGTGGTCAGGACACTCAGCGCGAATAGAAGATTCTAGAGTCGTGTTCAGGGTACTGACAGGAAAACCCAATGAGGATACCATTGGGAACACCTGGACGCGGATGAGAGGATAACATTAGAATATACCCAAAAGATCTAGGGCTTAATGTGGTGTACTGAATAGAACTTTCTCAAGATAGGGGTAGGGTGTAATGAGGTGTAATGGATAGAACTATCTCAGGATAGGGATAGGCTGTAATAGGGTGTAATGAGGGTGACTGGATAGAACTAGCTAGATCAAGATAGGGATAGGTGGCATACTTTGTAAGTAAAGTAATGAACTCTTGAGTTCCTAATGTCACAGAAGAAGTAAGTAACATGTAGTTATAATTAGATTAAAAAATCGATGTATTGCAGATCCACTTCGGTGGCCTAGTGGTATAAGGCAGGCGTATCAAATACGTTGCATAAGGAACACATTGAAAATTAAAAATACAAAGGTGGCCGTATTTTAATAAATTATAAAATTTCACATTTTTAAGTTAAAAGAATTCCAGTGTAGTACCTTACTACTACAAAAATAAAAGAGTAGGCCCTATGCAAAGCAATAAGAAATATAAAACCTTTTATCTACAGCAATGATATTAATGTCGGTCTTTAATCTTGAGTCTAAGTCTCTTTCATAACTGTCGACAAATGTGTGTTTGTAGACTGTAAGTCGATACCTTTCAGTTTTTGTTGTGCCGTTTAATGTGAGAAAACATATTGTTAACATACGTAAAACAAAGTAAGCTAAAAACTGATTCTTATAGTAAGCCAACATTTCGACCACTCACATTAATTGAGAATAAATCAAATCTGGCATTTTATAAATATATGTATTACTTATAAAGTTTACCTAAAAAGTTATCAAAATCTTCCAATGATACTTCCTTATATAATACTTTATAATTTATACTACTGATTAAATGGTTTAAGAATGTAAATACAATCATAATATTTTTTATGCCATTGTGGCAACATTAGTTTCCAGTTATCAAATATCGAACTTCATATGAAAATCAGACTCTAGCCTATATACATCACGCTATCTCATCAGCGAGCTAAGCAGTGCCGAAAAATCCTGGTGTAAGCAGTGAACATGCATCGTGCCTGGTATTGCGGGTACATAATATTGAACGTAATATGAGCTGGGGTGTAGAGGGGGAGGGGGGTTAAGTCCATATTTTTCGTGAATCCTCGTATGTGAATAAAACACCGCTCTCGACCGGGTTTCATTCTTTTCTAACACTTGAAATTGTCGAATGTGTTGATATATTGTTTATTGGGATTGAATCCGCAGGCAAATGCTAATATTTAATTTAGTATATTGAATTAAATAATAAAAGAAATTGTGGTTTGTAAAAGCGTTTATTCAAAAAAATAAGTTAAGGGAGGAATATTTGTGTGGTAGATACACAGTATTTAAGAAAACACTTCAATCAAAATTTAACTGAGAAAGTTAGTCCAGTGCCAGTGATATTTGGTTCCATCTAGAGGTTAAAGGAGTAAATCCTAGTCATCTGCATGGAGTTTGGTTTTCCCATTACAATTTACCATCCTAAAGCTAAGAGAATATTCTAAAATACTGCTTCAAATCTTACTTTATTCATCATGTTATCTTATATAAGCCAGTTTAAGTCATTAAATAGTCAGTGCGCTGTGATTAAAGTGCAAACCTATTAAAGTAAGGTATTATAATAGTGCTCACATATATATATGTATATAATTATATATATAATAATGACGATCAGTCAGACTATCAGTATTAATAAAATAATAATTAAAACTGACAGTCTGATTGATCGTGTAGGGGTACTACAAGAGTTTGCTCTGTTTTTCAGAAAGAAAAAACACTGGCTCAAATTTGACAAATTTGAGTCTACCATTATGGAGGCATTGGTGAAATTGAATGACTTAGTGGATGAAAGTGATCCAGATGTAGATATGCCTAACATCATACACGCCTTCCAAACAGCTGAGCGTATCAGAGCCGAGTATCCCGATTTAGATTGGTTTCATCTTACGGGACTCATTCACGATCTTGGCAAGGTTAGGCCAAATACTTTAAGGATGCTTGAGCGAAGGAGATGTGACATTAAAGTATTGTGATGGATTAAATTACAAAGCTACTTGTTTATTACGGTTATAGCCACATCTAAATATCAAATTCTTTAAATTAAATAATGGCACCTGCACACAGGAATATATCCCATGACCTTTGGCTTAGTGCGCCAATGCTCTAATCACTGAACTATCCAAGAAACATCCCGTGCTCAAGGTCATTCTTCACTCATATTTTAAGGTAGAGTCTGTGATTGATGTGTGGAAAATAATAGCCTAACTATTTAATCAATCATGAAATGCGCACTCACGCAATTATAATTGTTTATTTGGCAGCATAAAGCCAAGCCGAGTTGAAGATGGCTGCGTTATTTGATAGCTCGCGATCTTAATTTATCACACATTTGTATCCAACGATTTCTGTACGCCCATCACAGACTCTGCCTTAAAATATGAGTGGAGAATGACCACGGGCATGGAACGCTCCTGGACAACTCAGTGATTAGAGCATTGGCGTACTAATCCAAAGGTCCCGGGCTCGATTCCCGTGCCCAGGTATCATTTTTCACTTCAAAGAATATTACGGTATTTGTTTAATTTGCCACCCTTGTCTTTGTACCCGTTCAGATTTTACGCATACATTAATTGTAAAAATGATCAACCTCTTTTTCCAAGGGTTAGCGCCCTTGACTATTGATCTAGAGGTCCTGGGTTCGACTCCCGGCGGTACCATAGGTATTTTTCCAGAAAGGGAAACTGTGCCTACTATCACCATGATCTCGTTAATTAGGATTAAGTTATGTTTAAGATCAATACTGGTTCCACATCTTCATATTCGCCATCATCACATCATCTCATTGCCAGTACGACGTCTATACAACATCCAAGGTACAACCTGGACCACTTCTGTTCCCACAGTGCGGCTAAAAGTCTACATATAACTTGACCGTACTAGATACTGCATATCTCACAGACAAATAGGCCAGACGTTTAAAAACTAAAGGAGTTAAGGATAATAATATGAGAATTTTGGAGACAGTGTACCTGAATTTTCGTGAATATAAAGTGGGATACTATTTAGGAAGAACCACCCTAAGCACACCCAACCGGGATTAGAACCACCACCTCTCTGTTACCATCCCTTTAGTCTAAGATGAGAATGACGCGTTAGACCATGCAACTATCGATGTGGATGATGATCAGGTCTCGGATTTGATGACCCAAAAAATTAAATACCTATTAAATTACTTAAACGTTTTTAAAATATTACTTTTTATTTACAAAAATGACCAAAATATATTAACCAAAACTCGTAATGAATGCACGAGACTAAACCAAACACGCATTTTTTCAAATGAATAAACGGACATAATATATTATATGCAATGAAAAGTCCTTAGCAACTAACACTCGCATCCTACTGAATATAATATTGATTTACTAATATCTGCTTCAGACTCCAAACACAACCCTCTTCAGTTTAGTAGCAGCCTCACCAGAAATGTATATTTTAAAACCATACAGATAAAGAGGATAAAAAGTTCACCATCTTATAATTCCGAAAATCATGTGCTTTAAAAAAAGTATCTGTTGGTATATACATGCATTTATAAAATATCAAAGGTAGGCAATTAAAGAGTATACTTATTCAAAAAACGACTTAAAAATAGCGCAAATCCAAGGAAATTTGATCTAAAAACTCAAAATGACAAAAAATTACCATAACCTAGAAAGAGGTGTTTTCACAACAGCACAGAATTTATGTACACATGAGAAATACATTTTTTCCGCTGAACACCTACTTTAATTTTAGGTAAAGAAAAGGCGTTGGCCTTAACTAAATAGATACGATGATATTATTATTATTTTTATTTCTATTATTAGTTAAGCGTGATTATATATCGGAAAATGTGTATGTACGTGACTCTATCCTCCATTTATCCTGAAGAGTAACACAAGCCTAACTTGCATTATTCCATTAGGAAGGGAACAGACAGGGTCCACAGAGACCAGGCTTCACCAACATTTTTTCAAGGTTGTTTTAACTTTATTTTTCTTTATCTTTATTTTATAAAATATTTTGGAAAAAATATGATAATGAAGTGGAACATCATTCTATACAAGCAGTGAATTATTGTATTCGTTATACAGTATGCAAGTCAATATTATTCATTCCTCACTCCAAACGTCACGAGAGGACTGTACCATTAATAGAGTGACTGAATATGGGAGCTGAGCAGGGAAAACGAAGCCTTCTCTTTCTTTATCATTAAATTTTTAAAATAATATCCATATTAAAATGTCAGCCTTTCTTTAATTCAATTTACAGTCCTTTCTTAAGAGGGCGGCTACCTCAAAGGTAAGGCAACTTCAACAAGTCGATTGTGGCATGTTAAGAACCTGGAAGGTACGTGAAAGTAAGTACCTTTCCTGGCAATATTGATAAGCCCTTTCACTCTCACTGATAGAAATTCTTGAGTGCTGATCTAATCGGTCAGTTCAGAGAGTGCACGTTAAATACCTCAAATAAATAAATACAATATATAAGATCTGAACAATAATTTGTCAAATATAAATTTTATATAATTTTCTTAGATTCTGGTTTATATTGTAGTTTATGAAGCATTTAAATTATAAATAAAGTGAAAAATCTATTTCAGTCAATTCTGATATGGACATGTGTATATTTTTAGGTGATGGCTTTTTATGATGAGCCTCAATGGGCTGTCGTGGGTGATACTTTTCCAGTGGGCTGTGACTGGGGAGATTCCATAGTCTACAGAGATACCACCTTTAAAAATAATCCAGATGGCAAAAATCCTAAGTACAAGTAAGAGCTTTTTATTTTCGACTTTGTTTTAACCGAACAAAGAAAAATAAGGTTATATTGGTAAGTACTTATTTGTGTTCTCTAGATGAAAAATTAAATTATTTAGTCTTTAAAAATAATTTGATCTACTCAGTGTGTGTGTGTGTGGGGGGGGGGGGGGGGGACCTGGTGGTCTAAGGGTAAGGTGTCGGACTTCTGTGTTGGGGGGGTCTGGGATTCAATCCTCGCTACCGGCACTGGTTTATCTGATTGCCAAACCCTTCCTTCACCTCTGACAATACGTGTATTAAGCACAACTTGTGAATGTTTGTTTTAACGAAATTATTGTTGTTCTCTATGGTAGTGAAACATGGTTTCTTGCCTTACATTACGAAAATAAATTTAGGGTGTTCAAAAACAAGGTGCTCAGGGAACTATTTGGTTAAAAAATTGATAATGATCCTAGAGAGTGGAGGAAGCTAAATAATGATGAATTACTTACCCTGTATTCATCACAAGACATTGTTAGGATAATCAAGTCTCATAGATTACGGTGGGCAGGATATGCAGCGTGAATGGGAAAATCTAGAACCGTGTTCAGGGTATTAACTGGGAAACCCAATGGGAAGAGACAATTGGGAAGACTTAAACGTGGATGGGAGGATAACATTAGAATAGACCTGAAAAAGATATGGTGTAATGAGGTGGTCTGTATAGAGCTAGCTCAAGATAGGGATAGTGTTTAATGAGGTGGAATGGTTAGAACTATCTCAAGATATGGATAGGGGGCGTTGATCTTTCGAGTTCCTAATACCATAAAATAAGTAAGCATGCCTGACCTAGGGCACGGACATACTTACGACCTGGTCACCACGACAAAAACGCCGTGACCAGGACGCCAAAACGTCAAGCCATGTTATTTACAAGAAAGACCCAAAGTCGTTCACGTTTGCGAACAATTCGCTATCGCTAGGTTGTAGTCGCTTAGTATGGCCACCCTCATAATTATATAGAAAGGCATTGCGTGCTGCCATTCTGGCTGCGGCGTTTTTGTCGCGGCAACCAGGCCACAAGTATCTCTCATTTTAATAACTCAATCATGAGGCAATAAACGTTTCAATTCATGTTATAATTACAAACAAATTTAAAAATAATAAGCTAAAAATGAAATTAATCAAAGATCAGCCAAAGAAAGACCAACAATATTTTTAAATCAAATAAATATAAAAGCTTCTTATGTGTTTGGTTAATTTTTTGTATGAATCACTCATGAATTATCAAAGCGAATCAATTAGCTATTCCTAAATAATAGCGTTACACAAAGAATAGAAAAGAGGTTAAGTTATATATTTTCCTTATAATGTTAACACGTAAAAACACGTAAATAATGTTCAAAAATATTTTAATTTAGTTGATTTAAAAATCAAGCTATGATTATATCGTTGGAAGGATCATATATTTCTGATAAATACTGCAATATTAAATTATTACATCTCATTATTATGCTATTAGAAGATCAAAATTGAATTAATATTTCAAGTTATCAAAGTTTTTATTTACTATAAAGGTCTTTAAAGGCCCGTTTCTTAATCAGGATATCTAACAAAAAGTGTCTGCTTAAGAGCTAGTGTCAATGAAGTCTAATAGTATTATTTTAATAGAGATCTAGTGGCTATAGATATTCCATAACAGGTGGATTAAAAGGAGCAATGGAACCAAAAGTTTTAATGTTGGCACTTTGTATTTTATTTTTACATACAGAGTGATTCAAAAGGTTAGGTCAAAACTTAGGGAGCGTATAGAGTGACTTGGGTAGAACAACCTTATAATAGACATCTATGTCCTCCGAAGTAATCCTGAGTCAGACGAGGCCATTGAAGGTGGGGAAGTCTAATTCATTTCTGCTGAAATAAGCATACTGTACTGTTCTCCTACTAGCTTAACCTTGAATTACAAACAGGGACCTAGCTTTTACCCCTGTCCGTAGACGTCATCATTGAATTTTGCAGCGTTGTCCGAATGAGCCCCATATTTTTTAAATTATTTCATAGAAAAAACTGCTAATACTTTTTATTTATTTGTTTGCATCAATTTTTTGCCTGGGTTTTCACAATTATTATTTACAGTAACTGATTATATCACAATGTGGTCCAATAACTCTTTTTTTAAACTCTACGAGATGTTTGTCATTCTGTTTTAGTACAAAGTTTGGCATGTACACAAAGAACTGTGGACTGAAAAATGTAACCATGTCATGGGGACATGATGAATATATGTATAGAGTTCTCAAACACAACAAATCCACTTTGCCTAAAGAGGCTCTTTACATGATCAGGTAAGTGTGATAGATATTCCTAATAATGTTTGAACTGAATTCTACGTATCTATATTATTATTATTAGTATCATCATTATGATTTATATGCCTGTCGACACAATGAGGTCATTAGGTCCTTTCGTCTCTACAAATCAGTGGCCAGCAATATATTGCTACATCATCCTTTTTCGAGTAACCCGAACGGGTAGTAAGACTCGATGCTAATAGTAATAATAATAATAATTTTTCGAGTAATGTTCAATGTTCATAGATGTTTATTACTTTAAAGTTTATTTTTAAACTGTTAAACCTAACGTAACTAATATATATTACTCTATGTTTTACCACTATTAAGCTAGTTTCAAACTCTCTTTTAAAACATATGTTACTAGAGTTATTCAAATAGACATGATTTTACAAAACTGATAGCTTATTGTAATATTAATAATTTAAATATATTTCTGTGTTGGTTTTATAGTTGCAGCTTTGGTATGTTGAAAACATATGACATCCCCATTAATCTTTGTTCCATATCTTGGGTGACCACTTGGTGACTAAAAAGGAATATATCAATTAATTACGATGTATCTTGCTTTATTTTATTTGTATTCATGGCACATTCTTACGAATGAATGCAAAATGTAACTTATTAATCTAATGGAGAATACTAATATGTTACTGAAATTATATTGCAATACTTGAGGGTGCCACTTATTTAACGTGAAATATCATCATACTGCAGTATTTTTAAAATATGTAAATGGCAGTTATAAAGCTTCAAAACCACTTAAAATAATCGAAGTTATTTTCAAATTTCCTGTTTTGACCCTGTTAACTATTTACGTTATTGCTTTGAAGAGAGCTAGTTATGATTCTACCATTATTCCTGAAACGCCATTAAAAATTATTAAATTTCAACCTTTTAAGGGTTATTTTAAATTTGTAGATCTTAAAATATAAAGATGTTAATTCCATAGAGGTATGATGCTGCTTTCCCTATCCATTATGGCTTAAACCATACTATGAAATAACCAATAACTTCTTAAATAACGAGAACTTTATGGGTGTCTGCAAAATATCTCACGCTTCAGTAGGTGGTCCCATTAACGACTTTGCCTGCCTACTTAGTGATTTCAAAGTTATTTTGAAAAGTGGGTTGCATCTTAACTTGACGCACTTAAGCACTCTAAGCACTATCACACTTAGATATCAATGTACGAAATAGAAAGAGTTGGAAGAAAATGAGCAGTTCACCTTGCAATGGTCCTTGTATATGTGCTAATAATAGTTTCCATCTTCCTCTGACGTATAAACACACTCGCTTCATTATTTGCGCCTGAACAGCATTGACTTGCATTGTAGATAGATATACGCTTCCGCGTATTATTTTAATACAAATCCTGGCAGGAAGATTCCGATTGGCCAATTTCGTTAGTAAGCCAAGTTACCTAGGCTGTAAACGATTTCTTTTAAATACGTTTACCAAAAAAACTAGTCTTAAGTAAAAAAATACTTTTGTGACAATGTATGACTATTTTTAGAATTATTTAAGAATGTATGAGATTTATTTCAATGTTATATCTTTAAAACCTGCCGAATAAAACGTAAATACAGTAACATGGGATATTCTATTTCTACTTCCTACTATGTCACAAGCTCACAGGTAGGCAACGGCTGAATATTTCCCCCCTTGGCAAGTGCAGAATGTCGAAGCTAGCATTATGAAAGAGGCTTTCTGTTGTTAACTCAGTTCCGAGAGGGGATTTGACGTACAGCTAACGTACACAAATCGTCTTATAGCAACACACTTTGTCGTGAATGAATGTAGATATTTTGATGCTGTTAATATTAACGATTTAATTGTTCATACCAAATCATTTTGGTTTGCAGATACCATTCTTTCTACCCTTGGCATTCAAGTGGTGACTACATGTACCTATGTGATGATGAAGACAAGGAGATGTTGAAATGGATCCTCACGTTCAAGTAAGCTAACTTTAGGAGATTATTATAAATAAATCTACCACAATAAAAATTTATAATAAACAAACAATTTCACTTCGAAAAATATAGGTGTATATTAGTATTTGATAATGTTTACGAATTATGTTTTTCTTAAATTAATAAAATAAGGTTGACTCTTAGTTAGAGTTGATTCTATACAAAATAAATAGAAGTAGGCCCTACCATTACTTAACCTGATATTCAGTGGTTAAAATTGGGTTGTTCTTTATTTAAAAATTGATTACTTAATTATTCACACCCAAAATGTATCACATTTTACCAAACTACAATACATTTATTTTATTTTCTCTATCAAGTGTTGAGATTTGACTGGTTTTATTGCATTTTCAGCAAATTTGATTTATATTCAAAATGTGAAGTAGTTCCAGACATAGAAGCACTGATGCCATACTACCAGAGCCTGGTCGACAAATATCTTCCTAGAATTATAAAGTGGTGAATTATTCCAAATATAAAATATGTCAACTGCAAGTGTGTGTAAAATACATGTAATAAATATTCACGTTAAAAATGTAACATGAAATTTTAACGAGTTTTTGATCACACTGATTAGATTGTTGTAGGGTTTTTTTCAATTAAAAAGATAAATGAAGCTATTTATTTTATCAATGGCAATCCAAAATGTCAACCTTGATCATATATGTTTAGTAATTGTGTTAAAATTGTTGTAGATATAATTTGGTTTTTTGTGCCACATATTATAAAATTTGATTTTTTGATAACATATTTGAATTCCTTAATTTTAGAACGAAAACTCACCTATTTGCATACATACTGAATATTGCTAGTATTATTAGCAAATGTTATTTTTGATTTAAAACACTCTCAGCCATTTCATGGTTAATCTAAATAAAGAAAGGCTTATTCTTTACTAGTGTGTATTTAATGTGGAGCCGTGTTCAATTGATATGTATAAACTATGTTTTTGACATTCGTCTAAAATACATCATTATTATCAATGCATGGTATTTAAAAAAAATATCTTAATTTTGAACTTTGGTATTTCATTATTTATGTATTATTAAATATATTTTATTTTCATGCAGCTTATAATAGCAGTGTTTGTATGTTTTAATATTCTGTGTGTATATTTACAATACAAACATTTACAAAACAAATTTTTTAATATCTAATATTTGACATTTGAATTTGTTAGGGGAACCACCTACTTGAAGATATATCTCCCAATACTATCATATTTCTAATGGGAATGGCAGCTCTGTAGCTTAAAAACACTAGAGCAATATTAAATTATACTATAATATGTATTGTGAGCCTGTTTAAAATAGCTTTATTAGTTCAAGGAAGGTGGTATCAAAATTGCTAGCATATTACTTTGATATCAGAAATGCGATATTTCACGTTTAACGTCGTTGAATGGGGGTTAATTTCACCTTTTCAGTATTGTTCTTTTACACATTTTAAAACTTGAAATGTAAGCTATTAATTCATGTGTATCACAAACTGATAAGGTATGGTTATCCACAGAATCAGTCCTCAGCGCTGAATCAAATTAAATTAAGTGAAAAATGACAACCTGAACACGGGAATCTAACCAGGAACTTTCACCAGCTATCGCATATAGACTCAATACACCAATAACTAGTGAAAGAGGACCCCAGATACAAGATGAATCATGATGGCTCTGTGGTAGAGTATTGGAGCTCAAAACGAAAGGCCCTGGGTTAGATTCCAATCTCAATATTGTCATATTTTACTTAATTTGAATTAAAATGTAATGTTTGTAATTATATAGATTCATTTTGGCCTAAAATTTAGAAATAATAACCACGTCTTAAGCATCTCATTATTTCTGGACATCTGCAATGCGCCTTAGCCCTCTGGTAAATGGCTTTCATCTATACTAATATTATACAGAGGAAAGATTGGATTTTTTGTTTTTTTGTTTGTAATGGATAAACTCAAAAATTACTGGACCGATTTTAAAAATTCTTTCACCAATATAAAGCTACACTATCAGCGAGTAACATAGGCTATATTTTATTTTGAAAATTTAATTTATTCCTCATAAAAATGTCGATAGTTTTATTGACATAATCTGGCTTAGAATTACGTTTCAGAGAAAACGTTTCCATTTGAAATCTGTAACTATGGGGGTGGGGGGGGCTTCTTATATAAATCTTATACTACAGTGGGTCACAGGTAGTGCGGGGGGGGCAAGTGAGGGCCTTATAAATCTTATAACACAGTGGGTCATGGGCAACGCCGTGCGGGATTGTCTAGTTAGTTATAAAAAAGGACCGGATTCTGATGACATGTCATTTTTTATTTTTTACATCACAGAAAATGCTCATGTGCACATAAACTCTGTTCATGATACTCTGATTCTAATAATGTATCATTTGTAGGTATTTTTCTGGTCTTTTTTTTATTTTGTATTTTCAGATCATATTTTGATGCTTTGAATCACTTTTTAGTCATCTTTTTGTATTAATGTTGAATAACATCAATATTTTGTGGATCCCTCAATATTAAAATATAATATTTTCCACTAAGATAATGGTGACAAAATAATATAGCCTAAGCTTCATATAAATTTTGAACACACTGTTACTTTTGTAGTGGAAAATCCAAATTCCTGGTGAAGCACTGCAACTCAGATGGAAATATTTATGTGAGAAGGGGTAGCTATTGCTTCTGAAGCCAGAATTTGTAAATCAATGTTCATGTTTATAAAAACGCAAGAGTTTATCTACTAAAGGTTTTTCATTGCACACTGATCTATTTTAGTTTCAATCTATAAAGGGCTTCTCTGATCTATTTGCGTGCATTGATTACGTGTTTTTATTTACATTTTTAGGTAATTTTTTTGTAAAATTTAAGTTATTTTCTAAGCACTTTTAATGTCATTATATTGACAATTTTTTGAACATTTTTATCTTATCAAAATTCAGTCTTTGGATGTAATAGAATTCCTGCATATTATTATTGTCACTGTTGTTCTGTTGATAGCTTCTCATCTAGACAAATTATATTTATATATTTTTTGGCTAGCTTTATTAACTGATTATCAACAGTTTTCTCGGGGTTGAAGTTGCAATCCAGCGAGTTACCATAGGTACCGCTCTTGCAACTTTGCCCGCAAGGTTGTTGCTAAATGAAAACAAACATTTACTCGAATCATTAAGCAAGCGCCTACACTCTTCCTGTGACCTTCATCGAAACTCAAATGATTACAAATAAGCATTCCGACCACACCGTTGTATTATGACTGAGCTATATTATTTCGTTATGCTAAGACATGCGTTGTTGGGTTTGAACGCTGGTAAATGTCCCAGAGAGGTTTTCCAGTTAAACATTCTTTTTTTCATTTATTTGACTTAAATAACGTTTACTTTCTGGACTGACTGATTATATCAGGACACGAGAAGTTCTATGACCGAGAGCGAAAGGGCCTACCAATTTTGTCAGTAAAGATATTTTCACATACATTCCAGGGTTTTTAACATACCACAATCAACATGGGACAGACGGGCTTTACTTCCACTCCGAAGGAATTTGTGCTACGGATTTTTAAAGCTCCAGAAAAATTCATCGACTCCAACTGGGTTTGAACCCATGAACATCGTGTCATGAGTAGAGCACTTTACCCCAAGATCACTGAGGTTGACTCCAGTTAAACAGAATCTAAGTACCTTACTTAATGGCATACGCATCGGTGGGCACGTGGATGAAATGTTATACTCATCTGATCTGGTTTTCCAGTGACCGGGAGTTTGAAGTTTGAATTGATGGATCGTGTAGTGATATTAATTATTACATTATAGTATCAAAGTACTGTAATCTTAAACATTTCCAACCTCGAGGTTATGCTGAATCTTTACGTTTAATGTGTGTCCGAATCCAAAAAAGTGAATTTTACCACTCCGCCTGTCCCCATGTATGTCTGTCCCTTGCCATGGATCCAAAATGGTTTCATGGATTTTGTTCAAACGTGATAGCTAAATTGTATAGAGCTATAACTCAGGACTATTTTTTGTTGACACTACCTCAAATTATGGTTAGTTTACTGAAGAGTGGCTAAAGCGATTTTGTTTAAAATGAATACCTAGAGAGTAGTGTATCTCCCAAATAACACTGTATATTGATTTTTGGATTAAAAATTCGTTAAAGGGTAGCTATCCGCCTTGGTGGCGTAATTAGCTAACGCACTAGTTTCGTGTTGAGCTAAACTGTCGAGGACGGGAAGATCGAGGTTCGAATCTCACTTGGATGACCTAAGGCTGGTTTTTCCTAAATGGTTTTCCACTACCCCTCCACGCAAATGCAGGTTCACTTCCTCTATATTCAACCTTTCCAATTCCTAACACATTAGCGTAGTCGGTATTTAAGCGTATAAGCCGAAAGGGTAGTAAGATGCGGTGCTAATAAATAATAATAATAATAATAATAATAATAATAATAATAATAATAATAAGATGATGTAATTGTTTTTGAGGAAAACTTATTAAAGGGCAATTTACTGAAAACCTATTTTTGAAATTTTTTTGGAAATTTTCTTCAAAGCTATAATAATGTACAATATGAGAAAGCTTGTGCGATTGTGTCGTACCATTTATTTTAAATAGTGTTCGACTTTTGCTCTTCAAATATATATTATATATATATATATATATATATATATATATATATATATATATATTTATATTTAAGAAGAAGATGTATATATATTCTTCTTAATTCAACAACCCAATGGTTGGTATGATGTTATTTCTATCCATTCGACCATTCAAAGCTATACATGCACTCAGCACTTCGACTGATTAGTGCTGCCTGCACCATCTGGAAGAACCCACATGTACTAGAGGAATTCAGAAAGTGTGGAGGTTCCTTATTGCCTTCAAAGCTAAATTTATACAAGCAAGCACAAAAGAGCCTACCAATTTTGCTAGAAAGGTATTTTCACATGAATTCCAGGGTTCTCTTACATGCCACATTTGACATGGGACCGACGGATTTACTTTTCCTCTGAAGGAAGTTGTGTCATGGATTTTTATCGCTCTAGAAAAATCTGTCGACTACGGTTACATACTTATGTACAAATTTGTTATACCAACCTCACATAACGATGTCCTCAAACTTTGCAAATTCTCAAATGTTGTATTTGTATGACGTTTATAAAAATAAGAATATCGTTTAATTCTATGTTGGTTTATTATAAGGTTTACATGCCACACAATTAAAACATGTTGCCCACGAACCACAATTGTGATATGCCCGGTTTGGACTGCCGATAACAGGGGTTATCCTGATCAGGTGTACTGAATGTGGCTATGGTACTCCACTCTCCCTCCACGAAAATGATGGTACACTTCCTTTAAATTCAACCTTACTCTTTCCTTACCCATTGGTGTAATTAGTACAAATGCGCGCATAAGCAGGACGGGTTGTAAAATGCCATGCGAAAAGTCAAAAACATTCTCCGATGAACAAATTGCTATCGTTCTATCAAAATTAAACTAATCAAACTAATCAAAGTCTCGAAAGGATTATTAATATATTATTAATACACTAGGCGCACCAAAAAAAACTTCTTTGCCAAATCTTTACTTGTAGTCCCCTAAAGAAATTCAAACATGAATATACAGGGAACTTAAAGATTACCGCTTTAACGCTATCAACCACTGCAAGATCCACAGGGAGAAATGATAGGCCAAAAATGTAAGTACCTTTAAATTTGTAATGACCGCCTGTGTGTTTTAGTGGTCATGGTTACTGGATACAGATCCAGAGATCCCATGTTCAATCCCTGGCGCTTCCAGAATATTTCTGTGAAACAGTGGGTCTGGAACGGGGTCAAACTCAGCCTCTTAAGGACAAATGAGGAGCTACTTGAATAAAGAGGTAGCAGCTCCTGTCTATAAAACTGATATTAACGGCTGGAGGGTTTGTTGTGCTTTGCTCTATCTGCAATTGTTGATACTATTATTGATAACAGTGGCGGTCGTTCAGTTGGTATAGCTTGATGGTGGGCTTACACAAAGGAGATTTTCTTTTTAAGTTTTCATTCCTTACAATTCATTTGTGAGTTTAAAGTGACCTTGGGAATTAGGGACGTTTCCTACCCTTGACTTGATTTGAAAAGTCTTGAAATGAATTTGGGGTCAACAAGAGGTAAAATTCCAAGGATTAAGACCCACATAAATTAGGTAGGCCAAACAGTGTAGTAGGACACAAATTCGTCACGAAATGATGTCATCACTCGGCTTCATAGATGTAAGTAAACATTTGTTTTCCACTTAGTCTTTGACATAAATTATTGAGTGCCTGCCTTATTTGAGCACTCACATACAGGCACATCAATGAAGCTGTTGAAATGTGACCGGGTCCCTATGCATTTTATCTTGAAGGTAGGTAAGTAGACCCTCACACTATAGGTAATATGCGGGCTAAGATCACTTGAAATGAACGCCATCGAGTAGGTCACGTATCTTAACACGGTCAGGGCTAGACGCATCGCAAGGCTGATCTTAAGAGGTTTAATATACTATTGGGACAGGAATGGGAAACGTAAAATTTAGAGGGAATGTAGACATGGTTTCCTTGAAAGAGAGTGGAAAACCAGTTATAAAAAAATCTCAGTACAACCGGCCAGAATTCGAAATTGACCTAACCGTGTCACCCAGAGTGACAGACTAGACAAGCTTGACATTTAGTCCACGTGCCCACCGATACAGGTATTTTTATGTTGACCAGGGGCCAGATACATAGTCAAACTTAGTACTCCTTAGACCCAATTTGGTAGCCGCATGGTCGAAGGCGTCACTCTCGCAGTAGACTAGACTGCTGATGACAGGGAGATTAATGTTCGAAGGGGACCTGGTGGTCTAGGGGTAAGGTGTCAGACTTCTGTGCTGGCGGCCGGGGTTCGATCCTCGGTCCCGGCACAGATTTATCTGATTTCCAAACCCTTTCTACACCTCTGACAAGACATCTTGTGAATGTGTGGAATGCCAGGTCGCCACCGTGGTTCGGATTCCACGTTAAACTGTAGGTCCTTCATTTCATCTCACAATCACCCTACCATTACACATTAGCGTAAGTGCGTACAACCCGAACGGGTAGTAAGACGCGGTGCTAATAATAATAATTAATGTTCGTATCTCGGTCGGATGTACTGATGGTGGTTTTCCAAAATGGTTTTCCACTCTCCTTCCACGCAAATGCAGTTACATTTCCACTAAATATAACCTTCCTTATTCCTTAAAAATTGACGCAATTAGTATATAAGCGTATAACCCGAACGGGTAGTTAGACACGGCGCCAAAAAGTACTCAAGTGAGGCGCTATATCAAACACAAGACACCTACCCTCACCAGAATGGAATAGGCCTGTTTCTTACACGAAACTAGCCCACGAACATTATCATTTCACACTTTTATAAATCATGGGCAAATGCTTTGCTGATATAAAGTTCATGTGGAAAAAGGCTCCATATAGACTTCAATAATAATCAAATTAGTAATGTGTAGAGGCTTAAAGGGGTTGCCCACTTGATAATTGAGCATTATTACAGACGATCATAATTCCCGCGTTGTTTAAGAAGTGTCGACCTTGGTGGTATTGGGGTAAAGTGTTTGCTTCATGACCCGAAGATCGTGTGACAAGGCAAAGACGATTTTACTTCCCATTTAGAAAAAAATATGCTACAGATTTTTATAGTTCAAGAAAAACCCATCGTACCTGGCTGTAAGATAGGTTTTTCTTGAACTATAAAAATCCGTAGCATATATTTTTCTAAATGGGAAGTAAAATCGTCTTTGCCTTGTCAATTGTGGCATGTAAAAGAACCTTGGAAGGTATGTGGAAATATCTTTCCTGGCAAAAATTGGTTAGCCCTTTCACTCTCGCTCATAAAAATTCTTGTTTGCTGATATAATCAGTCGGTTCAGAAAGTGCACGTTAAATACCTCTATTAAATAGAAATAAATAAATATTTAAGAAGTGGTATGTTATTTAAAATAGGGTCCAAGCCAAAATGGATGGAAAAGATATCAACATGCCCCTATCTTATTAGAAACCTTACATTTTAAGTTTTGGGATTTAAATAAAAATTACGAAAAGCTCAAGTCAACTCATTTTCAACGATGCTTAACACGAAATGTTTCAGTTCAGAGATCAAAATAGGTAAATTGTTAGTGAAACAGTCGACATCAGTGGTCTTGGGGTTAAATACTCTCTCCAGGGCCTGATGTTCGTGGGTTGAAATCCAGCCATGGTTGATGGATTTTTCTTGAGCGATAAAAATTTGGTAGCGCAACTTCCTTCGGAGTAAAAGTAAAACCATCGGTCCAACATCAATTATGAAATTTAAAAGAACCCTGGAAGTTATGAAAAAATACCTTTACTGTCAAAATTGTTGAGCTCATTCGCTCTCGCTCATAGAATTTATCATGTGCTGTTGTAATCAGTCGTTTCATAAAGTGAACGTTAAATACACCAAATAAATAAATGTAAGTGAAACAGATTTAGCCTGCCCCAAACAAATAATGTTAGGTTTTGATAAGTTCAAAACAGAAAATTATAATTTTATGAAAATTGAAAAATGACACCTGGACACGGGAATCGAACCCGGGACCTTTGGCTAAGTACGCCAATTCTCTTACTACTGAGCTATACAGGATTGGTTCCATGCCCAGCGTCATTCTTCAGTCATATTTTAAGGCAGTACTAAACCAAAGGTCCCGGGTTCGATTCCCATGTCCAGATGTCATTTTTCAATTTTCAGAATATGATATCTAGATGGAATAATCCTCACTAAAAAGCATAAATAATAGCTTTGGCTATTTGATTCAGAAAATTATAAGTTAATTAAATATTGTTTTTTTAAATTTTGAAGCTTCAGAGCTCCCACCTTAAAAAAAAAAAGTACTGCAGTGTGGGGATATTTCCCTTCAATTAGGCGGTGATTAATGAGCCTGGTCTAAGTTTAGATAATTGATAATGTTGACCTACCTAGAAATATATTTTCTAAACTTTGTTCCTATTAAAATATTTTATTTTTATAAGGTTGCGCCTCTTCTAGGTCAGTCAGTAGCGTGTATACCTACTGAGCTAGGGGTCCCGGGTTCAATTCCCAGAATGGCCAAAAAATGTATCATTGGTGAAATGTGGATTTCCCCTTTCACATTGATGAATTAACGGGCGTGGGCTAAAAGTTTGTGACTGTTCTAGATTTTTGTTAGTTTATAAGTCGTGTGCTGTTATAATCAGTTGTTTTGGAAAGGTACACTTTAAATAGCCCAAATAAAAAAAATAGCATGACCAATTGGCATTTTGTTTGTCTGTTTACCCGGACATTTGTTCTGCGGTAACTGCGGACCAATTTTAGCAAAATTTGGCAGGGACAATGTTTGGACATCTGAACAATCTATGCACATCTAGTTTCGATCTGGTTATCCGTTTCAAGATGGCGCCATCTCGAAAATCTATTTGTCTGTTTATTCCACGATAACTCCTAAACGAGTGGACCAATTTTAACTAGATTTGGCAGGAAAATACGTTGAGCCTAGGCCAAACGATGTTTGAACATATTTTTTCAATTGGCTCATCCGTTTCAATATGGCAGCAACTCGAAAGGTCTTTCATTTTATGGATCAACTCAAGTTATTTAAATTTATAATTTCGAGCAATCTATCTAGTACTTATGACGTATTTTTAAAAATTATGACACATATTGTTAGACAGACTTCCTAAACCACTAAAATCAAAGTTATTCTCTATGAATATACGCTTTTTACTATTGAATATAGTATTAATTGATTTTCTGTCCAACTTGATCACCAAGGAAATATATCTTCTTCAAATTCAAGAATAAATTATAGTAAATATTTTAATGATAAGAACATGGATGGAGAGAGGGCTACTGTTCACAAAACTATTAGTATAGTCTGATACTATATGCTTGATGTCTTATAGGTTATACTGCATGCAAAAATTTATAATTATATGCTACATTAGCTGTACGTTTTGTATTACCTTTTTAACGCCAAATTTTAAATTTATTACTCTGCCCTTAGGCCAAAATAAAAATTAAAAAATCCCGCAGATATCCAGATATGCGCCTATATATGTTTAAAGTTTTGTGTAGGTCCATCGATCATATATTTTAAAACTGACTATAAGGATTTGGTTCTAAATAAGTATCTAGGAGGTTATAATATTAACAATAATATATTTATTTTATGAAAATTCGGGTACATTTCCTCTGCATTGAACCTTTCTAGTTCCTAACAAAATAGTGTAAATTAGTACATAGGCGTGTAATCCTAACGGGTAGTAATACGTGGTGCTAATAAACGTGCACTTTCGGAACCAACTGAATATATCAGCACTCGACTCACTACTTGTTCAGGTTGAACGCATGTATGATAATTACTCTAATGGGGTAGATATGAAGAAGGAAGCCCTTTAGCGGTAATACACCTGCATTTGCTTGGAAGGAGGGGGGAGGGAAACTATTTAGGAAAGACTGCTCACAGTAGGCCCAACCGGGATTCAAACCTTGAACTCATCATCAGCCGGTCATACTAACACGAGAGCGATGCCTTTGACCATTCGGCCACTGAAGCGGATCACACAAATTATAAACCAAGTAAAATTTAGAATAGACACAATACCTAACCCCTGACCGTTAATTTATCACCGTGAAAGGGTAAGCCCCAATTTCACTAATTATACATTTTTTGGCTATGTCATTAATAGTATTAAGCATTTATTAAAATATAGGGGGGAAAAACCAATACAAAATGACTGAACAGTAGACCTCTCTCCATGTTCTTATCGTTACTGCAGTCTAACTAGTAATTCTGTGAACAGTAGACCTCTCTCCATGTTCTTATCGTTATTACACTCTATAACTCCCCTTTGGATTTCAAATTAAAATATCTCATGTAATTTTTCCTTGGCTTTGAAGAAGATATATTTCCTTGGTGATCAAGTTGGATAGAAAACAAATGAATAATATATTCAATAGTACACAATATTCATAGAGAATATCCATTGTTCACGCGGTTTAAAAAGTCATTTTTGAAATAGATGATAACATTTCTTGTACATTGTTCGACCAAGGTTTAAAGACTTTCCCTGCCAAATTTCGTTAAATATGGTAGACGCATATGACAGCTATCGCGGAACAAATATCCTGACAAACAGATGAAAGGCTAATTCTCAAGTTAAATCAGAATCTTGCAATGCTCGGTAAACTAAGAAATAGTTTTCAAAAATAGATATTTACTCTTTTTTTTTTCAGTTCAGTGCCACTAGAAGGGAAGGTAAATGAGTGCAAGTGGCTTACACCCACTTTTCTACACCGAAGTGGGGTGTGGAGGAAGGGAAGGGGAGGGAAGGAAGGGGAATAGCGGGAGGGGGGAAGTTATCACAACTAGCGATCGAGCGGTGCGCTACTAAAGACATACTTTAATAAGGTGGCAAGAAGCTCCTAAATTGTCACGCGTTATGTGAGTTGCTCACACTCCTACTGCCCGCCTGTCTGTCTGTCTTTCCCCTGTCTGATACTTTCTCCGCGATCGCCATCCATAAACGTAAGTTTTCTTCCGTTTTCAGTCGTGATCTACTTGTCTTCGGTGCAGGTTGCTTGGGCTAATCCATTTGACGGGTCCACATACACACACACACGTTCTTAAAGGACATCTCACGTGTGAGTGCTCGTTTGACATGCTACAGTAAGAACACGGTAGGAGATGTGTTTTAGAAAATACAAACAAGTTGGAAATTTTTTGTGGTCATTATTAACAAAATATATATAACGTTTTAGAAAACATTCTAAATTTATTTAAAATAAGACGTCTTATTAAGATAAAAGAATAATACTTTAAACTAAAGTATTTATTGTAATAAAAATTAATTAAATATTATTATTATTAAATTAATGTTGAAAATCAATAGGAATACTACATATTAATTTTTAACAGTAATGTATTATTAACGATTATTTTTACTAAAGATTAAAGTTTTTAATTTTTATTTTTTCACAACTTTTTTTATTTTCTATATGTATTCAATATTTTTGAACTTATTATAAAGTGTCGATATATTTGGTAACATTCAATTAATTTCTATTCGTTTAAAATTTTAACACTCCTTTGGCTTAACGTTTTATTTTATTATCTTAAAATATATAAAAATAATATTTAAATTTTAAAATTAATTATTATATCGATATTAATCAAATCTATATAAAGTGACATTTTCAGATCACATGAATGTTTGTGTAAATTAAAATATAACTTTTTGTAAATATCAGATACAGCTATTCTTACTGTGTTCTTACTAAATATATATATATATATTTTTAACGTTTTACTGCATCTGAAAAACTTAGTTATTTATTGTAAGCAAAGTTAGACATTTAAAAGGCACTTTCTAAACAAATAGATATATCATTTCAAGAATTATTAATTAATTTGACCTAAGAAAGCACAACTGACACCTTACCGTTGGATCAGGACAAAACTAAATACAAACACATATTACAGTTTATTCTCACATCACCAGTAATTGAATCAAGCTCAACTAAGCGTTGTAGTTGGCTCGAAAAATTATTATTTACTTTTATTTTATTGAGAAAGTTTACTTTGCATTCTATAAATATAATTTTATGACTTCATTTGATGGCAACTCCCTCTAAGCAAACAAATTTAGTATCATGAATACTCCCACGGAATATATTAGGTATTCTAAGCTGGTAATCAGCCTCTCCAATCAAGTATTATAACTAAAGTGATTCTGTGACTTGAAAGGGATATTATTATAACTTTATGATTTAATTTTTATGAACAAAATATTTGTATTATCTTGTTATAGTAAAAATACTTGGTTTTGTTTCTAAATAAAGGGAAACATAATTTAATTTTTCAATACTTGAATGTTTTGTTTAAAATTAAGGGTAGAACTCAATGTTATATATCAGTTTTTGGAATAATAAGTTGGTTTTTTTTGTTTTGTTTTTTATATTAGTTCAATTTTAACGTCAGTCGCAATCACATTGCTGGATGCTTGAACCAACTCTCTATAGAAAATTATTTTCCAAGCTTGCTTTTAATTTGTTGATGTAGATTATAGTTTTGCCAAACTTGGACACTAATTTCACAGACATGTCAAATAACTTATAATAGTGAAAGCGTATTTGTTTGTATATTATAGTGCCGTTAATAGAGGCATCTGACCCATTTTGGTGGCCGCATGGTCTAAGGCGCTACTCTTGTGTTTAGACCAGACTGCCGATGACGGGGAGATCGAGGTTATAATCTCGGTCTGGTGTAATGAGGGTGGTTTTTCCAAAAATGTTTTCCACTCTCCTTCCATGAAAGTGCGGGTACACTTTCTTTAAATATAACCTTCCCCATCCCTAAAACTACTAGCGTAGCTAGTACATAAGCGCATAACCCGAACTAGTCGTAAGACGCGGTGCTAAAAAATAAATAAATAAATAAATAAATATATATATATATATAGAGAGAGAGGGGGGGGTATCTGCACCAGTGGACACGTGGTCTAAAAGTCAGTTAGGTTCTTCTGGTCTGGTTTTCCGCTGATGCAGAGGCGAGGGTTCAAATCCATGGCAGGTGTACTAATGATGTGTTGTCTTTCTAGATCGTTTCTCACTCTCCCTCCACGCAAATGCAGGTATACTTCCTCTAAATACTTACTGACTGATAACTACTTCATTACTGTAGTTAAATCCAGATAGCCAGACGTATAGTAAGACTAGGTGCAAAGACAAAAATGATAGTAGAAACGCGATATTTTTGATGTTTTTTTAGCACAACCTCTTACTACCCATACATGTTATATGCTTATGTAATAATCACGATAATGGGTTAAGGATGAAGAAGGCTTTCTTTATAGGAAGTTTACCCGCATTTGCTTAGAGAAAGAGTAGGAAACCATTCAGGAAAAAACACTCTCATTACACCCAACTGGGATTGAACCACGATCTTCCCGTCATCGGCAGTCTAGATTACTGCAAGAGTAGCGCCTTAGACTATGCAGCCATCGAAGTGGGTTTTGGTTATGCTAAGCAATATTTTATCTCGAATATTTGCTGGAACATGTTGGAGCCTATTGTAGAGTTGCGTGGAATTGTATAGGGTCAATATTTAATGTAACTGTTTGGCTGCTAAACATAACAGTTTTTAAAATAATTATTGATATCTTAACACCATCGAAAGGTGTCAAAATGGTTGCACCTAGAAAGATACAGAAATTCAGCCTCAAATTCGGCCTCTATTGTATGTTTAGAAACCAAGCTTTATTAAATAGTACATTTGTGTGCACTCGCTTATACAACCCAACCGGTTTATACACATTTTAATTACGCTAATAAAGTCCGACAACTTAGCTCAGGTTAGTGGCGTGTTTATTTGCTGGGCTAACGACCCTCGATTCGATTCCCAGCATGGCCTAAAATTGTATTTTTGTTGAAATAAGAAATTTTCCTTTCACGTGAATTTTTCATCCATATTCACATAGATGAAATTAATGGCAGAGGGCTGAAGATTTAAGTTCGTTTATAAGTCATGTGACGATATAATCAGTCGGTTCAAAAAATGCACGTTAAGGTGGGGATGTAGGGGATATGAGAAAAGGCCATTGTTTTTGCAATTTTTATAGCAAAACTTTTTTGATTAAAAAAATATATATTGCTACAGTAGAAACATGGAGTTTAATCTTCTTCACATGGTGACGTAAACATTTCTTTAATATCTGTCAAGGATGTCTTGGAATTTAATTATCACCTTTTATCTTCATTTAAAAAAGTTTATCATCTAATGCCACTATGCTCATGACAAATATTCAACAACTGTTGATATCACCACGTGAAGAAAATTAAACTCTATGTTTTTACTTAAGTAATATTTTATATATTTTGGCAAAAAAAAGTTCCGTTATAAAAACTACAAAAACACCAGCATTTCCTCGCGTTCTCTACATTTCCACCTTAGAAATTTCAAATAGTTTTTTAAAATAAGCATATAAGGTAAGGATGAAGAAGGTTGAATTTAAAGGCGATAAACAAACATTTTCATAGAGGGATGGGATCAATATTCTGTTGGTTTGAACACGATACAAGATTTTGCTGACCTCCTTACTAGTAAAATATAGCTTGGCCACATTTTATTCTGACGTAGCAATGCCTTATTTAATGACGTAGCATTCCCAGCATAAATATATATATATATATATATTTTTTTTTTTTAAGCCCACAGTTGGTCTACCTACAAGGCACGTGTTTCGAGAAAGGTTAATTAACTAGGTCAGTCTTTGATAGCTTTGTATTATTGTTCATTAGTGCGTTTAGAACCGTATCGCTGGGCAAGTGTATTGAACGTCAGATGCATCTAGTAAGTTTTACAGTGATGGGGTATTCGAGCTATTAATAATGACCGGGTTTACTTAGGTGTTTTATTCTAGATGTTTCCCCAATATCCCTTAAGCGAATGCGTTAGAATTCCTTCTAAATTCTACCTTCTTAAATCCTAACCTTTTTGCATATTTAAAATGTGTATAGCAGTGTATTTTGACGTGGTGGGAAAATAAAGTACGTTCAACACTAAGCTTATAACGACTTATTCTAAGGATCAGGTTCATAGTTATACTTAGAACACCTAAAGTGCGACGCTATACTAAATATAGATGACAACACCAGCCCTACCTAGACCGGAATAGAATGGGCCAGTTTAATAAGCTGAACTGGCCCATTCCATTCGAGTTTAGGCTGATGTATTTTTTATTTAGCAGCGTGTCTTACTACTCGTTTGGGTTGTATACGCTTATTTACTAATTACTTTAATGTGTAGGGATTAGAAAGGTTGAATTTAGAGGAAGTGTGCCCACACGTGCGTGGAGGTAGAGTAGAAAATCATTTAGGATAAACCACCCTCAGTACACCCAACCGGAATCGAGCCACGATCCTCCCGACATCAGCAGTCTACTTTATCGCGAGACCCACCTCGGTGGCGTAGTTGGCTAACGCCTTGGTTTCGTTTTAAGCTGGACTGCCCAGGAGGGGGAGATCGAGGCTAGAATATTAGTTGGGTGAACTGGGGGTGGTCTTTCCTAAATGGTTTTCCATTCTACCTCCACACAAATGCGGGATAAATTCCTCTGAATTCAATCTTCCCAATTTCTAACCGCAAAGCATAATTAGTACTTTAGCGTATAACCCGAACGGATAGTAAGACGCGGTGCTAAATAATAATAATTATCTCTTGCGAGAGTTACGCCTCAACTTAGTTCATGCGTTCACCGAAGCGGGTAGGTAGGTGTTGTCTTGATTAGTATAGCACCGTATTTGAGGCGTACTATGACTGACCATGAGACTAGCTCTAAGAGTTTGGGATTGGGAGGGTGTGGTCGTATGGGGCTGAAAGAGGGCGTTTTGAACGGGTTTTTTTAAATTTGATTTTGTATTGGGAAATCTTTGGTTCTCTCTTGATTAACAAACTTCGTTATAAGTTAAACATTCCTGGGGAACGTACTTATGGTGGATTGGAAAAGGACGAGAGAAAAGTAATGTGTTTTTGCAGTTTTTATGCCAAAACATTTCTTTGGTCAAAATAAATAGAATATTACTCCAGTAAAAACATAGAGTTTCATTTTCTTCACATGTTGATCTTAAAATTTCCTCAATATCGGTCTTGAACATGGCGGCATTATCTAACAAACTTTTTTAAATGTAGAGAAAAAGTCGCCATTAAATTACAGAACATATGCAGCAATAAAAATATTAGAATAGGTCCCCAATAATATATATTTTATAACAAAAGTTTGCTAACTAATAGGCTATAAATAACTCATATTAAAAAATGTTCAAAATAATTCAAACTTGTTTAAACGGCCTTAAAGAATTACACTATAATTATAAAGTAAAGGCGATTGTAAAACCATGATAATAAACCATAGGTGGTAATTCACCTCCAGTGCACCAGGCTGATATTTGAACTTCGACCGCCATGTCACTGTCAATCCAATCTAGTCCAAGCTTGACACGTAGGAGCATGTGACCACCGGTGAAGGGATAAATGAATTAAAGGAACCCCTCTCATTTTACGAAGCAATAAAGAATAAGGGCTTTAAAATCTATCTATATAATCAATGATAAGAGAGAAAAACATTAATTTTAGTATTATACTTACTTTATGAAGTATTTTAAGTAATATATTGTGATTTCAATTAATCTAAATTAAATTTTTTTATAATGAAAGAATCTATAACTAAGTGGGCCTTTTTGTTTTTTTTAATAATATTGTCCTCATACTGCTAATTATCTGTCATTAATTTGTCTTCATGCGTACTGTTCAGTTTAATTTTTTTTTTATATTTGTTAAACAGGTACCTTATGAATTTAAATATTTATATAAGTAAGAATTATACACTAATTATATCTTTCAAACATAAAAAGTTAATCCAGTCGAAAACGTCTCAAGTTTTTTATCACTATATATTACTAACTGTTCGGGTTATACGCATGTATGATAATTACTCTAATGGGGTAAGAATGAGGAAGGAAGTATTTTAGAGGTAATCCACCTACCCTAGCGTAAGAGAGTGCGAAATTGTTTAGGAAAAACCACGCTCAGTAGACCCGACTGGGTTTCAAATCCTGTTCTTCTGTCATCAGCAGGCCAGTGTAACACGAGAGTGGCGCCTTAGACCATTCGGCCACTGAAACGGATGTGGCATGGTTAATAATACCATGACCCGCTTCAGTGGCCGCGTGGTCTAACGCGCTACAATTGATGTAGGTTAGACTGCCAATGACGGGGAGATCAAGGTTCGAGTCTTGATCGGGTGTTTTTACAAAGTGGTTTTCTACTCTCCTTCCACGAAAATGCGGGTATACTTCATATTAATACACCCTTCCTAATCCCTAAAACTATCAGCGTAATTAGTACATAAGCGAATAACCCAAACGGGTAGTAAGACGTGGTGCTAAATAAAAAATAAATTTAAAAAATACATTCGTATAGCCCAAAGAGGTAGTGATACTCTGTGAAAAAAAAAGCCACGAAGAAATTAAAGTTATTTCGTCAGAAAATCAATTAACCTAAGAGGCATTCTAAATTAAAATAGTTTGGTTCTTTCTTGACTAGATGCATCTAAATTTTCCAAATACTGACCTCCCCTGACAAGTGAATACACAGTAGTCTCTTGATATAACAAGATGAACGCAATTAGGTTCCCCTCATACTATAGAAAACTCGAATCACAAGGAAACAACCAGGAAAAATAAAAATAAATACATGCTTTTAAATGAAACTAACATATATATATATTTCAATTAGGCTACTTAGTAAAAATGTTTCCTAAATATATACATAATTATATCATAATAATACAATTTAATTCACTATTAATTAAATTGTATCGATTTAATTTAAATTTTGCAGAATATGATTTTATAAATCACAGAAATTTGGATTTAGTAATTTATAAGGGATGTGCATAGATTGTTCCAGATATTACGGTTATACAATAAATACAGGTAAATTATATTAGTTAATATGTATCAAATACGATGCTAAACTTTTAAAGTCAACTATTAAAATATAAATGATTTTTTATAAAATAGTTGAGTCTCGAAAATTGAGATATAATATTAGTATTAAATAACATAATATTTTAGATGTTATATTAATTTGAACTGGAACAGTAGTAATTATGGATAATCCAGTCTCGTAGATTACGGTGGGGAGGACATGCAGTGTGAATGAGAGATTCTAGAACATTGTTCAGGATATTGACTGGCAAACCCAATGGGAAGAAACGATTGGGAAGACCTAGACGAAGATGGGAGGATAACATTAGAATGGACCTGAAAGAGAGGGGGTGTAATGAGGTGGACTGGATAGAACTAGCTCAAGATAGGGATAAGTGGAGTAATTTTATAAGTGCGGCAATGAACTTTCGAGTTCCTAATGCCATAAAGTAAGTAAGTAGTAATAGGTATGATCTCGAAACTCCAAGGAATTTGCCTTGTAGTTGCTAATCTAAACTGTAACAGTCCCTGGACCCTCTACGGTGGCTGATTGGTCTAAGGCACTACACTCGTGTTGGACTAGAATGACGATGATGGGGAGATCAAGGTTTGAATCTCGGTCTGGTGTAGTGAGTGTGATTTTTCCTACATTTTTTATATCCACCCTCTACGCAAATGCGGGTACACTTCCTCTAAATGTAACCTTACTAATTCATAAAACCAATAGTGTAATTTGTACATAAGCATATAACCCGAACGGGTAGTAAGATGCGGTTCTAAAAAAAAAAGTCTTAAGTTTATATATAATTACTGTTTTTTTTTTTACTTTTGATAGTCTTTACGTTTTTTCTCGTAACTTCACATTTTTCGTCACTTTTGATCCATTCTTGAAATTCCATTTTATTTGAATCTTCAAATCCAGGACGTTTCTTATAAGGATTATCAAGTGTTCCACATCATTTCCTACAAAGTCATCACTATTACTCAGGTCGTTGCCATGTCAAATGATGCGTGCCGGGCGCATTCCTATCTCGAGACGTGCGCAACCTTCAACTATAGAAACTATATTACAGTTTGTTTCAATTACATTTTAATTGTAGATAATTTTAGTTTGTTACATTTTGTTTCAGTAAAACATATATTTTTTACATCTATAACTGTTTCCAGCCTATGGTCTGGATCGGTTTATTCAAGCCATATATATTCCAATACCAGCTTGCTAGGCCTGTCGTAGCTTCATAGGCCTTATAATATAACATAAGATTAGGATAGTCATAACAAACAGTCCTCGGCAGTTAATTCATTAATGTGAAAGGGTAAACTCATATTTTAATCAGTGATAAATTTTTGACAATGCCGGGAGTCAAACCAGGGATCCTTATCTCAGTAGGCAGATACGCTACCGATTGAGTTAAGGTGGGTAAGAGATATATATATATTATATATATATATATAATTTACCAATGTGTATGTGTGTGTGTGACTTTCTTAACCTTCCAGAAGCCCCTAGAAAAACTTAGAAAGCTGAACTTATGCATACCTATAGTACAGACAACAGACAACTGGAAAGAATCTAATGGAGTTTAGATTTTTATTTAATAAAACTATAATTAATTTAGTTTACTCTCACTGTATCCTCTCTTTGTTAATAACTTCCAGATATATATATATATATATATATATATTTGCAAACAAAGCCCAAACTTTCATGCACTTATCAATTGACGTTTAGGTTTTTTAGGTTGTTTTACATTATAATCAACTTGTAGACAGGCCTAAGAACTAGTAGTCTACATATATAATAGATAAACATAAACAAATAGAAAACATTTGCAAATCTAAAACATGAACTCTATTTTTCACTGTAAATACACACTAAAATAATAAGATCTAAGACGTGTTTACAAATTTACATACTGATGTTAGTTAAATAATCTATTATCTGGAAATAATTAATTAACAAAAACCAACCCGATTCAGTGGCCGAATGGTCTTAGGCGTCACTCAAGTGTTAGGCTGGCCTGCTGAAGACGGGGAGATGGGTGTTCGAATCCGTGTCAGTTCTACTGAGGGTGATTTTTCCTTAATGGTTTCCCATTCATTCTACTTCTATAAAAATATGGGTAAAGTACCTCTAAAATGCTTCCTTCCTCATCCCTAACCCATTAGAGTAATTACCATATTATATGCTTACAACATGATCAGATAATAATATGCAATGATAAACAAAAATACATAAGTTAGTAGAATATAATGTAATGAATTTATTTAGTCTGAAATATTATGGATTATTGAATATCTCCTATCAGTTTTTCGCACTACATTGTGCATCATAAATTGTTCGGCAACGTTAGAAGCTACAAAGTTTTGGAAAATGAATTTTGGTTTAGAAATAATAAAAACGTGAGATATTGTATGGTGTTTAATTGAACAAGCCATGTTTTGAAAATATTGAATTATATATTCGGTTTTCACTATCATAGAATAACTTGGATCAATTTGTTTTAATACTGTATTACTAGAATTTAAATTTTATAATTTTAAGAATATACCAAAATTATATAATTAAAAACACCACTATCACTAAGTACTTTCCATTTATTTTCTGGGGACTATTCACTCAATTGTTATTACTCTGAATCAACTATTTTCTTCTTTTCCCTTTGACATTATTTTCAGCTACTAAATTTTTATTATTGTAATCTTTCTTATCACAAAAATATTGTAGTTCTTATTTTATAAACCATGTTTTTTCATGTATTTTTCTAGTGCTAGCCTGTTAGAGGTCTCAAAGTTGGCTAGCACTTTAGTAAAGGAAAAGGAAATTAAATAAAATGAAAATTATTATCATTGATATTTGGATTAGGTGGCAAAGTTTGGTTTGATATTATTTTAAAAACTATGCGCATCCCCCCCCCCCCTTTTTTTTTTGCACCGCAACTTACTACCCAAACGGACGGGTCATTCGGATTTAATTTCATTAAGAGGAAGGTATTATGAAGGTAAAATTAAGAAGAAATGTACTCTCATTTGCGTGGAGGTAGAATGGGACTCTATTTAGGGAAAATACATATTTGTACACCCAGCCAGGATTCAAACCTGATCACTTAAAAACTGTCAAACCAGTTTAGATGAGATTGACGCTCAGCTCGCGTGCCCACCAATGAGTGTCACCATATCTTACTACCCATCCAGGTTATTCACATTTAGTTAAATCAGTGGTTCCCAGCTTGAGGGCGAGAAGCACTTCCAGGGGAGGAGGGAGGGTCGTAGAACAATTACGAAATAACGTTTAAAATCAGATAAAAATTTAAGCCATTTTTTATTTCAATCTGTGTTCCAAAGAAAGTAAGATAATTATTTGTTTAGGTATTGGCAACACTGCCTACCAATTGGAATTCATCTATTAGGTGACCAACAAAAGGTATGACTCTCGTGCGTATGCTCATGTTTATTTTCACGCCCCGGCTTCGTCCCCCAATTCTCTACCCCACTCAGAAACCATTGCGGCCATTACAGTGTCAACCATCACATTAACATTTTCAGTCATATTTTCTGTATTAATATGCTGCCAGTGTTACATTGATTTTTGTATAAAATAAGGAAGTGACGAGAAAACAACTTTTTTTTACAACCATCCCAAAAACTGGGTGGTGGGGGGAGGGATTTTGATGATCTACCAGCTGATCAGCTAAATAAAGGTTAGAAACTACTAAATTATAATAATGGAATAAGGATGAGAAAACTAATCAAGAGAAAATTTATCCGCATTTGCTTGGAGGGAATGTAGAAGAATTATGGAAAAAGCCCCTCAGCCGGAATTCAAACACTGACCTCTCCATCACCAGCAAATTATGCAAAACGTCTTTTTCCATGGGCCTTTCAGTATGGATTGCTGCTTATTAGTGACTTATCTAATCTAAGTAAACAGGATGTGGAAGGTAACGTGAACAAGAATGTTTAGCATTTGATTGGAGAGAGGATGGTTAATCCAACTTGGGTTAGAATTCTGGTCTCTCTGGTTAGTATCAAAATTATTAATCACACACGCCAATATTCCCTGTAAGAACAGTAAACAATACATATATATTTCTAAATGTTTTCGGAATCACAATTATTATAGATTTATTGACAGTGGTCAACAAAAAAAGCCAATCCCATTTTCATATGACCACACATTATACTTGAAATACTCCATGTAATTTTATTATTGAGAACGTAACTACAGTCTGATTTTCATAGGAAACCTATAACTTGTCAACTAAAATCTCATGCTGCCACATTGAAATAAAATATTATAATTGCATTTACATTCTTAATTCGTTTAATTAATGATGTAAAGATAAATTATACTCTAATCTATACGGAATAATTAATGGAAGCTTGGGATAGCTTTTTATATGAACTTTATAACTAATAACTCAAATAAGATATATTTATAGAATGCTAAATTCTACCGATATTAAATCAATGTTGGTGGTTGAAAGTGGGCTTTCTATAAAAATCAGGGTTTACTTCTTCTACTAACTGTGTAACATTTGATTAGATTTTTCGGTTAGGGAAGTGAGTTTAGCAATCTATCTGTTAATTAAAATGTATCACCCACTTTGGTGGACGAACGGTGTAAGGCGTCTTGAGATAGACTGATCTGCTGAAGATAGGGAGATCGGGGCTCGAATCCCGGTCAGGTCTACTGAGGGTGGTTTTTCCTAAATGGTTTCCAATTATTTTCCACGCAAATATTGATAGACTACCTCTAATTTACTTCCTTCCTCATATCTATCTCAGAGTAGTTGTATTATTAGCGTATAACCTGAACAGGTAGCAAGACATGGTGATAAAAATACTAAAAGTTTCAATATAGATTTATGGAATTAATGATGTTTTGTTTAAATAAAAAAGGCAACACATTAACAAAATATTGCACATGTTTAGTGTTTTGTTTGAAGTGCCATCAAAACCAAATATATCCAACATATTAAATCTTGCAACAATCGGTCATGGGAAAGGTTGATGAGATGGTGTGATTAATTTTATGTCAAACCAACTTTGTGAAACCATAGTTAGATTCTCGTTGCTGTTATTATTATTAGCACCGCGTCTTACTACCCGTTCGGGTTATACGCACTTACGCTAATGTGTAATGGTAGGGTGATTGTGAGATGAAATGAAGGACCTACAGTTTAACGTGGAATCCGAACCACGGTGGAGGCCTGGCATTCCCCACATTCACAAGATGTCTTGTCAGAGGTGAAGGAAGGGTTTGGTAATCAGATAAATCTTTGCCGGGACCGAGGATTGAACCCGACCGCCAGCTAAGAAGTCTGACACCTTACCCCTAGACCGCCAGGTCACCAACCTCGTTGCTGTTAAAAGTTACTCTTTACTTAGTTCGAAGAAGGCGTGGTGTGAGTGTTTTGGAGTTAACTAAAATTATTATAACTAAATACTCGTAAAATGTATATTTAAAAATATAGACACAATATTTTTGAATCTAACAAGATCGACCAGCTATTAAAAAAAAAAAAAGGTTAGAACGTTTCGTTTCACAAAACGCCATAATTTATTTGTAATATTTAATTAAATGAAGCATAATTTAGAGTGGGGGAGATACAGTTCTTAAAATTTTATATGTGTATATAGTCAAATGTTCATAATGTACGTTCATAGTTCTACTTTTAAAATTGTAAAATACAGTTTTAACTAAATCAAACATTTTTATTTTTGTAAGTTTTCAATTATTGTGATAATCTATTGCGTCATGAATGAATTTCAGTGACATGATGCAGTGAAATAATATTTTTTAGTGAAATTAAAATTTATTACGCACTAAAAAAGTCAGTTCGAATCGTTAAAAAAATATTAGAATTTACCTTTTTTTATAACTCTATCATTTAACTGAAAGAGAATACTATTATTATTATTATTATTATTATTATTATTATTATTATTGTCTGATTTTATATACAAATATGTTGTGTTGGGTGTTGCATCTATTAAGTTTAATTTCAAACCAAAGGCTGAACATAAGTAGTAGCTATTTTCAGTTTATGATATTTAACGAACACATCTGCAACAATTGATTAAATCAGCACACCCACTTCGGTGGCCACATGGTCTAAGACATTACTCTCGCAATAGACTAGACTGTCAAAGACGGGGAGATTGCGTTTCGATCTCGGTCGGGTGCATTTAAAACTGTTTTTATTAAACGGTTGTTCACTCTCCCTCCACACAAACGTGGGTGCACTTACTCTAAATTAAACCTTCCAATCCCTAGCGCATTAGTGTAACTGGTACATAGGCATACAACCCGAACGGGTAGGACGAAAGTTGCAGAGTGAGTTGGTCAGACAAACCAGGATTAGTGAGTGTAGAGTAGAGCTCCATTGGTGGCCAAGGATAGTTCAGATCCCGCCTAGGTCATATATGCTACATGCAATCCAAGCCGCGTTTCAACCAACGTTAACTAAGGTATACTTGGGAAAGAACCGGAAAAGTAAGAGTACGAGGTTCGATGATGGACGTGATACTATTATTCTTATAACGAAGACACAAAGGGTACCAATAAACAGTGTTTCCAGACCATTTTGGCCATAGTACTTTTTCTTTATTGTTTGTGTAGACGATAACGCAAAGAAAAATATGTATAGTTCTCTAGCTGCGAAGTTTTTACAAGTCAAACGTTGACACAAACATCAACAAAAGTTGATAAATATTGTATTTACTATACAAGGACACTGTATCAACTCATAAACTAACTTAAATTTAACCAATCTCCAGGCCATTAATTCATCAATTCATCACTGTGAAAAGAGAAGCCGTAATGTAATCTATAATAAATTTGTTGGCCATGCCAGAAATTGAACCCGATACCCTTTTCTTAATAGACAGGCGCACCACTGACTGAGCTAAGGTGTCACATACCTACTTTATGTAGAAACACAACAACATATCTTAGTATATATTTTCTTTGCTTCATTCCAGTGAACACCAGTTCATGGTGTTAAGACTTTCCAGATATTTTTCTTTTTAACAAAAAATGTTGGTGATATTGAGTAAAATATTATATATTTTTTATTTACTTACCTGATTTATCCATGCTTACGCCATAGATGTCATATAATTAATAGTCGAAGTTTAAATAGGATTTAGTAGCTGTTCTAAAAACTATTATGTGTTGAACTAAGTCAAATTTAGTGAGATATTTCAAATCTGTTCATAATATATCGAAGTTTTCTTCACATATAGAAATGTTTATTTTCATTTTTCATTTATTATAGGTATTTAACGTGCATTTTCTGAATCGACTGATTATATAAGCAAATTACTTACAAACTCACTTAAATCTAGAACAGACAATACATCTAGCCCCGGCCATTAATGCATCACTGTGTTAGAGGGAACCTACAGTTCACCAATGATATATTTTTATACCATGCCAGGAATCGAACCCGAGACGCTTATCTGTAGACTAAGATATGACACATAGACACAGGTGTTACAAAAATTGTTCTTATAATAAAAAGTGTTCATTGACTTCTGACCACTGCCGTAGACCATTCATCCATCATAGCTACTGATCTTTTTTTTTTAGCACCACTTCTTACTACCCGTTCGGATTATACCCCTATGTACTAATTATGCTAGTGGTTTTAGGGATTAGGAAGGTTATATTTAGAGGAAGTATATCCGAATTTGCGTGGAGGAAGAGTGGAAAACCATTTTGGGAAAACCATCTTCATTACACCTAACTGAGATTTGAACCTTGTTCGCCCCGTTATCAGCAACCTCGTCTACTATGGGAGCAGTGCACCAGACAATGCAGTCACCTAAGCGGGTGTTATTAATATTTTCTTACTTAATACATTTCTATAACGTCAGTGTATTATGGCGATAATATACTTGTTGAAGTTTTTTTTTTTTTTTACGGTAGCTATGAAGGGAATCTTAGGTATTGCCATTTTAAAGGTATCTCAGTGTAAACGTCTCAAATACATTTTTTACTTCTATCACATCCATTTGAAATATCACTCAATAGATAGAGTCTACAAGTAGTAAAAAAGATAAAATAACGAAATGGAAATCATCGTTTTCTGGGAGTGTTATAATACAGAAAGGAAATGTATTTGCTTAGGACTTTCACCATTTAGCTACGTTGTAAGAGTTTAAGTAAGTGTGTTAATAAATTGGTTCACTGAATGAGAAAGTGTATTGTATTTTAGCTTTTCAAAGAAAGGCGAATAAAAAAAAAATATATAGTTTTTTTAAATTTTGTTACAGTACAGTATAAAATAAAACGATTTTACACTACAAGTTGGATGCTTCGCTGTGCTGAGTCTATTAAACATTTTCGATATTGTTTAAATTTTAAGAAAATTATGAACCAAGTAAAAGGAAGTTAGGTGACTTATTATATATCATGACTCACTGCTATCTAGAGATTTACACTAATAGATTAGTAAAGAAGGTAGAGTTTGGAGTGAGTGCATTGTACACCCATTCGCGTGAAAGGAAAATGCAAAACCATTTAATCAAAATCACACTCTCTACTGAGATTCGAATACCTACATTCAAACTTCCATAAAGTTTTACCATAGGAGTTTGAAGCATTAACACGCGTGTCCACCAAATGGTTTAGAAGATTCTTTGTAAATATATATTTTGATATATAATTTCCTTTCATTTATATGACATGATTTAAAAAAAAAATTCTGGCCAAAATCCAGTATGGGCATCATACATCAAAGAGATAAGGAAATCAAATTTACACTCAAAACCATTGAATTCAATTTTGTTTAAAACTTATTTTATCATCGCGTGTTACTTAATATATTCTGGTTTTTTTTTAGCACTGCACCTTACTAACTGTTCATTATACGTATACATGATAATTACTCTAATGGAGTAGGGATGAGGAAGGAAGCATTTTAGAAGTATTCTAATCAAATTTGCGTAGCATGAAAGTGAGAAACCATTTAGGAAAACTACCCTCAGAAGACCCGACCGAAATTCGAACCCTGATCTCCCCGTCATCATAATGCCAGTCTTATACTAGAGTGACGCCTTGGACCAGTGGTTCTTAACTGGTGTTCCCCGTAACACTTGTGTTCCATGAACTGGTTACAAGTATTCCGCCAGTGAAAGATGCCACATGACAAAAGTTATGAGTAATGTTGGCTGCTATGATTCTAACAACTGAAAACTGCTACGCGCGTCAACTTCTAAACCAATAGAATATCATATTCTTTAAATTGAAAAATTACACCTTTACGGAAATCGAATCTGGTACCCTTGGTTTAGTACGTCAATGCTCTTATACTGAGCTATCCATGAGTCCTCCCGTGACCAGGGTAATTCTTCTCATATTTAAGACAGAGTCTGTGATGGACGTGCTTAAACTGTCGGCTACATATGACTGATCAATTAAGATCACGTTCTATTAGATAACGCAGCCACCATCAACTTGGTTGTTGGCTTTTTGCTACCAATAGTAATATTACAACTATACGAATGCGCATATAATGATGGAATAAATAGCCAAGTTATTATATTTGTTTGTCATGTTTATAGCCGTATCTAAATATTATATTCCACAAATTGATAAAATGGCATCTAGACACAGGTGTTCCGCAAATTTTTCTTATTATAAAAAGTGTTCCGTGACTTCCGGAAGGTTAAGATCCACTGCCTTAGACTATTCATCCACTGAGGTGGGCAATTTTTAATCGAACGTTAGATTATCTCCTTGGATATTAGCAAAGAATGTGGCGAGGGGAAATATTTTTTAATTGTCTAATATTCACGTGGGTTGAGGATATAAGATCAAATTGTATGAAAGCCCACGGTTTGAGATTGACCCATGGCTCAGCGATATAGAGTAAAACCGCTAGGAAAATATTGCCGATTTCAACTTAATAAAATTAAAATTTTAGTGTGGTGACCTGGTGGTCTAGGGGTAAGGTGTCAGACTTCTGTGCTGGCGGCCGGGGTTCAATCCTAGGTCCCGGCACAGATTTATCTCATTTCCAAACCCTTCCTTCACCTCTGACAAGACATCTTGTGAATGTGGGTAATGCCAGGCCACCACCGTGGTTCGGATTCCACGTTAAACTGTAGGTCCTTCATTTCATCTCACAATCACCCTACCATTACACATTAGCGTAAGTGCGTATAACCCGAACGGATAGTAAGACGCGGTGCTAATAATAATAATAATAATAATAATAATAATAATAATAATAATAATAACAATAATAATAATAATAATAATAAAATTTTAGTTTCTTCTAATTCATTAAATAAATCTATCTTTAAGTGAGTTACTTTATTTTAGTCCTTTGCAAGAATTATTACATATAAGCCTATCATCAAGGATATACATTTTAACAAAGCTATTAGGCAGCACACAAATACACATACATATAATATTTATTCTATGGCATTAGGAACTTGAAAGGTCACTGCCGCATTCACAAAAGTATGCCACCTAATCCTATCTTTAGCAAGTTCTATCCAGTCCACCTTATTTACTAAACCTTGTCTCTTTCAGGTCCATTATAATGTTATCCTCCCATCTGCGTCTAGGTCTTCCCAATGGTCTCTTCCCATTGGGTTTTAACACGGTTCTAAATTCTTCCATTCGCACTGCATGTCCTGCCCACCGTAACCTGCGAGATTTGATTATCCTAATAATGTGTTGTGATGAATACAGGGTATGTAGCTCATAATTATTTAAACTACTCAACTCCCTAGTATCCTCACCCCTTTTTGGACAAAATATCTTCCCAAGCACTGTGTTTTTGAACACCCAAAATTTGTTTTCGTCATGTTCGCCATGTATGCCATTCTTAGAAAACAACCAGTAAATTTAATGTTTTTGTGTATTCTGGGTTTTACATTCCTTGAAACCATATATATCTATATAATACACATACATAAAATATACATGCTATATAATGTATCATTATAATCGTCTGTTATAAACTTAGCTAATTTGTAGTTATTTTTCAGGTTAATATTTCCCTTTATAATTTCAATATTAAAATATCATCTAAAAACGTGACAATAAACCAAATATTATGTTTATTAATTCGACACTATTTATTCTATTAATAAACCTTTCTTAATTGAGAAGACCATAAATTAGGATGTTGAAAATGTTTTAAGATGTTCATATAGTAACCAATTTTAACTGCACTTTAATAAACTGACTAGAACTATTCTTCAATAAACTGTCTTAACTTTCCTACAAGGAACTCACCTGAACTGTTCTTCGGGGTTCTTTTTTAACTCTCCTGAAAGATACTTACTTAAATAGTTATTCAAGGATATTACTTGAACATTTAATAAAGGAACATACCTGAACTGCTCTTCTAAATACTTACTTGAACTGTTCTTCGAGAAAATTAAGCTATTAATTTACTTGAACTATTATTTAAGGAACATAACTAAATTTACCTGTTACCTGACTGGTATTGCTTTCCAAGGAACTAAATTTAATTATTATTTAAGGAACTGAATGCAATTTTTCTTTGAGGAAATTAGTCTACTTTGACTGTTCAACAAGAAAACTACTTTATCGGTTGTTCAAGAAACTAGCTTGAACTGCTCTTTAAGAAGCTGACTCGATCTATTGTGCACTCGCATATGACATTTTAACAACATTTTAATGACCGGATTGCATATAAATCCTTTTGAAAGAGGCCAGCTTATAAAATGCCTGAGGTTATCCAACTCTTGACCATAGTCTGTGTTTTGTTCACATTTGCTATAGGAGTAAATTTGATGTGTAACTGATAAATTTGTAAAGATATTGCATATAAAATATTAATTATATAATTAAAAAAGTATTTTTCTTTGTAAGTTGATGTTTAAAAATACTACAAAATAAGGTATGTTAATAAAGTATTTTAAAATTAAAACATTTCTACCTATTTTATTATATTATTTTGTCACTGTCACTCGCTAACCGGATAGTTTACACACATTATAACTAATTAAGCTAGTATGATAAGGATTAGGAAATTTAATCAAGAGAAAGTTTACCGCATTTGCGTGGAGGGAGGGTGGAAAGATATTTCTCAAAGGTTAATGATGTTCCAAGGGATTATTAAATAATATATAAAGCTTTATCCGAATCAAATTAAATAATATATTTGTCAATATTACGACACATATTTTTCCAACCCTTCTTTTTATCAGTATAAGTTTTCAAATTTTATAATTGTATCAGGGAAGTCAGGGCTCAAATACCAACCGGGTGTATTGAGGGTGGTTTTTACTAAACTGTTTCTCCAACTTCCTACATAAAAATTCGGGTACATTTTCTCTAAAGTCAACTTTACTTATCCTTTATCTCTATTCTTATTCTCAAGTCAACAACCTGAAGGTTGGTTTGATTTTTCTATCTATCTATCTATCTGACACTGGGCATGCAAGCACTAGGAAATTTCAGGAAGTGGTTTTCCGTTACCTTCTACACTGAATTTCTTTGAGCGAGAGCTAAAGGGCCTAATAATTTTTCCGGGAAAGGTGTTTTCACATACCTCCCAGGGTTCTTTTAATGCCACAATCGACAAGTTACCGACAGCTTTACTTCCCCTCCGAAGGAAGTTGTGCTACGGATTTATATCGTTCAAGAAAAATCTGTCAAACTCTACTGGGTTTGAAGCCATGAACATCGGGCTCTAAGGCGATTAATTTATCCCAAGACCACTGAGGTCAACCCTTTAACTATATGTTTAAGTAGATACGTACATCCCGAATGGATAGTAAGACGTGGAACAAAAATAAATAATTTTGTCTAAAGCTTCTAACACATGATCCATCTTTGATGGAATATGGGAAAAATACATTGTTTGAATATTTATTTTAGAATGATTCCAAAAATAAGTTTATTTGAGTTAATTTTGTAGAGTATAAGTGTGGAAAATTCTTCTAAATTGCATCTTAATTTAATGTGAGAGACGATTAGAAACAAACAATGGCAATTAATACCCTCGTTCCTCAGTGCACTTAGTTGATATGGGACCTCAGACTCAATGATTAGAGCCTGTAGTTCTAACCACTACATAAATTCTGCCTGTGAAAAATCAAATTAGAATCCAAGGTTAAGTTCAAATACTTTTATCCACAAAATGTATTGAAAAGAATTGATTGACTGAATATGTAATTAATGTGTCCTCAATTAAATCCGGAGCCCTTCTAGAATGAATCCAAGGAAAATAATTAATTATTTATGTTTTTAATCTGAAGGTGTCTATACAATTTATTTTTTCTATTTGTGACTGGAATTTTCCCAGATGTAAATTTAACTATCTCTAACTTGAAGATAGATTTCATAACTTTCAAGAAAATACTAGTGATAAATATTGATTGTTTTTAAACTAATGGAATTTAATGGATTTTCTAAAGTTACGAGAACTGAGTGGATAAGAATAATTACATATTAATCCTACCATTTATTTTCAAAATAACACATTAATATATTCTATTTCTACTTGTTTTATTAGTATCATCAAAGCCCGCAACGGTGGGTGCACAAACTAAAATGTCAGGTTCATTTAATCTGGTTTTTCGGTGACGTGCAGATTGAGGCTCAAATTCTGGCCTCGTGAAATGAGAATTTTCCCCCCTAAATTGTTTATTATTCTCCTTCCACTCAAATGGGGGTAAATGTATATTGTTTAAATTATATGCTCTTCATTTGAACTCCATCAACGTGCTTAAAAAAATCTCATAGCCTGGGTGGGTAGTAAGACGTGGTTTAAAAAAAACTATATCGACAGATGAATGCACCGCTTCTATGGTCGAATGATACAAGGTGCAACTCTCGCAATAGATTGAACTGCCCATGATGGCGAGATCGGATTTCGGATTGCAGTCGGATATACTCAGGATGTTTTTTCTAAATGGTTCTCCCTCTAAGCAAATGCAGGTATACTTATTCTAAACTCAACCTTCCTCGTCCCTAACACATTAGAGTAATTTGTATATATGCATACAGCCCAAACGGGTAGTAAGACACGGTGGTAGAAAAAAAATTCTTTCTCTTTATGTCGTCTAAGCATACATGCAAGTTGAAAACGATGTGTGTGCAGTTCGTTTCAAAGTTTTGATGAGCCATCAAAATAAATCCAACAGAAAGTATTTTTACTTTGCTCAAGAAACGTTATGTAACGCTAAAACATACGAAACACCTTGTTATTTGACAAATTTACTTTTGCTTTATGTAGAACAATCTGAAACCTGAAGAACCTCAATTCATTAAATATTTTAGCTTGACCGTTAGCGTGACGACATTAATGAGGGTCAATGCCTGTTTAAGGTCATTGTTGGATAAATCCAAACAATTTTTTTCCTCATATATGTGTGGAAATTTTCTACTTCAAGATCATAATGAATCTTGACTTTATATGTAACCTCGAACTCAAAAAAGTGGATCTAACAATAATATTGTCAGTATGTTGGCTATACCAGGAGCTACAGACGAAATGGATTGATGAATTTCGTTCAAACTTGATATTTAAATGTTATGTGGTCATATCTCAGGGGGAAATTGTTATTTGGATTCTAGGCATTATATCAATGATAAATTATTACTAATTTTTTTTAAATTCAAAACTTCCAGAAAATTTCTTGGATAGTTTTGCTCAAAGTGGATATCTGAAGAGTAATTTGCATGGTTATTTTAATGTATTTTTTTTATATTTAAGTATAGCTTATATACGATTGATTTTTGAAAATTTGAAATATTATGAAAATGGTTGAAACGATTTTGCTAAAATTAGCTACATGGGGAATGTTTTAAATCAATTTAAAAACAATATTTCATTATTTTTTGGAGAAAATTTCTACGTGCCCATACAAATTTAGAGTAGCAAGATGAAATATTGATGTCTTCATCATCATTATTATATATCGTAGCAATAATGTTAGAAATTAGAAGTATAAAATTAAAAATTATAATTATTATATTATTCATTAAAATAATATTTGAATGTAAAATAAATACAAAGACATCAAACAAAAAAATTGAAAGCGTTCATGGAAAATTTATTTTGCCGATACTTTTGAAATTTTATAAATATTAAAGTTTGTAAAATGTAATGCTACTGTATTTATAGATAGTAGTTTACGAGAGACAAAAATAATGAATTTTTGACAGTAAAACAGAATCAATATTAAGTGTGCCTTATCTTAAATATGTTTTTATTTTACTGGTAGGGTAAACAATAACTTTGGACGGTAGTGAATACCGCTTGCCAAGAAAATCTTATCGCGTGCCACTTCTAACACGTTTACTATAGGTTCACCAGCCCTGGTCTAAGGCAATACTATCGAAATAAACTGGACTGCCAGTGACGGAAAGGTCGGGGTTCAAATTCCTCCTCGATATACTGATTTTTTTTCTCTAAAGTGTTTCCCACTTTTTCTCCTGCTAATGTGGCTATATCTCTTCTAGAATGTATTTTCCCTCATCCCTAATTCATTAGTGTACCCTTCTTATACACTGTAAGGTAACACTAGCAAGTTTGCCTTGAATTATTACACTAGTATAGATTTCAAGATATGGTCATAGTCAAGGTAAGATTGCTACCTTTCATGGTAAACAGAGTGTGCAGATAGCCCAGATGGGTAGTAGGACAAGGTGAAAATAGAAAGAAAAAAAGCCCTCTAAGTAAGTCTTTTATTTTTACTTTCTTTTAATCACCGCGTCCCACTATCCGATTGGATTATACACTTATTTACTAATTACGCTGATGGTTTTAAGGATTAGGAAGGTTATATTGGTAGGAAGTCAGCCCGCATTGGCGTGGAGTTGGAGTGGAAAATCATTTTGGAAAAAACCACCATTAGTACACCTGAACGAGACTTGAACCTTGATCTCCCCGTCATCGGCAGTCTAGTCTACGACGAGAGTAGTGCATTAGACCATGCGGCCACTGAAACGGGTCTTAGATAGATATAAAACCCCTTTTTAAATTAAATTACTCTCTATTGTGTATCAAAGCACATTATTTATATTTCTTTATTCATATTAATTTGTAAGTACACCAAATGAATTATTATTTATTTAAAAAATAAATTCACTGTTATTTATAAATAACGGCCTTTACTATAAATAACGATCTCGAGCACGGATACCAATATTTGTATCATGATACTAACTTCACCCAATCCGTGAAATTAGATATTCCATAAAAGATTATAGTCTCCTGAACAAGCCCCAGCGTAGGTAGGCAATACCTTGCACATGCATGTGTGATGTGTAAGACAGTTCAGCCGTCTGATGCCATATTTCTTGGACTATTTTCTTATGAAGTAAATTAAATCATAATATTTTCAGTTTTTAGTGTTAGAACGTTATATTGATGTGGTACATCAAAATCAACTATTTTTTAAATATTAACTAGTGCTCAAGCCTGTATACGATAGGTTGAGTATAATATTAACCAATCTAACAGAGATTAACCTCGAATATATTAGCGCATGTAATTTAGGCTTTGTTTGTAAAATAAAAGCATTTTCTGTCGTGAGAATGGATACGGTGAAAGTTAATTATAACAATAATTCTATTATTACTGATATATAGTAAAATTCTATAAGAAAAGTTCACGCACAGTAATTGGCCATGTCTGAGAACGGTTTTGGGAAGATAGGTATCAACCATGTTCAAGGTTTGACCTTGTAACTTATTAATAGTAAGTGAGATCACCAGTTTAACTGGAACCACCTCCGTCTCAAAATTAAGGGGCTCCTAGGGCCAACAGGTGCCAAATCGACTGTTTGTAGGAAACAAATATTCTGTTGAGATAAACCTGTTAAATTTGTTGCATTTATTTTATCTTTTTAACCCATTTTGTCGTTGCTAAACAGCTCAATCACACAGGCCCCATTTAGTATCTAAGTACACAAGGAGCATTATTATACTGACTAGTTTAACTTGTGTGGTGGAATTCCTGAGGGAATCAGACTTTTTAAAGATACTACTGGATAGTTTACCTTTTTCCTGCCCATCCTTAAAGTCGACTGAGTTCACACTAATGTAACAATGGGCCTGTCTTTCTTAACTACTAAATACCTCCTTATTTTTGTGTAACTTGGTCATTTCATGGAAATAAAATTACCATTCAAAAAATCAATTCGGTTCAGGCTTTTTCCAAATTTTTCGTGAACTGTGTCAATATTTGCTCTGTTCCTTCTATGGTATTTTATTTCAAGCTGTATTTTTTCAACTTTCCATCAATAAATTGCATTAGCCAATAACAGAAGTAAATGTCGATTTCCAAAACATTATTGTTAAACATTATGATTTCGAACTCTTTCCGAGGTTGAGTGTTTAATACTTATCTGGAAGATTGCTGTCCTACGAATATGTATAGAAGGTAGAGGACAAGGCGCATTGGCGGTCTAAGTTCACTGATAAGAGGAATGGAGCTGTAGTGAGACAGAACACCTAATAATAATAATAATAATAATAATAATAATAATAATAATAATAATAATAATCAGGACTGATTCTTTGAACAATAATCACGTATGAGTTTATGATACACATGAATTAAAAATATAAAAAGTAAAGAATGCACTTTTGCTGATTAATTTTACAATTTTTACTGTCACACTACATTTTACATTACTTGTTATTGTCGGACAGGCTGACATGCACTTGTGAGGTCAAGTTTTAAGGCAAATTTAAATCAGTAATTCTTTTCAGCAACGTGTCTTACTACCCGTTCGGGCCATATGCTTATGTACTAATAATGCTATTGGTTTTAGGGATTAGGAAGGCTATATTTAGAAAATTTGTACCCTAATATGAGTGGAGGTAATGTTGAAAACCATTTTAGAAAGAAAAAAAAACTCAATACACCCTAATGAGATTCGAACCTTGATTGTCCCCCGTCATCAGCAGCCTAATCTACTGCGAGGGTAGCACCTTAGACCAAGCGGACACCGAAGTGGATCAGTCAGTAATAGTTGTTCAATTATAATCACTGATTACTATATTTTGCCCATTATGCATTCTTGTACTAATTCTTAATCCATTATAATAATAAACCTAACAAGTATTTCTGCTGCAACTATTCTAAAGTTAATTTACTGTACTTAATTGAATCATTAATAAGAAATCATTCAATTATCCGGCTTAGAATAATTTGTTTCTTATGTACTAATTATTTTCTTGTATTACTAATACAAGTTTCTGCGTCGTGAACAGATTTAAAACGTATTATAACGCGGAAAAGACAGGACCCAAACGTTTCAAGTACTTAACGTAACAAACGGTCAATTGTTCAAGGACCTAAACATATCAAACGTCACACGGTGCTAATAACTCAGAAGTGCAAAGTGTTTGTAAAAACAACTAAGTAAAACAAAGTCAATCGTGTTAAGCTTGAATAAAAGAACACTTGCACGTACGAAAATAAGATTGAGTGAGACTAGCAGCAACTGAGTGAGTGGAAACTATATTGGTAATGTCTCTAAAGCTCAGTACGTTTGAGTTGGATTGGAATTCTACGAGTGTGTGTAATACATCACTGAACTGAATACCAAGTGGGCAAGTTTTTCACTCCCTCGATAACGTGCCCAGGAAGTTGACATAGGTGAAAGTAATCATTCCAAAATATATTTGTCGTAACACACTGCTACTAATTCTCATGAAGCGAAAAATTCGTAATATGAACACTTTGTGACGCTGCCTGCACTACTATGCTTTCTTTTTGTTTTTCCTGCTAATGGCCGTTCTAAAGCATAGAATTCACTAAAATTATTTCTCAAAATAGATTAACTAGCCCTGATTTATTGAAATACCTATTTTGTTGTACCCGCCTCAGTGGCGTAGTTGGCTAACGCGCTTGTCGTGTTTAGCTCGACTGCTGAGGACGGGAAGATTGAGGTTCAAATCTCGGTCGGGTGAACTGGGGGTGGTTTTTCCTAAATGATTTTCCACTCTCCCTCCACGCTAATGCGGGTTCACTTCCTCTAATTCAACCTTCCTAATTCCTAATCAATTAGCGTAATTAGTACTTAAAAGCGTATAACCCGAACGGGTAGTAAGACGCGGTGATAAATATTATATTATTATTTTGTTGTATTATAAATATAATTTAACGCTTACATTTCTTTTTACATTTAGTGTTCTATAATTTAAGTCAAGTATTTTATAATTTTGTTATCAATATAATTCTATAAATATGTAGATTGGAAATGGACATAGGTCCTTTTCCTTCCAATCCGTTATTGTTATGTCACATTAGATTGTCATATCGCCTCACTATGCTATCATACCAATCCGCTACCTGAAGAGGCCTGAATTAGTATATATTATAATTAGCACTGCATCTTACTACCCGTTCGGCTGTCCTTAAACATACCAAATGTTAAGTAAAGTAAAGTAAAAAATAAAATGACGTGAGCTGATGACTAGTTGGTTTTAAAAAAATAAGTAAAACTATTAAATGAGGTTGAAATATTATATAAACTTTGTAATATTTTTTTATTTCAAGTAATTAATCATAATAATATTTTGAAAGCTTACTAATATGCTATTGATTTTATAATGAAAGCAATAAATCAAAGATCATTACATCAAACTACACATTATTGTGTTGATTGTAGGCCTATGTATATGATAGCAATGAATAGTATAAAATAATCTGGGAATACATATGTATTGTTGAACGTTATCGGTGAATTGACAAAGCGTAGTAAGGTTCTGTTTTAACTTGAACATTTGGCATTTCTTCTGTCTTTACGGAAGTCCGGATCTTTTTTACGCGAAAATTACTAAGTGCGTAAAGCTATTATTTTAACGAAAGTTGATAGGGACATTCTTTGCACCTAGGCTTAACAATGTTTGAACATGTTTTTTCGATCTGGTTATTGGATTCAAAATGGCGTCCCCTAATAAGGTTTTTTGCTTAATAGCTCCTCTAAAGTGTTTTTCTTACATTTTGATATACTTTATATTGCAATACTGACATCTTAAACCATGTGAACCACGGATATTTTCTATAAATATAATGTACTACCAGATATAGTATTTATTTGCTTTCTGTTTAACCTTATCACTAAAAAAAATATTAACTTGAAATCCAAAGATAATTATCGGAGATATTTCAATTTGAGATCCAAAGATAAATAAACTATATTAACGATAATAACATTACACAATCATTAACATGACGTACTTAGCAGTTTTTAAATAGTAAGAGCGAGGTCTACTGTTCACAAAACTACTATATTTTCAATCAATTTTGTTTTCAATTTTTTTTACATTACTATAAACGAGTTAACTTAATCAAAGATCCAGAGACTCATTTCAATCATTCTCTCCTTATCCAAATGTTGGCTCCAAGTTGGTCTCATTTGATCTTGGTTCACCACGTTCAACTTCTTCAGGCTTGGCCTCAAAATCTCCCGGTTCAACGGTCTTTGGGAGGTGTTGTTTTATCTCTCTTCGTCATCAGTGGCTCTCTTTCGAGGATACCCCAGTGACTGGCGTTTTCTTTGTTGATGCAAAGGGACTTCACGGCATAATTGGCGTGGACAACTTTTTCCTTATTGTAAATGTTTATTTTGTAGTCTACTCCACAACAACTATTTGCTCGAGGCTCTCGTGTGAACCCTTCATTATTTGATCAGCTTTCTCGAAACTCCTTGCACTACAGTGATGTCGTGCAGGTAAACAAAATTACCTTTGTAATACTTATTTTTAATCAGATTTAAGGTCATATGATATTTTTTTGTTTATATGTTGCCTAAAGATTTGACTTCAAAGCTATTCACCTTCCTCAGATTATCGGACAGTTATATTAACTTAACTGATATATATTTATGTACCTCATTCCAAAATCACTTATTCAGTTCGCAAGTAAAACAAACAGAATTGAATTGTGTGCATTAAACCATCTATTTAGATTAATTAAATAAACCTTGAAATAAATATTATATTTTTAGCTGATACCTTTGTGGTTTATTTTAAGATATTATAGGTTTTTTGATCCTAATAACCCAGAACTAACATTTTTAATTTGTAACACTGTCGCACTGAGGTATCGTTATGTATGTTTTTCTCGGGTACAGACAGACCTAATGCCATAATCCTATTCTTTTTTTTTATTAAGTAATTATGGACTAGGATGCCAGGTAGTCATTTTTTTTAACTAAACGGAATTTGACTCTATCATCAACGCTGTAACTGTTGGAAAAACCCTCCATAAATCAGTTAATGATATAACGGAGATAATAATTGCCTGGCAGCAAAGAACCAGTCAGAATCACCGTGGAAATTATCGTTGATAATTAGCTCTGAGTGTCCGACACTTTCACCAGTTACCACATGTTACAATAACAAGTGAAATGTGTCCCTGGTCATAAGATGAACCAGGATATCTCTGTGTCTCAGTGATAGAGCTTTTGCATGCAAAGACAAAGGTCCCACTTAAATTCAGTTCCTCATTTCAAAGCTGTCATTTTTCACTAATTTGGAATTACTATAGTAGTCCATTGACTTTACCAAAATTAGTTTTAAGTTCATTTTATGTTGGAAACTATACCCTTACCATAGTATAAATATCAAGTTATTCTTTTTTTACTTTCTCTCTATCTCACAGGTAGAAAAAGTATGGTGATTGTCAAAAAAATCGAACTTGAGATTTTGATGAATCTTGACGTTTCATGACTCCCTGAATCCGAAAAAGTGGTTTTTTAATTTCCGTCTGTCTGTACCTCCAACTAGAGCCTAAACAATTTTACCGATTGAGCTAAAACTTGATATCTAGGGTTTTCATAGGGTTGCCCGGAGGAATTTTTGGAATTAGATATCTACCCCTAAAATTAAGGGTAGTTTACTGAAGGGCAAAAAGAGAAAAAGTCGATTTTCTCAAAATCGGCTCTAACGATTTTGATTAAATTTCATTTATAAGCATTAATAAATATTCTAAACAAAATGGCTACTCTCAATATTTCGGCAAAATGGCTTTAAGGGCTCCGGTCTGATGCGTAAATTAACATTTTTTATAATATCTCCGAAATTATTTGAGATGTGAAATTACTTAGCATTACAAATATGTATATATATATATTTATAATACAAATATTTTAAACGAAACATATTTTTATAAAATCAATAACTTTCAATCTATACGCAATTATATATATTTTTTTAACTTTTTGGACATTAAAGTTTAAGTATTGCGACCGTAAAAAAATCTAACCTGAAATGTTGATGGATGTCGACATTCATGTCCCCCCGAACCCTAAAAAAATAGTCTTTGCTATGCCGTCTGTCTCTGTGTCTATTAAAACTTAAAATTAAGAGTAGTTTTATAAGTGGCGAAAAGAGAAAAAATAGGTTTTCTCAAAATCTGCTTCAACAATTTTGATTAAAATTCGTATCTAGGTGTTGATTAAGATTATAAATAAACTGGCTATTTTCATTTTCCCATGAAAATTATTTTTAGGGTACTTACAGAAGCGTTAATTTTCGTATCTCCACAACTATTTGAGATACTAAACAACTTATCATTGCGAAATTGTAGGACTATTATAGATAAAAAAACTTTTATTTGACATATATTTTTATAGAAGCAGCAGTTTCTGAGATATTTGCAAATATATTAATACAATTTTGTGAGCTTTAGTTGTAAACGTATACTACTTAAGTCTTAACGCAATAATTCTCCAATGCCATAGAGTAATTAAATATAAGTAAGTATCTAAAAAAAGTATGTTATTTTTCCTTAAACCTCTTAAGGAGAAATGTTTGTACAGCATTTATTTATCTCCATTTTAGATTCAATAGTCAATATTTACATTTTTTATTGGTCAAAATGTATAAATGAGTAATTAAATATCAATGCGATGACTTGAAGATGTGCAACACCTAATAAAATGTTAAAATTTTAACCGGAAATCGAAATTTTAATACGAAGTGTTGACCCTTGTGGACCCAATATTAATCTTTTTTATTGGTCCAAAAATACAAATGAGGACATTAATTCTTTAAAAATAAAAATATAAGATTTAAAACAGAAATTTTGATGAATCTTGACGTTTCATTAATCTCTAGTAATACAATTTTCATAAATTGGAACATGTAAAGCAGATCCCAGTTTCCAAGCTGTCAGCAAATGGTTCAAATACCATTTTATTAAGGTCTTTAAGACATTAAACTGTTTGAAATGCTCTTAGGTAGACAAAGATGTGCCTCTTTTCTCATTGATTCTATATCATTGTATATTATTTTATTCGTGTTCTTATGTGGAGTGGTGATGATACAATGTACATTATTACGTTCAGAAATCTTACGAGATTATAGAAAGATAGAGAAAGTATGTGCGGCGCACCTTACCATTTATTTATTTTTTGCTCATGTAGGCTATTGTGAGGCGTACTACAACGTTTCACTTCTTCCATGATTCATCCAAAAAACTATTATATAATGTTCACTTTGACCTGGTGAAGTCGTTCCACAATTCCGTTATTAATAAGATAATACATGGCTCAGAGTGCCTGGTTGTCAACCTAGAGTAGAGGTATCTGGTTCGATTACCGCCTGTCACTGGTGGGTTTTTCTCGAAAGGTAATTACTTTCTATGGTCACCAGGGTTTGGTTAATTAGGTTTAAGTTAGGTCAAGAACTTCATTGACTTCACCTCATCATACTCTCTATCACCATAATCTCCTCTCGTCGGGAAATGGAAAGAAACTCCACGGAAAGAATGTACTATCTGTACATTCGGTTATTCCCTGGGCAACGGTACATTAGTATCGGCTAATATTTCCACAATCTGAGATATATTAATGTAGCCCAGATACGCTATTATTATTATCATTATTATTAATTGCAAATTTTGTTGGGACCTACTTTCATTCCGTTTATAATTCAGTCTTACCTGTCTTACCCTACCCCGTTATTATTATTATTATTATTAGCACCGCGTCTTACTACCCGTTCGGGTTATACGCTCTTACGCTAATGTGTAATGGTAGGGTGATTGTGAGATGAAATGAAGGACCTACAGTTTAACGTGGAATCCGAACCACGGTGGAGGCCTGGCATTCCTCACATTCACAAGATGTCTTGTCAGAGGTGAAGGAAGGGTTTGGTAATCAGATAAATCTTAGCCGGGACCGAGGATTGAACCCCGGCCGCCAGCATAGAAGTCTGACACCTTACCCTAGACCACCAGGTCACCTACCCCGTTATTGATACTAGCATATCCTTGTATCCATTCCACATTACATTTTGCTAATGTTATTAAAAAGTTGAGCTGTTCATCTAGATGTGCCGGGACAGATGGAATGTCAAGCTTTATTGTCAAAGGCTGTGTCAACATTTTCGGTCCATTGCTAGTCCATATTTTTAATATTAGCTTATCAAATAAAACTTTTCCTGTCATATGGAAACAATCTGTTGTCATATTTACTTATAAAAAAGGGGCTAAAACAAATGTTTTTAATTAGAGACTTATTTCGCTCCTAAATATTTTCTTTAAAGTATTTGTAAAATAATACATGAGCATACTTTCCACACCTAAAGCATAAACACTCAGAAAATCATCAAGGCTTTATAAAGAATAAATCTACCGTCATTAATTTAGTAGAATTTATTGGACATGTTGCCCCTCAAGTATTTACCCAAGGTCAGGTTGATGCTATTTATTTTGACCAAAGTAAGGCTTTTGACTTATATCAGCATAGTATTATTCTTTCGAAACTTTGTAATTATGGCCGAGCTCACTCTATATATATATATATATATATATATATATATATATATATATATTGGTTTAGAATTTATTTGATTGATAGATTATTTTCTATTAAAGTAGATTCACACACCTCCAACCCATTTTAAGACACTTGTGGGATACCTCAGGGTTCTAGTTTAGGTCCTCTTCTCTTTAATGTTTTTATTGGTGAAATTGGTAAATATTTAAACTTAAATACTTATTTACTCTTTGCGGATGGTGGAAAAAAACTATTTAAAAGTATCAAATCAATTTCAGATTGTATATACTTACAAAACGACATAAATAGTATTTTACACTTTTCACTTGAAAATTAAATATTTACTAATAAATCTAAGACCAAATTTTTATCTTTTACTAGGAAAACTAATCCTATTTTTTACATCTAAATTGGTCAATGTTAACATAGTTCGCGCCCTATATATTATTGATATAGGTGTTCTCCTGGACAAAACCCTCTACTTCCATCATCATGTTGACCATATACTATCCCAATCATTTAAATTACTTGGACTTACTTAACTGATTACAATACAATTTAAGAAAGTTGACTGTTTTTATGTCTGTATTATGCCCTGGTTATATCTAAATATGCTACTGTTGCTTGGAAATCCAATATATTAACTGACTTACTTAGGTTGGAAAACGTTCAACAAAAATGTGTCACTGCGTGATAAATTATCCTTTACTTCCTTTTAAATTCTTATATTTTTATTACTCTCAAGTTTCTTATTTATTATTTGTATTTTTTTTTATTTTTTTTTTGTAACCGTTCATCAGTACGTTTAATTATTTAGCTATGATTTCTTAACCTATTTTCTCACGTTAGTTTACGTGCTTATAAGGTACATGTGTACTTTTTAGTGCTCGCCCGTCATATGTCTCAAGACTGTTGGTCAGTAAATAGGAAATTTTAATCATTATTATTATTATTATTATTATTATTATTATTATTATTATTATTATTATTATTATTATTATTATTATTATTATTATTATTACATGGTGCTTAGTAAATTCCCAACCTACCAAATGCTGCTTGTTTCTTTCACTAAATTATTAAATGAAATCCCTATCATTATCGATGAATAAACAAACATCTTAGTGCCTAGAGATATTAGACGCTTTCCATTACAAACACACTAGCGACAGTCTCCGCAGTCTAGTTCGAGGAGAGATTGAGAAGTGATATATAAAAGTAAGCATACATCTATTTATATTGGTGGATACTTAGATATAACTCATAATATATCAGAAAACTTTATTGGACTGTACCGGTGTCACGTCATAATTCCTAATAGCGCTGTTTGTTTTTTCACCAAATCTCACTACCCATTTGGGTTTTACGCATAATAAGTACTACGCCAATGTAGTAGAGATAAGATAGGTATAATGTAAAGTAAATTTACTAACATTTGAGTTGAGAGAGAGAGCGAGAGAGTGGGAAACAATTTAGGAAAAAACATCCCCGATAAACCCGGCTGGCACAATGTTTACAAGAAATGTATTATATACTTTTATATTTATTGTTTTCAGAATTTTAGTTTAGTATTTATGAAGTAATTTAATATTTTCTGATCACTAATTCACTTAAAATTGTGAAAAATTAAAAACTACTTTCTAAGTTTTTTTTGTTTTAGCACCACGTTTTACTATCTTTTCAAGTTATACGCATGTGTACTAATTACGCTAATGAGTTAGGGATGAGGAAAGTTAAATTTATAGGAAGTGTACTCAATTTTGCGTGGAGGAAAAGTGGAAAACCACTTTGGAAAAAAAATTCTCAGTACACCCGACCGGGGTTCTATCTCCGATCTCCCTGTAATCACCGGTCTAGTCTAACACGAGAGTGACGCGTTAGACTATGAGGTCACCGAAGCAGGTCACTTTAAGTACATCTACAAAAGCTATAACTACTAATTTAATTTCAAATGTTTTATAAGAAGGCATTGTTTACTTTTCCTATAGATATTAAATTCAATTGATTTTCTAATTGCAAATAATTGTTCTAAGAATATGCTGATGATATACCGTAATGGTCAATGAAAATTAATGTTGCCACAATATTAATTAACCTTGAGTGAAAAACAATATTTATAATTTAATGTCGTTAGTTTCACTAGAACGTGACTAAAAATAGCGTAGTTGAAAATAACTTTAGCCTTGAAGTAGTTTACTAAATAAATTACATTAATTCTCATACCTTATCTAGGTAACAATTTTCTAAATTTATCAAATTGATTTTTCACAATATATTAAAATAACACTCAGAACAAATGTTGTTAAGTTAATCTAAAGGTTCCAGGTCCGAATCCCATGGCCAGTTATATTTTTTCAACATATACGTTAGAAAATAATTTTAACTATAAGATCAATAGGCATAGTTAGGTCAACTAATGTCTTAACCATTTAATGAACAACATAATTTAACATTTGGTTATGAAATTTGTGTATCTTTTATACGTTTAATGCTAGGAAAATTCTGAAAAGAACTATTCATCTAAATATAATGGACAAATATATTAATCAATTTTCTTTCTTAAACTATATGGATTACTTTGAACACAGCAAAATAAATAGCTTTGACATAGTGATCTTTACAAACAAATAGTGCTTTTTACAGAATAAATTATTAATTTAACTTAAAGTAACCGCTAATCTAAGCCCAAGCTAATTTGACTAATTTAAACTCAGACTTCTAAAACAATTTGGTTATTCAGCAGATGAAAATCACTTCATCTTAAAAAAGTTCCTATAAATGACTTTATTAAGATTCACTATAACTTTGTTTGGGCATCGTAAAATACTTAAAATCTCTCATCAAAAACCATTTTTGGAATTTGTTCTTATTTATAAAACAATAAAAATAATAAATAATTTACAATAGTTTGTTGTATATTATGCATACTATCCAGTATTACTGTATTATAACTACAAAATGCCTGACTGAATTTATTACACTGGTCAACATTTATTTATTGCCTAGTACATTATATCGTTTTAAGAGTAGCTTTATTTAGAGAAAAACAGAAAAACCAAGTAAGATGATTCAGATAATCATATTACATTCATATAAAAAACGTTATTTGTGCGATTTTCTTTTAAGTGGAGCCTCGCGGGGACGAAATTTGGAAGAATTATTAACTTTGATGTAATTGTTGCCTTTCCTTAAATATAATATGGGTGGATAACTGCAGACTTATTTTCAAGATATTTAGCATGTTTTGTTGCCACTGTGAGACCTAATATAAAGGAATTTGTTGTGTTTATACTTGACGGTAATTACTTGCACACATTAAATAAAGACGTCATTGAATTTGGACGTTAGAATGGAGTGTCGTTTGTCTACTAGCCACCAGATTTAACAGCAACAATGCAACCGCTGAATCTTGCTTTCATGTTTCCCCTAAAGACTTTCCACGCCTAAGCTATTGAAAATTGGCTAATTAACCATCCAGGCAAAATTAAAAAAAAAATCTTCAAATAGCTTCATTATTCAAAAGGCTTAGTGACGAGCTTCTACAATTGATTATGAAATTAATGGTTTTATAAAAACTAGTATTTTTTCATTCAATGACAACATTTTCAAGAATATACCCTAGATTTTATTGGCCATCAGCAAAAATATGGAGAGAGAAATGAAAACATGCTTTGACATGAATTGAACCAGCAGCTACTTTGACATCTAACTGCTATGGCATCAAATCTGTTAGTCCACGAGAAATCAGAGAAGTTCCCGTGAATCACCCACAGGCGTGTTTTAAGTTAAACCACTTTTTTTTGCTTATTAAAAAGGACGAGATTTATTTGGTTATATTGAGTCATAAAACATTTTAAAAAAAAGTTTGGTTGCACCACTCTTAAGAGGGCTTACTTAAGTACTCACAATAAAACTCTCGACTTGATTAACCATACCATCTTATCAGCAATAAGCATGACATTTTATCACTTTACTTTACTGTAATAGCTCAGGGATAAAAACAAATCAAACTACACAGAAATAATTACAAATGTCAACATAATTATTTAAATTAATTAACCATGGCTAAAAATTGATTTGAAATGCTAATGTGTTACTTAATCAATGGATATATTATAAAAACCTACCTTGAATAATTTACAAAGCATAACAGGAAACATTAGGCACATACATTTAGAGCTGAAAATACATTATTAAAGGAAATAATTTAATATTTAAAGAAACTATTGATAAATACTACTTAAACTTTATGAATACAATATCATTCATTTAAACTATTAAAAAATTCCCAAAATGGACGATTTAGAAGAAATTACATCATGTATTAATTGTAATTCAGATTTGAAACTATAATTTGCCAATAGTTAATTGTAATTTAGTTAAATATGTCTGGTGATTGTCAGAATTCAAAAAATAGTAATTCATTCTTATGCTTATAAGTTAATCCCTGTCTACTTAATTCACATCGATTAAATTAAAGGAAATTGAAAATTCTTATGTGATATTGAAGATACATATTAAAAATTTAATAAACATAAAAGTGGGGGAAAATATTCACATAAAGTGCATTTAAAACTTCAAACAAAACGTAATTGAAAAAGTGTGTGTTTCTTCATTTTGCTATCATCAAGGTTAGCTTAGATAACCTTGATTTGGCTAGGTTACCCATTCAAAGTTTGCCTCACATCAAACATTATGTTGCAAAAATTGTTTAACATTTTCTTTGTCTGACTTGCGAATATTACAGTGAAATATAATATGAACTGATTTTGATGAGAGATGTTTTATTAAATATTGGTTTGCGAAAGATGTTAGGAGGATGCTTAGAGTAAATACACTCGAATTAGCCTGGAGAAAAGATGATAAAACCGTAGATATAGCTCATATGTGAAAAACTACCCCCAGTACACCAAAGAGAGATACTAATCTCAACCTCCCCAACATTGCTAATACAATATTTGGGGCCGATACTTTGAAGCTCGTTCGAATGACAACGGTTGACTCTGTGTGTGTTAATCCCTCTTTGTATCTAAGAGCTATTGTCATTCCTGAAATAGAGTACGTCTTGAATAAAGATGGTATTAGTGAGGTAGGGTGAAACAAGTAGAGAGAGCAACAATACATCGACATAAAAATATATTGGTTTATATATAAAAATCTTGATATATTTATATTAAAATTTTAGTATCAAATATATGGATAAATTGAACTATTTCTTTCCCTATTTTTACCAACCGAGTCAATTTTTTTTTTACTATTTTTATTAAAATTGTCTGCTATTTTAACAGCTTAATACAACAAAAAAGAGTGAACAGAGGTGTTTTTGAAAATATTTGTATATACATTTTTACATTTATTTTACATTACATCTTTAATATCATAGAACCAAACACATTTTTATTTCCTATTAGCTCTTTTTACTTTGAAGTATCTTTCTAAATTAAACCAAATAGCATCGTTAAAGTTCACCCAGACAAATTCAATTTTTGTTTTAGGAAACAATCGATAGACTATAAATCTAACTATAAATCTAATAGTATACTAAAAACTATAAATCTATATGTACCTTGAATATAATAAAAGATGAATGTATTTAAGTTCGATAAATTTGCCATTTTTATCAACGGGGAGCAAGTTACAAGGGATTTTTTCATGATAATTTGGAACGTGGGTGTAATAATACTTTATTATGTTGAAAATAATTTGTTAATTATATCGGTGTATGAATTTTACTAGAACTTATTATTATAGTGTTTAGTAATTTGTCGGGCAGAGAAGGAAATCAACAATCCTCCCATCTTTTCCCGGTAATTCGTAAAGTGATGATGTCTGTGGCTTGTAAGGAAAAAAAACTTTGGAAGTAAACCATGCTTAATGCAATAAGTTCATAGAAAGTTTGCAGTGGAGTGTATTTGTATTGTCTAGCTGCAAATAAAGCGCCATTATTCTAGTCTAATAATTTGTTGATACAAACATTTTGATCAAAATGTCTTATATTTTTGTATCGACCAATCGTCATACCGAGTGCTTTAATTGTAGCAAGCCTAAACAGTGCGAATACCAGGGGTTTCCAACCCACGGCCTAAGATACATTAGTGGCATACGAATACATTTTAAGTGCTACTCTTAGGGTGGATTCTTTTTGCTTCTTCGACAGCCAAAGCAAGCATTGATGAACACGTGTTTACCAAAGACATATAAATACTTCACTAAAAACTGAAATAGCTTTGTATAGTTTTTATTTTATTGTTTTCTTGTTAGAAATCAGTTGTGATTTCTTCTAATATTTTATTTTTTTACTAATACTGTTATTATCAATATAGTCTAGTTATACAATTACGTAGTAGGCCTATTTTAATCTTATACCATTTCAATATAATTTTTTTTAATAATCTTGAGTTATTTCTGGATTATTTATTCTGGACACATGTAATAAAACTCTCCTACCTCACTCAGAATTCAAAAAATATTAAATTTTGTTAATAGGGTTAATACAGTTTTATTGTATTTTTCGCAGTGTAGTGGCGGCAAGTTCAGGTAAGGCTTTTGGGATGGAGTAGCAAGCTCAAGTTAATTAACGTAAATAGTGACACGTCAGAGAGAAATGTTGGCCACCCCTGCTCCGAACATTCAGTGAAAATGATTTGGGAGGTAAAAGAGCAATGGAATGGGCTTGTTTTTGCTGTTCAGATAAATACATTTTGGACTGAGCATGTGCTCAAACTCAGATACTGAAAATCCGTGTCTTCATACTCGTACTTGATAACACATCAAAATTCGGGTCAGGGAAATAGTTTTTTCGATTAAAAATGTTTATATTTCTAAAAATATTTTGAAATCGTTACACTGGGAAGTTTTATCAGTATTATTACTTATTATTATTATTATTATTATTATTATTATTATTATTATTATTATCACCGCGTCTTACTACCCGTTCGGTTTATACGCACTTACGCTAATGTGTAATGGTAGGGTGATTGTGAGATGAAATGGAGGACCTACAGTTTAACGTGGAATCCGAACCACCGTGGAGGCCTGGAATTCCTCAAATTCACAAGTTATGATTGACACATTTCTTGTCAGAGGTTAAAGAAGGTTATCGCAGGGGGAGTGCTCTTTTTCTTTCCTCTCTTTCTATTCCGTACATTAAATAGTGCGTAGAGTGCTTTAGTACGTTAAGCTAAGATGTAACTCACAAAATAACCTTGAATATACCAAGTGGGCAACGTCACTAAATAACAGCGAAAACCAGGCGTTCCACAGTTTGGGAGTTTTCTGTAGCTTTTACTAAAAGACAATGGAATGACTATGATTCAAACCATTTTGTCAAGTGGTTAGAGCATTTGAGATGTAAGGAGAAGGAAAAAACTAACCGGGTGAAAAGAGTTATATATGAGGAGATCCTGGAGAGAATTGGAGAAAAGAGAAGCATATTACATGCTATGAGAAGAAGGAAGAGAGAAACTGGTTAAGACACTGGCTGAGAAGAAACGTCTTACTGACGGATGCTATGAAAGGAATGGTGGAGGGAAGGAGAAGGAAAGGACGTAGGTAAATGATATCAGTTGGTAGACAATATTAAGACAGATGTAAGATAATGAAAGAATGAAGAGAATGGTGGAAGATAGAGAAGCATGGAACTCTACCATGTAAAAACCTGCCATTAGGTAGAACATCAAATAATAAATTATATATAAAACCTTAATGCAATGTAATTTCTGGGTCTAGCGTGTTCATATATCCAATATACCGGTTGATCAGCTGTGAGATAGGCTCTTAAACAAAGATGATTTGTGCTCCAAAGTGTGCATGAACAAATGACATCACACGTATTACGACCGCAACATAATGTAACATCGTCAATGAAAACCATAGTATGTGCTACAGGTTGTATTCGCAACAAATGAAATGTCACAAACATATTTGTGAAGTAAGATTTTTGTTTATTAGATTTTAGAGGGGGGCACTTGTCTAGCTAGCTCTTCATAAATACGAGCTACCTTTGATTACATGTGTAGATAGTTTAATATATATATTTTATTTACATGACACATGGGTTCCAAATCCTACTACCCATACGAGCTATCAACATATTTACACTAATGGGCTAGGGATTATTAAGTTGGAATCTCTACGAAGTTTATTTGAATTTGTCTAAAACGAGAGCGGGAAACCATTCTGGTAAAACCATATCACTACACCGGACTTAGGTTTGAATCCCGACCACTCCGTCACCGAAAAAGCAGAAGACTAGATTTTTCCCCTCTAGCCACGTGGAAAAGAAATATGTATATGGAAATGAAGTATGTAGGAAAAAGGCCCCAAAGGAGGCCAAGAAAGAGATGGGAGGAATAGATAACAGAAAGTGTTCAAATGAGAGGAGAAGAATGGAAGAAATTAAAGGAGGAAGAATGGTGGAAGGATATAAGAAAATGGAGGCATTTTACTAAACTGACCCAGCCACAGGCTGGAAACAATTGATGATGATGATTATGATGAGCCACGTTTACACTTGTGCAAGTCCCATGGGTTTTCGATGAATTAATATATCAAAATAAAGATGGAATATATAATCAAGAGACATGCAGTGTCATTCACTTAGAGCAGGGTTTCTTGACTTGTGGCCGTGGCTAGATTTGTGAAGACCGGACCGTGAAACTGTGGAAAACTCACTTCGGTGGTCGAATGGTCTAAGGCAGTGTTTCTCAAAGCGTGACCCTCGGTGGCCTATAAAATGGTCCGCAGGATCCCAGGAAGTTTAGTAGAGTAATTAAAATGAATTAAATAATTAGAAATTAGGAGGTTTATATATATTTTTTAATTTATCACCACGTCTTACTACCCGTTCGAGCTATACTTTTAAGTACTAATTACGCTAATGAGTTAGGAATTGGTAAGGTTGAATTTAGAGGAAGTGAACCCGCATTTTCGTGGAGGGATAGTGAAAAACCATTTAGGAAAAACCACTCCATTTCATCCAACCGAGATTCGAACCACAAACTCCCCGTCCTCGACAGTCTAGTTCAAAACGAAACTAGCACATTAACTAACTACGCCACGGAGGCGGGTCATTTATAATGTTAATAATAATAATATTTAACACCACGTCTTACTACCCGTTCGGGTTATACGCTTTAAGTACTAATTACGCTAATGGATTAGGAATTGGGGAGGATGAATTAGAGGAAGTGAACCCGCATTTGCGTGGAGGGAGAGTGGAAAACCATTTAAGAAAAACCACCCCAGTTCACCCGACCGAGATTCGAACCTCGATCTCCCCGTCCTCAGCAGTCGAGCTCAACATAACTAGCGCGTTAGCCAACTACGCCACCGAGGCGGGTTTTATAATGTTAAATATATATATAAATATATATAATCTAACAACACTATTACTTATTAATTCAATGTGATTATAGGATGTTTTATCATTTAATTCAATACATTAATGTCTGTATTGTATTTATAGTCCTAGAACTGAATTGCCTAAAACAAATGTTTATGCTTGATAATTTTCAACCCTCTCCACCGCCCTACTCCCAGGTATCGAGTGGTACCCCCAGTGGGCGTAGCTTCCATTTAGTAGCTCTCCAAAATGTCAAAAACTTTGAGAAACGCTGCTACAAGGCCCATAAGACCATTCGCTTGATGCGGGTAGTGATGTTATTGATATTATTTGAGTTTTAAATTCACAGCTAGAAAACTGTAAAGAAAAATTGATTTTCTTTTTTTTTATATTACATTAACATAATGTGATCCACATTGGTGGACACGTGGACTATATGCCAGACTCATCTATTCTGGTTTATTAATGACCGGGAAGGCAATGGTTTGAGTCCCGGCTGAGTATACCGAAGTTTAGTTTTCCTAAATGGTTGTACTGCCTCTTTCTACGCAAGTGAAGGTATAGTTTCTCCAAATTATACTTTCCTCATTCTTGCCACATTATTATAATCAATGCGGATAACCCAGATTGTTAGTAAGACCTGCGGCTAGATACATATAGACGCATATTTATAATGTCGTGAACCTTCTATGAGTTTGAAGTTCCTTCGGTAAAACTTTCTTCTGCAAGATTTTATACCGCAAACATAACAATCAAATATATATATATATACACAAACACACTGGATGTTTGGAAACTAATAGCCCAAACTGTACATATAGCTTGTTTGAACAAAAAGTAATACACACTCCCTACTTAGATCCGGAAAACAATGCTAATGAGAGTATGTTGTGTTCAAAATTTCGGCGTACAGCGCCAGGATAGCAGAGCTGTTCAAACATGAGTGTACAACTAGTTGCATAGGAGTTAGGCGCGCGGCACTGCTCATGTAATAATGGCGAGCACTTTCATTGATGTATGACCGTTAATGATGACCCTCAGAACGTATTCCCATTTCTAGATGGACTGGCGTGTTGTATTAATTGAGTATGTTCTGCTGCCGTACTCCAAGATGTTGAGGTGTGTAGTGCGCCTGCCTAACTTCAATGCAACGTGTTGTACACACATGCTTGAACAGCTCTGCTATCCAGGCGCTTTACACCGAAACTTTGTACACAATTGATTGGTAATAGCATAATTTTCCGGATATAAGTCTATAAGGAGTGTGTATTACTTTTGGTTCAAACAAGCTATATGTGCAGTTTGGGCTATTAGTTTCCAAACATCCAGTATATATAAAATATAAAACGCGTTTGGTCGAAATATGGACAACTATCAATGTTAATACAGTAGTGATAGAAACAGGTTTCATCCTAAAATGTACGACTGTAGAGAGAGGGGCCATTAGGATACCCAAACTCTATTAGAAATAAACTACTCTGGAACCAAAACTTGTTGACCTTGACTAGGAATCGACATTGACTGTGTGAAACAAGATAGGTTAGGATCCTAAATGATTTACTAAAGCAAAATAGCATTAATGAATACGGAACAAAATGATTATAGTAATCAAAATTCAAAATTCCAGTCTTGAGTAATGAATGCCAATGGTTGTAATAGTAAAAATACTATTATTGAGCCAGGAACGGCACTGTTTGTAATAATAAAAAGAGCAGTCTTGATTCAGGAACGGCAATAATTATAATAATAAAAACAACAGTTTTAAGTAAGGAACAGCAAAGATTGTAGTAATCAAAATGGCATTTCTGAGAAAGTAGTTGAAATGGTTGTAGTAATAAAAATGGTGTGCCTGAGTAAGGAACGGTAATGGCTTTAGAAAAAACCATATGGCGGCCCTTAGTAAGTAGTGGAAATTGCTATCTAAAACAAAATGATAGCTAAATGTAAGACACTACAATAACTGTAGTAGTCAAAATGGTGTGAATTAATTAGTAATGGCATACAAGTACTTATAATTTTAGTTTTAACCCCCAAATAGAAATAATACAATAATCTTCAAATAGAGGGAAAACCCCTTGTTCACATTTGCCTTGATTTAATAAAATTGGTGGTATCCAACTATTTATTTCTGAATCTTCTAGGAATCCATTAATATGACTGTCCTTAACCATAACTTCATATTAAGATCCACTGGCTGCTTCCTTGTGAGCACAAAAGTAATAAGCATATAAAAAAATTAACAACCGCTGGAATAATTTTCTAAAACAAAAATATTACTATACACTCCATTCACACTAAAAGATAGCAGTCTGACTTTGATGGGTTATACTAGGGTCCTATCTTATAATCTGCACCATAATGAATCAGTGAAAGGTAAGCATGATATCTTTGAGAGTAAACGCAAGTTACTGTACCTGGACATACATAAAACATAGACATATTAACATATAATTGTAAAGACATGACAGAACAGATAAGATGTAACCAATAATATACCAACTTTCCTTGGTGGCCGCAAGGTTTAAGGAATCACTCTCAGAATATACTAGACTGACGATGACAGGTAGCTCTAGGCTCAAATCCCGGTCGGTGTGTACTGAGGGTGGTTTTTCCTAAAGTGTTTTCCACTCTTCCTTCACGATCAATTCGGGTACAATCCTTCTAAATTTAGCCTTTCTCACCATTTAACACATTAGTTTAATTAGTACATATGCGTACAACCTGAGCGCGTAGTAAGACGCGATGCTAAAATGAAAATTAAAACTATGCCGCTCTAAGATTTCGGGCATTCACAACATTTTCCAACTTACTAAAGGAGAAATATGAATTAAATACAAATAATAATATTATAATAAAATATTATATGTCCATAACTTAGGCCACGCTGATTTAAATTGGGATTCACGCATTGTTTCCTAAATTGATTCAACAGATATATTTAATTTTCAGATTTTTGCTTCCCATCCTCTTTCCGTGTGATATTTTCTTGAACAGTTAAACTCCATCCGCATTGGTAATTACGTTTACTAATCTTCAAGTTCGTCTGGCTTGGTTTGACAGTGATAAGAAGGTCGGGGTTTTAATTCTGGTAAAGTGTATGTACGTAGTAGCCTTTCCTAAATTGTTTCCCAAATTTCCTCCACAAAAATATAGTTACGCTTCTTCATAATTCTTCTTTCTTCCTCCCTACCCTTATTGCAAATATACATGATAGATAGTAAGACGTGTTGGCCACAAAATAAAAAATAATAAAAATGACCAACTTGATGGCGCAACAAGATACATTGGTAACATCAAGTGCCAATGTAAGGGATTTCTACTTTGTCTTTACAACGTAGTGTTACATCATGCTCCGTGATAATGCAACGAGTTTTACCATTAGAGAGTTTTGATCTTGACCATCACATTCGCTCAACTTGTTTATGGAACAGAGCACTTGGAATAATCTTGCACGTTTAAGGATTGAATGCCTTTTGCCAAAATTGTTGAGTAATAATTTCCCAACCGACACTCCTCCAATTATGTAATGTTCCGCACCTACGTTCAGTGTCAATAAAGAGAGCGAGTCATTTTTTCTTTTCTTTCGGAAATATGTTGGTTTTATTGCATCGCATTTAACTACCCGTCAGGGATATCCGCCTTTATCTAATCTTATGGTGTAGGAGTGATGAAAGTAGAACTAATAGGAAATGTAACCGCATTTTTGGAGAAAAAATAGATACTATTTAGAAATAAACGTCCTTAGAACACGCTCCCGAGATTCGATCTTCCAACATATTCGTCTCCGGAAAACTAGAATAAAAGAACTTGATACTTTGTACGCGTACTAATCGATGTTGTAAGGAGTTAGTTGAGTTACTATACAAACATATCAATGCTATAAAGATTATTACATATAAAATACTTTTCTTTAGCGCAGCTTCTTACTACCCGTACAGGTGATACGCCTATGTACTAATTAAATTAATGTGTCAAGTATGAGGAAGGTTGAATTTAGAGGACGTGTACACACGTTTTCATGAAAGGAGAGTGGAAAAGCATTTAGGAAAAAATGACCCTCAGTCCACCTGACCGGGAGTCGAATCCTGAACTCTCCGTCGTTGGCAGTCCACCCTATTGAGAAAGTGGGGCCTTAGGCCATTAGACCACAGAAGCGGGTGAAGACATCAATTAAAATAAAATGTCTACATGCGACCAAATCTATTTAAACCTCTTATATGGACAGTTATGATTTTATTGAATATCTAGTTTTGTGTTTTGTAAATGTTTACAGAACTTTTTCAACAGTAGATTTTTATCAGAAAAATAGTATTAAACAATGTATACATATGGGTTCTTATCTTAAAAATATATCTCTTTTTTGAGTTGACTATCTTTCTCTTGAATATTGTCTCAACAGGTCAGGTTTAGCAATTCTAGTTTGATAATCGAATGTTCAAAGCCACACACTCATACATACATACATATATTCACACACCAATATAACCATATATGCATATTTAAACACATACACATATTTATTTATATTCATATATATGTGTATACACATATATGTATATGTTATTAAGTATTGATATATATGTAAAAATATGTATGTGTATAAATGTATACATCTATACAAATATATGTATATATGTATACATATAAACAAAACTAATTAATGAATTTGATTTTATTATTAGGACAGATCTTGTGGACAATAATCACGTGTGAATTAAATAATATATAACTTACATATTATATTAAATCTTGAAACAAACTTTAAAAAAAAATGATTTTCTATGAAAAATAAGCATGGTATAACTTTTAAAACACTCCTCAGATAAGCCTATTAATTTTGAAAAAAATATGTATCAACCAATTTTGAACCATTTTGAAATTTTTATTTGGTAATTTTCCCTTAATTTTCAAGATATAATTAAAATAATGATTCTTCCTAAAGGCATAACCATATCAAATCAAATTATAAATTTTGAACAAAATCCATAAAACCATTTTAAATGTAGCCCCATATATAGATATAATGTGCATACCGTGAGAATATTGTTAAACTAACATCTTTATTTTTAGTTCGGGGCACATAAAATGCATCTATTAGTCTCGAGGTTGAAAATGTTCTCCAGGCTTATTACAATAGTACCTACTTTCTCCCCATGAGAAAATAAAAAATACTATAAAACATCATCATCATCCAATCATAATTAAGTTGTTCCCAGTGTCTGTCTCACACATCCAGACATTAAATATAATTATGTGAACAATGTACGAAAGTGGCTTAACCTAATCTCTAGTTTGTGAAAATAACACCATAATGAAATAAAGATGTAATAAGTATGCAATAGGTTTAGATACTATCCCGACGTCTTATAAACTGGATAACATCGAGCATTGATGATAATCGATGACTTAAAATGTGAATGTAATTGTCCGTGGCTAGAAATAACATATTTTCAATGTGATTACAAGACGTGACTCACGTGTTTATGAAAAATAGACGTATTTTAGGCCTCCTTTTTACTGCCGTACTGTTCCTAATTATATGAAACGAGTTCTGACTAGTTATATAGGGTGTAATTGAATGTATATTACAAACGTGGAACGATTATGTATATTTGTTGTTTTGCCTAATGGCTGGTATTTACATGGTATCTCTCTCTCTCTCTCTCTCTCCATGTTTCTGTCTTCCACCCCCTCTTCATCCTTTCATATCTTCTGTCCATATTGATATTTTCCAACATATGATATTCTCCACGTCCTTTCCCTCTCCTTCTTTCCACCATTCCTTCTATATCAAGCGTCAATAATAAGTTTCTTCTCAAACAGTGCCCTAACCAGTTTATCTTCCTTCTTCTCATAACGTGTGAAAAATGCTTCTCCTTTCTCCAATTTCCTCCCCACTACCCCCTCATTTCTCACTCTATACACCTAGATCATTTTTTTTTTTTTCCAAATTTCTCCTTCCACACATCTCAAATGTTTCAAGTGTCCTTTCGGCTTCCTTCTTTTGTGTCCACGTCTCCTCCCCATGCAGTGACACAACCCACACAAAGCACTTTGTCCGTATGTTCCTAAATCCTCTCTTCAGGTTCCCACAGAGAAGCCTCTTATTTCTGTTTGATGCTTACTTTGCTATCGGCGCCGTGTGTTGATGTAAAGTCTGTTCACGGTAGGAATTGTTTTCTGAAAGGTCTTTTTCCCTAACAGAAATCTATTATATAGTAAGATATTGGTAGGAAAAAAGAGCTTTCAGAGAGTAATTCCTACCGTGAATGGAATATATGTGGCGTTGGTAATGGGATAGTTTTGAAACACCTTCGTAGAGGTGCTTACTGAAACACGTAGCTCACCCACCTCGGTGGCGTAGTTAAATAACGAGCTAGTTTAGTGTTGAGCTAGACTGTCGAGGACGGGGAAATCAAGGTTCGAAACTTGCGCCGATGAACTGGGGATGGTTTTCCCTAAATGGTTATCCAAACCAACAGCTACTAAGACGCGGTGCTAAAAAAAAAAGTAGCTAAACGTAGCTATTGATGGTCCGAACATGTTTGAACGTTATTTGATGATATTAGTTTCGATACAATTAATCAAGTAAAATACGTCACAATATGAAATAACTGTTGTAATGTGGGTTGTTCAAATCAATTTAAAAACTTTAAAAAAAGTCATACCATTTGAGCAATTCATTGATAGACATAGGATGAAGATAAACATAACAAGTTGGTTCAAATAGTCAACAGATACAATATAGTAAATTTGTTACTATCTATATTCATCCTGATTCTCTCAAATATGAGTAAAGTCAAGAAATAGGTCAAGAAACTATTTTATGTCGAAGCTTTAGGCTGTCAACTAAACTAAACCAAACTCAGCACACATAATATTTGTAATTCTTAAAGGACGAGCCCTAGTCACTCTGGTGCTTTGAAAATTAATCTTTTTACCTTGTATTTTTGACAAACTAATGACTAGCTCATCTCAGGTTTTGTGACTGCTGATTTTTAAATCTTCGTCTTGTATGGGCCAAACGAGAAATCATAGAAGTACATCTGTAATTTCTTATCAGTAGGGCCTTGTTACTTTGTAGCATATGACATAGGTCTACTTTGGGCAATAAGATATTGCCACTGCGTTTTATACTAAATGTAAGAATAATAATAGGACTATTATGCAATGGTGGCACAGTGTTGTAAAATACACAAGCTTATATAATGTAACTAACTATTTCTAAACTAATCTAGATATGTACACGTTTAAGTTATAGGCTTATTTGAATAGGTTAACGTGTCGTGATAAAATGTGTAATGAAATATAATCATTTAGTAAAAGCTAACACATTTTCTAGTGTTTGTTTATTTTTTGATGGACAAATATTAAACACTTTTAACATTATAGGTGTTAAAACAACAGATGGCTGTACAACCTTTGATGTTACATTAGTTAAACTTCCATCTTGAATTTCATTCAATTCGGTTACATGATTTTCTTTGAATAAGCATAATCCCTTCTTAAAGGATTGATGTGGAAAATACCTTTGTAAACCCTATCATATTATTATTTTGTCCATATCTGTTACTATACTACACGTTTAATATCAACTTTATCACCTAAGGGTTCTGAAATTTTGCCACATCAACGGCTCGTGCGTTTTCACTAAACCCATCAACGTCAAAACACAGTGTCTTTAGCTAATCGAAATTTCACATCCTGGTTGCATTTCATAATTATCTCCCTTTATAAAAAGTCCTAAGTATTTGAGCACTGCTACTTGTTTGTTCCAATTCATCTTGTTCAATCTCAATAATTACCTCCATTTTCAAACCTATGAATATACATTTTGTTATATTCGTATTAATTATCATCCCATAATCAGCAAAGGCTTTATTCAGATCTTCTAGCCTACTTTTCATTTTCTGTTCATCCTTTGCTACAAAAATAGACACATAACCACTATATACACTTTGTTTACCCTGAAAGCTATCTAGCTTACCGTGCATGGCCCCACTATGGTATATCTAATAAGATAGGGCTATAGTCCTATCTGTCAAAATAATATATTTTTTTTCATTTCAGGGTAAACAGAGTGTACGTATGGTCTGCAAATCTTATTGCATACCCTATTTTACATTGATAGCACCGTAGATAGTAGGGTGGTTACTATTGAGTGCTTGTGTAGCCGTCTAATAGTTAAATATGACTTAATAAGGTAGCTTTTGATGGAAAATGACCTTTCAGTTCATATGTTATAGGTGAATATGTGCCTATTTTTGTATCCTCTATAATCCATCTACGTTTGTAATACACGTTCACGTACACTCTGTATAATGACAAAACTCAAATTGGTTGGCCCACGAACTAATCTTCAATCTTCATTGAATCACAGCATTGGTGCACTAAATCAAAGGTCCTGAGTTCTATTCCTGCTTCAGAGTGTCGTTTTTAAACTACATTTAATTCAATTGAAAGATGTATACAGTGAAGGCTGTAGTCATAGACAAAGTTTATTGCGACCTTGAATAAAGCAATTTTTAAAGAGGAATATTATTTCAAGGCAATTTTGTAGGTGACCTGGTGGTCTAGGGGTAAGGTGTCAGACTTCTGTGCTGGCGGCCGGGGTTCAATCCTCGGTCCCGGCACAGATTTATCTGATTTCCAAACCCTTCCCACACCTCTGACAAGACATCTTGTGAATGTGTGGAATGCCAGGCCACCACCGTGGTTCGGATTACACGTTAAGCTGTAGGTCCTTCATTTCATCTCACAATCACCCTACCATTACACATTAGCGTTAGTGCGTATAACCCGAACGGGTAGTAAGACGCGGTGCTAATAATAATAATAATAATAATAATAATAATAATAATAATAATAATAATAATAATAATAATAATAGTAATAATAATAATAATAATAATAATAATATTTCAAGGCCCGTGTACAGAAGGTGATTCAAACCCTCCTCAAAATAATAATTAATATATCATATATAATTATATATTCTATTATGTATGTATATAATATATATTTATACATATAATGTATATTTAATATAAATATAATATATATTACACATTATTGGTCTGTATAATATATATATATGTATATATTATATATACTATAGGTCTATATAATAAGCCCTATATAAGCTATATAGATAATATATAGGCTTATTATATTTAATATATACATTATAAATGTCACCGGCAATGTGCAAAATCCGGGCATTATATAAAATGCCTAGGCTTTCTATATAACATCAGAGTGGTTTTGGCAAATTATGAAATAAACAAGTTTTGCTGTTGTAGTTCATACTTATTTTAAAGTTCTTTGTCTTTTTGAAGTCCCGGAATATTTTATCAATTTTTCTATCCAGTTCTATGTAAATCTTGCACCGTTTTCTTGCAGGTTCACCTAATCCCTAGGATTTAAGTTGGCCAGGTTAGGTTATTTTAGAATAGGTTATTTAGGTAATGTAAGGTGAGATAGGTTAGCAATTGTTCTCGTTGATACATAATGACTGGTTATTCTATAAATTTCCCATGAAAAGTATGAACTACAACAGCAAAACTAATTTATTTCATACTTTGCCAAAACCACTCTGGCATTATATAGAATGCCTGGATTACACACATTGCCATTAACATATATATTAAATAACTAGCCTATTATTACGTCAAACAATTCCTTTTTTCAGACGATATTTTGATGGAGTATTTGTGTAAATGCATAAAAGTGACACCTGTGCAGGTATTTGAACCCCTATCGAGCACAATCAAGTGCAAATCGCTTTACTAACCTAGCTATATTGGATGTATCATAAAGTATCTTGTTTCCTGACAAGGTGTCATTTTATATATTTGCACAAAAACCTCAATTATGTTAAGAAATAAACTTTATATTGATTCAAGAAGATTTTATAAGGGAGAGAGGGAGAAGACAAATAAAGTTTTTAAAATAAATCTTGCCTATTCCTGTTGAGGGTGTAAGGGAAGGGACTTCTCCATGAGCCATTGCAGGTAAGACCCCCTTCCCTAGCAAAAAAAAAAATTGTTACAGCCCTGACTATTTCTGAATCACCTTGTGGCAGGGAATAATTATTCGTGCTCTAAACTACTTCCTCTAAGGACATAAGCATCGCAACACGTACTTATTGTCCTACCTTTCACCTCCTTCGCCATCTCCCTACCTGTCACTAGAAAACTTTCACTTTCGTCATACTACGGGCATGCGTACTGCCAGCATCCACACTGTATGGCCAAGAGCAGAAGTCGAGTTTTATAAGTAATCTCTTGTTAGTTACGTGGTGAATAAATACACGTTTAAGACCTCCTGAATTAAGTGGTGTTGTGACCCTTGTATGTTGACCGCTACTAAACGAACTTTTATTTTTTTAATTTAATTTCAGGGTATTTAAAGTGCACTTTCATAACCGAATGATTATATCAGCACATGACTTATAACTTACTTACTCTATGGTAGCAATTCTCAAACGTTTTAACCTGTGAAACCCTTTAAACCCCGGGAAAAATAAATTGAGTTACAAAAATATTTTGTTCAAGTTTATTCTATGTACCGTATTGGAATAAAAAACTTTGAGAAACTTTGTGACTATGTATTTATTCACTAATTTAATTTTAATCATATATATTTTTTTAAACATAACATATGTTTTAGTTTAAAAAAATTAGTGAGAATAGTGTCATTTAAAAATATTTTTGCAATACTCTTTAATATCTGGCTTAATAGAAGACAGCAAGAATCGCGTATCTTCTTCTGCATTCAATATATTATAGAATCTGGTTTGTTTGAATTGTATTTCAAAAATCCAGACTACAAAGATTTAAACATCTCAAGGAGCCCTTGGGCTCTAATGATAACACTTTGAGAAACGCTACTATATGGTATTAAGAACTTAAAAGCTAATTGCCACACTAATAAAATTTGTCCAACTAACCCCTCCCTTGAACTAGTTATATCCCCTCCACCTCATTACACCCTATCCCTATCTTGAGCTAGTTCTAACCAGTCCACCTCATTACATCCTATCCCTATCTTGAACTAGCTCTATCCAGTTCACCCCATTACACTCTGTACCTATCTTGAGCTAGTTCTATCCAGTTCACCACATTACACCCTGTCTCTTTTAGTTCCATTCTGATGTTATCCTCCCATCTGTGTCTATGTCTTCCCAATGGTCTCTTCCTATTGGGTTTAACAGTCAATACCCTGAACACGGTTCTAGATTCTCCCGCTCACACTTCATGTCCTGCTTACTATACACAACTTATAAACTAATACAATACATCTCTATCAGGCTCAACATCTTGTCCTTCAGCCCTTAATTCACCACTGTTAAAGAGGAAACACCTCTCGTAAGGTATTAAGGGGTTGTTTTATTCCCAGCGGGCTCTTAAAATAATTAAAATAGAATAGTAAAAAAAAGACGCTAAATGGTTTAAAATGTTTAGAACAGTCTATCACTAATAAAAGTAAAAAAATGTAAAAGTTAAATTTTAAGAAAATATGTGAATGTACTTTTTTAGGAATTTTACCACAGGTTTGGGCTATACGCCAAAAAATCAATTACGCCAATGCCTTAATGATTATGAAAGGTGAATTTAGAGAAGATTTACCCACATTTGCGTGAATAGAGACAGTGTAAACATAGCTAATGATAAGAAGTATTTAAAATATCAATTTGAAAGAAAAAGTATACATGGTAGGTAACTATAATCTGCTTTCTAGTAACTATTTCATCCAATATTTTGTATTTATTTTTCCTGCATACTCCTTTTTCAAACATCAATATCTAGTAAATACATTTGATTCGCTTATTACTGACCGAGCGTAGCGAGGCCTTGTTTTAACTTGAACATTTTAAATTTCATCTGTCTGTTTATATAAATGTTTGTTCCACGTTAACTGTCAAATGGATTGACTAATTTTAACGAAATTTGGCATGAAGATTCTTTCAACCTAAGCCAAACAACGTGTTTAAATAGTTTATCAATGTGGTTATCTATTTCAATATTGCGGCTGCTCAAATAGTTTTACACTTAATAGCTCATTTCCAAGTGATGTGATTTGAATTTATAATTATTACAATCAATCTAGCATATAAAGCCCGTTTTGTATTTTATTTTTACATACGTCATGAGCAACGCGAAAAACTGTATATATGAATATTGAGTATTGTGTTAGTATAGTATTTTTTTTTTGTTTAAGTTGATCAATGATCACCAAAGTAAGATATCAACTTGAGATCCTAGGAGAAATTATAGGAGATATTTCAACTTGAAAGTATCAGCAGATTCCTGACAAGTTAAAAAGATTAAATTTTGAGTATAAATTTTAAAATATTCAACAATGCTTTAAGGCGATTGGGCCTTTTTAATTGGCGTGGAAATGCAGAGCCATGGGAAACAACGGTTATCTTCAAGATTGTTTTATTGTTTTGCAATTTTATTTTCGGAAACGGTTTGTTCAAGAATAGAAGAATGTTGATTTAAGTTATACTTTTATATACACACCGCCTCTATAATTTTAACAGTGATCAAATATATATAAAATTGATATTTTTCAATAAAAAACTGCTGGCTTCATAACAAAAAATAAGAAAATGTAACAATTAATAAACATTAATGCATTATCTTAGAAGGGATGTTGAAAATATTAACATAAAAATTTTACTCGTTCTCGAGAAAACTGATATTTTCAAACCTATGATTTTTCCACACGATCTGTCCGATAGCTAGCACCATCTACGGTTTCCGTGATCCATCTTTTCTTGTTGGCGCGGAAGAATACTTTGGTCGGTTGTGAAGCCACGCCATGCCTTTCACCCTCCTGCCCACCATCCCACAAAATAGGTTTCAAACTTGTACTTGACAGGGCCAAGGGCCTTAAGTGAAAATTGGTACTTCTGAGATTAAAGAAAAGGGTTATAAACCCATATATATATATATATATATATAATATATACATATATATCCTTCCTCTATTAAATAAAGTCATGGTTTGCCCGAGTCATGGCAGAAAATGTTCAGATAATGTGAGATAGTTTTATAGGGTTTTAAGAAAGCTATCACACATTTTTTTTAAATAATTTAAACTTAAAATTACAATTTTTAACTGGTCAGAACTTATGCCTACAGTAAGATTATAACAGTACCAAAAATAACAAACTACTTCATAAATAAATAATCCGGGATTTATAAACGTCTGCAACACTTATCAGTGCTCTCCTACATAGGACCATAGCACCCTTAGGGTGGGATTGTAGGGGTCACGAGAAAAGGCCTGTGTTATTACAGTTTCTAGAGTAAAACCTTTTTTGATCAAATAAATAAAATATTGCTCCAGTAAAAACATAGAGTTTAGTTTTCTTCAAATGGGTGTATTAACATTTGTTGAATATCTGTCATGATCATAGCGGCATTAGATAACAAACTTTTTAAATGAAGAGAAAAAGTTGTCATTAAATTCCAGGACATCCTTGACAAATATTCAACCACTGTTGATATCATCATGAGAAGAGAATTAAACTCTACGTTTCTATTGGATAAATATTTTACTTATTTTGGCTATATGTTTTACTATATAAACTACAAAAACACTTTCCTTTCCTCGGGTTCCCTAAATTCACACATTAAGGCCACATTACACGTAGCAGGTTGCAGTGCTGCTTTCTGACGTCGTTTTACAGCGCTGCAAGATGATCATGTAATATACCTAAATGATCGGTGCGCGTATCAGAAAGCTGGCAGCACAAATATCAAACGAGTTTGATATTTTCTGATCGGACGACTGCTTTCTACGCTTCCAACTTGTCGAATATTGTACTGCGCATGCGTGCGCCTGGTCGAGATAAGGTAGTACCAGACCAGAGGATATATTTTCTCAACATTTTCGTTCATGTGGACCACGTTCACTGTGTTTATATTAGACTGTAGACTAAAGAAGCTTGTAGATGTCTTCATTCATACGTTTAAGTAGTTTCGGAAGTCATCAGCATCTAATTCAGGTAAAATCGTGACATGTGACACATTGTTCCGTTTTAACACTAAATTTTGACTCCACACATGTTTGTTTCTGCGTTTTACAACAATACGAGATTTCAAACTTTGGTAGTACTCGTACAATATAAGCAGCTCTTCGTCTTCTTGTTGTTGACGAGACATATTGCCACAAATTTAACCAGCAAACTAAGTGCGGACGATAAAATAACTTTCTCCACTGAGTTGAAAGATGATCATTCGTCAGAATGCATCTTGTGTGTAATAGGTAGTCCAGATTTGTCAGCTCGCAGCGCTGCAGAACGATATCAGAAAGCAGCGCTGCAACCTGCTACGTGTAATGCGGCCTTTAAGAAAGGTTTTAAGTGGCAAACTAAGACAATAAGTGGTCCTTTGGCTCAGTAGGTATGGATCTTAGACTAGTATAAATGGAAAATCATATTTCAATATATCAATTATTCTCATATTATCCACATTAGTGGGGCAAGCGGACACAAGTTCAGTCTCATCAAGTCTAGCTTGCCGTTGACGGAGAAATTCGGGTCTGAATCCTGGCTGGAAATACTGGAGGTAGTTTTTCCTTAATGGTTTCTCACCTAACCTCCAAACAAATGCTGGGTTGCCTTTCCTTAAATTTTACCTTCCTTAGCCCTACTCCCGTAGCGTTTGTTAATGCTGATAGCCTGGGTGGGTAGTAAGACGTAGTTGGAAATAATATATATGTGTTCAGTTAATATAACGATTGGTTTGAAGAGAGCCTAATATCAAACACTAAAACACTTGGCAAGATATTTGTATGGTGAAAATTGAACTCCCAATTCAACAATAGAAATAAATTCGAACAAAAATATCAAAAATAAAAGAATTAATAATCTGAAAAAGTTATTAAAATTATTTTACACCGGGATATATTGATTTTAACCGCTCCATTTTAGTAGAGGTGTGGACGGTAGAAATTTGAGGAAATTGGCCATCATTTGTGTGTAAGGAGAGTTGGAAACCATTCAGGGGAAAAAATCTGTAGGCCTGGCTGGGACACGAACCCAAACCTTTCCATCACATCATCGGCCATCTAAAATATAGTTTTAGTCCACGTGATCACCCATGTTACTAAAAATTAAATAAACACAATATGGAAAGAGTAAAAATAAGTTATATTAGAAAAGGAGAAAAGAATATTAAAAAAGCTTACTTCAGTATTTAAATACAATCTTGGCATAAAACAAGTTTGTGTAGTGTTGGCATTATATTATAAATAAGTGGTACGACAAGATAGTGCAATTTTCTTGTATAGTAAATTAAAGCTTGGAACAAAATTTTCAAAAATAGGTTTACAGTAAACTAACCTTAAGAATTTGTTCCTATAAAAACACGCATATTGACTTGTTAATCAAAATAAACATTATTTAAACATGGATTCCAAACAAAATTGTTTACACCATCCAAAGAAATCGATTTAAAAGAATCAATTAATCTATATTTAAATTACTCTCAAATTATGTATACATTTTAAAATATAAACAAATTTTTATTGATCATGAAATTTTGAACTAAATCTTAAGGGCTATTTTTGAAATGTTTCAAATTTTCTAAGGTTTTTCATAAGTAAACTTCCCCTAAATTCATTTATTTGGAAAAACATAATATTGTTTATCATCTATAAAAGTACCCATATAACAATTTTTAACAAAAGTGTTATAGCTATTTTCCAAAAAAACATGAATTTTTAAAAAACTCTTCATTAGTAAGCAACTATTTAATATTTTTTAAAAGAAAAACAATTTTATAAAATCATTTATATTGTTAAAAACCTACCAGATATCCATTTGAAAAAAGTCATTAGCGCTGTTTTTAAAATACTTGAAATTTATAAAAAATCAATTTTCCTGAATTTTTACTAAAAAAAAGTATATAATTTTATTAATAACGTCAAAACTTTAAGTAATTTCTAGAGGAATTTACTTTAGAAAAAAAATCAAGGTGAAGATTTTTAAAATTATCTTCTAGAAGCATCAAATATTCAAAAATTGACTGTAGTAGGACCACTCTAAATATATTCTAGAAGATTCTAAATTTCCCAAAATTTCTGGGTAGGACTATTTCACATAGCAATAACCTAATTTTCAAAAACTGGAGAGGACGACTCCAAATAGCTTTCTGAGGCATCCAATTTTCAAACATTTGTTGGAAAAGGGCTTGGAAGGAAAGTCCCTAAAATTATTTTTGCCTGCCCCCCCCCCCCCTTATACAAATAAGGCTAGGCCTCCACTTTACAGAACCACTTAGTAACAATAAACAATATTGATTCGTGTACTATACAATTTTCTATTACTATTAATCAAATTTTCATAAAAACGTTGTTAGAACGGCCTAAATATAGTTTGAAAATTTAACTGTATTTTATAAGATCGTATCTACACACAAAAAAAATGACGTTTATTAAACTTTCTAGTATGTCAGATAAAAGTTGGTGGGTATAGACCATCATGCTTTTTGATTTTAAATTATTGTTAAGTACTAGTATAGCTCATTATTTTGACAGATTTTTCATAATGTTAATGATATTCCTGCTGAATTTAGTCTAAATATATTTGTTAAAATCAGTTTAAATTATAACTACCATATCATTTAACCCAAAAGTGTTTAATTTATTGTAAGGCTTTTATCAAATTTTGAATTTTAACTTTACCTTTTATTTGTATACTAGACCCATTTTTAAATAGTTATATGTTTTTTGGTCATTTTTGGACACACAATATTAATATCCGAGAATTATCGTAATTTAAGACAGCATTTTTTACTGCAGATCACAGGAACTGAACTCATAATTGCAATAATGTTTGAAATGAGGTTTAAAAATACTTTGAGCTCTGTCGAAATAAAATTATATCTAATTTTTCGAAATATCTGTACAACTTTTAATATATTTAATTTTATTATAGTTGATGGCGGGATGAAATAATATTGAATTAATGACAGTATAGAAAATACTGCGTCTATAGCAAATGTTAACCAGACAAATTTATTTAAAAACTTAAGACATGGATCTGAGTTAATATGGCAACATGAAATAAGTAAACAGGTATTTATAATAGCTAACATAAGAACACCTTAACTCCATGTTATTTTGAATAATAATTTACACACAATTTATCTTTTTCAACTTTCCGTTAGAAATATTGCTCGTTTATTTTATACAAAGTTAAACGATAAGCATCGCAGGAAAATGTTCTAAGAAATCACTACAATATTAATTATCTCAAATAATTTATTATGTTGTTATTTCTTTACAAGGTTTATTAAGCTAAATATTTTATGAAAACATGTATTATAAACTTAAACTATGATAATGTATTGTTTCATGTATATTTTCAAGTTTATTGAAAGTGTAATATAATCTTCATTGAAACCTGAACGTATAGTAGAACCCGGCGCTAAAAAAATTAATTACAATAATTTTACTTTAAATTATTTAATATATTAATCCCTCCTTACTAAACTTTACAAATGTGTTTAAAAAATCACAATCAAAGTGTTAAATTAATAAACCCTGATTATTTATTTGTGATCATTATTCAAATCAGACCATTATAGCCGATGGTATGAAACTTCAAGATACCTGGCACCCGTAACACTGTATTTAAGTATAGCGCAAATTTGTAAACTAACGCACGTAAATCCAGGGTGATCAGGTCGTTTGATAAACCAGTCAGGATCAGAATAAAGGACGCCCGGGTCAGATGCTACGCATTCCGTTAGACGTTGCCACAGAATTTGTTTACTTTTTTTGACCTTAAAATACATTTTTTTATAAACGCACTTTTTTTTAAATCGTCTACGACTTAGGCTAATTTTATTTAATTACAAAAATGGCGTGTGTTAATCTTCTTACCAGGATGCAGGGGCGTCTCTTCAGATGGGGTTTGGGGGTTGTCAACCCCCCCCCCCCCCCCAATGTTGGTTAAAAGCTTGAATGTTGGGAATTCTGTGCGAGTTAAGATCTGGAGTTGGGAAATTCTAGGCTATTTTGTACCCCATAAACTTATATAATAGAAGTCATTAACCACAGGCTTGTACAGACAAATTTAAAATTTCCCCAACTGTTGATCCCTACTTTACAAAAAATTCCAACTTCAAAAATCGTCAAACATTTAAAGGAGATTCCTTGTTTAGTAGATTGTAGAAATCTTAGTTAATCAAGTAGTCGAGTAGCGCCGTTATCAGTAGGCAGAGACAACGGCCCAACGGCCAGTGAGTGTTTGCTGAATGGGGTACAGAAACGAATCATAAGGGAACATGAGCTGCCCAGTAGCAAAATTTAACTCAGCGAGCAAGGCTTGGAATGGCAGCATTGTCAGCCAATGTTTTGTTTATGGTTTAGTGTTTTTAGTTGTGACTTTCGTGGTTGCTAGAATGTCACAGTGTTATGATTCAAATTATCATATGTTGTAAAGCCAATGCCTTAATTTGGGCTTTATTAAATCTTGAAGGAATAAATGCAGTGAATGTTACGTAACATTTTATTGTTTTCTTATTGAGATCTCTGACTAAGATGAAATGAGGACATTGAGGTTAGTGTTAGTGTTTGACTTCTGAAAAAGACACTAATTTTTCTAGCACGTATCCATACTAGTTCTAATTTAACTTATGTATCTTATTTCATTGTTTAATTAAAATAGGCTTTTATGAAAACAATTTAAATAGGCGCAAAGCAACAATGAAGGAAGAGGAGTAATAGGGTTGTGTTACTTTGTTACAACTCTTATAATTTTTCATTTGATTTAAGTAAACTACATTAAACAAATATTTAAGTTATTTTTCATCCTTTAACATTTTCAAATTTGGGATATATTTTTTAATTCGTTATTTAGTGTTTGATCTGCATGAAATTTCGTATAGCCATGTTGTTTAGCGTGATAATTTCGAATTTGCCATAGTTATTTAATAAAATGTCAGGGAAGCCCCTTCACCCTCACGTGTTAAATTACAATATGTTTTGAATAGTTTATTGACGTACCAGTATTAACATTTTAAGGCAACTTCCATGAGGTTATGAAGCAGGACATTGGTATACAGGTATCAAAATGCTGTAGAAATATCGATAAATTCAATTTTTTATTGCTTTATTTTACAGTTTAAAATGTTTTTTAATCAATATGGCTAACTTTCTAATTTGTTGATAAAGTGACGAGCGAGTTCTACATCTCCAGGAGCTTACTAGTTAAATATTGCTTCCAACTATGTTATAAATAAGCAGCAGTTTCCAACTTGAGGGTCACAGCGTGTTTTGGGTGGGGTCACAAAATAGAGGTTTTAGCTTTATATTTGATTTTAAAGGATTTTAATGATTAAAAGAAGATGCAAAATTCCAATAGAAACGTAAGTTGTTAAAGTGTTAAAAATGACCTAGTTACTGCTTAGGTTCCTTTTGACTATTCCATTCTGATGCTTCTTACTGACTTGTTTAACGCGGCTGCCTTGTTTTTAGCATAATATAAAATCATCCCCCAACCCGGGATTGTTCATTCTCTTTTACTACATATTAGTTATATATAATATTATTATAAGCAATTTATAATAATTAAAACAAGCATTAGTGAACATGCGGGTTTAATGTCATTCTCTTTTGGTTTGGTTTGTTGGTGAAGGTGAAGTAAGGATTTAATTCTGGCCAGGGGTAGTTTATCTTAGTATCCCTCCAAGTAAATAAGTGTACATTTCCTCTAAATGGTATCTATCCCATTGGTGTAGCTAACTGTATATAGTTCGGGTTGGTAGTAATACACAGTGAAATAACTTAAAAACTAGGATTTTAACACTTTTAAGTTATCAAAGGGTCGCGATGGCCGCAGAGAAAAAAGTTGTGGTCATAAACTACAAAATGTTGGAGACAGCTGTAATAAAGTTAGCTACATTTTTTAATCTAAAATACACGATTTGAACAATATCTGCAAACCTAAATAAATATATTTGATCTCAGATGCAGGTGAATTGAAATAAATAATAATTCAAGTTGCACTGAAAAATTCTTGTAGCTTTAAAAATACAAGATTAAAACAAATAAACAAGGCTGTCACCAGGGGTAGGGGGCGGTTGGGGGCTCAAACCACCCCCGAAATTTTATGGACAAAATGGCTTTATTTATGGTTCAAACATTATAAACATTAAGATACAAGTACAAATTTGGGGCTGTGTAACCATAAAAAGCACTTTAGAGAGCTTCTAAGAGGTGTTTAATATTTATAATATTTCCTAGCCTTCAGCAGTTCGGGGGTAATGTTGCCATATAAAACACTTCAGATAGTTTCTAAAACTGCTTATCAATTAGAATCATTTCTGGGTAATGGGGAGATGTGCCCACCAAACCCCCCTGCTGAAATTATTAGCTGGCTACGGCCTTGCAAATAAATAAATAAATTTAAAAATACAGTTGCCTAAAAGCTCAGATCAAGGCTTGATTATCACCCCAAATAAAAAAAATGGGAGTCTCCTCATGCCCCCACCCCCTCTACCCACACGTTCTCAACATTGCCCCAGGATGTATAGTAAAAAAAAGTCCATGTAAGCATATCTCTGTCTAGAATAGGGAACAAGAAAAACCTAGTTTTGAAATGCAAACCAATGCTGTCCAGGCGAAAATAGTAGAGTGAGTGTGTGTAGTCATCAGCGGAAGAGGGGAAGTATTTATTAGCTAATAAACAAGACACCTAACTGGATGGACTTTCAATTTCCTTCCCGCTCTCTTTATTAAATATATTGACGTTTAAGTGTGATATTGCTTAGGGTGCTTAGAGTGCATAGGCTGGGGTCATATACATGCATAGTGCATAAATAATAGTGAATAGCACATGGCACGTGGCGCGCAATAAGCTGAAATACATTATTTTCAATCACAGTATTCATAATTGACACATGATGAATAGTGCACAACGCATATAGACATCCCTTGTGTTAGCCAATGAGAAAGCGAGTAGACGCTCCAGCCCATTAAACGCCAATATACACAGACATATAATTCATTCACGACCTAAGTTTACCTGGATGACAGCTCGAAATGTTACTAGAATTAATCCCTGATATATCACTACGCCAACAGCTGACATCTATCACTTTGGATGACTGTAATGAAAACAGATGGAAATATATTAATGTGATAGTTAGCCACAGTAATTTAGGCCAATATTATTTATACATTCATTTGAGGACGGACACAAAGTCTATTTATCGTTCCATTCCACCTAAAAAAAATATTCACAGCACTTTCATAAAAACTTCTAACGAACATAGCACAAAATGGAGACTGACGAATCTAAACCATATGATTGAACATAACGGTAAACAAGTTTTTTACAACTATGCAGACATGCAGTCGATGAAAATATTTTATTCAGTTAAATATTTCAAAATAAGATAAAATAATCATAAAATCATTTATTGTATGTAAAAGAAATGACAACAATGTTCTCTTTTCCAAGTAAATACTATGCCTGCATTAAAGGGTATTGATGTGTGCACTATATTACACAAATTCAATAACGTTCCAAAACGAAGAATAAGTACTTTTAATTATGTTTAAAATATTGCTTCGAGTTGGATAAAAAAAATACTTAAAAAAATTAAATAGTATGAGAAAACTTAAGTTTACGTTATTTTAAATGTAATATATAACAGGTAATTAAATAACAGTTATAACAAAACAGTGATCATTTACAAGTGTTGGCAACCCAAAACCTAAACATATGATTTTCGAACTGTCATCCAGGTAAAAACCTATCGTGAACGGACTTTAATTTATCTTCCGTTCATGTTTGAAACGCATTGTGGTAGCCATACTGTTTTTTTATCAAAGAATTTTCATGGGACCCATTTTGTTGACCGCGTGGTCTAACGTACTACTTTAGCAGTAGACTAGACTGCTGATGACTGAGAGATTGAGGTTCGAATCTCGGTCGGGTGTAATGAGGGTGGTTTTACCAACAATATTTTCCACTCTTCCTCCACGCAAATATGGGTACACTGCCTATATATATATATATAATATTCTTAATCCCTAAAAACAGCATTGTAATTAGTACATAAGCGTATAAACCGAACACGCAGTAATACGGGGTACTAAAAAAACTGTTTTTGCGTCAAATATTACGATTGCAAATATGATGGAAAATAAAACGAAAATATTACATTCTTGATTTATGTTATTGAGAAGTAGGTCAACCAGTGGTGCCGACTTCGGGGAGGCAATATGATTTTTGCCCACCCAAAAAATGCTTAGGAGAGGCATTGTCATCCCCCCCCCCCCCCCCAAAAAAAAAATTCTCCACAATCTGCATTTTATTCCCGTGTGCAACAATTTGTTGACGTTGTGTTACAAGATACAAGTGTTTCTTGGTTTTTAATAACAATTTGTATTTTGAACATTTTATGGAATCTTCCTTACAAGTAACGTTACACTTGGAAGTTGCCTTGTTCGCACATAGATAGCTGTAATGTACGTTCACGAGCAGTGATCTCTAAATTATACTGGATGGACATAATCATACGAATTGCCCAGGACCAAACCGTGACGCTCAAGTTTATCGTCTGTTTCATTGTGGGGATACAAATTTAACAGTTTCTTTCAATGTTCTTATGCGGAAACATGTATCTGATAAATAAAAGTGCTATTGTTTGAAAATAATGAAGTATTATACCACACTTGCCTGAATAAGCATTTATATTATTATTAAAGGCTATACCATTCAGTTTTACAGGTAATACTGTACAAATACGAATAAAATCTTCAATATATTTAATTATATATTTATCATCCATGTTGTTTACAGTCTGCCAAGACTACACTTATATTTAAAGTTGGCTATTAGCTTGCTTTCAAAAACCATATTATATTGAAAATTCGATAAATATAATGATTAAGGTATTTTAAAACGTGTTTAGATTTGTTTGAATGACAAACTTTGTGTAGTTACCATACGTTCAAACGATCACTTAGGTTATAGGATTTTAGAAAGTATTATGTTGCAATATTTTTAAAAAAAGACTTATATCTTGGTTTTGCTTTCAGAAACCATATTATGTTGAAAGTTCAATAACTATAACTAAACAAGTTAGCTAAAAACTGTATTACATTTGTTTGAATGACATACTTTGTGTAGAGATCTTACTTTCAAACGATAATTTAGGTTATAGGCTTGTAGATTTTAGTAGGAATCCCAATCTGTAAGGTTTTATTTCGTACCAGAATACTATCATATTCTAGTATTTTGGTAGGATAAATGGCTATTTAGAACAAAAGTAGAAATTCCCTTCTGGAGGGTCTTTTATCCTACCTAAACGCTACTTATGGTAGGATTCTGGTACGAGTTAAAGCCTTCCAAACTAGTTTCCTTAAAAAATCATCATATGCATAAGCCTACATCAACTTATTTAAAGAAAAAGCTCACCAGTTTCCAACTTTGTTATGCTCTTCAAAGCTTTTACCAACACATTTATTTTATTTAACTAAACACACATTGTTGTATCTCATATCTTAAATCAAATTAATGAACGATGTCAAAATGCCACATTGCCTTGTATGGGTGTAGGAGAGAAAGAGATACTGGGAAGATTCCTCTTCTCCTATACAATGGTATGCAGACGACAGCTCTAAAATTTCAGGCACAGATGCCTATCCAGTTATATTATATAGATCAATGTTCACGAGCAGCACAGTCTCGAAGGGCCGGAAATCGAATACTGCTATCAAGTACCATCACGGTATCGACTCAGCAGTCGATATTCGATAGTATTAGTTTAACAACCACCCCGAACGCTGAGTCATTAAGGAGGTGGAGGAGAGTCCACATTCCGAAAAATGCGCCAGTTACCAGTTAATCATGCCCCCATCCCTCCCCACACTCCCCCTCAAAAAAAATTATTTGAAGTCGGCGCCACTGAAGTTAGCCATAATATTCATGACAGTAATAAAATCTCCACCAAATAAAGATCAAATTTGATTTAAAAGTACAGGAACCATTTGAATTAGGTTAATTTATAGTTTCAAAATATACCATTTATTCACGTTGTTTTTCGAGTGAGCCCTATAATGAAGTATTTTTAGAGACTTAATATAGTAGATTAAAGAGTTTAGGTCAATTTATATGTATATAAGACAATAAGTTTTAATAATTTATTTAAACCCTTAAGTTCATTATATTATTATTATTATTATTATTATTATTATTATTATTATTATTATTATTAGCACTGCGTCTTACTACCCGTTCGGGTTATAACCCCTTACACTAATGTGTAATGGTAGGGTGATTGTGAGATGAAATGGAGGACCTACAGTTTAACGTGGAATCCGAACCACGGTGGAGGCCTGGCATTCCACACATTCAGGCTCATTATAAACCGTTGTAGTTTTCATATGAGTCGCATAATATGTGTTATGCATTATTCGCTATTAGCTATGCATTATGTATGAATATAAACCCAGCCTTAAGTACGTCAAGTTAGAATGCAACTCGGTTCACAAAATAGCATTTAAATCACCAAGCAGGCAATGCCTTTAAGTTGGCTATTATGTATTTGGTAACAGGTGCAGCAGTCAAGCCGGAACGCGCCACCTTGCCTGAGCCGATGAGGAGTATTCAGGGAAAAGGGGAGGGAGGGGAGTAAATTTCCTACACTTTCACCAGTTACCACATGCACGCACTCGCCGTCTTAAATAATGAGTGAGGTGTGACCCTGGTTACTGGATGTAGTGTAGAGCATAGGTTCTCAAACTGGGGCAAGCAGCCCTCAGGGAGGTATAATTTTCTTGCTACGGAGTACACAATACATTTTAATGCCAACAAGGGCATTCATGTGGGTTTTACAAATGGGTGGCGGATTGGAGGCCCACCTGTCAGAGGTGTAGTCCCTTCCTACCTTCGAGAGAAAATTTCAGGAGTGTAACCTTGTGGGAGAGAACTTTAGAGCATCTGAACATATATCTGAGCTCATTGTATGAGTTTCAAGAGCCAATTTTAGCAACAATAAAAAAAAAAGTTTCTGAAAAATTAACAACAGAAAAAAAGTTGTAGCTAAACCCATTGAAAATAAATATATTTTTCATAAGTTTAGTGAACAAAATAAAATAAAAAGAAAGCTGTTGAAGAAAGAATAGAAGGAAGTCTACTTTTTATCATTTTTATCTCTGTTGACTTTGATATTGATGATTCATAGTTGTTACTAATACTATCAAATTGCAGTCCAATCCCAAATACCTACACGATTCGATTTTTTCATAAAAATTAACATCAAAGAAGTAAATAGTGCAGAGTGATAGGGGGGGTTGGAGCCATTTATGGGCGCCCATATTAGCCAACCATCTCATAACTTACTAGAAAAGAGGATCCATTTGTAACTGCAAGCATATAACAAATATAATAATATTAGATTTTGTGGAGGGCAAAACATCGTTTGAAAAGAATAAAAATGGTTAACACTGCGTTTTACCCTCTATCTCTTAAATAAATCCAACACCTAAGCTCAGTAGGTAGCGTGTCTCTTTACTGAAATAAAGATAATCGCGGGTTCGATTCCTGGAAAGGCCGAATAATCTATCATTGGTGAAATGTGTATTTACCTTTTGACAGTGATTAATTGAAGGCAGGCGACTGGTTGTTGTGCCTGTCCTAGTCTTAAGTTATATCACAAGGTATAATATAACAAGCCTAGCAAGCCGGTAGTGAAAATATATGGCTTGAATAAAAATTGACCCAGGGCACAAGCTGGAATCTATAATGGATGTAATGGACGTCAGCGCCGTCTAAAAAATGATAAGAAAGTGGTGGATTCATCCCATCATTAGTAATCGAACAGCACATGGGTAATTTGTTTTACTTCGTGAAAAACTGAAACTGTAGCTACTCTATAAAATTCTTTGAGTATTATCGAATGTCAATTAATTTGTTTAACTACCAAATTAGTTTTTTTCCTTAAAAACTGAATCTATTGGGTGCATTTTTATGCTTTATTTTACTGTGGGTTTTGGCAGTATTTTACAGCTCGTCTGGCCGTAGCCTTGCAGATATGTTCACCTACATTCAGCCAAGATGTTTGTATTAGAATCTTTTGAGTATGCAGTTTTTTCTTTAACACAACTGTCAAGCTCCTCTTGTCTGGCTTACTGATGAGAGGGAGGTTGGGTTTTGAATCCCAGTCAGGTACATTTCCTCTAAATTATACTTTTATATTTCCTTGGCCATTAACGTAATTAATTGTGGATATCCCCGCTGGGTAGCAAGACGCTTAATAAAACAACAATAACAAAAATTTGGTTTTTTGAAGAAAGTTTTGGTGTACTTATGTTGTCAGAATTTGAATAAAGCCTCGTTCACACGGTGACAGTATTGTTCATTAGGTGGATCTAGGTGGTCAACTAGGACTCATAATATGTGCTAGGGGCGCTTCCAACAAAATGTTATATATTTAGTAACTAAAAAATTATTATTTAGATAAGATAAGCATATAATTGTTTCTAAATAAATAACATTAAAATATTTCATCTAATATTAAGAAATAGCAGAGGTAACTGGCGTTTCCCTGGGTAACCTCGCAATAAATGGCGTGTATACCCCGGACAATTTTTTTTTCCTTCAAACAGTCAGAAAAAAACTTTTAATTTTAAAATTAATTCACGACCCAAGTTTACCTGGATGACCGCTCAAAATGTTACTAGAAGTAATCCCTAATATATCACTACGCCAACAGATGACATCTATCACTTTGAATGACTGTAATGAAAACAGATGGTAATATATTAATGTGATAGTTAACCACAGTAATTTAGGCCAATTTATTTATATATTTATTTGAGGATGGACACAAAGTTTATTTATCGTTTTAGTCCACTTAAAAAAAAAAATCACGCCACTTTCACAAAAAGTTCTAACGAACATAGCTTCAAAATGGCGACTGATGAATTTAAACCATATGATTGAAAATAACGGTAAACAAGTTTTTTACAATGATGCAGACACGCAGTTATTATTATTATTATTATTATTATTATTATTATTAGCACCGCGTCTTACTACCCGTTCGGGTTATACGCACTTACGCTAATGTGTGATGGTAGGGTGATTGTGATATGAAATGAAGGACCTACAGTTTAACGTGGAATCCGAACCACGGTGGAGGCCTGGCATTCCCCACATTGACACGCAGTTGATGAAAATATTTTATTCAGTTAAATATGACAAAATAAGATAAAAATAATCATAAAATCATTTATTGTATGTAAAAAAATGACAAAAAAATTCTCTTTTCCGAGTAAATACGATGCCTGTATTAAAATATATTGATGTGTGCACTATATTACACAAAATCAATAACGTTCCAAAACTAAAAATGAGTACTTTTAATTATGATTAAAATATTGTTTAGAGTTGTATAAAATAAATTATTTAAAAAAATTAAATAGTATGAGAAAACTTAAGTTTACGTTATTTTTAATGTAATATATAACAGGTAATTAAAGATCTTTACATTTATAACAAAACTGTGATCTTTTACAAGTGTTGGCAACCCAAAACCTAAACATTTGATTTTCGAACTGTCGGCCAGGTAAAAACCTATTGTGAAGGAACTTTAGTTATTTCGACCCAGATTTAAATATTTTTTAAAACAAAAATTTTAAATTCCAGCTTCAAGATGCACATATTTGTGTACATAGACTACTAATTTTTAAATTTCAGACCTCTACGTGTGGTAGCTATTGCGCAATGTTCATGACATAACAGACAAACTCTTCATTATTAATATTGATGTATTTAGGGGGGAAATCCCTCTTATGGTTTTATGATATTCAGGGTATTTTTGTCGTAGAATCACTTTGATATTTTACTACTACTACTACTACTACTACTACTACTACTACTACTACTATTATTATTATTATTATTATTATTATTATTATTATTATTATTATTATTATTATTATTATTATTATTATTATTATTATTATTATTATTATTATTATTAGCACAACGTCTTACTACTCCTTTCGGGTTGCACGCACTTACGCTAATGTGTATTGGTAAAGTGTAATGGTAGAGTTTAACGTGGGATCCGAACCACGGTGGAGGCCTGGCATTCCACATCTTCCCAAGTTGTGATTAATACACGTCTTGTCAGAGGTGGAGGAAAAGTTTGGCAATCAGATAAATATATGCCGGGACCGAGGTTTGAACACCGGAGCCCCAGCACAGACCCCTAGACCACCAGGTCACCTGTGATATTTAACTAAAAGTTTCCCAAAATATCAGAAGAAAAGGCAGGGAAGAAGGGATAATATTTTTGAACACATATGGTTAACGGGGTGAAGGGTGTGGGGAGGGAGGCCAATTTTTTTTATATTCTATTTTTCTTTCTTCTTGTTCAGTATTTTGGTACCCTATTATTATTATTATTATTATTATTATTATTATTATTATTATTATTATTATTATTATGAGTTTATAAGTTTTATTTGTAAATTAAATAAATTTGTATTATAAAGTTATGTTGTTTTAAGTATGAATAATTGAAAAAGTAGTATGATGTTGAAGGACACTTTACAAATATAATCTTAAAAAAACCATTTGAAACAATTTTTTCTAAAAATGTGAAAAATACTTCATCAACTCATATTTTCATATAAATAGAGTAAATAAATATTCAAAATAACATTCTATAGCATAGTAAAATAAATAATACAAACATGTTAATTAAAAGTGAAAGTGTAAAACTTATTAAAAACAACGAAAGTTAAAACTACGTTGACATCTGGTTGTCAAATCAAGTTCGTTGAATAATGGTGCGAAATAAATAAGTTGAAAAGGTCAGATTAAATCAGTTGAAAAGCTAAAGCTAAATTTGTATCTAAATCTTATCCAAAATTGACGTTCCTATACTCCTTTGTAAAACCAGACAAGACGGAGAATTCTGGAAGAATTAATCCAACATGTTTCGGTACGTCAGTTTTCGTACCATATTCATGGAAAGTCGCTGTGTAAAACACAATGTGTTTAAATGACTGATAGGAGTTAATCTGCATGGACTTTTAGAAGCCAATCTGAATGACAATCAAACAATAGCAACCACTATTATAACAGTGACGTAGCCAGGATTTTATTTCGGTGGTGTCTACAGGAAAGTTCCTCCGTCCATCCATCAGCCCGGTAACACCCTCCTCACCCCCTCACCCCCACAAACCATCCCTATGGTACAAATACCCCCTTCCCCCAACCTACAAAGCAAGTACACATTTAAAATTTGTTAGATCACGGCTCACTTGACTCATATAAGCATACCATGATACTATAGGTTATAGTCTTCGGGCCGAAGTCTGGACCCCCCCTGGCTACGTCACTGACAATAAAGTGTTACTTTTCAAACAAATCAATATCATGATTTGCTTATGAGTTTTAAATGTACTGTATATCCAATATAAAATATGTACTTACCGTATGAGAGCGAGAAATCTTAAAAATGTAGTTGAGACATGAACAAGCACCAAAACTACACAAACACTCTTGTGATCCGTATAGCTCAACGAAGCACTTTCAACTAACTGTTGTCTGCAAAGACAGAGAAGAACAATAATCTTATACCCGAGAGGCGGCTATAACTAAAGTTAACCAAAACAAAAGCCGTCCAATCCGCCCGATGTATTATACTTTACGTATAAGACTTTCCCATAACAGTAAATCGCTCTCATCAAGGAAACTAGACTTTCTACATAAAAACGAAAAATGATTTGTAATCAGCATCCCAAGCTATACTTAGAATACCTAATATTATGTCTGATGAAAATTGACCAGTGAGTAATCATTATTAATTTTGATATAGTATAGAAAAGTTAACAACTACGAGACACAACCAAACCAAAATACCTCTATTCTTCAATAGATTTGAAAGGGCATAGTCATAACTACCCAAGAGAATGATGTCAAGGAACTACCAAGATATGATAACAAGTATAGGCCAGGCTAGTGACCCAAGACCACCCAAGAGAGGTTTGAGGTAGAAGGGGTGTTAGGCTGGTCCGAGTACCTGACATAAAAATTCTGAAAAAGAGACAGTTGACAAACATGTGAGGGTTGAGTTTTGTGGTGAAGGTAAACAGGCTACATAAGTTATAATAGAGTTCCTAGTATCACATAGCTGAAGTGGGGACGCGGCAGTTGGCCTAAAAGGCATTTGGCCTAAAGGCATTTGGCCTAAAAAATGAAACCAAAAGTCATTTAGGCATTTGGCCTAAAGGCGTTTAGCCTACACTTTAGGCCAAATGCCTTTTAGGCCAAATTACGGGTACCCGGCTTGTTTAAAAAAATACCCGAATGGTTACCATTACAAAAGGATACAATTCCGTTTCTCCGCTTTTGCTAGCTTTCACTTAACACTACTCAAGTGGCGAATGGACTCTTTAAGTCATTCCACTGGTCTATTCTCATCGGGTTTGCCTGTTGGTACCTTGAACGCAGTTCTAGTTTCTTCTATTTGAGCTCCATGTCCTTCCCACTGTAATCCGCGAGCTTAGATTACCCTAACAATGTCTGCTGTAGAGTACACGGTATGTAACCCATCATTATGTAACACCATATACTCTTCATTATATTAATCAACTTTTTGACAAAATACATTCCCAAGCACTTTGTTTTAGAACACGATTAAAAGGTAAAGTTGTATTATCATACTTATTTTTATTTAAAAATTATATATGATTAATAAAACTCAGTGGTGCGTTGCTTACCCTTTTAAATCTTTCACATACTTTTGGGGGTACGGGTACCGCAGTTAAGAGTAACACTTATCTAATACATGTTATAATTTGGGCTGCATCGTGGCCTTAAGTTAAATAAAAGCTTATCCTCCCACCTCCAAGAATTTATTTTTGGAATTTAGACCTGCAACCTTGAATAGGTTGAGGTAAGATCTTGTTTATAAATTTATAACATCGGTGAAATCAAGTTTCATGTTAAAAGAGAAGGCAAAGTAATAATGATAATACTTCTTGTGTGTTTATCATATCAGTGTATTTTAACGTTCGTTGTACACGCACACGGTTAATAAGAAAACACTATTTGCAGATCTTAATTACTAAAACTAACCTAGGACACTACTCCCAACACTATATATAGACTCAGCCTAAGCACATAAAATAGTTATTAATTACTTTGTAAACAACACAGGCTGGTATACAATTCTTATAAATTTTCTTTGACTCCACTTGGAATCGATTGAAGGTCCCCTGGACATTATAGCCAAACTCTAGAAGTTCTCAACCATGGAGACAGGGATGGCAATCGGTAAGATCATGGAAGTGCAGGAAACGGGAAGTGTTTTTGCAGTATTTTATAGCAAAACATTTTTTTAGCCAAAATAAATAAAATATTGCTCCAGTAGAAACGTAAAGTTTAATCTTCTTCACACCGTGATATTAACAGTTGTTTAATATCTGTCATGAACATGATGGCATTGGATGAGAAATATTTTAAAGAGAAAAAGTTGTCATTAAATTCTAGGATGCCTTTGACAGAGATTCAAGTAATGTTTAGGTCACCATGTAAATAAAATTAAACTCTATATTTCTACTGGAGAATTATTTGGTTTCTTTTGACAAAAAAAAGTTTTTTTATATAAAAACTGCAAAATAATTCCCTAAAATCACCTTTCCTACACTCTCATTTTAATTTAATTTTCTAACAAGCACCGAAGGGCACACGGGCTAAATGTAAACGATAGTATAGAGTCGAGACTATAAAAAACTCTTTCGAGTGACAACAGTTCTCCCCCTGCATAATAATTTAAAACAAGGGAGAACTGTTGTCATTCGAATGACCTTAGTAGTAGGCCACTTAAGTCTGGTTTACTGGTGTCTGAGAGATCGAATCTCATCCGGGTCGACTGTAGTAGGTTTTCCTTAAATTATTTTACACTCCCTCTCTATGCAAATACTGGTACAGTTCCTCTAAATTCTGAATTCCTGATTCCTATTCAAATAGTGCAATTAAATGCGTAGGCTCAAACGGACAATACCAAAATTACATTAAGTCTTGCTTTCCGTTAGGATTAATCGCATTTAATTACGCTAGTGACCATCTTCAGTGGCAGAATGGTCTAAAGCTTCACTCTCGTGTTAGACTGGCCTGCTAAATATAGGGAGATCAGGGTTCGAATCTTGGCCAGGTCTACTGAGTTTGTTTTCTCCTAAATTGTTTCGCTCTCTTACTCCACGCAAATGTGGGTAGAGTGCTTCTAAAATTCTTCCTTCCTCATTCTTACCGCATTAGAGTGATTATCATATATGCGTATAACCTGAACTGGTAATAAGACGTGGTGGAAAAAAATACACTAATGAAATAGGAATGAGAGAGCTATAATATGGCAGCAATCGCGTGGAGGGAGAGTGAAAAATTATTATTATTATTATTATTATTATTATTATTATTATTATTATTATTATTATTATTATTGTTATTAGCACCGCGTCTTAATACCCGTTCGGGTTATACGCACTTACGCTAATGTGTTATGGTAGGGTGATTGTGAGATGAAATGGAGGACCTACAGTTTAACGTGGAATCCGAACCACGGTGGAGGCCTGGCATTCCCCACATTCACAAGATGTCTTGTCAGAGGTGAAGGAAGGGTTTGGAAATCAGATAAATCTGTGTATGCAGGTAGTTAAATTATAATTATTTATTTTAAACATTTTATGAAAAATCAATACGTGTATTGTTAAAAGAATAAAAATTAATTATCTTTAAAGAAAATATTTTATCCTATTTAACTACAAATGCGTCTAGGCAAGAAACAACAAGATTACTTTATTTGCAAGCTAGCACAGTCACTAATAGCAAGAGTCAATATGTCTGTTTACCGTGGCTTGTGTTTACTGACACTACATTTACAAAGCCTTGTGAAAATTGTTTCTATCAAAACATATTTATATAACCAGATCAACAGGGAAAAATTGAACACGTTAGCGTGTATGTTATATTACTATTACTGTATAATGACTAACACGACCCTAATAAGAAAACTCATGTAAATCAATAATACGTTTTAAACAAATCATATTCTTGATTTGGTAAGTGTTTGAAAAATAGTTGGCTAGACTCATACTATTATCTTGGATATTTAATTATATATCATTTATTTAAAAATTTATTATTTGAGGTATTTAACGTGAACTCTCTGAACCAACTGGTTATATCAGCCTTATAAACCAGCTTAAATCTAGAACAGACATAACAAACAAACAGACCCCGGCCGTCAATTCATTACTGTGAAGGGATCTCTACTGTCACTAATGATATATTTTTCGGCCATGCCGGGAATAGAATCCGGAACCCTTAGCTCAGTAGACAGACAAGCTATCGACCAAGCTAGGGTGTCGGACTTTTTAGATCAACTTTTAGTACACACCGTTTGTCAAAAGGATGGATAAAAAATTACCTCTCAGTTTATAAATCTCATTTTAGTTTATTACTACACCCGCATCAAGAGGATACGTACTATAGCACGTCTCGTCGGTTCTAGCTTGCCTGTGACGTATAAGTTAGGGTTCGACTCATGGTCAAGTCTACTAAGGTGATTTTTACTAATTGGTTTCCCACTTTGCCTTCACGCAAATTTGGTCACATTTAATAAGAATTATACCTTCTTTAACGTTACCCCATTAGTGTAAATATGTGGATAATCTACATGGGTGCAAAAAATAAACACACAACAAAAAATTGTGGTTAAATTTGTAAGCAAATAAGAATAATTTTAACCTCCACACGAACTTATTTTTAAGGGGAAAACAAATTAATCTTATGTTATAAGTTTACATAAATGCATACCTAATGTTGGTTAGCCACCCTGAACAACCAAACAGGCTTAATGGGCAAGATTTGCAAAAAATAAATAAAATAAAACAAATAAACTAAACTATGCGTTATAAGTTATATCATACAGCTGATAAAGTGTTTTAAAACAATTAATATCAATGGAGACAAATTTTAAGAAATTATGTATGTATATAAAAATATATAAAGCTATAATAACCGTTGCTCTTTACGGATGCGAAGCATTGCCTCGCACTTTATATCAAAAGAATACCTTGAGAGTTTTAGAAAACAAAACGTTGATAAAGATTTTTGCGCAAAAGAGAGATTAACAAACAGGAGGGTGACCTGGGGGTCTAGGAGTAAGGTGTCGGACTTCTGTGCTGGCAGCCGGGGTTTTATTCTCGGTCCCGGCACAGATTTATCTGATTTCCAAACCCTTCCTTCACCTCTGCCAAGACATCTTGTGAATGTGGGGAATGCCAGGCCGCCACCGTGGTTCGGATTCCACGTTAAACTGTAGGTCCTTCATTTCATCTCACAATCACCCTACCATTACACATTAGCGTAAGTGCGTATAACCCGAACGGGTAGTAAGACGCGGTGCTAATAATCATAACAAACAGGAGAATGAAGTTATATAATGAGGAATTACTGTATTGCTTGTATGTTTTACACCCTATTAGTGAAACTGCCCATTTCACGTTCTGTGCACATTTATGTCAATTCCGTGACCTGGGCTCTTCTCTTGATGAAATGTGCAAAAATCTCATTAACTTTTACCCATTTCATTATCTGTAAATTAATATCCTATCTACTACAAGCTTAATTGGAATTTGTTTTCATATATGAATTATAAACTAACCTAACCTTTCATTCTAAAATTATTAAAGGTTTAGACCAAATCTGTTCTTCGCTTGTCCAATTCATGGACCGGGCAAATATCGTCCAGTTCATGAATTGTTTAGCGCTTGGACTTACCCAGTTCATGAACTGGGCAGCTTCTAGCACTACCCAATTAATGAATTAGACTAGTTTTTCCCCGGTCCTCTAAAATGACAAGCAAAGAAACTAGTTTACGGGATAGGAAGAAATTTGCGTGGTTCATAAAATTGTCAATTTAACTTTTAGAGTTCAGTTATGTTGCACGCATGGATGATGACTGGTCTATAGATCTACACAATATTTTAGTGGGGAAAACTTAAGAAATTAGAACCCTTGGCTAAACCGAAACATTGGTGGGAGGATATTGTTAAAATGTATTTTAAGGAGGTTGGGTGTCAGGTCAGGGGTAGACTGGAGTTGTCTCATGATAGGATTGAATGGCTAGCTTACATTTTGACGACAATTAACTTTCTAGTTCCTCAATATCAGAAAGCTAGTTATACATTGAGTAGTTAGATTATTTGTATTCATTTCTGAAAGTTCACAGTTTGTATTAATTTAAGGCAAAAATATAATTATAAGAGCTTATGAGTTATGAATGATTGTCTTTTTAAAACTTTAAATTCAAATTTTAAAATATTTAGCACCAATAATCAATCGTTGCGCCAGCTGAACGAGGGAGCTAGTTGTATTATCATACGTAAACCTCGATTGGTGTGTTAATATAAAAACAAACTCTAACTTCCAGCCACGTTCAACTCCAACTCAACTGTCACGCAGGTAAATATTTGCACGATATTCAAAATATAGTGTTAACCTTTATTTGCATGACAATTGGATTGGAATGGTTACTGACGCAAGTAAAATATAACGTTGTAAGTCATACTTTACAAATATTTAAATTTGAGTTTAAGAGAGTAGTCTCAACTGCTTCGGTGGCCGCATGGTCTAAAGCGTCACTCTTGAAATAGACTAGACTGCTAATGACAGGAAGATTGGGGTTCGAATTCCGGTCGGGTGTATTTAGGGCGATTTTCCTAAATGGTTTTCCACCCACCTTCCACGCAGATTCGGGTACATTTCCTCTTTAATTAAACCTTATTCACCCTTAATTCATTAGCGTAATCAGTACGTATGTGTGTAGCAATAATACGTATTAAGACGCAATGCTAAAAATAAAAAAGTAGTTTCCCACATTATGCTACTGATGAATGAAAATAAAAATCTTACACTACTTGCTATATTTGATAATTCTGATTGATAAAGAAATACACATACTAAAAGGAGGTTGGCTGCCCTAAATAGACCGCTTCGGCAAACATAATTAAGTAGGCCTATTTAGAGGAATGTATATATATATATATATATATATGGTTTCATGAGATTAACAGCAAGCTAGTCGATAGTTGATTATTTTTTATTTATATTTGGTGCACAGCATCTCAATACTCGTTCTGGCTATCCAACTATTCTCAGCATGTCACGTGGTGAATCGAATCCTTAATGATTGTATTTATTGATAATCCAAGATACTAATATTTAAATAACAGAGAAGAAACTTCTCTCAACCGTTTACGCGTTATAATAAAACGAGTGCACAGCACGCCAGGAACATAATTATTTTTTGGCATCTAAAAAAACTTTTGCCAAATTAGAGTAATATAAAATGTATCTCTTTAACGACCACACACTATTTCTGGTGCGTAGGAATATCTATATGCAAAATTACTTGGCAAAACTAGAAGTAAACACCCGTTTTGTTTTTTTCTAGAACTACATTTCAGAATCAAAAACCAATTTCGGGTACTCAATTGACATTAAGTTTAGATAAGGTTCTGATAATAGATAAAGCTAATACAAAAAAAAAGTCAATTTAATGCAATTTGTGATTTTATTATTATTATTATTTACACCACTTACTATCTGCTCAGGTTATACGCATATGCACTAATTATGCTAGTGAGTTAGGGGTGAGGGCGGTAGAATTGAAAGAAAGTGTACCCAAATTCGCGCGAAGATAAAGTGGAAAACCATTTGGGGAAAGCCACCCTCAGTAACCCAGCCGGGATTCTAACCCCAATCTCTCTGTCATCAGTAGTTTAGTCTATTGCAAGAGTGACACCTTAGACCATACGGCCACTGAAGTGGGTTTATGACCTTTTCAGTATTTCTAATTCTATACATATTTAATACTCGTTCGTACATACATACATACATACATACATACATACATACATACATACATACGTACATACATACATACATACATACATACATACATACATACATACATACATACATACATACATACATACATACGAGTACATACATACATACATACACCGTACAGACCAACAGACAACTTCACAGGACCAATGTTTTTTAATTACTCTTTTTACTTCGAGTTGTAATTCAATCGATGCCAAATTTTGTATGCATATAAATCTCAGTCTTCTCTCTCAGAAAATGTTTACTTTTATGTGGGTTGCGACAGAAAAGGCCGTAGTTTAATTCATTTTATTGACACACATCAGCGAAGAAGGATTTAATGAGAATAGAGCACTCTGATCTTGAACTAGTCTGAAGCGTAGTGTAACTTCGTTGAACTCGAAATTCCAATGCCACACTTACAAAATTGCTCCACACCCATCCTTATCCTTAGATATTTTGACCCAGTTCACCTAATTACACTCTGTACCTATCTTGAGCTAGTTCTATCCAGTCCACCTTATTTACTAAACCCTGTCTCTTTTAGTTCCATTCTAATGTTATCCTCCCATCTGCATCTAGGTCTTCCCAATGGTCTTTTCTCATTGGGTTTGCCAGTTAATACCTTGAGAATTGTTCTAGATTCTCCATTCGCGCTGCATGTCTGGGCCACCGTAGCCTATGAGATTTGATTAGAGGTGTGTGATTTTAATCATTGGTATGTGTTACTAGTTGTGACTTGGAGGTAACATGTTTTTGTTCTAGGCAGAAAGGCAGTCAGCATGGCGGACCCGGGCAGCCCTATAGCAGAGTTCTACCGAGGCAGGTGTATCATGATCACTGGAGCCACTGGCTTCATGGGCAAAGTTCTGGTGGAGAAATTGTTGAGGTCTTGCCCTGACATTGCTAACATATACCTGCTGATGCGGCCCAAAAGAGGGGCGGACGTCATGACGAGGCTGGATGAGTTGACAAGTGCCACGGTGAGGACAAAGTATCTGGTGGAGGTGTTCAAATAGTGGAACCCGCATCAGTGGTTGCATGGTCTTAGGCAGTAGTATTAAACCTTTTATATTCGCGTACCCCCAGATATTATTTCTCTTCAATTCCATGTAGCCCCCTAGGTTGTTGGTGAAAGTTATACATATTCCATTATCTACATCTGAAATAAGGTATTAAATGGTAAGTTTTAAATGAGAAATGCCCTGTACCTCATGTTGAACAACACTACTCTAAGGCATCACTTTTGCAAAAACCCGAATTGCTGAAGAAGTGAATATAGGGGCTCGACTCCCTGCTGGATATACTGAGGGTGTTTTTACTAAATGGTTTCCACTCTCTCTCCACTAAAATTCGGGTATAGTTACTGTAAATTCTACTTTCATCATATATACAACATAAGCGTGATTAATATGTAATATATTACATACATTTTAGTCTCGATAATTAATTCGAGTCAATAGTTCGAGGTTCCAAACATACTAGTCTTAATAGTTCGAGGTTCCGTATAATCCGAGGTAGGGATACACCCAGTGCATGCCTCTTACCAATAGGGAGAAGGATGCGTGGCTACGCGGAAAAAGAGACGATCTTAAGTGAAAACATAGAAAATATTTTATAAACATAACAAATTCTAATAAAACCTAAGTTTATATTTACGAAATTATTTTGTATTGGGTAACTTAAAAATATACATTAAATACTTCTCACACTTAAAAACATGTGGGTATTTTAATTGTATAAGGCTATTCCATGTTATTCGAGTTTTCGATAATTCGATATGGGTGTATGCGTATAATTCAAACTGATAGCGATAAGTGGCTAAAATAAAAAGTAAACTTTAACTACTATTTCAATAACAAAATTTAAAATGGCTTTAGCGTCCATTTTTACGTACACATGTGCATTATTCTATTTTTAAATAATTTCCCAATTATAATATAGCTAGGCCCCATCCATCCATCTAAATTTAATATGGATATAGGTATAGCAGCTTTGTCAGTTCTTTGACGATTTATTTTAGAAATAATTTGACTCAAACAAATCTTTCATAATGAAGAGGACCAAATAGATTTAGCTACTTTTTATTAGGAACTGGAATTAATTTCATCTATTTTTAAAAATGTCACATCATTTGTTTTCAAATAATTATATAGTTTAAAGACAAATTTTCTCACAAATTGTGTCCTTTTTACTAACACAATGCTCTAAACAACATATCCAGTTATTTTAATTTTATTCTCACGAGATTATACCGGATTCAAATGGTCAAACGTTTTGATAAAATATCTAGCCAAAACATTTGATCAACTATTTTGAAGAAAGTTCTATGTCAAAATAATATTATCTATAATTCAGAAGGTAAAATCATTTAATCCAAATCACCAAGAATTTCATTTTATAAATCTTTATTCTTGGTTTTAATTATACAATGTATCTACATTATTCTTGTTAATAATTTAATTTAGCCAACCAATTATAATATTGTATATTAGAATGCATGAATACAATTTCCCTGATTATTCCGTAAGCAAATAAGTAATCCATTTAGATTGCAGATGGTAAAATTTAGTGTGTGTTTTGTGCCCCACATTCTATCACACGTTTGGGATATCCGCATATTTACACTAATGGGATAGGGAAGGAAGGTATAGTTTAGAGGAATGAAACCCATACTTACATGGAGTGTGTGTGGGATACTCTTTAGGGAAAAGCATCCTTAGTTTAACTGGCCTGAATTCAAACTCTAAACTCTTTGTCACCTGCAATTCAGAATTGATAATCTTGACACTTAGTCCACAAGCGACGAATTAACTAAGTTGATATTTCTAAGTTCCATTCAAAGATTTTTGTATATGTTTCATAAACTGGAGGATGGTTACTGAAGTACTGACATTAAGCTTAAGGAATATATATTTTACTACAAAAATAAAGAAATAATTAAAGAAAAAAGGACTCATTATATTAAATGTTATCGATAATATCAAGTGTAAATAGGGGGTGCTGCAGTTCCACAGTGCCTATACACGAGCCGCCACTGGTGTAAAACTATTAATGTAATATACATAAAAACGCCCCTTAACCCCCATTACAATTTCCCGTCCTCCTGAAAAACCAAAAAGACATATTTTCTCACAAATGTGTCCTTTTTACTAACACAATGCTCTAAACAACAAATCCAGTTATTTTAATTCTATTCTCACGAGAATAAAAGACAGTGCTCGCACTAGGACCCGATGGTCGTTGGTTCCAAACCCATCTGGGGCGGACTTTTCTTGAGCAATAAAAATTCGTAACAAAATCTCCTTCGGAGGGGAAGTAAAGCCTTCGGTCCCATGTCGATTGTGGCATGTAAGAGAGCCCTGGAAGGTATGAGAAAATATCTTTCTCAGCAAAATGGATAGGCGCTTTCGCTATCGCTTATAGAAAACTTCGTTTTCAGATATTATCAATCTGTCAAGTAAGTGCACGTTAAATACCTCAAATAAATAAATAGATATCACCCAGGTTGGTAAACTCTGAGACCACGTGACTACCGATAGAGGAGGTTCAATAAACGTTAGTCGTGCTAGAATGCGGAAATGCGATATGTCGTAATAGCTAATTACTGACACGCAATCACGTATAACAAGCAACCAAATACTATGCACGATCAGGTTAAAATATGGCTTTTAATGGTTTATCACGCATATACGTTTCACGCATATAAACACATGTCGAAATAAAAGGTAGTTTGAAAACAAAGTTAACTTTTTTAAGCAATGAGTTTATTATTTTCCTGGTGTTTATTTTCGATTCAATTTACTGTACGTGTACTTCTAAGGACGTTTTAATCTACATCCTGGCGGGAAGATTCCTACTGACAATTTTTGTGAATAAACCAAATAGCCTGAGCTATAGATGATTTAATAAAAATGTTTACAAAAAAATTACTTCAAGCTCAAATAGAATAATTTTATGACAATGTAAGACTTTTTTTTTATAATAATTAAAGAAGGTATAGTTTTTTATTAATTGTTATATCTTTAAAACTCAACGAATAAAATGTAATCACATTACATGGAAAATACTATCCTAAATGTCCGTTACGTCATAGGTAGGCGGGGTCAACTAGGTGAATAGATGGTTATGGAAAGTGCTTCCCTAGCTATCAAGCAACGTTTGTGGAAGCTAAAAAGAGCGGATTGGCACTGTGACCTAGGGATTAATTTGTATTGTTCCAAGTAATTAATTACGAAGTGGAAATGTCACACTCACTAGAGTACATAAGTGTATAAATCAAATGAGTAGTAAGACGCGGTGCCAAAAAATAATAGTAACACTTTAGTGTTCAAGAAAGTTGTGAGCGCTTGATAAAAGAACGCAAAATCTTTTAGTTTTATCTAGATTACTGTTTTTGGAGGTTTATTCGACTCATTTAACAATAATGTATTTAACAAAGCAGGGACGTAGCGTCTACGTAGACGTTTACTCGACAGCTATATAAAAAAGCATAATAAAAATAATGTAACGTTATAAAACACGTTCCAAACGATAAAATTTACATAATTCATTTTTGCACGGAGAAAACGTAACTATTTTTCACTTCAACCTCCCCGATTAATACTCATCATACTTTGAAACAGATTTTTTTTTTTTAAGTTTCTGGTCATTTCAGTTATTTGCAGCACGGTAATAAGGATAGAAGGCGCAAATTGTTTGTATATTGTACTGAGTTTCTTTAAAAGAGGATCACACATTTTTCATTTTGAAATTATGGATGATTCATCCACCAATAATTATGGGTTAAAGGAATTAAATTTGATATATCATTGATTTACAATATTAGTACTTTAATAATTCTGTGTTTAGTTAAAAACACTTAAAATTTGAATATATATATAACCTTTTCTTTACTTTGGGTACTAATAGCTGTCAAAATAGCCCAAATCTCAAAAATCATAATATCATAATCATCACACTAAATAATGGCCTACTACGAGTTTGTTATGAAAAGCATTTCATAGTCAATGTAATTTTGTTAGAAGACCAACACCCATAGGCTTATCTCTTTTGTTCATATTGTAAGATTAGTTAAAGAGGGCTAAACTAATTTCCCAAAATATCCCATTTAACTTATAAAAACTAAATTAAGTTTAAAAGTGTATGTTGTCTGTGTAAAATATATTTGATGAGTACATAGAATTGATATATTAAAAAAAATCTAAACTATTTGTTTTTAGCACCGTGTCTTACTACCCGTTTGGGTTATACGCTTATGGACTAGTCACGCTAATGGGATAGGAATTAGGAAGGCTGAGTGTACAGGAGGTGACTGGTGGTCTAGGGGTAAGGTGTCGGACTTCTGTGCTGGCGGCCGGGGTTCAATCCTCGGTCCCGGCACACACTTATCTAATTGCCAAACCCTTCCTTCACCTCTGACAAGACGTGTATTAATCACAATTTGTGAATGTGGGGAATGCCAGGTTTCCACCATGGTTCGGATCCCACGTTAAACTGTAGGTCCTACATTTCATCTCACAATCACCCTACTATTAGACATTAGCGTAAGTGCGTACAACCCGAACGGGTAGTAAGACGCGGTGATGATAATAATAATAATAATAATAATAATAATAATGTACCGGAAGTGTACCCGCATTTGCTTGGAGATAGGGTGGGGAAACATTTAGAAAAAAAGTCCTCTCAGTATATTCGACTAAGATGTAACACCGATCTCCCCGTCATAGGCAGTAAGTCTATTGCGATAGTAGTGCCTTAGACCATGCAGCCACTAAAGTGGGTTTATAACATGTTAATTTAGAAGCTGGACCACCCTTTTATAAATTGTTTCATGCTAAAATCAAAGGGGGTGCATTATAAAAAATAGGATGTTCCTTTTTATCAATAAATCATTTATCAAAGAGATTCAAACCAATCCTTTCAATTTTTTTAAATAAAACTCAACCCTTGTTCCGTGGGAAAATTAATGGTTAACACTTAGGTCACAATCTGTTTGATTTTTAATACTTATTATTTTATGGTATAAGGAATATTATATACTTTATTTTTTTCTAAAAATATTTCTTAAAAAATTAAGAATTATCGAAATGCTGTGTTGTATTTATAAGAGTGTTATTTATATTATACATTTTTTGATTAATTTTATAGTCCCAGAAAAGTAAATTTGCATTTTATCAAATCTTAAGAACTTTTATATTCTCTCTTAAAGGGCCAGAGTAATATTGTACATTTCTAATCAACATGAACGAGCTATCTAAAGCACTGGTCGAACACTTATTAGTGTTGTGTCCTGAGAGATGCAACCAACCTGTCTTGAGAAGGTATTTAGAAGCGGTACTTATTCAGATTAGATTGGTGGCTCAAGAAACTAATTAATCTACGTAATTGAAGGTATTTTTGAAGAATTAAATAAAGAATTAAATTACATCATCATAGAAGACCAAAAGTATTTTTGTTTTTTGTACCACCTCTTAATAGCCGTCTGGGCCATCCTCATTTAGTTACACTAATATATGAGTAATAAGTTAGGAATGAGGAAGGTGTAATTTAAAGGAAATGTACCCTCAGATGTTTAGAGTAAGCTTTGAAACAATATAAACCATTCTTATTTATCTATATTTTTTTCCCCACAGAAATAAGTAAAAGTTAGGGATGAGGAAGGTGTAATTTAAAGGAAATGTACCCTCAGATGTTTAGAGTAAGCTTTGAAACAATATAAACAATTCTTATTTATCTATATTTTTCTTTTCACAGAAAGAAGTATGGTGATCATAAAAAAAAAAAAAGCGTAAGATTCCAATTGAGCCAAAACTTGGTATCTAAGGTTTTCATAAGGCTCCCCCTAGGTTTTTTTAAATTAAATATCTAACCTTAAGATTAAGAGTAGTTTAATAAAGTGAAAAAAATTAATAAGATTATTTAAATCTGCTCTAACGATTTTTTTTTCCCCCTTAGCACCACGTCTTACTGCCCGTTAGGGCTATACGTTTTTGTATTAATTACACCAGTGGTTTTAGGGACTAGGAAGGCTATATTCAGACGAAGAGTACTCGCATTTGCGTGGAGGAAACGTGGAAAACCATTTTGGGAAACCAATCCTAAGTACACTCGATTAATATTCAAATTTAGGTCTCCCCGTCATCAGCAGTCAAATCTACTCAGGGAGTAGCGCGCTAGACCACGTGGCTACCGAAGTGGGTTCTAAAAATTTGGATTAATTTAAAGTATCGAGGCACTGTTTAACATTGCAAACCAAATAGCGACTCTAATTTTTCCATGAAAATGACTTTGAGAGTACTTAACATAAGCGTAAATTTTTAATTTGGATCATATCTCTGTAACTTATTGAGATACGATATGACTTATCACTATATAGATGTAGTACTAATAAAATTAAAAAAAACTTTTATTTGAAATATATTCTTATATATTTATATATTTGTTTGGAAAACCGATTGTTTCTGAGCTATTGACAAATGTATATTTTAAATTGAGGTCTTGGAAACCGGAATTTGATTGTTATGCTCTTTGATGAACAAAGTGATGTTACTGTTTTATCAATATAATTCTGTAAAACCGCATATTATTTCATTGATGCTCTTTGATAGAATATGGTGTTATTTTATTCCATTTTGAATTCTAAACAATGTATATTATTTTGTTTCACAAATCTTACGAATTTTAAGTAAATGCATCCACATTTTTATATAAAGGTGTGAGAAAGTTTGTGCGGTGCACCGTATCATCTAGTTTTTCTGTCTCTATCAAATCATGGTTTTATTTGGGGAAGGCTATAATTATGTTTTTAACAACTTAATTTTAGCTTACAACTGTGATATTTCTCCTGAAACGTTGATGTATATGAGCTGATTTGACCTATTTGTGATTTTTTTAGCACCATTAAATTTAACGTGAAAGTTTTTTAATCTACTTTGAACATGTTAATATATCTCACCTTCTTTTTGTTGCGAAACATAATTTAAAATAACAAAAATTCTTAAATAATGATGAAGTCCAGAAGGTCTGTAACAATTTTTTTTTTATTTATAAATGTTTTTATTTATGCTGGCTAAGTTAACGTGTTACATACACCTTGTCTTACACTTAACCAAGTTAAAAAATTATAATTAAGGAATATTTTTAATTTATTTTAAATAAAATAGATCTTATAAACTAAACAATTATAAAATACATTTTAAACTAACCACATTCACAAATATTATTACATGATAAATTATTACACATTTTATCTCATTCATACAACATTATTATTCACTAAATTAACAATTCATTCATACTACAAAATTTATATCGATGTGTTTCATCACAAACAATTAATTTTAGACAAAGACATACACATACACACATTTATCCAGTCTATCCTCTCAGTTACTCAAGACCATGAGTTCTTTTTTGAAACCGGTTGGGGTAGTCAAATTTCTAGTGTCGATAGGTAGCTCATTCCATGCCCGAGATGTTGCTACAGTGAATGACAGAGTAGGACCGGGATTTATGTAAGGGTTTACAGAGAACGGAAGAATTGCCAGCACGTGTATCAAGCCGATGTTGTATTTCATGGACTGAAAACGTGATGAGAGATACTTTAGGGATGATGAGCTAAGAATTTTGAAAGATAAAGTAAGAGAGTGAAATGAACGTCCCTCATTTAGTCGTAACCATTCCAGTCTTTTGAAGCATGGTGTTATGTGGTCGACGTATTTTAGATTGTAAATGAAACGGACACATTGGTTTTGTAAATGTTGGAGTCGATTAGATAGTTCCTATGTTAGGTCATTGTATATGTTACTGTGAATGTGCTGAATTCGTAATTTTGTAAAAATAGCCAGTGAATGTATAGAATTACTGAAAGCGATAATTTATTTAAAAATAAGTTAATAGAATTTATATAAATGTACCCGTTATTTTATAAATTTCCCAATGCAGTTTGGTGAAAGTATGAAACATGAACTGTATTATCTACATTTAACGGTTATTTTATAAAATATCTAGTGTGTGTGGATAAAATATAGAATATAGATCCAAACTGACCTAAACTAACCTAACTTGTCAAAACTAACCTAAACAAACCTAATCTGGACGTGACTTATTAACATTCACTCACTGGTGGTTGATGATAATTTTGTAAGCTCACTGGTGATTTTGTAAAATGTTCGGCGAGTATGTGAGATAGTAAATACATTTTTATAGTCCCCAAGTGAAACAGTGGCTTTGTAGAATCACCAGTGACTGCATAAATTCATCACATTCAGCATATTCACAGTAGCATACACACTGTCACTGTAATCAAAATGGGGCAGTATCTGACTTTGTACAAGCAAAGCCTTAAGTTCAGATGGTAAGAAATCTTGAAGTCTTTTGAAAGTGTATAAGGCAGCGTAGTTTTTTTTGTGCAAATGTTGGTTACATGGTCCACCCAAGTCAAATTTTTGTTCATTATTAAACCTAAATTCCTTGCATACGAAGTTAGAGGGACTATATTATCACTTAACAATATATCTGGAATAAAAGAGCTATTTATATTAGACAAAAGTCTTTTTAAATAAGACAGAAAAGAAGGTAGGTCATTAATAAATAGGGGGAATAATAGTGGTCCCAGAATATACCCATGCGGTACGTCTTTGTCTACAGGGCTCCTCTGCATACAAATAAGATCGCATCTAACGAATGCAGCTTGGCGAAAAATGGAAGTAATAGTTAAGTTTATATAAAAAGAAGTCATAATATACACTGTTAAAACTTACTAAAATCCAGAAGCATTAAAATAGTTAATCTATGACTGTACATGGCAAGTGTAATATCATCAGTAACATTAATTAAAGCTGTACAAGTGCTGTGACCTGGTCGGAAGCCTGATTTCTATATAGATAATAGACAAAGTTAATTGATAAATTTGTGAATCTGACGATTTACCAAGAACTCTAATTTTTTTTACAAAGAGGGAAGGATACTCATAGGTCGATATTCATCAACATTTTTAGGCTGAGACTTTTTGAGTAAGGGTTTTATTTAAGCCCACTTCCAGATAGTTGAGAAATGACCATTCATTAGAGAATAGTTTAAAATATCTGTTAAAATAGGAGGGATGCTAAGGGTATTTTTTTGTAATAATATAATAGATATCTTGTCATAACCCTGAGCTTTAGATTTTACGCGCATGATAGATTTGTACACGTCATTAGGATAAATATGAGAAAAATTAAATTGTACGCTTTGTGTAGGATATTGTGATATTCTTTTAATAGTTTGACTCTTAAACAAACTGTCCATTGCACTCAAATTACTAAAGTGTACATTAAAATCGTCAGGTGGAATGTCCGTTGAATAGGCATTATTTTGTTTATAGTTTACTCCTATTTCACACAGCTTTTTCCAAAATAATTTTGGTGATGATTGACAACTATAAATGTTAAGTGAATATTTAATTTTAGCTTTTCGTACTTCTTGAGTACATTTGTTACGTAATTGCCTATACAATTCAAAACTATTGGATACAGAATTTAAACCAGCCTTGAACTCATGTTTTAATTTTGTGTAAGCGGCGTCACGTTTTGCCATTAGCGTCAAAATATATTTTGTCATCCAGGGTGATGGTGGTTTAGTAATGCGCCTCATCTTAGTGGGTGCATGCTTATCATATATATCCATTTTGTTATATAGCCGTAAGTGACCTGGTGGTCTAGGGGTAAGGTGTCAGACTTCTGTGCTGGCGGCCGGGGTTCAAACCTCGGTCACGGCATAGATTTATCTGATTTCCAAACCCTTCCTACACCTCTGACAAGAAATCTTGTGAATGTGTGGAATGCCAGGCCACCACCGTGGTTCGGATTCCACGTTAAACTGTAGGTCCTTCATTTCATCTCACAATCACCCTACCATTACACATTAGCGTAAGTGCGTATAACCCGAACGGGTAGTAAGACGCGGTGCTAATAATAATAATAATAATAATGTCATATAGTTTTACTTTATCATAAATATTGTTAACTGTGTGTATCAAATACCAAAGCATCAATTCAGCGTCCTTATTCAAATATTCGGTATCATTATTTTTAAGGTCATGATATATAAGAAATTTAGTTTCAATTTTATGCATTCGGATGGAATATGAAAGATGACTGAGGTCATGGTGAGAAAGGCCAGGGGCAGGAATTTATCCATGGGAAATAACTCTGGTTGGTTAATTTTTTAACATTAAATCGAGCCAAGAATGGGATGTAGTGGTATGATGCGTAACATCAAGAGGGCAAACTGTCAAGTTAAAAGCTGAGAACATTTCCAAAATATTACGTGAGTCATTATATTTAACTAAGAAGTCTGTTTTAAACTCACCCATTACTATCGCGTGTTCATAGTTTGAAACATGGTCAGCCATTGCTTACTCAAAATCGCTCTTGTCTGAATCTTAGGTGGTTTATAGACCATTGCAATAAAAAGTTATAATTGGGAAACACACAACTCTAAAATAATATATTCTGTTACTGCTGAGTAGGAACTAAGAGATGTGACAATAATTTTCAATTTTATATGGTTGTTTACAAATATTGCAATGCCGCCCCCTTCCTTACCATACCTGTCATAGTTATATCTGATAGATAAGTTAAAAGTGCGTCTTATGACTGTCAGATAAAATGTATTTATCCATCACATTTTTTTTAGGAGGTTGAAGTACCTGATAACTTTGATCTGAAAGTTAAAATGGGCGTTGCCATAGTGACGCTTTATTTTTCATGAGGTTTCACCTATCAGAATCTATTTTTTAGGTTAAAATCTTGATTCACGTGTTTAGTAGGCACAAGCCCAGTCTCTAACTATATATAAAGTTAAAACATTTAATTTACACTTTTATAAAAACTCACAAGCCATTTGTAGGGTTATAGTTATATAAGAACAAATTATTTAAATGGGAGTAGAATAAATGAAATTTTGTAAATGTTGTACCAAACTATTGACCACATTTTGGCAGACACCGAAATTAGTACTTGCAAGACAACCTTGCCTCTGCGCCCACGTGATGCCATCTGTTTACTCGCACTCGTTTAACCGCCATTATTTAACAAATGTTGAGCGTTGTAGTCACTCGCTAGGTTGTAACGGTAGCAGCAGGGTCTATACGCATGCACCAGTAAAAGCCGTACCAACCTTGCGTTTTCTGCATAAAAATATATTTATCCTACAGGTAGATATCCAGAAGATAAATTCAATTCATAATACGCGTAAAATATTAAAGTGTCTGATAACCTTTATCTGGTCACTAACTTTAATTTCCCGATAGCAATATTTATGTTAGTCATGAGACCGGCCCTCAGTTAAAAGAAAGGGTTGGTTTTAACCAGCTATCACTCACAAGAATGACATGAAAGTAAAGAGAAGAAGTTGGTGTTGATGAAGGGTCAATAACCTCAGCAGGCAGGCAATATAATGAGCGAAAATACTTTGAGGTTGGACTTAATATTATTATTATTATTATTATTATTATTATTATTATTATTATTATTATTATTAGCACCGCGTCTTACTACCCGTTCGGGTTATACGCACTTACGCTAATGTGTAATGGTAGGGTGATTGTGAGATGAAATGGAGGACCTACAATTTGACGTGGAATCCGAACCACGGTGGAGGCCTGGCATTCCCCACATTCACAATGGACTGAATAAAGCTAACTGGTAATTTTAGTCAAACATGCAAATAGAAACAACGTTTTAAATATATTAAGAACTTACTTTCGGCTTTGGTCTTATCAAAAAAAAATCAAATCATTCACACGCACTCGCACTACAAACACTGTTCTTAAACTAATATACATACGTACAATAAAATAAGTGATACTGACAAAATATAAATTAACAAACATTAACTGGGAAAGAAAATTAAATGCTGAGTTAAAATATTATAGATTATAAAAAATAATAATAAAATGAAAGGAATTATTGCAGGTGGTGTGATTTACGAGCTTGCGTTCACTTAATGGTTTCAATCTCTTCATTTGTATTTATATAGCGCTTGCCTGTTGTATTAATGACAATGTGACCATCTGACATCCAAGTATTTATGAGTCCGTACTTTGCAATTACCATCGTATGTAGTAATTGGACACGTGCAGAAGTAAGGTCCTCTCGTAATGTGATACCTGTCTGAGCAAGCCGACGTTTGTTACGAAACACCTCACTGCGTTTTCTGTATGAAACAAATTTCACGATGATAGGACGTGGTTGTGTGGAGTTCTTTGAGCCCACCCGATGACTTCTGTCGATATCATCTAACCCAACATTTGAAATATTGAGTTCATTATGAATCATGTCCAACACTAAAACATCGGTTGTTTCACCTGTGCTCTCGGGTATTCCAAAAACACTAACACTGTTCCTCCTTTGGTACTGTTCAAGATCGTCTTTAGCAATAACTAGCTCTCGTTTCAAATTGTTGACTTCCTTGTCCCGCATCTCCAACTCACTGGTGAAGTTTTTGTTTGACTCAATATCAAACAGAAGAGTAGATTTTATCTCTTCCCCCAACAGCTCGTGTCACTGCTTCCGTGATACTTGTGACGAGAAGAGCAATAATGTATTTATTCTGAAGTGCCTCCTTAACTCGCTCTAGCACCAAGGCTTGAAAGTCCATATTGTTGGCAACGGTAGACTTGTTATCTGCCATAGCACACAGAGAATAATATTAACTTCGATATTAATAGGAAATAACAAACAATTGTCACGTCAAACTTACATCTTCTAAGCAGCTAATATTATGGAACTCACAGATACATTAGAAAACACTTAAACAAGCTTTTAACACCTACAGTTATTCAAATGTACACGAGTCGAGACACACACAGTCCAACCTAGTCCACCATATTATTCTATCATCTATCATATCCTCAGGTAGGTAGCACACTTTTAAGATTATTGTATGCAGTTGTTCGCAAACTGTGTATCGTGAGCCATTTTTCTGTGGCTATGAAAATTTTTAATGGGAAAATTTAGTCATTATTTGGGAACAAAAATCAATAAAAATTGATAAAGTGAAAAAATGTAAGAAAAATAGTGGGGAAATAAGATACAATATATTATACTCAGATACGAGAATCGTGTTATTGTAAGAGTATATTCAATTATATATTTTTTACACTATAATAAAACAATTAAATTAGGTGGGTTGTGAAATTTGGTGTTCCTAAAAATTAGGTTGTGGTTATAAAAAGTATGGGAAGCACTAAATGTGTGTTTATATTTTTTCTCCTCCTTTTAAGCTTCATTTCATCATTATTTTAATTCATTTTAATATTCCTGTAGATGCACACAATTTTGTAATGATCTACGTGTTTAATACTATTTAAATAATTAATTTTTGTAGATTTAGTAAAAATATGAATTTGGATGTTATACTAGTAGTAAATATAACTATTTTTAAATATTATATATAAGGGGCTAAGTGTAAGTACCTGCGATAGCCTTAGCTTCACCCCAATAAAGATGCTTTTAATATTATTTTGCTCTTTATCAATAATTCCTTATATATAGCTCAAATAAATTGTTATTGATTAAAATACTTGTAAGTAAATGGTAAATAATAATTTTGTTGATGCTCTCAGCTATTCGACTGGCTGCGCAAAGAACATCCTGAGGCTTTAAACAAGCTGGTACCGATTCGTGGGGACATTACTTGCCCAGAGCTTGGAATTAGCATCACTGATCAGAAGATACTGGCAGAAAATGTGTCCGTCGTTTTCCATTCTGCAGCCACAGTGAAGTTTGACGAGGCGCTCAAACTCTCCGTCGCTATGAATATCATGGGAACTAAAAGGCTGGTAGAGCTGTGTCACAAGATGGTTAAATTAGAGGTGAGGAAATTTGTAGGAGCATCAAGAAAAGATGTTCTATTACAAAATAACATGGATTGATTGTATATTATTTTACTCATATTTCCATAGGAACCGAGGTAATTTTGTAAGACAAGCAGTGATGGTTACATGTTCTAAACCACAACTTTGTAGCCCCTAAGTTGTTGGTGCATAACGAAAGCTATACATATTCTATAATCTATATCTATTTTTTTTAAATGCATTAAATGTAAGAGTATCGATTCAATATTAACGTTAACCACCTGTTGCATTTTCGAACAGCTGTGGGTTTTTTTTAAATTAAAGGTAATTAGGTAGGATCCCCTCCAAGTATTCCTCAATTAGTAACGGCTGTGTAATATGATGTAATTAAACTTTTTTTTAATGTTTATTTTCTGGGATAAGGGAGTTCTAACGTTGGCCATAGGAATTTTGTGAATACGCAACGGCGTCAGTCATGAACTCATGATGTCATACGTCTGGCTCATATCCACCACGTGTTTAAAATAACATAATACAGTAATAATATATAAGTAAATCATCAGTAATTTTGCAATACAATAAAATATAAAATAATTCCTTACAATATTTTGTTATATTTTTTTTTCTAATAATAAACTATGGTTTTGGAACAGTTTAACATTATTCTAGTTTTCTTTTTTTAATAAAATTTACAAAAATACAATATTATTCAAATATTTATTTAATAATATAGCTTCACTAATAATTTATTATATACTAAATTATGTTTTTATATTATTATTTAAATTATAGAACACTAAAGGATGTTGAAAAAAATGCAACGGTGCGATTCTCCGTGTTAATTTTAGCGCCAGTACCCGTAGGTTAAATACATAATTTTACCAAATAAACCAACATTTTAAAGCTTACAAACATATTTAGATAAACTTAACCATGCTAGAAATTATTTAATGAAGGTGCTTCAACATCAAAGTGTAATATTAACTATCTAGAAAATTTATTTATTTATTTAAATAATTGCTTATTTTGTATTATGTACCATTTACATTAGTTTAATTAAATATATTTGAAAACTTTATCTTAAATTGGGAATCGAAATCGAGATAGTTGACATAATTTAGTAACCGTCCTAAAATTGTTTGTATGTTGAAATATGACATAATTATTGAGATATTTCAAATTTGTTAGTAAAATATCGAAGTTTCCTTATCCGTTCAAAATGTTTTTAAGATGCAAAGGTTATTGTGGATGTCCAACGGCAATGAAAGTTTGGTGGAAGTGACTACTCCACTTCCATACCCTTGACTGCGATAATCTATAGCACGTCCATTCTGAATGATAGCTTGACGGCTGGTGATATCACGCGTCCGATCTGGATGATAGCTTGACCACGACTAACCAGCGTTTCGGAAATTGTTTTATATTTGAGGGTAGATTGATCACACGAAAATAAGAAAATAACTACGTTGTTTGCCAGTAGTGACAATGCTGTAGCTGAAGAGATGATATCCAGTGTAAGTGTACATTCTTCCCGTGGCAGCTCTTTCGATGTCCCGATGAGATTAGGTGGTGGTGATAGTGAATATGAGGGTGTGGAATCAGGTAAAACTATTAACCTGATTTGAACCTAGCTAACCAGACTCTGGTGACGGTTGGTATAGTTCCTAATTCTTGAAAAATACCCTAGGGACCAGCCAGGAATCGAACCGGGACCCCTGGGTTAGTAGCCCGGTGCGCTGACCAACGTACCAAGGGACCAATCTTGCGATTTATAAATACTTACATTTCAATTTTTTTATCTAAGAGCTGTAATTTTACCTTTTAATAAATATTTTAATGGGTGTTTGGTGTGGTTTTCAGGCACTGGTCCATGTATCAACAGCATATTGTAACTGCAACAGGCAGGAAATTGGGGAACTGGTATACCCCCCTCCGGCTGACCCGGACAAAATCATTCAATGTGTTGAGTGGATGGATGAAGAGCTCTTAAACACCATTACACCAAAGTAGGTGTTATTTCATAGGTTGGTCAACTTTACAGTTGAACCATCCATTGACAATGATATATCATAGTCAATGGACCATGCATTAGTGCCCCCAAAGTTGTTGGTTCATAGTACACGTTACACATATTCTATAAACTACATCTAGGAGAGAGAAAAGAGAACAAAATGTAGCTCCCAGTTATTATGTACAGTACCTAAGTCTGTGGCTAAACCTAAATCTAGCCTTGATTATTGAGTGTTTATCATGTAATAATAATAATAATAATAATAATAATAATAATAATAATAATAATAATAATAATAATAATATATAACTAGCTCACCCGACAGACGTTGTTTTGTCAAAAGCTATTGGACTGTGGCAGTCCCACAAACTTATCTGTTCTGGTCAAGTTCTGGTGATGGCGTCGCTTACAAAGTGCACATGTCGTGATGACATCTTTAGTTTTCAGTAATGGTCACCAGAACAGATAAGTTTGTGATACTATACAGTCACAAATGTGTAATTTAAACAAAAAATTGAATATAAACGTATTTCAGAGTGATCACTTTATTTATTGGCTATCAAATAATTACCGTGATATCAACGATAAATTTGCATAATGTTAATATATTTTTCTATGTATTTTTAATGTCATAATCATAAATAGCAACTACTTACAAAATTCAATTTTCTATTTCGTACACTGCAATACTTTAATTATATTGTGTTAAATGATATTTTCATTGTAATGCTTTATGGTATACGATATTTATTGATTGATTACTTGGTGCGTAAACAAACAAAGCTGATGGTTTTCCAACACGGGAACAGGCAACATACAATTGGCTATGCGAGAAACATGGGTTTTCAAGATTAATGCTGCAAACACTCAATGACTGCCCCTGGGATTTATTTATGGTCATAGCGAAAGCAAGTCGATTAAATTCAAATGGTATGTCAGTCGGAATCATTGGGATGCGTGGTATCAAATTGTCTTCTCCTTTGTACATTCCCTTTAGAATGGTTGCTTCGATCACGTTGTTCAGTAATTTTTTCACCGCTAGCCGTGTGCCGTTACAAAGACACGGTTGGTTGATAGTTCGCAACGTTATGATCACCGATCCGACATTTAATTGAAGATTGTGAGGCGGCAATCCTGGCAAATTCAGCGAGTTCAAAAATTCGGGTGGCTAGTTGACGACATCATCTAAGTTAGTAGTGGAATCAACTGACTTGTATGTTCTCAATTCACCAGTAATTTCATTTTGAATTTTGAAATTTAATTCACTTACATTCATGTTTTTGGCAGCCAATATAGCTCGTTCGCTCAACCAAACATGATCTCTGTAATTTTGAGCAGCGTTTGGGAGCACCTTTTGAATTAGTTCGGTTTTTTAATCAGTAAACTGACAAAAATTGTCAGAAAAGTTAACGCAGCCTGTCAAAACGTCTAAAGAGAAGTTTCCATTACCTATGTCAATGAGTTGTTTTGAAAATATTTCTCCAGATCAATCATTTGGCAACTCGACACGCATATTCTTACTTAAATTTAGTATCTTTATGTGTTTCCATAAAACGGAGGACTTTAAACATGCATTGAGTTCATCAGCTGGCGTTGACTGTGGAATCACTGGCAATGTTTGACGAAAATTGCCTGCTAACAAAATAATCGCACCACCAAATCGGTTTTGATTATTTTGAAGATCTTGCATGGTTCAGTCTAATGCCTCCAAAGACTTTTTATTTGCCATCGTGTATTCATTCCACATTATCAAATTATATTGCTGCAAAACCTTTGCCATTGCAGAGTTCTTCGAAATATTGCAGATCGGAGTTTCGTTGCTTTGCATATTCAACGGCAATTTTAGCGCTGAATGGGCTGTTCGACCACTTCCAACAATGTAGCTGCGATGCCTGATGAAGCAAGTGCGAGTGCAATTTCATTGTGTGAGCGAATTGTTGCTAAAATCAATGAAATCAAAAACTTTTTCCTGTACTACCGGGAGCGTTCAAGAAGTAAATCCCTCCAGTGCCATCGTGTAAAACTTTCATAAGAGTATCAAATACATACTTTTGTTGTTGGTTCAACAACGGAAGGTTTATTCTAACTGATCCTCTTAAAGCATCGAGATCGTACAGTTTTTCGCGTTGCAACTCTTGATTAAAAGCGTCGTGCATCGGGAGATTGGGCGCGGCCATGCCTAATTGAGATAATACTTTGTTTGACATCATCAAGCACATGTCCTCAATTGATATTAACGCCTCGTTGTAAATTTGTATTTCCTGTTCTAATGCGCATTTGATGCATGATATCGTCACACATATCATCTTTTTATTTGATCCATAAATCAATTGGTTTTGATGGGAAGCATGTTGATATAATTATAGAAAACAATGTTCGTATTTGATGAGTTTGTGAAGAAATATTATCATCATTGAGAGTTTGATCCCAATGAACGTCATTTTCTAACAGTTGCAAACGTTGACAGGCTTCTCTGTAAGAGCCACACAATTCATCATTAACAGTTCGTAAATGTTGGAATGATGTTGGGCCTTGAACATTGACTAAATAGCAATCGCAAATAAAAACACTCATCGTTGCTTGGATGGACTGAATAATTTCGATCAATTGCATAGGTGGAATATACATTTGGGTAACCTGGAACTGGTTTTCCTTGTTTCCGTCGTTAAAATTTCTTTGAGGATTGAGTCCAAGTATAATATTTTGGAATTTCGGAATATAACAGTGTTCGGGCGAAATAATCATTCTGACACATTTAAAAAAAACTGGTCAAGGTTGTAGATGGTGGTTGAACAGCTTGTTTTTATGCGTTCTGTGCCGTGAAATATACTCTTTGACCATTTTCTAAGTGTTTGGCTAAGTGAACAACAGTGGGGTGTCTTTCATGAATGGGAAAAGAAAAATGCGCCAAATTGCTTCATTACTGCTAACATACCGGCCCATTTGGTATTGGGTAACTTCGTCATTGGAATTCTCTGCACCACCTCCAATCACAGCCATGCCACTTTCTTTGGTTACATATTTACAAATTTATTTGATATATCTCACGGAATGGCCAGATTCAACATTGATGTGCGCCTTTAAAGTCTTTGATAGGATCGGTGAATATGGAACAATCCAACGATGATCAATTTCAATGTATTGTTGATTTACTTTGACAATTGTTGTTCTTCCGTTGTCTGCAGTCGATCGGCGACGATACAGTGGATATCCATAATTTCTGGTAATTGTTTCTGCTACTAATGCCCGTGGATAACGCTTCGAACATTTACTATCCACAATACAAGGTGAATTTTGATTAAGTGTTCCACAGGGACATTGAATTATGTTTTTAATAACCAACTACCTCATGCAAGCCTGGGTCTACTTGCACATCAGGGATTTCAGCTGATATCACTTCATCAACTTCATTTGGTCTTATCTTCTCAACCAACCAAATCAGAATATGTGCATGAGGCATTCCACGTTTCTGCCACTCCACAGAATACATCCAGCAGTGCGTCTCGCCAAACCTGCTATGTTTCACAATAAAGTCCATTAAAGATTTCAACTTTTGTTTGAAGACTCTTGCCGTAATGTCATGGCAATCAATGGGTGATTGACCAGAGAATAACTCAAGTTTGTTTTCTATCCACTGCGGATTGCACGTTAATGTGATAAATAAATCTGCTGTTCCATAATGACGAACATATGACATGGAATCTTGAGCATATTCATGCATATGTCGAGGACTTCCAATGTATGTTGCTGGAAGAATTGTCATCCGGCCTACATTCTCTGCATTTCCATCAGTATTAATCGCATCTCGAAGGTGAATATACTCTTCAGAACGGAGTTTAGTCTGGTTCAACCTGATGAATGTCAATCGCTCTGTTTCAATTTTGACATACATATCAACAGTATATTGATGAAATAATCGCCGACATTTCAAGACGTGATTGTCTTCATTTTCACAAACTATAAGGCGGTATGAATAATAGTTTATTGAACTGACTTTTTGGTTGGTTTCGGCACCTGTAAATAAATTATTGTTTTAATGACAGTGATTAAACTTGCATATAATACATATAGTAGCTGATATAAAATCTCCATTGCTAAACCAAATTTTTAATTACCTTTAAGGGTATTTATCATCTTTATTGAGAAGTGATAACCATCTTCACCTTGCCAAAATATGATGGGATATTGTAGCGCATCATATGAGCGGTGTGTTTCATACACACGCTGTAACTGATCATTCCGGCGATGTAAAACAATATCACGGGCTTTCAAATTTTCTCCAACTATAACAATGGCAACTTCATCGATTGTTGGTGCATTGACACGTCTCATGTTGTCTCACAGGAGTTTTATCAGCTCTAAATTCAATTTTGTGATTATCATATGGCATGTGATCCCGTGCAGTTTGAACAATGTAATCAACTGATAGTGTTGATGAAGGAAAGTTTGTAATTCTTCTACAATAGGCCTCTTCACTGAACTGTTATGTGCACAACGCAGATATATTTCTTGTGTTGAATTGCCCATGAAATAAATTTGCAGGAATTTGTAGTCGCCATCTGTCACCAGCACACTGAACCTGCTAGGTGATGTATTTGGCCTTGTATCTGTGAATTAAAAAGACAGGTTTATTACTTTTGCTACAAAAACTATAAATTAAAATAAACAAAGCAATACGGGGGATAAGTCTGTTTGTTATATATTACCTTGAAAGTTGGCATAAAATTGTCTCGAACTACATTTGTTGCCCCAAATGAAGTCATTTGGAAGCAGTTGTTATATTTTTGGATATTAGTAAGGAAATGTATGGAATCCGTTCCTGTTCCTGAAACCAATGAGTACAATGGCTCTGGTGGCGGAACCAATGGCACTAATTTCACTTTGCCATTTGTGCAACACAATCCAGCGGCTTCATTTTTGTATTTCAATGCCTTACAATGTTGGCAAACTAAGTTCATAAATCCAATAGAAACGCATTGGTAGGCATTGTAGTCAATTGAAACATCGTAACTGAAAGCAGCTCGTTTCAAACCTGCAAGATTATTAGCTGAATGACGTGCTGCACGGGTTTGTGTTATCCGAATCCTTTCAATTTCATTTCGCTCTTCACGTTGTTATGTAGTCCGATTAGAGTGAAAATTAGCTTGGTTTCTAGCATTTCAAGTTCTTCGACCTAAATTGCTTCGCCCGCGTCTTATAGGCGGTATGAGTCTTGAACTGAGTATAAATGGAAACACACACAAAATAACCATTCAACCAAAGATAAATCGAGGAACTTGTTTGTCGATTGAGAAGCTAATATTTAAAAACAACCAAGAAAATAACACGCATTAATTGAGAATCTACTGAAAAACTGTCAAATTCAAACTGTAACCGTAGAAAGAGAAAGTGTCAAATCTACGGATGCATTCAAGTAGTTTATATTAATTTTAAGTTTACGTTTAAAATTATAAAGTTACTAATTAAATTTCAAATGTTTTTTCTTTATATTATGGTTTTGTACTCTTTTTATTTATTTGAATAAAACGAAACAGTAAGTAAATGAATCAAAAGTCGATTTTAGGATGTCTGAAATCGATTCACTTGATCGATTCATTGCTCAAATCGATCTTTATGACCCCAAAAAATCGATTCTTCGATTAATCTATCTAAGATCGCCATCCCTATAATTGACAGCTAGAAACAGTTTGAATGGGGAAAAGGAAAGTATGGTTTTTACGTTTTTCAGTGCAATTTTTCCAATTTTTTTTCTTCATAAGAACCTTCCTCAGTCTTCAACGAATATTAAAAAAAAAATAGCTGAATTTGTCCAGCCATTCTCGAGTTTTGCGCTTAGCAACACATTTAGCCATTCATTTTTATTTACATAGATGATACTGCATTATTAGAAAAGTGTGTTAAAATAGGTCAAATAAATTTTTGAATTGTGCTATCTTATAGCAATTTATCATAGTAAGCTGATATACAGAGCTTAATTTTCAAGTATTATATATTATTATTATTATTATTATTATTATTATTATTATTATTAATATTATTATTATTATATGATAAATATATATTTTATTGATTAAGGTTTATATAAATACATACTTATTTATATAAATATATTTTACATGAATTTAAATATATACATATATATATTTAGTCATACAAATATTTGTATTTTACATAAATAAATATTTATATAAATAAGTATATTTCCAATATTTAAATAAATATGTATCTAATATTTATATAAATAAATATATATTTATAAAATAGATGTATACATTTATCAACATAGATGCATATATTTATAAATAATAGTAATACATTTATATATTATATCTATACAATTATATAATATATGCATTTTATATATATACATATATATATACATACATATATTTATATATATATATATACACAAATATATACCTAGGGCCTAGATATTTACATTGTATGTACCTATCTCCTAAGATGTTTTCGCTTATCCAGTTTGAATACCTTTGTTCTGTTGCACCAGAATTAAACGGCTATTATTATTCTCCACATATTTATACCATTCCTCCTCCAGTGCTCCAAAATTCTCAATGCTAATAAAAATAATGAACATTATCTAAAGTTACTCCTTTAAAAATCTGAAAATCATGGTATAACTTTTGAAATACTGGTTAGTTAATTTAAGACCCGCTTCAGTGGCCAATGGTCTATAGCATCACTCTGGTGTTAAACTGGTCTGCTGAAGGCGGAGAGATCGGAGTTTGAATCTCGATTGGCTCTATTGAGGGTGGTTTTTCTTTAATATTTTTATCACTACCCTTCAAAGAAAATGCGGGTATAATATCTATAAAATACTTCCTTCCTTATCCATACCCCATTAGAGAAATTATATTTGTGTATAACCTGAACAGGTAGTAATCCAAGGAGATTTAAAAAATATTTAAAATAAAATATTTAAATATATAATTGAATGTTACTTTCAATTGAACCAATTCTTTTTTTCATTGCAGAATAATTGGCAACCGACCCAACACGTATACATTTACTAAGGCACTGGCAGAGCATGTGTTGATCAAACAGAGCGGAAGCTTACCTGTCGCGATTGTCAGACCCTCCATAGGTATGACTACTTACAAAACTTCAGTGATATCAGCAGAAATATCATTACCTAGGCCTATATAATAATACAGTAGGATATAGATAATTCGACATTGTTTAATTCGAAAAATTGGATATTTCATCTTACTTTGTATCTAAGGTTTTTATTAGGTTCTCCAGAGGGATTTTGAAATTATACCTAATGGTAGTATTCTTAGTGGTAAAACCAAAACAAATTGAGTAACTCAACATCGTCTCTATTTATTTAAACTAAATTTTTTATTTTGGCACTGTTATAAAGTTACAAACAAAATGGTGCATCTCATTTTTTGCGGGAAAATGACTTAAGCGGATATCTCCAATTTTGTTAATATATCTTCAACTCTATGAGATACGAAATAACTTATTATAAAGTTTAATAGCTATTAAAAATAAAAAGACTTATTTGAAATTTATTTTTATAAAACCAATTGTTTCTAAGATAAAAGAATTTTTTTAATTGGAGATCTGGAAATTATAGAGTTGATTTTTATGCTCTTGGGTGGAAAATGATCTTCCTTTGTTCTCGAGATGTTTATGTAACAGTTTATATTATTTCTTTTATGCTTTTTGGTCAAATGTAATGCTATTTTTCCCATTATTTTTCTGCAACAATGTATATTAGTTTGTTTCACATATATTACGAGCTCTAACTACATATCTCCATTTTTAGGTAAAGATTAGATAAAGTATCTACGGTGAACCTTACCATTTATTTATTTGAGGTTTTTAACATTTACCTCTTGAACAGAGTGATTATATCAACGCATGACCTAATAACACTAAATTTAGAACAGAAACAACAACCAAACCCCCACTGATCACAGCCGACAATTCATCACTGTGTAAGGGGAAGCCCCAATATCACTAATGATAAATGTTTAAGCCATGCGAGGAATAAATCATGAGACCCTTTTCTTAGTGGGCGTACACGCTATCTACTGAGATAAGGTTTAAGGCCTCTCATCAATGATGACTGAAAAAAAATGTGTATTGGAATTTTCGGAATAATATATCTCATTAATCTCACAAAGTTGTTGGATTTAGGATATTTTTAAATTACGTTTAGAGAGAAGTTTTTCATCCCATTAGATCTATTGTTTCAGGTAATATTAAAAATCATGTCATTTTAGTGTTAATTTGTGTTATTGTTCATTTACATCTTTTAGACAACATATTGGCATGGTATCGTTGGTTTATTCGAACTTAACTGGTATTACAGATCGCAGAAAGGCTATACAACAGATCAGAATACTCTATAGTAATGGAAGAAAACTAATTAAAATCATTAAACTTTATCAACTTAAAAACAAATTTGTCGTTAAATATAAACGTTACCATTATTATTTGCATGGCTTCAATATTATATTTTAAAATAACTTTTGCCTAAAACAATTGTAGTAAACTACGAATTATTGATACTGCCCGCTTCTAGGTAGTTATTGAATAGAGAATTTCGGTTTCAACGTGCTGAAAATAATGTACAGTATATGTATGGCATTTTAGGTTATAAAACATTAGATTTATTCACACTAACAGTAATGGACTATAAGGTCACATGTTACAGGGAGACTTATCGGGCTAGCGATCAGCACGCTATTTTCTATATAATTACTGTGATGGGCCAGATCTCCTTAAAACCAGATATCCTTACAATATTTGTTTGAACAGCGACGCTTTAGCATGATAAATCCATCAAAACTATTCACTATACTGTCAAATGGATACTGATTAAACAAAGGCATGTAGACTAAAAAAATAGAGATTTAAAGCAGTAAGAACACTTAGTTTTAAATGGATGAACTTTGATTATATCTCAGGTATATATGCCTAAATTATTCTACCATATGTTTATAGACATGTTAAAATTCTCTTATGATAAGGCCCTAGACAAAAATACTGCGTTATTAGAAAAGTGTGTTAAAATAGGTTAAATAAATTTTTGAATCATGGTATCTTATTGCTATTTATCATAGTAAGCTGATAAACAGAGCTGAATTTTCAAATATTATATACAGGGTTAGATAGATATTTTTAAGAACTGTATCTATTTTATATTTATTGTGTGTATGTATTAATTTTAACTTCCTATACATAGAATATGTAATAAAACAAAATAGGTTTGAGTTCTACTTGTGTAGCATCCAAGTGGAACATATTGTAATGTATAAACATGCTTATTTGACTATGCTCGTGGAAATAGGCTGCCCTAAATTATATTTTAAAAACTCTTGTGAATAACTAGCTACAAAGTTTCAAGAAAGCTGATTGTTTCTGTACCTCATTGATGTTAAATTGCTGCAGTGACTGCAGCCTGGCACGAACCCATCCCCGGTTGGGTTGACAACTTGAATGGCCCAACAGGGATGATTGCAGGGGCCGGTAAAGGTGTTCTAAGAACCATCCTCTGCTATCGCGATCTGGTAGCAGACCTGGTGCCCGTTGATGTGGCCATAAATCTTTTAATTTCCGTGGCTTGGCACACCGCTACAGCCAGTTAAGTACATATAATGAATGAACCATTGTAAGGTGAGAAAGAATTAATTACTACAATGAGAAGAAAACAGGCAAGTCGTGGCTTTTGTTTCAATAGCTGTTTTCTTAATACTTTATTGAGTAAGGTGTCTGTGGTAGAATTTAGTCGTATTGATTTCATGAAATCAACTCAAGAATCCCCGATACAACAAAAAGTAGCATTTAACTTGACTCGTGTGCATGAAATGCACGTTTACCTTATCTGAATTACGTTAGGCTACTTTTTAAATTATACAAGCCATAAACAACCTTAATTTTCCATCTTTAATAGAGTGTAGTGTTTTTTAGACTTTAACTTCCCTGGCGCTAATCTGTTTGAAAATCGATAGCGCTGTTTTTTGTTTTAAATATGTATTTTAATCTCATTAATGGATTAAGGATGAGGAAAAACCACCATCAGTACACCCAGCCGGGATTCAAACCCCGGATTACCCATCATTGGTAAACCGTACTAGATGAACCTGACAGACCATATGCCCTCCAATGGGAGTGTATATTTGTATCAAAAATATTAAAAAGGAATACACTAATGGTAAATACCCACAATGTTGGACACGTGGATTAAATGTAAGGCTCACCTAGTTGGGATTGTCGAGGACGATAAGGTCATGGAACGAGTCCCGAGTGAGTGTCCAAATAATTTTCTTTTTTAATGGTTTCCCACTCTTCATCCACGCAAATGTAGGTACAGTCACTCTAAATTATACCTTAATACTCTCTACCCCACTTGAGTAGTTAAATATTTAGAGCCCGAACGGATAATAATACGTGAATAATAAAATCTAACAGTAATTAGATCTATGTATTTATTGAAAGTTAGTGCTGCAGAGTTTTGAAGACAACCTATTTTAATATATTCTATTTTCTTTAGGCCTAACAACATCCTGGTATACAATTGCACATCCGGCAGCTTAAACCCGATTCGTTGGGGAGACATTGAATCAATTGGTCACGAGTGCATCCTCAAGAACCCTTTCAGTAATGTTCTTTGGTATCCTGGTGGCAGTTTCAAGAGCAGCCGATTATTAAACATGCTGTGCGTGCTAGTTTTCCACAGTGCTCCAGCATATCTCTTCGACATGGTGGCCAGAATCTCAGGAAAAAAACCTATGTGAGTTGTTATTAACTATGTTGTTTCTTTTATTAGTTCTAGTGGCTTGACTTAAGAAAGGTTTATTGGTTTTGATTATTACATCGTTTCCTTTTTGGCATAATACTTTAACTTTTATTTAATATTAATACTTTTAGTGCCACAACCTGAGCTTATCGACTTTCCAGAGTGGCACTACACTGGATAAAATCGCTGATCACCGAGGGAATTACATGGTTACTATCGGGAAACAGAGTTGTCATTTTCTCGTTTTTGTGTCGTCAATCTTCCCTCAAATATAAGACAAGTTTCACAACGCTGGTTAGTCGAAACAGCATTCAGATTTGTACTTTCTTATAGCCCAGAAGCGGGAAGTGAGAAGGGACTGGCAGACCTACAGAACCCCACACCACAGGACGACCTATAACCGACTCAGTCCCCAAGTGAGGAGGAGAGTCAAGGACATCAGATGAAACAGATGGGACATTTACGTCACCGAGGCCACACTTAACAGAGACAAGTTGTTGAAAGTAACACGACATCTCAGGGGGACTACCAGAAATAAGACCGTATCAGCTATCTACGTGGAACATGACGGCATGGTCTACGAAAGCACAGAGATGGCTGAAGCCATAGCCGTGGTTTTAGAGAAACAGTTCAAACCAAACGACGAACCACAAGATCACGACTTTACCAGAGACGAGACTAGAACAGTCAGGGACTATCTGGAAGGACAGAACGACACCAGGGCAGAGGGTAATCACTCTGGACGAGCTCGCCACCACTATAAAGTACTTACCTAGGAGAAAAGCGCCAGGACACGACCACCTGACTAACTAAATATTAAAACAAATGCCAGGGAGAGCGGTAATAGTGCTATTTGCACTACTAAACTCACTACTGACGCTCTGCTATTTCCCGACTGACTGGAAGCTGGTTAGGGTAGTAACAATCCCATAACCTGGTAAAAAAAAACGATGTTCCCTCAGAAGAGAAGGCCGATTAGTCTGGTAGTGACCTTGAGTAAAGTATATGAGAGACTAATTCTCAAAAGACTGAAAACAATAAACGATAGGCTAGGAGTTATTCCAAACCTTCAGTTCGGATTTAGAAACCACCATTCTACCACCCATCCTGCAATAAGCATAGTAGAAGACGTAACTGATGCATTTAAAGAAAATAAATACGTAATAGCGATCTTTCTAGACGTCGAGAAAGCCTTCTACAAAGTTTGGCACCTTGTACTTATTCAGAAATTAATAAAGTTCAACTATCCAAAATGGTCAATCTTCTTGATAGCCAGCTTCCTCAGACGGCGTAAGTTCCAGGTGGTTATGAATGGCAAGAGATCGCACACACACTATTAAACCAGGGGTACCACAGGGTTCATTACTAGCACTGCACTTATATAATATTTATGTAGCAGACATTCCCACCCACGACCATGTTAAACTACGCATCAATTGCTATGCAACGATAACACCTCCTCCTTCAGCACTGGCTCTCCAACTGGAGAATTAAAGTAAATCCCGCTAAATCAGCAGCCCTAACCTTAGCTAAAGGTAGGAAACCACTCCCCGCCCCACTTACCCAATTCGACACAGATCCCACTCCAAGACGAAGTCAAAAACCTTGAGATCACATTAGAGATAGGAAACTCACCTGGAGGAGTCAAATAGATAAGACTAATAGTAAAGTAATGGGTAAATTCACACAACTGTACTCACTGTTCAAAGGAGAGCAGCTCTCAATTCCCACTAAAATACTACTATACAAGCAAATAATTCAACCCGTCCTTCTTTATAATAGTGTATTATGGAGCTATGCATCCAAAACAAACACTCGCAAACTTCAGGTAGTACAAAACAAAATATTAAGGACACTCACAGGGGCAGACATATTCACTAATAATGCCGACCTACACATGATGACAAACTGCCGCCAACTACAAGAAATATACCAGGACAGAAACAAAAAGTTCTACGATCACACTGAAATGCACGAGAACGAACTTGTTAGAGGACTCGAACAGTACGACCTGACTGAACCACGACACCGTAAACGACCCAGGCTGGCGTAGTTAAGCATCTATTTATTCTATATAAATGTATAATATAACCTAAAAAGAATTTAAAAAATTAAAAAGTTATAAAAACCCTAGTTGATAAGCATAGAAGAAAAAATGTAATAAAAAAACTAGATATAGCATTACTTGTAGAATAGAAGTTAACTAATATTTTACAATCAACTACGCCAGAACGACAGCGAAATTGCCGTCAACCCACCACCCCAAACTTAGACCCGACCTTCACACAATTGCACATTTCATGTCATTACTACCTTAGCCACGGCCGGACGCCACTGTGACAACCGGTTAGGTCTTTTACGAGTTAAAAGATAATACTGGCGCCGTGGTCGGCCCCAGATGGTGAATGTAAATGTATCCAGCTCAGACTAAATCCCAAGAAAAGAAAATCCTACCAACTCCTCGATAATTACCTTTGCCACGGCTGGACTCCACTGGGACAACCGTTTAGGTTGTCTACGAGTCAGAGAATAATACCTGCGCCGCTGTCAGCCCCAGATGGGAATGGAAATGTATCCATCCAATTCAAACCAAATCCCAGGAAAGTTTTAATCCTTCCAATCCCTTTCCCGGAAACGACGGTCATAATTCACCCACAATCCACCATCATACGATAAACACACCCTCCCCCATCGCAAGAAAAGAAAATCCTCCACATACCCGAGACCCTGCACAATCACTCACTATCACCAATTTCATCTCAAGTGTTATTTACTAATACACCTGTATTCTTTTACAGCCTCATTTCATTGGTTTCATTTCGTAGGTTATAACCAGAATTTAGTATTTGATAATACTTTTCTCTGTAGTTTATTGTATATACTAAAAAAGAACAAAGTTACTTTATAGATCCCCCGTGCGAATAACGGGTAAACTAGCTAGTTTGTAATAAAATCAGCATACCTAAAAAAGTGGTCAACCTTCTCAACACTTATTTGGGAGGTCAAGCCTTGAATATCAACTAGATGAACCATGGGAACGAAAAGGTGGAGGAAGGGGTAGTGGGTTTTTTCCACGATGTTGTTTATATACCCTCTCTCTCTTATTGTGAACAATGGTGTGTTTAGTAAACATAAACATCTTCTTATAGTTTTTTAACATCGCGTCTTACTAACTGTTCAGGTTATTCGTATATGTATTGATTACGCCAATGAGTTTGGGATAAGGAAGGTTGAATTTATAGGAAATTACCCGCATTTGCGTGGAGGGAGAGTGAAAAACCATTTTGTGAAAACAGCCCTTAGTCCACATGACCGGGATTCGAACCCCAATCTCCCTGTCATCGGCAGTCTAGTTTAACACAGGAGTGCTGCCTTAAACCATGTGGCCAGTGAAACAAGTCTTAGATAATTATATATAAGATGCTATTAGCAAACACAATGGCACACTTTAAAAGTTCAAACCCGCTTCGGTGGCCGCATGGTCTAAGGCGTTACTGTCGTACGAGACTAAACTGCAGAAGATGGGGATATCAGGAATTTATCCCAGTTGAGTGTACTGAGAGTGGTTTTCCTAAATGGTTTCCCAATCTCTCTCTCAATGCAAATGCGTGTGCACTTACTCTAAATTCAACCTTCCCATCTCTAATACATTAGTATAATTAGTACATAAGCATATAGCCCTAGTGGATAGTAAGACGTGGTGATAAAAAAGATTGTTTATTTTTTCTTATCATGATCCGAAAAAAAAATTAGTTTCAATATAATGTTAAAAAAAATTGCAGTGAAGAGGTTTCATAATGTATCAGTGGCCTATCTAAGTGTACATCTTTCCAAGCCTCGATTATTAGAACATGGCACAACCTTGACTCTAAGTAGCTCTTATCTGTTCTAGTAAAGGTTTCATGTGAAGTTCTCAATTAAAAATATTAGGAAGATTTGATCAGACTCCTTAATGGTGGTCGATCACAGAAGGATCGTCAAACATTTTAGGAACATATTGCCACTTTTTTTCTGTTTTTGATTATGTAGCATGGTCCGAGTACATGACAAGCTCCAACGAGCAGTCTCTTGCCTCGAGTTCTTCACAACTCATGAATGGCGGTTCACCAACGACAACATGACTAGGCTTATGGCACGACTTCATCCTAGAGATCGCAAGATCTTCAACTTTGACATCGCTGACCTAGACTGGAAGGTGTATTGGGAGCAATATGTTCTTGGAACACGCAAGTTTATTCTCAAGGAAGATCCCAGCACATTTCCTGCAGCACGAAGCCATTTGCGCAAGTGAGTCCCACCAGTACCAACTAATAAGTTAAATAGTTACTAAAGAACTGTGACACCCTGGTTGCTCTTATGGCCACTGACGAGGAGGAACTCTCAGATCACTTGGGCGTACAGCTCAAATATGATCAATTTGGCTAGAGTGAAATAGTGTTATAAGAATAAACACATAATATGTTAGCTAATAGTTTGATTAACTTTCCGGGTAACCTATATATAACGTAAGTTAGCCCACTACCTTTAATCTGGTTTTACTTGGATGTCAAGTATTAATCATACAGCAACGTTTTATTCGACTATTATTTAGCCAGCATTTATGGCCGGCGTGACCAATCCATGGTCCGCGGGCCACTTGCGGCCCTCAAGTAGGTGCATTCTGTGTATTCATCCAGCTCAAATTTAAGTACTTCAAATTGTAAAAATATATAACAAATGAGGCTCTTGTAGCTGACGTAAATGCTCGCTAACCTCCATGTCATTTCCAGAATCGTAAGCTTAATATTACTTGTGTAATGTATGTATGTATGTATGTATGTATGTATGGCTGGGTGTGGGTATGTGTGTGTAATATATTTATACATTAGGTACCTATTATAAATCTCATGTATGGGTCCCGGCCAATTCACTAAGTACTATGTGGCCCTCAGTCGGGGAATGGTTAGACATGCTTGCTTTATGGTTTTGTATTGACTTGTATGGCAGTCAATCATTCTTGAGCATATATTGTGTGGTGACCGAAAGAACCGTTGTAAGTATGTAAATAGTATTATTTTCAAATAATAATATGGTATCTTTATTATTCAAATTAATGAATCTAATATATTTGTACCCGCATCGACGAGTCCGTGAGCTTAGGCAACAATGTCATTTGGTCTGGTTTTTATGTTGGAGCTATAATTATGGCCGAGTGTATTGAGGGCTGTTTTCCGACTTTACATACACGAGAATGTTGATATATTTCCTATCAAACTATATATCCTTTTTCCCTATCACATTAGTATAAATATACGGATTACTCGAATGGACCGTAAAACGCGTTGAACATAAAAATGCTTGTGCTTCTAAATTTTTGGCACGTCTAATACACGGTAAAATCTATTGATTTGGTTGTCTAATGATGTGTGTTTTTATTCCACAGGATGTACTACTTGCACCGACTGAGCCAGCTGGTTACAGTTTTTCTGGTATGGCGACTGCTCATTGCCCGTTCAGAGACAGCGCGATATATGTGGCAGAACTTAGTTGCATTGATATTAAAACTAGTGAAATCCCCTCAATCAACCTTGTCACGACCAACGTAACATTTAACTTGACATATGTGTATGGATTACTAGAACATCACGCACTTATCTCAGTGTTGGTTCATTAATGCCTTTTTATGAAGACTATGCAACATAGAAGAAGTTTGCAATTAATGTAGATCTCTTGTTTGTTAATATTTTCCGACATACTAATACAAGGGTCATTTTTAAAGTAAGATCCGTTTTGCTACAAGACCATAAATACTCTACACATTCAAATAATTTTACTGTCACTACTAGTTACAATATTTGTTTATTTTTCAACACAGTCCCCATTGAGATTCAAGCATTTTTCCGAATGTAGCACGAAATTGACGATTGCCTCACCATAGAGGTTGACCGCCAGTTCATTCAACCAACCCATAACTGTTTATTTTACTTATTCACCAATTCAAGCAGACACATTCAACTCTGAAAATCATGGCCACCATTTTCTGTTGACTTCTTGCCTTGTAGAGACACTAATAATGCTGACGCATATTGTGCAATACTAACGAAGCTACGGCGCTATACAAAACCACCAGTGGAGCTTACTCAAACTCGCTAGCAGAGTTTTTGTGATTCATGACAACTCGTGATCACTCGTTGCAAGAAAGACGCGAACATTGCTTGACAAATTCGGCTAGACCATCCTCCTTACAGTCCTGAGCTGGCACCTTCGGACTTACATCTTTTCACAAAACTGAAGGAGTTTTTGGAAGGCAAACGGATGAAAACTGATGAAGAAGTGAAAGTAACAATTATGGGTTAGTTGAATGGACTGGTGGACGACTTCTATTATGAGGCAATCGTAAAGTTCGTGCTACGCTTGGACAAATGTCTGAAACTCAATGGGGACTACGGTGAGAAATAAAAATAAAATGTTGTAAAAATTAGTAACAGTAAAATTATTTAGAGAGATAAAATTTGTATCGCTTTATAACTAACGGTTCTTAATTTACAAATGACCTTCGTACAGCCATCGGTTACATAAAGGTAATCACATCTATTATGGATGGAATTATAGTTAGCCATCCAGTTAATAGTATAGGCTATATTGGCCAATATTCACATTGTATACTTGATTTTGTTTAGTACAGGGATCTAAAACCCACAGCGTTAAGAAAATAAAACTATGTTATCAATGTATTACCTTATCGTTTGTAACAATAAGAACAGTGAAGTATTGGGAAATGCATCCCAAACATCTTGAACGGTATATAATTTATTTTCGAGGGATGGACTCTGAATTGAAGCAAAAAATTGCTATTTTAATGTACATTATAACATAAAGACATTAAGTAGTGGTACTGGCAATAAGATCTAAGCTAATAATTAAAATAAAACCACAATACACAGATATTCTTTACCTATAACATGTTTAGCTATGTTACCTAAAAATTCTAATATTTCATTTTAGGATTTAAAATGTAAATTATAAACATACATTTTATTTTATCTTTTATAGAATTATTTCCTTTAGCTTAACCTAATCTTACGGTCTTAATAAAATGCAACCCTGAACAAATCATTAAAAAAGGAAAATCATTTTAGTAGTACATACACTGATTGCATTTAAGAGCCTATGTCACCCCACGGATAACACCTAAGTCAGGTAGTTAATGCAGCGTGGTGTGGTTTTCTGTAATCTACTTTTAAAAACATTTGAATTGGGATCAGTGAATGTATTTTGACACATTTAAAAAAATACTTTAAAACTAAATATATTTATTCCATCATTAAATAAAACTATTTCAGTGGTTCCAATTTCAATTTCGTCAAGTGAAGAATTCGGAAAACCGTACTTAGATACGTTTTATGGTTCTAACGTAATCCTGTATCTAATATTGGTAAATATATTTTGTTATTTTAATATTATTTATCTAAATGTTTTTATTCTTTCTGGCGAAGTTAAGGGTCAACACCTTGCCCAATATTTAACCATGTTACATAATGATCATTGATTTAGTAAGGCCTTTAATAGTATTAATTTTGACTTGTTTTTAAATTGCTATCCATCCTTTAATCATCAACCCTTGAATGATAACAGAATAGATAAGTCAAAGAGTGTCATGTGTTATATTAGCTTTAATTTTAAACTGCAAGTTTTTAGTGTATATATTGAAAAGTTGAACATAATTATATTGAAAAATTATAGTTTAAATAGAGCTCGTGGAAGTACTCGCCCACTCGTACGAATACTTGGTACGTTTTACCTGATTAATCTTGTATTTTGGACTGAAATTTTAACAAAGTTTTCACCTGTTGTGAACCTATTACATTGAAGTATTGTGTCATCGGTTGGTTTCATACTAATTGCTCTTTTGTGCAACGAACAAATATGTTATATTTAATGAAGAGTATCTGTAAAAAAAATTATCATATTTTAAGGGGTTTAACGATAGGTTTCCGAACGAAAAATTTCCATCTATTTAATTGACATTTTTATACCATTTTTGATTCATATACCATTTACTAAATTTTGTAGTATGAATGATTTAATAAGTTTATCAATAATATATGAATGAGATAAAAGTTATTTTAATTTATCAGATAATACACTAATAATATTAATGTATCACATAGTACAGTAATCCTCCAAGTTACGTAGATTCGTAGTTACGTAAATGTACGCCATAAGCCGTGAAAATGAATGAAAATGCTTATACCTACTGTACTTGTGGAGGTTTTCTGATTTGAGGTTGGCGGCAATGTAACACATTCACATATGTGAATACTGGGTTTTATTAACTTTTTAGTTCTTCTTGCATTTTTGCGTTTTACGGATACATTCTTTGATTATAAACGTTCCGCATTTAAATATTAGTTTTTTTTTAAGAAGTTACATTTAATGTACATTACTACAAATTACCAATCTACCATTTTGACTTAAGTAAAACGCGAGCTACGTAACGGACCCCCAAACTTAGCCCTTACGTAAGTCGGGGCACTACTGTAATTACGAGTTGGGTTTATTTGTATGACATTTTCTAATTGTTTAGTTTCAATGGTTCACTTTATGATCTACTTCCTTTAAATTAAAAATAATCAAAAATTATGAATAATTTTCTAACCTGGTTAGTTGTAAGACAAGGTGTTACATCTTAACTTTTCCATAGTAAATAAAGACATTTAAATAAATAAATAAAAGTCCAACACCTTATCTCAGTCGGTAGAATGCCTGACTACTGAGCTAAGGGTTCCGGTCATGGCTGAAAAAGTTATCATTGGTGAAATGTGGGTTTCCTCTTTTACAGTGATGAGTTAACGGTGGGGGGCTGGATGTTGTGTCTGTTCTAGATAGAAGCTAGTTTATAAGTCGTGTACTGACATGGTAAGTTGATTCAGAACAAGCACGTTAGATACCTCAAATAAATTAAATGAAAATTAAAATATATACAAAAATAAGTAAACTATACGTTAAGTAAATCATACAAATCTCCTTGCTACACATATATATATTACCTAGCTATGCAATATCAATTGAATGTTGTTGGTAAGCGTCAGCTGTAGCGAGGAGATAGGTATGATTTATTTCTTCCACTGTAATTTCCCGATTAAGCTGGCGTAAGACAGGCTCTCAAGAACATGACCTCAAACAAATATTGTTTCAGCTGGATGGGGTGCTATAGAGTAGAAATATTATTTAAGTGTCGATTAACAATCATTTTTACATACAATTTAATTTTAATCTCATTTTAATCAAGGCTATATTACGTTAGTTGGATTAATATTGTAAATATTTGCACTTAAAATTGGTTATTTTGCTGTGGAATTCACACATGGTGTAGTTAGACCCATTACGTTAGTTATTATTTTCATTTTTTTATATAAAATTTGTAGCATCTTTTAACCCTTATTTTCATAAACAGCTGAATATTTACCATATTTTTAAAATCATTTTGAATCACCTGCTTTTGTTTCATTTCTTTTCAGTCCCTTAATTGATTTTATAAAGTCTAAGAAATAATTTGGTAAGATAAGGAACAAAGATTCCTATATATTAATTTGGTGAGGTTATCTTTTTTCTAATAAATTTTCAGGCCATGTTTTTAATTTTTTAAGTAATAATGGCAATAATCAATACTTTTGTACCTACATAGAAGCAGACACTGTCTTATTCCCTAACATGTAGGATATTTTAACGCATTTCATGCTTGTATGGACTACAAGAGTTTAATTTCAACATAATTTCTAAACATGCTTAATAACCAGATCTTATACCAACAATTTTATCCTTTAGCGAAGTGGCACAAATCAATTTTAACAACTTATGTTCGGCTTTGGTCGGTAACTAAACTCGTTAACTTTATATAAAAAGATTTACTATCGTTGTGCTATGTGTCGCTTATTTTTGTCTCTTTGGCATTCTACTTGAAAGTTACTATATAATTTATGAAAGTAAAGTTTTTGTATTTGATTTATAAGAAAATGAATCATGAAAAGTGTAGTTCCTATCTGAAAAGAATAAGACACCATTTGATATTGAATTTTGGCTTAATATTTAAATATCAAAAACATTAAAACCTCAATATACCGTACTGTATATTTATTTCTTTTTCTTGGAAAAAATTTGAACATTTTTCCAAGCTAGTATTTTTCCAGATATTTAGGTTTGCAACCAAATTCATATTTACTTGATGAACCATATAAATTTAAGTGGTAGAATTAGGTTTTATATGATAATATATGGAAATAAAGGCAGCTAAATTGAATCAAAGATAAATTCTGGTCTTTTTCTGTTTTGCTAATTTTAAAAGATATATTCCAATGTATATTGGCAAATAAACACCTCATTATATTATAATACTCAAAGGTACTATGGACGCAGAGCCGTATTGGATATTTTATATATTAGTCAAACTATTCACCTGTTCGAAGTATAGCAGCATGTATTAGCTTGAATAAATATAGCAACATGTATTAACTAGAGTAAGTACAGCTACTTGTACCAACTTGAGTAAGAATCCCCATTACAACCATATGTAATGTTTTCTACCTTAGTATTTAATTTTTAATAGAAAATTATATTGGAATGTATGTAAATGTAAATCAAACTTATAATACGCAAATTTTGTAAATTTTATGTGAAAATACATATAATTTTTATAATATATTGTTTATGTGTCTTCCATTATTTTATATTAAATATGTTTTAAATTTAATTTGATGAATAAGATTTGATGGTTGGAGAAGGTAACACAATGAAACGTTGTTCAAAAGTATTTTGTATTATCAGGTGCACGCTATTAAAACTATCCTTATTAAATAAACTATTTTACACTTAGCCACCTACATTTTAAAATTCCTTTACTTCCCCAGGTTTTCCAGGGTAAAGAATGTACTTTCCCGGTATTTTATAATAAATATCAATGCTCTCACATATTCTTTAGGGGCAGGTCAGTAACATTACAGAGTGAATGGGAAACATATGAACAGGCCAGGGAAATATTTTTGGAAAAATATTGGTCTCAAAACATGCAGGATGATTTTCTACAATTAATTTTCAATGGAAAATATAACGACGAGGATGGTACTATGAGTGAATATTTCAATAAATTTGTGACACAGGCGAAATATTTACGATACCCGGTAGTGGAAGATAGATTGATAGGTCTTCTAATGAATCATTTTCCAACTGCAGTACAAGACGTTCTAATTAGCATAAATAAACAGAACATCAAAGAAGTAGAGAGAGTATTAATGGCATTTGACGATAGATATCAAAGAAACAAAGAAATCAATGATCAATCAAATAGGTATAATATTGATAGGCATAGGCAATCATCAAAACCTCAAATCAGAGAAATTAATATTAGACAAAATAGGCAAAATGGATATCAAATACCAGAGCAAAACAGAAAATAATAATAATATTAGCACCGCGTCTTACTACACTTTCGGGTTATACGCTTTAAGTACTAATTACGCTAATGGATTAGGAATTGGGAAGGTTTAATTAAAGGAAGTGAACCCGCATTTGCATGAAGGGAGAGTGGAAAACCATTTAGGAAAAAAACCTTAGTTCACCCGACCGAGATTCGAACCTCGATCTCCCCATCCTCAGCAGTCGAGCTCAACATGACAAGCGCGTTAGCCAACTAGGCCACAGAGTGGGTAGCAAAAAAAAAAAAATACACACATCCTAGTATAGAGTATCAACAGGATAGTAACCAAGGACCTTCGTGGCAAGTAAATTCAAGGGAGAGACAAATTAACAGAAATAACAATGCAGGTCACCCCAGATTAACAACCAATCAAATACATCAACCTCCAAATTTTAATTTTGAACCACCACTTTCAGGGACATCAAATTTAAATGAGTACGGCTCACAAAAAATATTCGATCCAGGAGGCAGTTAAATTTCGGATCATTTAATGTAAAAATCAGAAGTTTAACTAAAGATTTAAATTTTAAATAAGTAAAATAAAGGTAACTATAATTATTAAGCCGTAGTAATAAATGTTAAAAATATAAGTTCTAAGTAAAAAGGCATCACACAAATTCAGCGAAGTATAACTAATAATTATTTTCTGAAGAAAGGTAAGAAAGTGTCACACCTAAATCACACCTCAAATAGAAATTGTAAAGAAGCCATTACCAACCCTAGCTAAGGAGAAATAAAACTAATCCTTTTGTAAAAGGAAAAAGGGTTATATTGTTAACTTGTACACTTACTATATGACCCTAAAACAAGTTGACAAGATGTCAAAATCTATTATTAACTACGACGTTTTCGTAATAAGGTTGCAAGTAAACTTTTTTCTGGGAATACGACACAATAAATTTTTTTAAAAACTTAAAAATACGACATTTATTTTAACCTTTATTCAAAAATAAAACGTCATTTGACATTTAGAAGGACCTATATAAGAAACGCAGAAATAAAAATATATATGAGCAAGATTTAAACCTGGTACAATAACCTGGTATAATAGAATCTTTAAATATACAAATAAATTTTATCAATTAAAATTAACTCCATTTGGATTTAACATAGTTACAAGAAATTATATATAAATAGGAGAACAAATAGGAGGGGGCATGAACCCTCGGGAAGCATGCAATTGGTTAAGATCAGATAGAAAAATAGGGTGAGGGGTCGGTTACATTTTGTCAACTAATTAAGTTTTATGTGAGTAAATACAAAGGATAATTTTAAGTTTATAAGAATTTAAATAGTTTCAGTTTAAGAGAAAGTTAGGAAGTTTGCTTAATTAATAGACGATCTTGTAAATCAGAATAAATATATTATTTCACCAATGGTGCATGTTGTGAATAAGAATTAAGATATGAATCTTAATATTTGTGTGGGGGGTCATTTTAATTAAATTAATTACATTTCAATAAATTCAATGATATTAATTAAGATATTATAGGAGTCACAGAGTAAGCTTATGAGCTAAAGGATAAGATTTAAGATATCTAAAGAAATTAATTTAGATATGCACTTGAGTACAGTATTACAGTAAGTTAAGGTGAGTGTAAATAAGAGACCAGTAGTGTATTGTTTAAAAGCATTTTTTCAGATATAGGAGTTAAAGTGTATTGGTTGAGGAGTTAAGGTTTATTCATATATGGACTTAGCTATGGGCAAGCCATTCTAGATTGTTCAATCGTCGTAAAGAGTTTAAAGATGACCCGAGGGCATCTATCAGCGTTGAGAAGTTGAGGTGTATTGGTCGAGGAGTTAAGGTGTATTAGTTGAGGAGTTAAGATATATTAAGGCATGGACTCAGCTATGGCAAGCCATGATTAATAATTTCATTTTTTCTGGTGAGTCAACGAACCACTAAGGATCAGATAGCAGGTATTCACAAGTATAGAGCTAGCACAACGCACTCTAAGGAGATGTCAGTAATTTTCATATTAATGAGGCAAAGGCCTAAGTTTTCCACTAATGTAATATGTATGCAACGGTAAACTCTACATTGAAATTGATAGATATGGAAGAGATTATGAAGAGGTTTAAAGGGGTATTCTGTGATTGCGTGATGTAATACTGATGTATCAACAAGGATAATGAGAGCTAATTAGGGTGTTGTACCTAATTAGGCTACTGTAACAGATTTTCAATTATGATTTCATTTTATTTAAGTACCTAAGGCAAATAGGCAACATTCAAAAGTTTTTATCAAATGAAATATATAGTTTAAGATTTGTTCACTCATGATAAAATAATTACTCAATTAGAATGGGTAAAATTATTTTCAATATTTCACAGTAGTGTGACATATGATTTCATACTTAATTCAATCGTACTTTAAGAATCCAAGATTGTCTTATATCTATTTCAACTATTTTAAACAAAATAAGGTCAGGTTAATATTGTATGTTTTTGTCACTCACGCCAAAACAGGTTGACAAATACGAAGGGTAGAAAAAGAAAGAAGGTAGAAGGGTTTGACAGCTGTGTCACTAGCAAGGTGAAGAAAGTAAAAGGGTAGTATGACCTTGAGTAAAGAACCATGGTTTGCAAATAACAACAATATTATAAAAGAACTGATGTTAATAGTAATTGACTGAAAATGTTATAATGTAATAACTGATGTTAATATTAATCGAGTGAGAATGTAATGATGTAAGAACTGATGTTAATATTAGTTGATTGAAAATGTAATAATGTAATAGCTAAGGTTAACATTAATTGACTGAAAATGTAATAATGTAATATGCTTTGCTTAATGGCAAGCTATTAATGGTTCTATGGTAATAAATTAAATGAGGTCACAGTAATAAATAAACATTAATCAAATAAATAAAACGTTAAATAAATATTTGTGAGAAAATTGACCCATTTTTCAAGTAGATTTAAGGTAGCTATTAAGAGTATATAAAATAAATTTTTATTAATAACAGTTTAATTAAGTCAATTTATATTTAAATTTATGTTGTGATACAAATTTTTACCGTAGAGAATTTGGTAAACAGTTATTGGTTTTATAACTAACAACACACACAAAGATTTGAGTTTTAAAGAAATAATTGATTTAATAATGATTAAATTAAACAGTTTAATTAAGTCGATTTATATTTAAATGTATGTTGTGATACAAATGTTTACCGTAGAGAATTTGGTAAACAGTTATTGATTGTATAACTAACAACACATACAAAGATTTGAGTTTTAAAGAAATAATTGATTTAATGATGATTAAATTAAACATTTTATAAAAATAATTTCAATATTTGTATTTTATTACAACGTTTTAAAGTTTAAATTGAATTTAAGATACTTTGAGGTATTTCAGCTATAAATTTATATTAATTTTCAGATTTTTAAATTACTCTTGGATTTATTAAATTTAAAATTAACCTTATTTTACCTAAACTCAAATTCTCAAAGTTGATTATTCAACCAAAACAATTTATAATTTTGTTCAAATTTTTATGTGAACATAACATTTTAAAAACCGAGCAAAAGAAGTGCTACAATCTTTCAGTGGAATAACGAGAATAAAAATGAAACATTATACAGAAAATTCTTTATTTCCGTGTATCCATCAAGAAGACTGAACATTAAAAATAATCAAAAGTGACAACGGATAAATAATGTATCATAACTTTTGTATTGTTATACAAGTAAATTGTAATCAATGTTTACACACATGTACAATTTATGTAACTTAGACTAGACAAATTGATATATGTTTAATTTTAAGAATGATCAAAGGTTAAATATGACGTCACTCTTGCACAGTGTGGGATTTGTTTCTATCAAAATTCATTAAATTAATTTAAGATATATGCAAATGAGCGGTATTGTAATGATATTGATTCAGATCAATCTAAAATATATAAAAAGTCATGGATGAAGGCAATTTTTCTTTAAAGTAACATATGTAGAGTATCTTTTTATGATTCATCCATGAAGAAACACGCGCTTCTCAGAAATAATGTGAAAAGGATTTCACCACTAAAATATATTTTTCATACCATATTTCCTGTTAAAAGAACAACTCCGCAGTATTTTGCAAGGACGCCACTTCTCTATCTATACCAATAAGAAGCTAGCCTTCACAACACCTGTCGCCAGGACTCTTTCTATTAGTTTTTACACTTTTGACGAGGGGAGAAAGATGCAAGGGGTATGTTTTATATAAGCCGTTGTGCGTATGTTGAAGGCTACCACCCCCCCCCTTCCGCCCACGCACAAGTCAGTCAGAGCCCCACACTGGCAGTCACAGTCTAACACAGTATAAAATATTATTATTATTAGCACCGCGTCTTTCTAACCGTTCGGGTTATACGCACTTACGCTAATGTGTAATGGTAGGGTGATTGTGAGATGAAATGGAGGACCTACAGTTTAACGTGGGATCCAAACCACGGTAGAGGCCTGGCATTCCCCACATTCACAAGATTTCTCGTCAGAGGTGAAGGAAGGGTTTGGTAATCAGATAAAGTTGTGCCGGGACCGAGGATTGAACCCCGTACCCCAGCACAGGTCAATAACTTACATTAATATCACAAGTGTGCATTGATATAAAGCATTTGATTGGAGTATGTATAAGTAATTAACAGATGTCATTTAAATATACCGTGTGTGAATAAACAGCCATCAAAAGTTCTCTTGGTTTAATTCAATCAATTATACCGTTCTAATTAGTGCTCGACCACAGAGGTATAGATAGCTGGTTAAACGGTATCTTTTCTATACAGTGATGATAGGTGCTCGACCACGGAGCTATAGACAACCTAAACATCATCACAGCATTATTATATCAGGTAATTAATCTCCTGGGTCGACCTTGAATGTAAGGTGACCCTTACCAATAGCTATATGACCACGCCCTTCTCCACTGATGCGACGCGGGAGGTGACAGCTGTTGATCCCTACACTACAAAAAATCATAATTTAAAAAATCGTCAAACGTTTAAAGGAGTTTCCTTGTTTAGTAGAGTGTAGAAATCTTAGTTAATCAAGTAGTCTAGTAGCGCCGTTATCAGTAGACAGACAACGGCCCAATGGCCAGTGAGTGTTTGCTGAATGGGGTACGGAAACGAATCGTAAGGGAACATGAGCTGCCCAGTAGCAAAATTTCACTTAGCCAGCAATGATTGAAGTGACAGCATTGTCAGCCAATGTTTTGTTTATGGCTTAGTGTTTTTAGTTGTGACTTTCGTGGTTGCTAGACTGTCACAGTTTTATAATTCAAATTATCATGTTGTTCAGCCAATGCCTTAATTTGGGCTTTATTAAATCTTGAAGGAATAAATGCAGTGAATGCTTCGCAACATTTTATTGTTTTCTCACCGAAAGCTCTGACTGATGAAATGAGGACATTGAGGTTAATGTTAATGTTTGACTTCTGAAATACACACTAATTTTTCTAGCAAGTATCCATATTGGTTTGAATTTAACTTATGTTTCTTATTTCATTGTTTATTAAAATAGGATTTCATAAAAGCAATTTAAATAGGCTCAAAGCAACAATCAAGGAAGAGGAGAATTAGGGCTGTGTTACATTGTTACAACTTTTATAATTTTTCATTTGATTAAATAGAATACATTAAACAAATAATTAAATTTTCTTTTCACCCTTTAACATTTTCAAATTGGGAATAAAATTTTTAATTCGTTATTTAGTGTTGGATTTGCATTAAGTTTCGTTCAACCATGTTGTTTAGCGTGTTGATTTCGAATTTGCCATAAGTTATTTATAAAATATCAGGCGAATCCTCTTCACCTTCACGCGCTAAATTACAATATGTTTTGAACAGTTTCTTGACGTACCAGTATTAACATTTTAGGGCATCTTCCATGTGGTTATGAATCAGGACGTTGGTAGACAGGTATTAAATACTGTATACACCAAAAAACTCAATTTTTTATTTCTTTATTTTACAGTTGAAGATGTGTTTAAATAAACATCGCCAAATTGTTAATTTTTTGATAAAGTGATGAGTTCTACATCTCAGGGAGATAACTAGCTAAATATTGTTTTCAAATGTGTTATAATAAAGCAGCGGTTTATATCTTGGGGGTCACAACGTGCTTTGGGTAGGGTAACAATATAGAGGTTCTAGCTTTATATTTACTATTTCAAGGATTTTAATGATTATTATAAGAAGATGCGAAATTCTAATAGAAACGTAGGTTGTTAAAGTGCTAAAAACGACCTAGTTACTGCTTAAGTTCCTTTTGGCTACTTCATTCTGATAGCTTCTTGCTTACTTGTTTAACGTGGCAGCCTTGTAATACTGCTAGCATAATATGAAATCTTCCCCCAACCCCAGGCTTGTTGATTCTATCGTACTACATATTAGTCGCATATAATCATTATTATAAGCAATTTATAATAATTAAAACAAGCATTAGTGTACATGCGGGTTTAATTTCACGGTCTTTTGGTTTGGTTCGTTGGTTAAGGTGAAGTAAGGATTTTAATTCTGGCCAGGGGTAGTAGTTTATCCTAATATCCCTCCAAGCAAAAGTGTATATTTCCTCTAAATTTTATCCATGCCACTGGTTTAGCTAACTGTAGATAGTCCAGGCTGGTAGTAATACACAGTGGAAAAAACTTAAAAATTATGATTTTAACGCTTTTAAGTTTTCAAACGGTCGCGATGGCCGCTGAGAGAAAATTTGTGGTCATAAACTACAAAATGTTGGGAACCGCTGTAGTACAGTCAGCTAATTTTTTTAATTTAAAATACACGATTTGAGCAATATCTGCAAATCTAGATAAATATATCTAAGCTAAATGGGATATTTAGCTCAGATGTGGGTAAACTGAAATAAATAATAATTCAAGTTGCACTGAAAAAGCCTTGTAGCCTTAAAAATACAGTATGAACAAATAAACAAGGCTGTCTCCAGCGGAAGGGGGGAGGTTGGGAGCTCAATCCACCCCCGGAATTTTATGAATAAAATGGCTTTATTTATGGTTCAAATAATATAAACATTAAGATACAAGTACAAATTTGGGGCTGTGTAGTCATAAAAAGACCTTTAGAGAGCTTCTAGAGGGATTTAGAATTTAGAATTATTTCTAGCCTTCAGCAGTTAGGGGGTAATGTTGCCATATAAAACACTTCTGATAGCTTCTTGAACTGTTTATCAATTAGAATTATTTCTAGCTTTCGGCAATTGGGTGATGTGTGCACCAACCCCCTACCCCTGAAATTATTAGCTCACTACAGCCTTGCAAATAAATAAATACATTTAAAAATACAGTTGTCTAAAAGCTCAGTTCAAGGCTTGATTATCACCCCAAATTAAAAAATAATTGGAAGCCTCCTCCTGGCCCCCTTCCCGCCTCCCCCACGTTCTCAACATTACCCTTCTTGTACTCTCCCTTGCTACTTGGGAATTTTTCTAATTTCGAAGTGCTTAGAGTTATTAAAAACACTGGTTCAGCCCCTCCCCCCCAAATATATTTCATGCAACGCCCCTGGGCCCCTGTAAGGAGTATAGTAATTGGTAATGTCCTCGTCTCCACATGTAAGTTTGTAACAGGTGATGACGTGCGACTAATCGCCGTGTATTTGAATCTGGTGAGCTTTCCATAGAATGCAAAATTGCCTCTTTCACAGTAATGGTCCTGGATGTTGTGGACTACCAGTGTTGGCTATCACAGGTGCAAATGGGCCGATTTCCCTCAGGCGACTATTCAGTGTCACAAAATTAATGTTCGTAGAAGTAGGTTTCGTCGGACCGAAAAACGTACCACATACGTAAGAACAGTGGCAGCAGAATTCTGTCGTTCTTCACCGTAATCAGAATCATATCGGTCAGTTCCTTGTTTGTGTATTGGTACTCCATATTAATGGCAAATTTCAATCACAACAAGTTACAGAGTGTGACGTTCCATGTCTCTGGCACTCAGAATGACGCTTGCACAATGCTACCTCGAAATGTTGCCATATCTCAATAACGAAGCAGTCCTGGTAATATGTTAGGATGAAACTTTTAGTTTCTTTTTCTGTGTAGATTCCACAGCACCACTTAATTGTATACAATTGCTAATCATCCTGTATGTTGAATGTTTCGCAGTACATAAGTGAGTGCATAATTGTTTTATTTTATGCAAAGAACAAACACCCGAGAATTCTTGGCTTACGTACATGTATTTGTCATCATTTGAGAACGTAACTTCAACGCTTAACACTCATGCTTTTACTCCTGTTAAAAGGTTTCGTATTTCTTGTAAAATAAATAGAGTACGTCTAAAAATGCTATTTAATATTAATTTTGTGTTCATAATAGAAAGAATTTTAAAAAAGTTGAGATTTTTGACTTTATGTGGTGCGAATATTGTGTGTTATTTTTAAAAGCCGGAACCCCTCAGAATTTCCCATTTTAAATGTGGCCCATATGATCAAACTAACAAGTTTTATGCGCCAGGGTTAAAGAAAGGAATTTGTTTTTATTTCTTACTAGGCCTACTTGCAATTGCGCTAAAATGCACGTTTGTGTAGGGGTTACTTTTAATGTGACTCACAAAATAAAAAAATATAAATTACACTATTATCATTTTGATATGTCTCATTGCTGTTCAAAGAAACTCCATTTAATAAAACTGGATTTGGCCTTTGATTAATATCTGTAAAGATTTAGTTAAACTTAAGATAACCAATAAAATATTAACTAGTCATCCTAAAATTAAAATGAATAGCTGCGCACAACACCTGTATCAATGGTCCTGCTGTTTAACGCGTCAAACTCATATTCCAAAACATGCATACAGATAAGCCGATAGATTGTAAATTACATTTTTTTTGAGGGCACATAAAACTTTAAGATCATAATTTCAAGTTAAAAGATCATAATGATTACAACAAGTTCTCAATATTATAAATTAAAAGACCGTCAAATCAAAATTGCCTTTAAAAACTATATCCAACAGTACTCTGCAATCGAACAACTTGGGTTGGAATACTCCACTGTGACTAAAACAGTCAGTCACTAAAATAGACAGTGATCAAAGCATCCGTCGAAAATATATTATCTTACAATTTGTCAAAACACTGAAATTCCAAAAATAGATTTGATAAATTTTGTTGTCACTTCTTCTTCGCTATCTGTAAAATATTGCCAGGCTTATATCACTACTTTTATATACTAGAAACATAAATAATTGATATTAGCGCACTAAAATAATTACAAAAAATCAAATAATTATACTGGATGATTGTGTAGCGAATGCTGCAATCTATGTTAGTTTTTTACTAGCCTATTTTCCCAGAGGGATGTACTTGTACTGAGAATGATTCTACCGACGGAATCAAGATAGATATGGAACAGTGAAATATACATTTATTATGACTTTCAAAGTGAATAGCATTTCCCAGTCTACTAAATTAAGTCCCACAGTCAAAGAATATTGGTAAAATATGTGTCAGGACCGGCCATTATAACTACCATTTTATGACCAAAAACAAATATTTAGAATAAAAGGAGAAGAAAAAGTAACAATGCAAACAAAATTATAAATTTTAAACTATCACTGATATATTTTTCAATTTTTTTCCCCGTGATATTTATTTTTATTATGCACCATGCCACTTAATTAAGAATTGAGTTATTAATTTTATTATATATATATATTATATATATATATATATATATAACACACATACACACACTTCTGTGGAAAACCATCAATTTTATTGTTTTTAACAGAACAATTTTAGTCAATGTGCGTCCTGAGAGTATAAGGAACACACGAGGGAAAATTCTGTCTAGGTTGGCTGACCAGCTTTCGAACTTATCTCAAACATACAAACACGTAAACAAACTTATATTATATAAGTTAGAGATGAGAAATTTGATAATTCAATTTCCAGATTTTCTTCCGCGTGTGCAGTGGGCTCATCTGTACAGACATTCTTTATTTACATTTACTATGATTTGTTTGGTTTATTTTGTGGCATCAACAAAAGGAATGTACAGATGAACCATCGCATGCAAAACTTTATTATTATTAGCACCGCGTCTTACTACCCATTCGGTTTATACGCACTTACGCTAATGTGTAATGGTAGGGTGATTGTGAGATGAAATGAAGGACCTACAGTTTAACGTGGAATCCGAACCACGGTGGAGGCCTGGCATTCCCCACATTCACCATGCAAAACAGATAGTAATTAAAGTTGGTAGGAAAATTTAATTTTCGTTGAATGTTACTATCTTTGTCGATATCCTGGACTCCTGACCCTTAAAATGAGCGCTCGCTTGTCAATATCGGTTAAGACGTTTTCTCGTGAGTTCATTAACTGGAGTTGGACTTAAAATTATATACGTACAAGACTAGAGCTTCCCCTCGGGTTTTATAACATTTAAGACACTTATGAGGCAATGTAAATTTATATGTTGACGATGCCACACATTAACAACTACATATATTAGAAAATAAAAATTGTTTACATTTTTGCAGGCCTTGCATCAAGATTTGCTCGCTTGCGTGGACTATACCAAACTATAGCATTGTAATGTAATTGATTTGCCCCTGAAAAGTATGTGAAAGCATTGACAATAATATCGTCCTAATTTTATAAACGTATCTTATTTCATTTAAATTATATAGTATATTAAATGGCGCTTAAAGCACTTCTTCTTCTATGAAGGCAAAAGCCACTGATCAGTGACGTCACGCACGTGACACCAGTCAAGTCAGGTTGACAATAAATAAGGTTTTCAAATAATAACTTCCTCTTCTCGAAGGTTCGAATAGAGATTTTTAAATGTAACTTGAGTCAGTTTCCGGCTCTCGAAGCTTCTAGTGACACAGAGATGTTTTTGTCTTGTATTTTGTTTTTCTAAACTAAACCTTCTCGAAGCTTCCATGAGCAATGTATATATACAAAGAATGGTGCAATGTAAGGGCAGTTGGTGTCCAGAACTCACTTGGGCATTTGGGGTCCAGCAACACCTGTCCGCGCTCATACAATAGGCCGCGTATATATTTCAACGACATGATCTATTTTCTCATTAAATAAACAGATTCAGAAATAAAAAACATGTCAAAATAATAAGTGTTTATTAATTATAATTCTTCAATTGGCGTCCATCGCGGCAGTAAAATATCAGAACAACATAATTGGCGCACAACGTAGGGACCCGTATTCAAGAACGTTTCAGCATCTACTGTTATGGATTTTTTTTAAAGTATGTTAATTTTTTAAGGTGATCAATCACGTACACCCATTTATAAACAAATTGATCCATCTCCAATAATGTAATGTTCAGTATAATAATTTATAAACATATGTTTTATATAATCTAAACTCGGGGCAATGGTAAAATCCGAGTTTATGTATCAGGAGTTCAAAAGTCCCAAAAGGTGGCTAGACACAATCATAGTTTTTTCTCATTATGTATTTATATGAAATACCATTTAAACTATGCCAACGTCTTTGTAATGATCCAACCTATCTTGTGAAAAAAATTACTTTACATCAACACGTTTTAGAGATATTCCAATAAACTCGCTTTTGTCCCATTTACCGCCATGTACTGGTTAGGTCAGTCATGCCAGCCACCTAGCAGACGACGCTTGATGGCCGTACTCTAACTATACATAGCTCTCGGTTCTACTTATCAAACTTGAGTGGCGTTTCTATACTTATCCCTGTTCTATAACCACGAGGCTGAGAACATCTCAAACCCAATGAGCTTCCAACTCCAAACCGGCTTTGCTAGGTTATCGGGCTTTATTTTTTTTAACTTTGGATTTTTCTCAAGAGTATGGCATGTTCCTAGGCCAAAACTATATCTATCCACGTGATCATGATGGGTTGAATACACCCGGAGCAACCCCCATAGCAAAAAAGTCAGGTTTAAAAATGTTGGGTGTAATTACATTATTTAAGTAATCAGTGTGCGAAGTTTCAACTTTGTAACTATCGGCGGCAAGTTTGATAAAAAAAACTCGACAGATAAATAAGCGTGATTACAATCTGCTGAGAATCCTCATTTTCGCTTTAAATTGGAAAATAAAAATTAGTTTGTGCCAAATGAATTACCCCAATAATATGGAAATGAAATTAATACTAGAAGTAATATAAAACCACCTTACCTTAGTAAGTTATGCAACATTTCAAAATAAAATAAAGCATGGTGTAATGTAACTGACTTGCCCCTAAAGAATATGTGAGAGCATTGACAATAATATCGTCCTAATTTTATAAACATATTTAATTTTATTTGATCTTTATAATATATTACGTGGCGCTTAAAGCACTTCTTCTTCTAAGAAGGAACGAGCCACTGGCAGTGACGTCAGGGTGCGTGACGCTAAGTGAGTCAATATGACAATTTAAGGTTTTTAAATAATAACTTCCTGTTCTGGAAACTTCGAATAGAAATTTTAAAAGGTAATTTGAGGCAGCTTCCGGCTCTCGGACCTTCTACTGCCACCGAGATTTTTTTTTTAATTTTAATTTTTTATAACATCTTCTAGAATGTTCTTTTGAGGAGAGTTATATACTCGGCGTGGTGAAATCACTAGCAGTGGCAGATGAACACTAGCTCACTACAGAAGCACTGGCTCACTCATCTAGACTGTCTCTGTCACTTCAGCCTTCAATACATACGTTCGTGTTATCATTATCAGTTGCGTCTCGAAATTATTGGATCAGTTTTACGATCAAAACAATAGTGAGATTAAAATAAAATCACATCTAATCTAATAATTGTGTATTATTTCAAGAGTTCAACAATTGGCGCTCAATCACAGGGCTATAAATACCAATTATATCATCAACGTACCATACCGTTTTAATTAGTGCTCGATCACGGGGCACTTATCAGCTAATTAAACAGAAACACATCAATTAGCGCCCAATGCGAGGCGAATAAAACCACAATTCTTAAATTAGCGCCCATCGCGGTGCAAGAAATAAAACCATAATCCATCACCGTTTTATTTTACGGTACTCAACTATCTTATGTGAGCATATTATTGGAAGGATACATGGCCCCCCTTTCCTCGCCTTTTCTATCACTGCTAGATTAGAAGGCTGGATAGTATCATACCATGAAATTAACAAAAAGTAGCAAATGTTATTAGTGAAAAGTAATTTTAATAATTCTGAATTATTTTTCTCTTAAAGTTTTTTCATCCTTGTACGCATTTAAGTTAAGAAAAAATGGCCGTGGGTGGTCCCCGAAAATCAACTTTACTTATCCCTAGCACATTAGGGTAATTTGTGCATACGCGTACAGCCTAAACGGTTAGTAAAACGCGGTGAAAGAAAAAAAAATCTTTTTTTATTAAGTCTTGAGTCTTTTCATTTAACTACGTTGGGGAGGTAGTGATGGAGATGGCCAAATTGAAATGAAAAATGTACCTATATTGTGTGAGAATGTCAGTGTGTGGAAATAATTTAGGAATAAACACCACAAAAACAACAAGCCGGTATTAAAAGCCCAATCTCCCGTCACAGTTAAGCCAGAGAGGGTAGGGAACGTGAGTCAAGGGCAATCATTTTTTCAGTTTTCATAGCAAAAAATTGCTTTTTTGAAATAACTATGTGTAGAAAATTAAGTTCTATGTTTCTACAGGAACAATATTTAATTTATTTTGCTGAAAATAAATGTTAATTGTGAAAACTGCAAAAAAAAAAACACTAACCATAAATCACGCACCCTCCCCCCCCCCCTCTTTCATCTCACTTTATTATCATTCATTTGTAAAGAAATGTATATAGCACATATTATATAACAATAAATTTATAATATACATTACATATTTCCACATACATATATTATTTTGTGAGAGAGTGCGTACCTTTATACCCAATGTTTAAGTCCCAGATGATAATAAGCATAGCTACAAAGAAATAAGTTTATTATGGTGTGTTTTTTAATCTCTATGATTTTAGAATCCATGTTCTGCACGCAACCATAATTCCCTTATTATTTTTATTGACGGCTGACCTTGGAGGCTCGCACTTATCTTTGAGCTTGGTGGCTAGCTCGATGTTCGTGTTCAGTCATCATACTCTACTCAGAAGCGCTAGAGGAGGCAAGCTCTCGATTGATGAAGAACTTCTATAGTCGTATTTGAAACACGTTCCAGCAGCAGGTAAATACTTATTTACAAATTTACATTAGAAATTGGTTTTGTTTCTTACTTCCTCTCGATCCGTCGGGAATAGAAGTTTTGTGATCGTCAATAAAGTCTAACTCAAGATTTTGATGGATGTCAATGTTTCAATTCAGACCGGTTGAATCCGTCGGTTTGTCCACTACATATAAGCCTAGAGCCGAAACTTTTGTATCAATCAGGCTAAAACTTGGTATCTTGGTTTTTCATAAGGTTTCCTTGAGTAATTTTTTGAATTATATATTTTACCATCCCTTTCTCTATGATTTTACTGAAAGTAAAAAAAAAAGATAGGAAAAAAACTATTTTCTCAAAATTCGCTATAACAATTTTGATTTTTTTTTTTTTTTCGAGGCATTGATTTACATTACAAACAAAATGTGAGCCCTCATTTCCCCATGAAAATTACTTTGAGTGTACTTTATATAAACGGAAACTTCCAATTTTGATCATGTCCATGCAACTATTTGATATACTAATTAACTTATCATTGTGAACTTGTATTACTATTTAAAGTCAAAAATAATGTTTATTATAATTATATATTTTATAAAACCAATAGTTTCTAAACTATAAGCAAATATGTAGGCATATATTATCAGGGACAGATCCAGATCATTTTCATAGGGTGTCATAATTAAAAATAACATAGTTACTTACAATGTTAGATTTCTGTTTAGAGCCATTTGATAGTTTCCTATTCATATTTGATCTTATGTATGTTTTAAACCATGGTCATCCTCTCCTTTTTTTAAAATCAGATAGTTTTTGTAAACTATTTAGCGTGACCCTCCTTAAACATTTTTTAAAAATGGTTCACTCTAGAAGACATTTAAAGTGTTCCTCACCTAGAAATTTTTGAAATTTTGATGCCACTCGAAGCTATTTAAAGTGATCCTCATTTTAGTTTTTTACGATAATTAGATAACTCTTGAATATAATCTTTGAAGTGGTCTTCCATCGATAAAATTTTGAAAATTGAATTATTTCAGAAAATTCAGAATTTGGAACCGTCCTCTCCAAAACATTTTTGAAATTTGGATGACCTTGGAAGCTATTTAAAGCTTGCCTCCCCTGGCTTTTTCTGCCAGTTAGATGCTTCTAGTCTAGTAGTTATTTGAAGTGGTCTTCTCCGGCAAATGTTGACAATAGAATGCATCTAGAAGTAATTTGGAGTTTATTTTAAGGCCATGATTCAGCTTCATATTTGATAATATCAGAGGATTTGAAATATATTGGGGGGGGGGGGGGGGATTTATTTCAGCGCGAGGAGCAAATTATTTCCAGGGGGTCAGAGTCCCCCACAGTTCCACCGCTCTTGCTGTCGATACATACTCTAAATTCGGTATTCGTGGATGAACTGTTATAAGATTATTTTTAGTCTTCTTTGATGTGGGGTAGTATACCGTTTCTATGCGTAATAATGTTTGTTATTTGCTATACAGGACAAATATTCATACACGAAAACGAATATTTTTTCCACACTTGCCCGAGTCATGTCGGACATTAAATAAACGTGGACGAATAACGCACGTGTGGACCCGGCTTAAGAGGTGTCTGCACGTAAAATGATTAAAATGCTATAAAATGTATCTGTGTTGTAGTATTTTATTTATAATATTTGAACTTTCATTTTGTTTTTGGTATTAATTTTCTAATTTTCACAGGGGGGGTCAACTGATCCTTTGACCCCCCCCCCCTTCCCCCGAATCCGCAACTATAAATTATTTTATTAAGGCATTTGAAATGTGAGATTAATTGAAATGCTCGTTTGTGGACAGATATTTTCCTCTTTTTTTCACTGTTTATGTAATAGTCTACATTATTTCAATTACGCTCATTGGTGGAATGTTTTTGCACCAATGTATTATGATTTCGTTTCACAAATTTTCCTGGTTTTTAATAAATAGCCTATTTTTATTTTAGTTAAAAAAAGTCTGAGGGCTGCACCGTACCATTTATTATATCTTGTTAAGTCGGGTTATATAGAACTACATTTAGTATTTTGAAAGCGTTGGTTTACATATTTTTTCCAGATGTCTGTGCTTGAAATAATATACGTGACTTTTTATTTATTTTTTAGCACGCGTTTTAGTATTGTTCGGGTTTTAAGCATATGTACTAATTACGTTAATGTGTTAGTGATGAGGAAGGTTAAAGTTAGAGGAAGTGTATCCAAATTTACATGGAGGTAGAGTGGAAAAACCATTTAGGAAAACCCACCCTCAGTACACCCGATCATTATTCGTATCTTGATATCTCCTTCATTGACAGTCAAGTCCAGGGGTACCTAAACTAAGGCCCTCGGAATGGGCTTGTCTGGCCCGCGAATGCTTAAAAAAAAATTAATATAAAAATTCATGAAAAAAAATTGTAGTGACTAGTACCGAAATGATGGTGCCCCTATCTGTATTAGGCCTACACAAAATACCTACATACTTACAACATAGTGTGTTCCCATTTTTCCTAACTAAAAACTCTTACATTTATAAATTAGCTGTTATTATTCCCTTGAGAATATAAACTTACATCTAATCATGTTTAATTATGGTTATGAGTTGAAGGTATATACTTACTATATAATATTGAATGTATTTTTATCGGCCCGGCCCACCTAGTATTTACAACATCCTAATGTGACGCTCCGCCCTAAGTTTGGGGACCTCTGGTCTAGTCTATTGAGAGAGTGACACCTTAGACCAATGTTTATCAAAGTTTTGGTCGGAAGTTATGTACACTGAAGGACCACAGGACCCCTGGGATTAGTGATAGGGGTGTGCAAGAGGGGATTGAAAATCATGCAGGAGAAATATTATTTTTAGGCATTTCTATTTTAAGACTATAAATAAATCATATAATAATCAGTGAATTACATTGACTTATCAAGTAGTTATTTAATTATTTTAACATTCTAAAACCCTTAATTTTTGATAAATTATTTTCAAATTTGTTGACTTAAAGTTGGTACAGACTTCCGTTTATATATGACTTTGTCTACCAAGGAAAGAAATAGAACATAGTATGGATATTTCATTTTTGCTCTTTTGCAGTTCAATTTATATATTTATATATATATATATATATATAAATTGTAATGCAAAAGAACATACACACACACACATATATATATATATATATATATATATATATATATATATATATAATCAACATTCTTTAATTCATTACTTTTACTGTACTAACTTCCTGGGATCCTGCGTACCACTTTATATGACACCGCGGACCACACTTTTAGAAACACTGCCTTAGATTAGGCCTCCTCCAACTGTATAATATAATAATTTCGCCATTCCAACACACTTATATAATTATGTTCAGCTACATTTTCACTGTATTAAAATTAGCAAAGACGCTTGTTAAGAGATTTCCTTTAATGACATAACTTATTGAGATATGTGTGAATGTGAGGAAAAACCGCAAACCTTCTTTCACATTTTCTTTCTCTTGATACTTTTTATTATTGTTATTATTATTATTGGTGACCTGGTGGTCTAGGGGTAAGGTGTCAGACTTCTGTGCTGGCGGCCGGGGTTCAATCCCAGGTACCGGCACAGATTTATCTGATTACCAAACCCTTCCTTCACCTCTGACAAGACATCTTGTGAATGTGAATGTGAATGTGAATATATATAATATTAATATTATTGTTAATAAGTTATGGTAAATTGTAGAACTTTTTTAATAATATATTTATTTCATTCATATTTCTTAATGGTTCTATGTCTTTAATGATACATAGGTTATTATAATCGACCGCTACAGTTGACTGTTCGATCACGATCGACTGTTTGGTCTCCGCCTTATATCATGCGGCCACCGTAGCAGGTTAAGTAGCGATGTTAGGATAACCACCCTCAATCAAACCGTCCTATATTTGAACCTTGTCCACCCCATTACCACCATTCCTTTCTATTGTGAGTTAGAATTCTTATATTAATTAGCTAAGCTGTATTTAAACGTCATTACAGGTCTTCTTCAGTTTTCGCTTTCAACATATAGCATCAAGTTTGACAGCTTGATGTTTGGAACTTTTAGCTATATATTCATTATCATACAATCATCACAAAATTTAAAGCTAGTGTGTTAAAATATATATTTAACAACCTGTCTAAGTTGGAAAATAGGCATTCAAGGATAACCAAGCTTAAGGCACAATAAGGCATATCACCTCTGCTCTTATCGTTTCTCACCAGCTCGGAAAATAATAGTATACGAGTTTATTCCCCACTTTCATAAAATATAATTTAGAAATGAACTTATTCCATTCAATACGAACACCTGTTCGCTGATGTATTAAGAGGATGGACTAACTCTAAACATACTAAGGATGAATGCCATGCTAAGGATGAATGCCTGTAGGAGGCGTATAATATACATAATGAGTAGTAATTCGTGGATATGGATAGAGTACCCCGTGATTAGATGGGTAAATATGTCGAAAATACGTTTTGCAAAAATATGTTAGTAGTTAGCTGGACATGTGATAACAACACTCTGATTGGCTGAATTTGATCACGTGACCACGCCTCCTCTCTCTCTTATTGGCTGTTGGTTTTCCCTCCCCTCCACTCCTCCTGACTCACTCGCCACCCTGACCCCCTTTCCAGACATGTTGGTACATGTATTATCTTGTTTTATTTTTTTTAATTTATACTCATTGCTTTTTTATTTGTGCTCATTGGCTATTTATGTATACTCTTTGCTTTTTAATTTGTGATAAAAGGGTTTTTTATTCATTGGTTTTTTTTATCTCGGGGTAGGATTGGGATGGGACGTTGGAGTTTTTTTATTGGCATGCGGTCCACAGCGCTGGGCGGCATCGCTAGTGAGCATCCTCTTTGTCCGGGAGCAGATCATAGAGTGTGACCGCTGAACAACCGACCGGGCGTAAAGCGCGTAAGACACCCCCTTCACCAACCCTACTCATGAGGGAACGTGCAGTCCGCAGCAGCACGACCTTTCCCACCAGCAGCTTACCATTGAATGCGAGCAGACCCTCCTTTCACTTCCTCGTATAGTCATACCACTCTTCTAATTCCTTTCTTTTTCCCCCTCCCGCCACTACCCGTGTGTCACGGACGTGGTGTGGCAATGTAGAGCCATTTCGGTTGTTGGAGGTAGGGGCTCGGGGGAGGGGGATCAGTTGCCAGAGTGCCAAATACCCCCCTCTCCCCAACCGTGTGGAAGTCATGAACTCCGAGTCCTTTGAAGCAACGGGTCGTAGCCCTCTGAATGCCCCTAAGCAAAAGAACCTTGTTGTGTTTCAGCGTTCCATGTAGACTCAAATAGCCTAAGCTAATATACTCCAGATAGACAGAGTATTCAAACCCTGGGACATTTGCACACCAACAAATATAAAGTTCTGTCTCTCCTGCTAAAAGCGATATAATTATTAGTACCGAAAGTTTTTTACAAATATATCTTATACCACGAAGAGTATACTAGGAATATTTATTTACACACATATAAAAGTTTTAGAAATTAGGCTCACGCCGTGAAAAGTATACTTGGAATATTTATTTACTAAAATGATAGTTATAGAATATATCTTACACATTGAAGTAAATTGTAGATGTTTAGGTGTAGAGAAAACAATAATCAATTTCTTGAGCTCGTAGTGTGAATAGTGGCCGCGGTATTAATTGACAAAGTCCAGTTTAAAGAGTATTTGAATATAGGTACACAGTAGGATGGTTTCATTTTAAAATATATATACAAACAACCAATAATCAGGTAGGGGAAGGATTGTACTGGTGGATAAAAAAAGTATCCCGGGTACATAGAAAAATAAAAAATATGCGTGTTTTCATGCAGAAAAAAAGCTCAAAATCTTTTAAAAAATGATATGTCGGTAGAACTGTCTAGATTGAAAGAAAAAAACTGATTATTCATCCCGTCTAAATGATCACCTTTTAGTCGTGGAGAGACCAGGAGAAATGTTCACAGGCATTTGTCAGGGTTTTAAAGGTGAAATTAGGGTTTGTCTACCTTAAAGTTATGCAACATTGACACCTAGATATGGGATTCGAACCCGGGACTTTTGGCGCAACAATATATGATTTGTATTTATAAAAGTAATTAGCGTTTGTTGACGTTGCAGGGACTCGAACCCCGTCTCGTCACAGGGTGAGCTGTATACCCGCATATGCACAGTTGGGTCCCTCTAGTCAGAGCACCGGAGAAAGTCGTCCATCCTCGGCGAGAGAGCTAGCGCAAATGACAGTTAACTGTAAATAGTTCGGACTCAGGCGACCAACCGGTGTCGTCATCTCAATGTTGCAACCCCCTATGTGGTAATGGGGTTTTTCCAGTGACATCGCAACTAGAGATCATTGACACAGATCTAATTATGCAAAATCAGGGTCCTCGGAATCCTAAGTTAGGGGCCGCTATCCCCACACCACAAAAGTCTACTAAAATTGGTTGATTGGTATCATCCTTCGACATGCATGGATGTAAGTATCCATCATGGACCGGAGGAATAAGGTAGTGATGTCCCAGATTTATGTGGAGTGAGGGAGAGTTTAAAGCCACCCCAATTTACCCGAGCGAGATTCAAATCCACGACCTTCATTGCCATAACTATGAGTGCCACGTACCCTTTCTGGCAAAACGTGCGGTAGGAATGATTAAGAAAATATTATGGAGGGAAAACACCTACAGTTTACACAGCTGGGGATTTAATTTCCACCCCTGTCATAATTACATGAGTCTGACATTTAGACGGTGTGCACACCAGGATTCGAAACTCAGTATCTTTAGCACAGCTGATGTCTGTTATAACGGTCGCACTTCCTGCACCCCACAATTTTTGAAGGGGCTTTGCCAGTGGACCAGATTTTTCTAAGCCAGCTAGAATGTGTACCCGCATTTGCTTCAAACGTCAATCACTCTGCCATAGCCCGTATAGTTACGCCTTAAACAATGCGACCATCGATGCAAGTATAAAATACATTGTGACGGTAGATTTCTACCCAAGGACCTTGTCTTTTTTGCCAGTGATGGGGATCAAATATGGAACTAGCAATCCCAAACGGCATTGCCCGTGACCCAATGTGGTATTGTGTTAAAAAATAGCCTAATTAAAAAGTTAAAAATCCAGCTTCAAAGTTCATTCGGACCTCCTCCCGTACACCTATGTTAAAAATTTTAGATCTCTTCATGACGTAGATTTGGCTTGGCATTACATACATACACACACACACACACACACACACACACAGAGACAAACACTTCCTTTTATTATTATAGATTCCTGTTCCATTAATATAAAATGCGGATAGCCCATACGGCCTGTCCGTCACGCAAATCTCAATATCGAGATTTATTCCCAATCCACCCCAACGATATTCGAACCGAATCCTAGAGATGAACATGACAGCTGAGCACTGTCTCACCTAGCTACAGTCCCATTTTCATAGAAACAAATAAAAAAGCCACCGGATCTAATTTCACATATTCATATGTCAAGACAAGTAATCTCGAGCAACCTATTAATGCCTATAAAATATCACCGATACTGTAGTATTATTTTATAAATGTTGTCTGATAAAGGTTTGTATTTTATAAAAGTCTCTTTGTATAAAAATTAGACACTACATATAATCAGTTGTTTTTCAACAGAGTTTTTTACTACCGGTTTGGGCTTTACTACACTTATTCCCCCGTCAAGTTAATCTAGTGTGAGCCTGACGACTTGTAACCTGTGACCACCGATGTATAAAATATGAGAGGATGAAATCATAAACAAAACCTTCCAAGTGCAGGTATGGGCTCAAACTACCTCCCTCAGTACCGCCGGCCGAGATTTGAACCTCAATCTCCTCTGTCATTAACAGTCTATAGCCTAATGCGAGAGTAGAGCGTTAGACCATGTGGCCATCGAAGCACTTTGTCCTCTAGTGTAGGCCAGTTTTCTATATACTACTTTTTAGCACCACGTCATACTAACCGTTTGGGTTAGTATACGCTTAAGTACTATTGACGCTAATGGACTAGCAACTTGGAAGGTTGCACCCGGGAAGGAGAATGGAAAAATCAGCCCAGTTCACTCGACTGAGATTTGAACCACGATCTCCCCCCGTATTCCGTAGTCTAGCTCAACACGAATCTGGTTCGTTGACCAACTGCATCACCGAGGCGGGTTTCTATCACTCTGCACTCTTTTTAGAGGGTTAACCTTTTTTATGAGGCTGGATCTTCTCTATGTATACTTCAACCAAACCAAATATTACAACAGATTGAAAGAAGAAGCAGATCTGCGAGTTCTGAATTGGGAAGAATGAATACACATTTATGCGAAGGGGGGAGTAAGGAAATGTTCCAGCGTTTACGTGGAGGGAGAGTGGGAAACCATTTAGTGAGAACTACCAACAGTACACCTCGGCAGATATTCAAATCCCTCAACCTCGCCCAAAACAGATTCGAACCCTGATATCTTTCGCCGGGTGCTTCATGCCCTCTAGTTGTCAAACCCGAGAGAATAATATTACGTTTCATACTGAGCGCACCCATTCGGACCCTAGAATATGTTGTGACAGAAAGGTCCTGGCAATATACAACATTGCCGGAATAAATAGTAAAGAGCATAGACGGTTAAATGTTAAGATTTATTGCTTACACACGTGTGGTTAATATAGCTTTAACAAGTATAATATAAGAACAGAAAGGAGGAATAAATATACTATTATTATTTCATTAATTAAATATTTGTTTATAATTTTAACTAAATTTGGTTTAATGTAAGGTGTTACACAAACACACACACGTGAACTCGACACATCTTAGTACCGCGTCTTACCACTTTGTTCGGGTTATTTGCTTAAGTACTAATTACGCTAACGGATTGATAATTGCGAGGTTTGAGCCCACATTTTTTTGGGGGAGAGTGGGAAACACCCCTCGGTTACTCAACAAAGATTCTAACCTTGAACACCTTAAGTACTAATTACGCTAACGGATTGATAATTGGTAAGTTTGAATTTAGACGCTGATGAAGGAATCTATAATATTGAGTATTATGGCAAGGATTTGTTTTGTTTACCCTGAATATTTATTAAAACTTATAATGTCCATTTACATACACACACACACATACACACACAGCCTCCATAGTTCTACATGTCTAATATTTATCACAAGAAAGAAGTAAGGATGAATAAATTAGATTTACTAAGGACTTTTGGCACAACAATATAGGGTTTGTATTTATAAAAGTAATTAGCGTTTGTCGACCTTGAAGGTATTTGAACCCTCCCACCTCCTTACGTCACAAGGCGTGATGTGTACCCACATTTGTGTGGCTGAAAAAATAAAAACGTTGACAGAGGGTCCATCTCTAATGTACCTAGTTAAACAACGGCAAATCTACAAATTAGACGATATATCTCTTCAGACAGTGTACCCCCCAGAAATAGACGAGCTTGACATTTAGACGGCATGCCCAATTGCGACTGAGTAAAAATTGGGAAAGTCTAACAATAACTTCTGCCACTGTGAGATTCCTGAGACTACAACATTCAGTACGTTCACTCTCTTTGAGGTCAATTGACAGAGCAATTAAAGTGGTTGAGAAATATTCTTGCTGTGTACAAGTGTTAGAGATTAGATCTTAAAGGGCGGAAAACTCTATTAGCCTGCTACATGGGTGGCCAGTTATTAAGTATTGTAAAATTGAAAATACACACGTATTGTAAAATTGAAAATACACACGTATTGTAAAATTTAAAATACAAATGAACTCAACACATTTTAACACCGCATCTTACTACCAGTTCGGGTTATGCGCTTAAGTATTAATTACACTAATGAATCAGGAATTGGGAAGTTTAAGCCCGTATTTGCGTAGAGGTAGAGTGAAAAATTACCCCCAGTTTACCCTACCGAGATTCTAACCTCGATCTCTCCCATCATGATCATACCGGTATAGCTTGACAGTGACGCCTTATACTATTCGACCTCTGAAGCGAGTTTTTGATCACGTTAATTTAATATTTAATAATGCATTATCTTATACGTAGTCAAAGCAATAACATGATAGCCATTTATATTGGATGGGTTTTGCCTTTTATAAAGTCACAAATGAATATTATTTACATGTATATTTATTCCATTTAAATTTATTTGAAGTATTTAACGTTTTCCTTGGAAACAGAATGGGGAAATTATTATGTTGCAACCACGCATTTCAAGCACAAACGCCTTTTGGAGCATTGACATTCTGGTATATTTTCGTCCCAAATGGCCTTGTAGGTCAGTGGCTTTGACCTCTGAAAACCGGGGGATATTCACGAGTTGTTTCATAATGCTGCCTTGCGAGGTCCTCTTTCGCATGTATGAACCTGGATTTGAACTCCCGCTATCTTTTGCAGCGTACATCAGACTATAACCCGAGATCTGAAGGAGTTTTCTAGCATCGCTAATGACTTTAACATGTATTACGCTGTTAAATGCACGCGCATTTGCGCGACTGAACGGTTTATACAAATTTATACTAGTTATGCGCATGATTTTAGGTATTTGGAAAGATATATTTAGAGGAAGTGTACCCTCATTTGCGTGAAGGAAGAGTGGATAACAGGTATCAGTACACCCAATCAGGATACGAACTTCGATCTGCCCCTTCAAGATGATGCCTGGAAAAATTCTCACAACTTAGCATAGCCATATAAGGGACACCCACCTTAAATACTTTCAGAAATATTCCTACAGGCCATTTTAACAAATAACCAAAATATCCTGATCTTTAGAGACAGTATTTAAGATAATTACATGAACGCAAAATTTACAACTTGAAGATAAACATACCCGCTTCAGTGACCGTATGGTCTAAGTCGTAACTTTCGCAATAGACTATAACTTCCAGTGACGGGGAGATCGTGGTTCAAATTCTGGTCAGGTGTACTGAGTGTTTTTCCTAAATGGTTTCCCACTCGTTCTTTACGCAAATACGGGCACGCTTCCTCAATCTCAACCTTCCTCATCCCTAACACGCTAGCGTAATTTATTTAAATTAGTTGATGCGTTCAAAAGTTATTTTGAGACATATTCAGCACAGGCATAAAGACTAATGCAGATCGGTGGAGTTAAAACTGAGGACTCGCTTCACCCGTTCGATAAACCAAACCACATATTTATGTTTTTATTTGTTTGTACCCTTTGACAAAATTTGCTAGATCGCCGATACAGGGAGACTTCTATACGAGTGCACAAGCAAAAATTTAACATACCAACTTGTACCCGTCAGGAGGAGGGGGGGCACAAGTCATGGACCATGAGGGAGGAAACCGGCCTCAGTACACAATAATGATAGGGATTCGAACTAAGCTCTTCAGGCAACCGTGAGATAAGGGCTGATTTTGGCCAGGCAAAAGTGTAGCAGCATTTGTCAGGATTGAAATATGAAGTAATTAGTGGTTGTTGCCCTCTAAAGGTCTTGAACCCCTACCTCCTTATGTCACAGAGCGAGATGTGTACCCACATTTGCGCGTCATTGACAAATGAACACAAAGTGGGAAGATTCCCCCTATCTCCCTGCTAATAGCCACGAAGTTAAGCTTATTGGTATTTAGAACTGCGTCTTTCTACCCGTCAGTGAAGTCAGGAGTTAAACTGGAAAACCATAGTCATATTTTGTAAAGTGGAATAAGAAGGGGGATAAATGTACCCGCATCAGTATGATGGTTTAAAACCAAATGTGTCTATTTACTACCCATCTGGGGCACAAACCGTGGACGATGAGGGAAGAAACCGGCCTCAGTACACACGCACGACAGCGATTCGAACCCCGACTTCTCCCATCATAATTTATTTATTTAATTAACCCGTAGTATACTGTGATGTTCCTATTCCTTTATAAATTTATGTCTCATCTGATTGGATGTATATTAAATAATTATTTTTCAGACTGCCTTCATTAATGATCAACTAATATAATAGTTTAATTTTGAATATAAAAAAGACAATACGCTATAATATTTATAATAACTAACAGTTTTTTAATTTCAATTGTATTGAGCCAATTTTAAACAACAAGCATGGCTGAAAACTAATATTACACCATCGATGATGAGACCATTAGTGTTTGTCCGATTCTATTTCGATCTAAATTAGAAAGGATGGGGCAGTGGTTCTCTGGTGAAAGGGGTTTTGGTTCATATATATATGGGGGGTTATTTTAGTGCAGCCCTGTCTTCTTATTCACGTGAAAATTAGCTACGGAGCGAGTGACTAATCAAGACGATGGAACACTCTACAACATCGACATCAAATATTTCAATTCTCTTATGTTTGTATTAAGCCATTGTGTTACATAGCTTAAAAAGAGGGCGATTTAATTTTAAATTGGATGTTATTTGCCAGGGTTAAATTTGTTACTGTTCTTAAAGCTAACATTCGTTTAATCTATTCATAAACCAAGTTTGATTCAAAATTATTAGATAACCGATTATCGGGATTTATATGGTTGATTCAGCTATTAATTTATGTTGGATGTTTATTTGCTTGGGTTAAATTTGTGACCGATCTAAAAGTTGCAATTTTTTTAAATTCCATCGATAAATCTATGTGCATTGAATAAAATTTGCTTAATCTAATCCTAATCCATGATTGATTCAAAAAGAAGTTAAGCTAAGCGATTATCAGACATTATCTGTCTGATTGAATTACTATGTGTTCTGGTACTTATATTAGAAGAGCTTGATTTAACTTTAATTTGTATATTCTTTTAAACAAGCACTTTCTAATGTGTATTCGGCAGTGTCTCTTTACTCCATATCAATGGTACCGAATACAGATATATGTTTAAAGTCTTAGGTTAGCGAGTTTGTAAAGCATCGCCGATATTTACATGTGAATATTAGTCTTATTTAATCTCATTTGTTTATTTTATATATATATATAAATAAAGAAATTTAGCAAAACATTTGGAGTATTCTCTAGATTAAATCTTGTCCAAAGCACCTAATTAAAAAAGTGTCCGGTAACACGTCTTACTATTTGTATGATTGGTTTACACATCTAATGAAGGTAGAATTCAGAGAAAATCTACACACATGTGAGCTGCTCCGTTGACTACACTGCTTATAGCCCGGTGTCGTAATAAACGATTGACAATTAAACCTTCTCCTTAAGACATGTTTTTTTTAAGCAAAACTATTAGAGCGGAAAATCAGTGCTGATGTTTAGAGGGTTTAAGGGTTGTACTCTTAATATAGCGATCTACCAGTGAGAGGGAATCCCGGTTTGATTTCCTGTCTGACAAATATTCTTTAATATCTTGGCTAATTTATTAACTACACTTCAAATATAAATGTATATTCATAGGCGACTATCATTTTCTCTAGCATGGGTCAAGAGTTTCGGGTTAGGAGCAAGAAAACATTTACTGCTATGTGTGCCTAAAATACGAGCTTCTTGTTTTAAATATATTATTTAATATATTGGCTAATTTCTTGCCTACACTTTAAATATATATTCATGAACGATACTTATTTATTCTATAGCATGAGTCTCGGATTTGACGCAAAATAAACTATTATGTGTGCCTAAGATCCGAGCTTTTTAGTTAATGAAAAGCAGGCAGCTATTATGAATACAATGACACGAAGGACCTTTGGGAGGGAATCTAAGTTTATTTACTCTTAACATGGTGCACCGTGTGTTCATGCACATTTAGAGCACCTTACACGCTTTAATAACGTTCCAACTTATCCATAATGTTTGAGACTAAGCTTCTAAGTCAAATAAACTTGTATTTATAGGATAGGAGAGGGAGGGGGGTGTTTGGGTGTAGACGTTAAAACACAAATATAGCAGTTTTATAATATATACCGTACATAAATATTCCAAGTATTGTGTGACTAAATATTATAAAACTGCTATATTTGTGTTTTAACGTCTACACCCAAACACCCCCCTCCCTCTCCTATCCTATAAATACAAGTTTATTTGACTTAGAATCTTAGTCTCAAACATTATGGATAGAAGCTTAGTCTCAAACATTATGGATAAGTTGAAACGTTCAGAATAAAACAATTAAATCCTTTTACTTTCTCTTTGGGTAGCAATCTAAAGTCACAACATTTTATAAATGAATATGACAATGTTTCCATCTCCTTCCTATCTTTGATTCTTCAACCAACTTATTCTAGGGATTTAAAAATATAGTAACGACATTTTATTACTAGTTTTTTTATTGACAATCAGCAATTGATTAATTTAACACATTCATAACATGCGGCCACAACAACATAGTGATTTTTTTACAAGTCAGCAATATTATTTATGTCTTGTGACCAGTACAAGTAATTAAAATTAGAGTACATTATGAATTATATAATTGTGATACATAAAATTTACCTAATAAAAACATCAAGAAATAATATAATCTCTTCTACCATCTAGAAAATAAGTAGGATTCACCTCCAAAATAGTACAGGACATGCTGAGAGGCACTAGAACGCATATTGACAATGTCTCCAGTTTTTACCGGGCAATCTTACTCTTCCAACAAACTCAACCACAATAAAATTCGCTTCATCAATGGTCTCTTCCGATATCACAATGTTATAACTTTTGGTTTTCTCACGTTCGTTTAAGCACTTGACACAGTTGTATTCCTCTTTCTCGATCAGGTCTAATGCACTGCACAATACCTCCTCATCCCAACAGGCATCCTGGTGAGCAGGATTTGGAGGTGTTTGATGACATTGATGTTTGTGCCGAATAAGACTGGAGAGCTTTACGTAGGAACCCTCAAAAATGCCGCATTTAAATGGCATAATGGCAATTGGAGATACAGCGAAAGAAATATCCCTGGGAGAAAAATAAACACTGTCTCAAGCGGCAACGCTCTCTACTAGCAAACTGCGTTCCCCCTCTCACGTTTTCCAAAATGTCACCACTAGCTCCGATGACGCCAGCAGAGTGCTACGACAACATGAGCGCACCTAGTTTATTAATTAACTTTTAAACATCACACTTTGTCCTCCGAGATATATCATACAGAGTGCTTTAGATTTAAATCGCTTGCAATCCAAATAATGGAAAGACTTTGGAAGGAAGACCTTACCGAAACTGCCCAACCATTTATGTAGTCATCGGGCGTTTTATCTATAATTTTAAGATTTGAATAAGTGTTTTACATTTTTAAATCCTCGAGATTTACGTGTTCTTCGGACTTTACCTCCTCCTCCGCTGGTGGTGGGCACGCGGGTGACTCTGCTGACTCTGATGTCTGGTAGGCAGACTGCTCTGATGGTGGGCACATGGGTGGCTCTGGCTGTGAGTACTCTGCTATCTGGTAGACAGACGACTCTGGTGGTGGGTACGCCGGTGAATCTGATGTCTGGTAGGTAGACGACTCTGGTGGTGAATACTTGGGTGACTCTGACGGCGGGTGTGCCTGTGACTTTGGGGGCAGAGGCGGTGTCTGTGGCGTCGTGAAGGATGGAGGCGGGTGATGTGGAGCTGGGAAGGGTGGTGGAGGCCTGGGCAACACTGCCACAACGTCCCCTTTGCGGAAATTGTACACTGCGCATATCATATCACACATGTAAGACTTCTCGATTCTCTCGTAGGGTAGTACTTCAGTCACTCTTATAGTGTGACAGGTAAAGTCACAAAACTCTATGTAGCCTCGCTCCTCTCTGTCTTGGTTCACTACTTTGTAAATTACATGTCTATCGCTCACCGCCACACTATGAATATTCTCTACAGTCATATAGGCATGCCCCGCAATCGTATGACCCACAAACATTAATTAATATAGCCGGTTCAAGCATGGTGAGCGTACCTGAGAGCTAAACTTGCTGTATGGTTTGTAGGGTCCACCTTGTAATACGGTGCACATGTATTAACTGCCCAGCTGCCAAATGTTGTTGTTAATTGCTCTACTCTTCTGCGCCGTATCTTAAATGAGTTCAAAGTTCACAATGGTAGGTGAATTGGGTTATACTCCGGCGCAGGTAAATACCAGTTTTTCTTTAAGCACGCACACGTCTTCATCTGTTAAAGTACCAAAACAACAGGGTAAAAATACACAAAACTCGCCATCTAGATAGGCTATCAGGCTTCCCCTGAAATTTGTATTGACCGCTTTTAATTTATCCACCGACTACTTTTGATCGACGGTTAAATCACACAATTTTACGGTCTGCATGGCGTCAACAATATTTACCAGCTGCTCTAACTTATCCATCTTGAACCGCTTTATAAACGCTTATAAATAAACGAGCAAGTTGGCGCGCCCTTTATATCCACCCCTCTCTCCCTCGAGTGACGTCACAAGGTACGAGAAGAAAAGGGTCAATGACCTCTTGTACTAGCTCACGGTTTCAAGGTCACGATCTATTTTTATCTCGACTAGTCTTGTTGAGCCGCCAAACTGGTGCGTCATCAGCGTTGCGACAGTGCGATGACGTCATCGGGTAAAACACATTGCCTAGAGGAAGAGTTTCCAGAGTCAATGACCTAGCTCACGATTTCAAGGTCACGATCTATTCTTGTCTAGTCGAACCGCCAAGCTGGCGCCAGCTATCCAGGGAACCCCATTGCAACATCATTTAAGGTCGTGTCCCTACTTGTCTTGTCAACCCACCAAACTGTCGCCAGGTATGAGTCATCAGTATTCAGCCCTGTTATTAATTATGAATTTATGTAGTCATATATTATTTCGTCAAAATATATTTGCAGACATTAAATAACATTTAAAATAATTTCAAGGTCTTCATAATTGTATTACTTATGAATTTTTGTAAAAGTTATATATTATTACATCAAAAGATAATCGGTAACATTAAATTTCTTTGTTGTTTAAGTGGTATCGGGGTTGTAATATATGTTGGGTACACAATCTAAATGCCAAACTCTTATATTTCTGGCAGGGGGGAGGTCGTGGGTTATAATCTCACTCGGGTGAACTGGGGTGGTTTACTACCCTCCCTCACTCCACGTAAACTCTGGAACATTTCTACCTTATTCCTCTGGTCCATGATGGATACCTACATCCACCTATGTCGACGGACGATACCAAACAATCAATTTAATAAACTTTTGTGGTGGGGGATAGCGGCCCCTAACTGTGGATTATAAATCACTGTAAGGCCTCCGAGGCCCCTTATTTGCATAATCAGAGCTGTGTCAATGCTCTCTAGTTGCAAGAAAAACCCATTACCGCATAAGGGGTTGCGACATTGCGATGACATCACCGGGAAAAGCCATTACCACATGTCTTGAAGGAGGGGAGAGTGAGGGGAAGTGAAAGGGATTACAAGGCAGGGGAATCATATATCACACTCTACCCCAAATGGTCTTCAGGAGAGGTTCGTGCTGTTTGTTCCGGGAAGTGAAAGGAAGTTCAACAAAGTCTTGTGAGAGGGAGTCAATGTTCACTCTACACTACGCTGCCATCAGGAGAGCTTTGTGCCCAGTGTTCCCTCTAATGATGAGGGAGGAACGCCCGACGCCGTGGACTGCATACCAAAAAATTAATTAAAAAGTAAACGCCCCGTCCCAATCCTACCCAGACATAAATAACCAATGAGCACAAAATTAAAAAGCAATGAGCATACATAAATAACCATTTAGCACAAATACAAAAAGCAATGAATATACATAAAAAAAACAAATAAAACAATAAAATACAAGTACCAACATGTTTGGAACAAGAACCAACATGTCTGTAAAGGGGGTCAGGGGGAAAGGGGTCAGGAGGGCTTGAGAGGAGGGAAAACCAACAGCCAATCAGAGAGATAGGAGGCGTGCTCACCTGATCAAATTAAGCCAATCAGAGCGCTGTTATCACAGGTCCAGCTAACTACTTTTGTTCTTCCAATAACTTTTTAGAAAAACGACATTAGAGTTAGAAATTAGGAATGGGGCGACACTAGCCTTAAATGTAATAGCTATCGGTAATTAGACATAGACGTAAGATGAGTATTGTGTAAGCAGCAATGAACTACATACACGTAAAATACTAGAATAAGGCAATTGTCATGATAACATCCGACAGTCGAGCCGGACTTGCAGCTCTGATTGCTTCCCCGGAAAATGTTAATGTTTGGGACCGGCATTGTTGGGGATGCGATTGTAGGTCCCTATTTGCTACCAGATCATTTGCATTCCCACAAATACTGGTTATTCCTTGACATGGTTTTACCCGGGCTGCTGAAGGATGTAATGGCTTGTGCGATAGAGGATGTAATTAGTATCGGTATGACGGCGCTCCTGCACATTGTGAAGTCCAGCCTAACCAGTGGATTGGGCGTGGAGGACTAGTGGAGTGGCCACCAAAGCCAAAGGATCTCATACCATTCCATTTTTCTTGTGGGGTCACCTTACATCATTGTTTACCCACCTAGCTACCAACCACAGTCGCTTGAAGACATTGTGGCGCGAATCCATACGACTGTTATGACAGTTTACATCGACATGCTTCACCGCGTGCACACCAAATACATACACCGTTCGACGCAATGCGTAGCCATGCGAGGATCAACCTCCGAACATATGAACTAACATATATGTTTGATTTACGTTTCAGGCATAGCGTTGCCACATCACCCCTGTCTAACTTTAATGTTTTTCTCAAAAGGTATGGGAAGTGCGGAATTTTTTGCAAAGAGTATTTTTGACCTATATTTACCCACCTAAGCATGTACTATTTGTATCTGCGAATTACCCCTCACTCTATCTCTCTCTGGTAATACATGGGATGACATGAATATAATAGCCAAAAAGGATTTTAATACAGAAGGGATATGGATTTAATAGAGGAATGGTCTAATTGGTGGAGAGTAGTATGAGTTGCATCCCCATGCATGGATAAAGAATTACCAAGAGAGAGGCTTCATCTACTACCGCAAGGTAGGAGCAGGAGATAATTTGCCTAGATATATATAGGGCACTTTATACATGATAGAGGGAGGATCTGAAAATAAAATACTGTAGGGTATTTGCTTGGAGGAATTAAGGGTGACTAAAAGGCTAGTAGACAGTGCATTTTCCTGGGGGTATATCAAGAAATCAGACAGGAATGTACATCCTGAAGACTTTCATCCATCCCCCTGATTCTCAAACAAGACCTGAGGGCTAAATACAAATTGTTTGACTTCACAAACCTTATAGGAAAGTCTTAAAGGCGTACTTTGAAGACGATAACTCACCATTCTTCTTCTAAGATAATCAACACGGGACCTAGGGTGGATCCAAGGCTTGTTGTCGAGGGGGACGATTGGTTTTAATAAGGCTCATTAAAGTATAAATTAATAATTTTAATTAATCAAGACTTTTATTACAATATTAATAATATTAATATTGCTAGTTTATGAACAAAAATTTTAGTAATAAAAGAGGACTTGTAATAAAAACACCATTTTGATAAACACGTTTGTAATTTTAATACAAAAAACATTGAACAATAAAGTCATTGTCAAAATAAAAGTAATAAATATGTACATGGGCCTAAAATGTTTTAGTAAGTATTTAAAGAAAAAGTATGTATTCTAATACAAATAACTGATTATCATGCAAAATTTAATGAAGAGTTTTAGTTCCAAGCCACTTGCTTTTCTGCACATTAGCGTTAATTAGTCCCCCCCCCCCCCTTGGATCCAACGCTGGGCGGAATAGTCCTTTCTCTCTTATGCATATACAAGTCTATCTCTCTCTTGGAGCAGGAAGCATAATGTGGCCAGCCCATGCAACTATTAAACCACCTTCAAATTTCAAAACATGTGTAAGAATAGTCTCTTCTGGCCCTAAGACCCCTGATTGCATCCAACACCTCTCAGACATTTTAGAGAGATTCTAATAGATTGAAAAACGACCTCTGCATTTGGGAATTGAACCCAGTATCTTTTGCTTGGTGCACCAATACTCTATACCTTGATAGATGAGTGATATACTGATAGTCTCATGTTCAGAGTCATTCTTCATTCATATTTTCAGGCATAATCTGTGATGGACATGTGAATATAATTGGCTACCAAGATCCATCATTGATATCATAGCCACTGGCATAGAAGAATGACTCTGAACACGGGATGATCCGTGGATAGTTGAGTGAGAGCTATGGTGTGCTAGGACAAAGGTTCCGGGTTTGATTCCCGTGTCCGGGTGTCATTTTTCAATTTATTCTAATATGAATCCGTTATGGCTGATTCCCTTAACTATAATCATTCATCCAAGTCTCACCTTTCATATATATATATATGTATATGTATACCTGATTTTAAAGAGTCACTTTCTTACATTCTTGAGAGAGACGAGATAAATCTTAAGTAATGCAAGATAAAAATGTAGGCTATACAGTGTTGCCAATAACCACATAAGTGTTGACGCTAGATAAGTACCAGAAAGTCGCTAGATTGTTGCTAAACGAAAAATTAAAAGTCGTCAGATTTGTCGACAAACCAAAAATGTATACATTAATCTGAATTGAATTTAATATACCTTTCGAACAATATACTCACCTATTATTAGTATGTGTTTGATTCATGATTGTGAATGACTGATAGTTTAGAGATCTTCTACAGATTGAAGCAATGCATTATGCGTTCTTGCAGTAAGATAGTTCAAAAATCAAAATTCTACAGCATTAAAAATTAAAATAATGAATATGAACTTGACAGAAAATTCAGGAAATTTTCCAGTCACCAGATTAGTCGCTAGGTGCTAAAAATGAAAATCGGTCGTTTCAGACCCGTAAAAGTCGCTGAATTGGCAATACTGAGGCTATATCTGAAGTAGTTAATTCCTGTCAGGAATTCAGCTCTTTCATAAAGAGACGTAAGTATTCTAAGAAGAAACTATGCATAAGTATTCTTTCACTCTGGACTAGTGCATTCATATTGGGAGTATTGTCATAATGGCATGATACAGAAGTATTGTTTTTAACAGGACTGGTCCTTTTTAAAGCTACCTTATGGTTCATGTGACGTTTCAGACCAATCAGCAGGATAGCATTAATGCAAATACCACAATATTATTAATTTTCTATACATGAAACATATCACGTTACAACCCTACTTGACGTATCAAATCTATATGAACTTAAGTATTTATGAAGGCACAGACATTATTGCAATTTTAATTGATATTATTATTATTTATTTGTAAGGCTAATTTCCAAAAAATGTAATATCATAATTTTATGTTTGTTTCAGGTTGGATTTTAATAGAAGAATGTTCGTTTTCACATTGTTATGATATATTCAATCGAAAATATTCCATTTACTTGAGTTTTACTTTTATTATAACAAACTACATAATATGTATTTGATTAGACCATTATTTGCGCATCGACAACAGATTTATATAAACTTATAAATTACTAGGCCTACATGAATAATATTTATCTTTGGTTCCACTAGCACAAGTCTCGGAATTATTAATTACTTGTAGATACCATATTTTCTATCTACATTAAACCAAATAGGCCAGCTGTATCTGTAATTTTGTGTAGCTAATATTTAATATCAATTATTCGATCTTCAATCCCAGCCATTATTGGGAAAGAATACGAAAGGTGATGCTGGTTGCATTCTGTGACGTCAAGCTCTCAAGTTTGAATATTAAACAAATTTAAATAAAAAATAGTTATATAGCTAGATTTACCAAGGAAATGCTATCACAGTTGAATCCATTGCGCTTCGGGCTTACGCGCAAAAGACCTAGCTGGGTGAAAGTGTGTGGTACTATCGGGGCCTGCAAACTATGGTGGTCCAGTCCACATCAAACGTCTCACTTCCCATCCAATCAGATCCGTCACTACTCTTCAGTGGAAGCTCTCCATGTGATCAAATCGCCTTATCCTGACATTCAGATACCTGACACCAATCTCATCGATTTCATCTGGCAGAACTTGGACCAATGGCCCGACCATACCGCTGTGGCAAGTTTTCGAGCTTATACTTATTATATGCTATCAAATTTTTAATACTTTTATCACTAGAATACAATTATGGTTAAGACTTAGAAACAAACCTAAGATTAGCAATAGAAAAGTGAAAGGATATAATAACTGAAGAAATTATTAAAAAGTTAAAAATTATTAACATGTTGAAATTAAATATACTTTAATATTGAAAAAAACACGTTAAGCTGTGCTTTCAACAAGCATAAAATATGTGAGATAAAATTGAAAAATGTAAAATATTAATGGCATATAACAATAATTACCAAGTCAAATGGTGACAATCAGTCAAAAAATACATATACAACATATTAAAATAATTAATATCAGAACAAAAATTGAGGATAAGACACAGTTAAAATTCAAACATTGAAAATGACTAGTTAAATGAAATCAAACACGTGAAAGTAGTGTCTTTCAAGTTGTAAAAATAATGTGAAATAAGGTTGGAATATAATAAGCTATGATAAATAATCTGTGTTTAAGTAAAGAATCGAAGTCTTAATCCTGTTAAGTCCCATTACTCCTTAGGTTAGGTCTTAGGTTTGTTTCTAAGTCTTAACCATAATCATTACTGCTCGTTATTTATTTATAATTTAAAATGTTTTCTAAAATGGTACTAGCATACATGCTTATTATTTATATTGTTAATACACTAAATTCACGATAATCCAGCCCTCCCTATTATCCGGCCAGTTCTCCGTGTTAACAAATGAAGCAAACATCATTAAACTTTTTTTTTAAAACTGACGTAAGTGATTTTTTTTCAAAACGTTTGACATATTCTTTAAATATGATTTATTCGACTATATTAAAATTAAAATTAAAATCTGAACTTATAATACAATCTATTTGACCCTCTATTTTCGCTTTTTCTTGCTTTGAAGCTGAGGTTCCATTTCCAAAATAAAGTTCTGTATAGTAAATATTATAAAAATGTATTTCTTGTTTAATTTTTACCGTCCCTCTACAAATACTGTACTCCTATTTTACATCACAATCAGATGATGGGCAGATTTTATTAAATTGAAGTTAAATTTTCTGTGAAAATTAAAAAAAAAGTAGGCAAACCCACACTGAAAATTGTTTACATTCGGATTCTATAGTATCTGGATTTTCCTATATCCGACCCGGAGTACCGCCACTTTAGGCCGGATGATCGCGACTCTAGTGTATTTGTTTTTAGAATTTTTGATAGCACAATATCTTATTACATGGGCATTCCTGTGCCCTCTCATACCTCTCAAAATCCTAAAAATATTTACAATCAGTAACTTTTACAAGCTTCGCCCTCTTGGCTGTTGTATAAGTAGCGCTAGCTGTAAATTTACAGAAAGTTGATTCTTATCATAAAAGAAGAAATAAATTAGAGTTATTCAAGGTAAATCTTTATCGATATTACTTACTGTTTGTTTATTGTGAACTATTCACTAAATAATTATTGGTTTTTCGTGGACTATTCACTAAATAATTATTACTATTGAATCATCTTTCTTCTTATTATTAGCACCGCGTCTTACTACCCATTCGGGTTATACGCACTTACGCTAATGTGTAATGGTAGGGTGATTGTGAGATGAAATGGAGGACCTACAGTTTAACGTGGAATCCGAACCACGGTGGAGGCCTGGCATTCCCCACATTCACAAGATATCTTGTCAGAGGTGAAGGAAGGGTTTGGTAATCAGATAAATCTGTGCCGGTACCGAGGATTGAACCCCGGCCGCCAGCATAGAAGTCTGACACCCTACCCCTAGACCACCAGGTCACCATCTTTCTTCTTGTTTTTACTCATTTTTATTTTTATTATTAATTTGTTTCATTATAATTGGTGAACACCAAGATAATGTTTACTTATTAATTTGGCAAGCCATGTAGTATATTTTGTAATTTTTTCGGTGCTATTCCGATAGATATCTCGATTGTTGGCTAGCACTAAAAGGGGGGTATTATTACGACTATGAAATGGCCAAAATAACACTTATTATTTGTTAAATATTAACTTTCTCTTTCCAAGTGTAACACCGCCCTTAATTCCCGATGAACTAAGGCTGGTGCACAACAAAATCAAGAATAAAAAAAAGGGATATAATAATTGCAGAGGAGCCGATAGGATAATCACAAAGTAAATAGGCCATATTCAGGTCTATTCATTTTCTGTTTCCCTGAACTCTCTTCAACTATGTTGTAATGTGGATAATTATATGTACCTTGGTTACCAGTGAGAAGGAGATAACATGAATATTTGATATAAAGAAATATTTCAGAAAATAACATATTATTTATTGATATTGAATAGAGAGATTAAATATTGAACAGTAATAAAAAATGTCATAAATAAATATAAGTGGATATTACAACAAAAACAAATAGTTACGGGCAATTTATTACCGAAATCGGTAAGTTACTAATATTTCTTCCTTAATGGCAATACCAAACCTCTCAAGCCAAACAGGCTATAAGTTATATAACTTTTCAAGCAGACAGGGTATAATTTACTAACAGAATACTATAGCTCTCACGCCAGACAGGCTCTAAGTTACTCATACGTGACTAACATTATAAAGCTTTCAAGCCAGACAGGGTAGGGTATAAGTTACGAACATTCTTTCTAACCAGAATACTATAGCTCTCACGCCAGACAAGATACTAACTTTTCAAAATTTTACGTCTTGTAAAGATTGACAAATTTAATACCCTGCGAACCCAGATGGGGTTTTACGTTACACAAAACTAAACTGAAGATAAACATTCTTGAAAATGTATCTAAAAGGATTAAAGTAATACGTAATATCCCTACGAAGCTTATTTTTTATAGTTGTAAAGGTTTTAAATTTAAATATTAAGTTGCCAAACAGAATTTCAAAATACAAAAGGGAATTTAATACCTTCTAAAAACATCCCGGACACCTATGTGTGTCCGAGGACCAGATCCTAACAAGAGTAGCTCGTCCATTTGGACTACACCATTATATACCAAATTATTCTAGCTCAGAGAGGGGGAAGAGGGTAAACAAAACAAAGGCAAACACAAAACAACGAAGAGAGGGAGGGGATAAATAGACGATGGTAGACTAACCGAGCAGCCAGTAGATAATTCCAGAACAAATGTTTTAACACATCACCACCTTCTTGCGCGTGCGCGTCACAATTTTCCCAACATGACCCGCGATAATGCACAGTTCAGTCTTGCATGATTTTCACTCGCTTAGTTGGTCAGTTCAATTCATTGTGGCATGTTATTTTTGTGGGGGGAGTACATTAGTGAGGCGAAACTGCTGAATGGGGCAACGGTGAGTTTACTCGTTTTAATTCCAATAGTGTCCAGTCTTGCTTTTTATTCATTAACTGTTGTAGCTTTTTGCTAATAAACGCTACAAATGGGTTGAATTTACCCAGGAGGCAGTAAACTAATCTTGCTTGCTTGATTCCACTATGGCATAGACTATAAGACAGGATCATTGTGCGCTCAATTAAAGAAAGCAGGGCGTCTCCCATCCGGGAAAATCGGGGAAAACGGGAATTAGCCGAGAATTTGAAGTGATCGGGAAAAAACGGGAATAAGTCGGAAATTAGGTAAATTACAATAAAAATCCAGGAGAATGTTGTTTTACTCAAAATATGGAAGATAATAATCATTAAATCAGTAAATAATAATGTTATACAAACTGTAGGTTTTTGTTTGTAGCTGTGTAATATATTTTATAATTCCTAGTAAAAATGTTATACAAATTAAAACATATGTTTATTTAAATTTTCAAACTTATTATTATTTATTAAAGAGATTAATAGAAAAATCGGGAAGGAGAGGGGGGGGGAGTGATAGGAGTTAGAAGGATGTGATATACTTTTTAGTCGTGAATTTTAGGAAATGGTCAGGAAAAAAGTCGGGAATTTCATTGGTCATGTTGAATAGACACAATGAGAAAGACCGCAACCTCTCAAGGTAAACATAATGTACATCCTGGAACAATTACCAATTTTTAATTTCAACATACACAGTGCTCTGACCAAGTATTGAACCAAAGACACCATGCATTTATTAATTATAAATTACAGCTTAAACAATTCTAATGGACCAGGGTTAGTAGCCTACTGGAATCCATTCCATATCTAATTTTATGTCTTAAAGCTGGCAAACACTTAGGCTTTTTTCATCCGTTTGACCCGTCAAATTGAACGGATGTAAGTTCCGAACATTCGGCTCGAAGAACAGATATCCCATACACCTATCCGAATGACCCATCTTCACCGTCATTGTCATTTTCGAATCAATTCCTTCCTACACCTGCCTCTGTGGCCGCAGGGTCTTAACGCACAACTTTCAGGACTTAGCTGCCAAGGACGGGGAGGTCTGGGTTCAATCCCGATCGGGTACACTGAGAGTCTTTAGCCTAAATGGTTTCCCACTAAGCTTCCATGCAAATGTGGGTGCATTTCCTCTAAATTACACCTACATCACCCCTAACTTATTAGTGTAATTAGTACATAGGCGTATAAACTGAACAGGTAGTCAGGGGCGCCCATATGGTGTGGGCCAGGAGGACCAATTTCCTCCCCTGAGATTCTGAGGTTGTATAAATATTAGAAGTTTTAAACTTTTTTTAATGCTGTATCTTATTTTCAGGAGACAAGGATTGCCTTAAAAAGCATATTTTGAGGCTTCAATTTAATCAATTTTCCCGGAGGAGGACCTGGACCACTCGGTTTAATCCCCCCCCCCCCCCTGGAGAAAAATACTGCGGTGCCCTCGTGAGTAGTAAGACACGATGCTAAAAAAAAACAGCTTACACTAGCTCCTCGATAATTAAAACACTTTATGGCATGACCATCAAATTAAATTCCAATTAAAATCAAAGCAGAGGTATTTGGAACAACTGAGAAATAAGCCATCGTGCCAATTGATGCATCCCCACATTGACCATCTATCTCATCATTGTGCAAAACCGACGGGTTTTACACACACATGTTGGGCTTTTCATCGGTTTGGCCCTAACGGTTCAACGTGACGGGTCAAACGGATGAAAAAACCAGAAGTGTATGCCAGCCTTAAAAGCATAAAGGCTGGATGCTCAAGTTTCTTTTCCTCTCTTCCCCCTCATCAATCTCATCAAGCAACAATGATAGTTCACCCACCGTAATTTTTTCAATGCCGCGTCTTATTATCCATTCAGGTTATACGCTTTTATAATAATTATGCTAATGTGTTAAGAGATGAGGAAGGATCACTTTGGAGGAAGTTTACCCACATTTGCTTGGAGAAAGAGTGAAAAACCGTTTTATGAAAAACCAGACGTAGTACAGCTGACCGGGATTTGAACCCTGATCTCACCATTATCGACACTCCAGTCTATTGTGAGAGCCTTAAACCATTCAACTAGTGAAGTGTGTGCCCACCACTATTCAATTGGAACAAAGCCCCTGCACTGGCATGATGGTTTTAAGTACCTGTACACTAACTGAACTAAGGGCTCTATTAGTTGGGTGATTAATTTATATGAATATAAACTATTCATACAATTATTAATTAAAAAAATAATATCCTAATTTGATCTCAGTGGTTTATGCACCTAGACTTGTTCCTGCATCATCCTCCTTCTTTCTACGATTATTTTTACACTTGCTGTTATCTGTCCATCTTATCTCTTTCTTGGTTTCCCTTGCATTATTTTCCTTACATACTTACATACTCTCCTTGGAATTATTTATTTTTCCATCCTCATTCCATGACATTACCATCTCACCTTTGCTCCCTATTTTATTTCATGTACTCCCTGTACACCAATTCTTTTCCGGTCACTTCATTCCTAATTCTGTTTCTCCTCGTGACAGCTAACAATTTCCTCACTAACTTAATTCTCATGGCCTCCACTTTCTTTGTCTTTCTTATGCCCATTGTCCATGTTTCTGCTGCGTCCATAACAATGGGAACAAATTATGCCTTATATATAATTGCTAATTGATATATATATCAATTAGCGAATAGTTGAAAACTCTTAATTTTACTAATCTTTTCTTGTCCTATTAAGTCAATATTCAAATTTTAATATCGTAGGGATTTAAATTTTAGCTGAGAAATACAACCGAGCTACCTAATTAATCATCCCTTAGGGGCCATCCTTAAATTATATAGAAGTTTTTGGTGGGTGAGTGGGTGTTTACGTGTTTTTTAGAGGAGTGGGAGGGGGTGAGAATTTTCTCTTAAGTAAGGTTTTTTTTAGTCATGTAAGGCAAATTCTAAAATAACATTTTTTTATCAGATAATAAATACATTAATTATAAAATTTTACTTATATTTCATTTACTTATGTGCTACACCTAATTTTAAAGCAATTGAAGAATTCTAAAATCTCATATAACTTTTTTCTAGTAATAACTAATCAACGATTTTATAATATATTTACCAAAAGATACAAAAATGCGTAAGCTAGAGGGGTTAGGGTTGGAATGGTGCCAGAAAATCTTACCATCTGCAACTTGATGACTTTATATCTATTTGTAATAGGCTCTAGGTGTCATCTCCCTCAAACCAACCCCTTCACCTACTAAGTGGGCCACAAGCCACCATTGAGGAAAATTTACAGGAAAATTTCAATCTATAATTTGAACAAACTAATAATTATTAATGATTGAGTGAGGACAAAACTGAATGTTCTGAAATCCATCAATAAGTCCTAGATTTAAAAGCTTTTTTTTTTAAAAAAATTAAGATAATTGTTTGTGGCAAATATAGGTATGTACTTGCGTTCTGAAAACGCACGGGAATTAATATCATCACTTTGTGACCCAGCTGATTTTGTACCTTTCAATACGATGCTAATGTTTTATCACTCCTGAATCTTTACTGGGTTTTATTTCTTAGACCTCACCCTGCTGATACACAAGTCATAAGTAATTTATTTTTATTGAAGATGTTTACTTTCAAAAAAAAGTCCTTTTATCATCAATATTTGAATAATTTAATTTGCTTTTGGTTGATAACAAAGCTAGTAAATATTTAAATATGTTAAATATATTATAGTAGGCCTATTTATAGCATGTATGAGCTTTACACAAATTGATGAGAGCAAAGTTATCAATTAGTCTTTAATTGGTATATTTTTAGAAGAAGAAAAAATTGTGAGTAAATGTACCTGATAAGTATGCACAATATAGTTACAATATCCAAACG